>CM018590.1:15644112-16844112 GCA_009078335.1 Salix brachista
TTGATACCAATATATCAAATTGATCTTAAAAACATAAAAAAACTATTAATTTAAATTAATAATTTAATTTTTATATTTAGATTCAGTTTCAAATTAATCTGTTTTTTCTTCAAAAACAATGAAAGTTTTTTTCCTGCTTAAAAATCTTGAAACTAGACTTCAACTAAGTTTTTTACTATAAAGAAGATATTCCAAATAGCTTGAGTGTCAACTGAGACTCGATAAATCTCCACTCCCAACAATCTTAAAAAGTGTTTCTCTGTGTTGGTTTACTTCTCTTTGTACCTAAGAGTTAAACTCAGAATTTCAAAAAGAAAAATACCGTTTTTTAAAATAAAATTTCGTATGATTAGATTTTAGCAGTTTATTTTTTCCCCGAATAATTATACTATGAACTTGTGAGGCAAAAGGAAATGAGAAGAAAACATGCTCACTGTTGAAATTCTCCACCTCCATTCTCAACTTTCAAAAGGACTTCAAGATCGTTAAAGCTATCTCTATGGAAAGGAGCTAGTTAATTATCAGGAATCAAATTTAAATCTGTGGATGGAAAGAATAACTGGTGGGCTGGCAAAAACTTTGCAAGATAGAAGCAATAACAATAGACTCGTCATCTTGTGCGGTGCCTATGTCCTCCATACTAAGTTGATCACCCTTCTCCATCTCAGGCGGTGGCAGTGGAGGCGGAGGCGCCTCTTGTGGAGGCGAGGGATGCCGGAAGAGAGGGTAGTAAAAGTTGGTGCGAGCTTTTTCAATGCCACTAAAAGAGATGGATGATAGATCATATGCTACAGCAGCTTCCTCAGCAGTGTCAAACGTGCCCAGCCAATGCCTCTCTTTAGTGTATGGATTGCGAATCTCTGCAGCGTATCTCCCCCATGGTCTTCTCCTTACTCCAAGGTATCTACTTGATTGCCTAGAGCTTCTTTTAGGGTTTCTGTAAATAAATGGAGGGAAGTTTTCCATTATTTTTGATGTGTTTATTACAAGTTGAGCTGGCTGTGGGAGGAGGGAAAGGAGGGGCGTGGTTTTATATGCAAATTTAGTTGAATAATTAAGGTGGCCTTTGCTAGTTAAATTATTCACTCTTGATTCCTCACTAGATTGGTAGAGCCATCATAAATTAGGGTATCGGAAGTCATTTTCATGTTTAATTAGTCAAGAGGGGCAGGTCAGATGCATGCATAGCTCATCGAAGAGTAAAGTAATGGATATGTTCATGATATTTTGTTTCTCTAATGGCGGTTTTTTAGGTTTTCTTTCCTTAAATTCCTCGCTAATGACACTACTAGTGTGAACAAAACGCTCAAATCAATGGAATCCACGAGGCATTTGCTTCCTCTTGGCATTTAGTGATCTCTATCTCACCTTTTATTAAAAAAACCCAAATGTTTTATTCATAAACAATTTATGAATCAAGCTGCATGGGTTCAAAAGTAAAACGAGCAAAGGGAAAGCTGGATTTTTTTTCTTCAAGTTCATCTTTACCTACCCTGGTGGAGTTGTTGATACGTCCTCACCCCAACTTGATTATGGAAAAATACAGTGTGGTTGAGTTTGTAGCTGCTGGCAGTTCATGAAATCAAAAAGAAAAAAGTTGTTATTTTGATTAAATTCTTCAGGGATTAAACCTCAAATACAAAAAAAGAAAGATGGTTATATATATATAAGATAAGGATATACACGGTCAAACTTTGTCAACATCAATTTCTTCAGGGATTACAGACGGTTGACTTTACAACAACTTTCTTCTTCTTTTCTTCAAGGTGGTCCTGATGGCCGCTTGATCTAAGTGAGCTTTCGCCAGAGAGATCCTTTGGAAGCTGTCAAACACTTCACCTTCGGAAAGAGAAAACCAGCCTTTGCGGGGTTTCCATCAACAAGTGAATTCTCATATATCTCTTTGCACTCCTGTACCACCTGTGAAAGGAATAACATGAGAATAGATTTCGCAAACTTTCCCGAGTCCTAACATGCTATACGGTGCAAGTGTATATATCCAATGCTCTTGTTTAAACCCTGTGAAGCCCTCCCCCAGTTGCTGATAAAAAGAAGCGCCAGCAACGTATTCATGCAGCGACGATGTAAAAACAAGAAATATGGTTTGGGTTGGATCGTTGATTCATCATATTAGAAGTATTTGAGCTTTGTGAGTATCTTTTATACATCAGGTTTATACAATAGGTTTGTATGTACCTCTTTCGCATCCTTCCGTGGTATGCCTTCTCGCAGTCCAACAAGTTTTTCAACAACTTCAGGCTGCAATTCGCAAGCACAATACAATCAGATACCAGGATAATCAGTGGCAGAAACCTTGGGCAATTTTGACACGTACAAATATAGAGTGTGCCTTTTCTTATGCATACAATGGATCCAGTATAAGAAGAATGATTATCGGACCAGTTTCATCACTCAAAAGAAGAAATATTAAGTGACATTTACCGGGCAGTCAGGTTGATGTTCAAGAATATTTGTATAGATGAGTGTGAAGGAATCCAAACTCTCTGCTGAAGCAAGTTCTCTCAAATCACTCAGTATCTGGACTCTACTTTCTACTTTCTGAAGCAAAGGTCAGTTAATCATAATTAATAAAAAACAAAAAATGACGCAAGAACTGTTTATCTCAACAGAATTACTTGCAAATATACTATACATAGAATAATTCAAGCAAGTTTCTACATGGAGCAGGCACTTACAGATACACTGATATACTCCCTGAAGAAGTCCATAATAACCTCTTCATCTAGCCTCATACGTTCTATTGTCTCTTCCTTGATGTAGTTTCTCTACAATAATCACAACAAATTAAAGATTAAGTAATGTAAAAATTGAAAGAGACACGAGGAGAGTACATGCAGGTGTATCTTCCAAGAAAATAAAAGGTTCGACTTTATATTTGAAATAAAACCTGAGTCAGAAGGTGATCAACGTAAGCCACCATTGTTTCCTCAAGACACGCTTCAACAAACCTCCTAAATGATCTATCTTCAATATACCTAAGGTAACAAAAAGAAAACAGATAAGAACAACTTTTCTTGTTTAACCTACAGATACAAGAATGATATAGATGTGTATGTGTGCAAGAAAATATGTAATAGCAAGTAGTTATACTATTTTACACACCAATTGATATCTTAAATGTTGAGACAACAACATTTAATAATTAATCACAAGGGTATAACTAATGTGTTAGTGCAAAGTCCTTCAAAATTTTCCCAGAATCTCTATAACCAAATAAGAAATGGTAGCAGGCTGAAACCTTGTGATATTCCTCTAACCCTTCCCCTAACAATAGCAAGCTGAAACCCAGCTTCTAGTCCCAGGCTGCATGCGAAATTCAATTTGCCATGTAATTTAAGTGGTCTTGGCTATAAAAGTTGGGACTTTCCTTATAAAAATCATGAACTTTTCCCTAGGAAATGAGTAATAAAAAAAAATGTTCACCTGAGAAGCCCATACAGCAAATAAATGAAGCTTATAATAAACCTTTAGCTGCAATAAAGCATGAACTAAAATATGTGGGATCTATGAAGTTCATTTACTAAAATATGTGGGATCTAAGCATTTACATCACCTAAAGAGCAGAACTCAGAAGAAGAAACACTGACAAAAGAGCAAACTTACATCTTTACATCAGTAAAATAATCACCAAATGTAGCGACTAGGTACTCTGTGACCTGTCCTTCAGACCACTCTGAAACATAAGAAGAAGATTTTATTTTTCATGCGTAGATTCTTTCATGAGAGATGTTTTCTCTATTTACAGTGTACTCCCAGGGTAGCATAATGCCCTAATGAAATAGATTCTTTCATTAGGGCAACATCAATAATTTAACATTAAAATTGTATGCCTGCATAAATTGTTTATTTATAGGCATCCAAACATATAGTATATGGAAGTCTTAATGAAAGTAAGAAACAAGAGGTAACTAAAATTTTAAAATTAAACTCTATATTTCTTTCTAAAATAAGTAGTCATGAAAAACTGTTATGCAGGCCCACATCACAGTGATTAGATATTGGGATTGTATTGGCCTGTTAACATGCACTTGAATTTTGTTAGCTTGGTTCCAATTATTTAACACAGATAGCATAAATGACATGTTACGAGTTAACCAAGTTAACATTATTGAGCATGGTAAACCTGAACATTACTTTACCTTTATGATAAAGCTTGACAATTAACTCCTGCACGCCAGGATCTTCAAAGATAAATCTAACAGTTTGATGTACAGCTTCCTGCCATCAGCAGATAGATTAAACATTTGCTTAATGATCATATTTGTGAAGGAATGCCAATAAAATGCTAATGCATGCTAAGCAAGGCCACTAGCTATAGTCATACAAACATCAGGATCGTGGAAGAAAATAGCATTTGCAGTGAAAAAAGCTCCATGCTAGACGATGCTGTTGGAATTTAGCAGACATCACAACAAAAAGTATCAACACATGTGCATACACAATTCAGGTTTCTGCTAACCGATCCCTTTATCTATAGTTATCCTATCTGCAACAGTGCAGATGTTACCCAAGTGCAATCAATTAAAAGAATAAAATGACTCCCCATTATTACCGTTGTAAGTTCTTCATTAATGCACAGAAGTTCTAAACTGTCCATCTCTACTGTTCACAAATCCAAATCAGCAAGGACACAAATGATCACTCATCACCCAGAAGACTTTTATCTATAAGAAATTTAACAAACAATAACTAATTAACCGATGAAGGATTCCTGCTTCAAGCAGAACACTTGAAGATTCAAGAAACAAGCAAAGCCAAAGTTCAGAAAAGTAAAGGATGTATAAATTACATAGGTCTGTGCTTGATTTCATTGAACCATCACATATACTAGAGATATAGTTTAATTTCCATATTAAATAAGATATCATACATGGTCAATAAGAAGTTTGAAGGATACTGAAATATATCAAAAGAGACAGAGAGGAGGCAGAACCACTGTTGTTATTTGTTTATACCTTTGAGATAAAGTTTAGTTCCAATATTAAATAAGATATCATACATGGTCAATAAGAAGTTTGAAGGATACTGGAATATATCAAAAGAGACAGAGAGAAAGGCAGAACCACTGTTGTTATTTGTTTATACCTTTGCAACCTCCAGGAAACCTTTGCAAGTATCTTCAAAGTTAACCTGTGAAAGTGATGAGGATAATGAATTTCGTAAGGGAAAAAACCTGGTAAATATTGTATTTCAACTATACAATTAGCATAGTGGTTTTGAGGCATAACATACAGCAAATGCAACTGAAAATCTTGGCAAAGATTTGAGACATTTAACTCATGATATATACTTAATTACCTATTAAAATGGGATCATAATAATGCAAAAACCAATTTCTTTAAGCAGCAGTGAATGTAATGCTGTGATTAGTAGGTGTTTATTTGCTGCAGTCTACACATTGGTGCACACAAACGTATTCATACTAAGCAGAGTGAAAAGGGGAAAAGGAAACAAAAAAGTCTAGCCCAAAATAAGAAAACTCGTAGAAGCTGTCCTGAAGTGGCAGTAAAAATAGGCAAGCCGTTACAAAGAACAGTTACTTCTTTATCAAGGTACCTTTCACAACCACTGTTGCCTTTCTTTACTGGAAGTTGGCATGCCTAGCCAGGTTCATGAAGTTACAGGTAAATCACCTGGGTTAGAATGACTTTTTCTCAGACCTTCAGTCATGACTCACAGAATAGCTAATACAAACATGAGAAGATTGTATGCAACAAACTAATCAATTAAAAGCTCAGGCAAGGAAAAAGGCTGGAAGGAAAGCTTCCCTCCATCGGTTAGACTAGAAGGAACAAGAAGAATATGTGATTCTGCTTCCTCCTAGACCTCTCAATTTCAATCACTATAAAATGGCAGGGTTTAGAGAAACAGAGAATCTTTTAATATTTTCTAAATTTTCCCTTCTGAAGAAATAATTTTTTATGCAAATGCGTTCCTTTTGTCAAAATTAAAATATAATTTGTCCTTTTGTTGCCCCAGCAACAGAAGAGAAGGTAGTCCTTCCCTCTAACCTCTCCTTTATTCCCATTAAGTTTTTAACTTCTCTCCAATTTTCCCAACCTCAGACAAACATGTTTCCATCAGCACTGTGATCATTTTAACAAAAAAAAAACTGAAAAAGAATTGAAACTGAAGCAAATAAAAGTAATCATATCAGTAACCTGCTCAGCATAGTTTTGTGGTAGTGCTTCCAAGGTGCTGCTACTCAACTCCATTGCAAGGTCATAGCAGCGCAGATTGTTATTTACCTGTTTGTTATTTTCATAGAAAAAACAAGTGGCAAACAAAATAGAATTTAACACCCAAACATGATAAATTACTTGCATAAAATGCATATACAAAAGTACACAAACCATTGCGCATAAGGGTTCCAGACCAATTTCTGAAGCAGGTTCCTCAAGCCTCTTCCTTTCAGAAGCTTGAAAATCTATCATCACCTATATAACACAAGTGAAAGAAAATTTAACCATTAGAAACAGAAAACAGAACCATGCACAAGGTCAGAAACTAAAGAGTGAAGGCAGACGTAAGCAGTACTAGCATGAAGCATAAATAACACACTTAACTAGATGCTACTGCACAAATTCACAATAAAAACAGCCACTCTTATGATGCCAGGAGTCATCCGATTATCAAGGCAAATAAGAAAGGGTCAGGTACAACACAATAACAAGCGATTATAGTGAATGTGATTGTTCCACATATTATCATATTCTTCAAAATACAGTCACTCTCTTCCAATTTTTACACTTCAATTAAACAAAAATGTTGCTTATTTCAGCAGGATTTATCTACACTTGCCTGAACTATAGCCAAAGCGATCCTGTATAACATGACATCTGTGCTATTATCCCTAACAATCTGAACTTGCTCCCCAAGGATCCTAAACAGATCAACAGCAGCTGGAGTATACAGCTTTCCATCATCTGTTTTCTTTGGTGGCTGTACCTTGTCAGCTTCTAGGATATTCAAGTACCATTTCTACAAAAGCGTGAACAAAACCAACAGCTATGAGAAATAGAAAAGGTGAAAGCTGAATACATAATAGCATAGTAGAGCTATGGGATATTATATAATTACCCTTGTTGTTGCTTGCATTCTCTCAACATATGAATTCATGAGGGGATCCATGGCTCCACTCTCAGAACAAACTTGAGCAAGTGACTCATCAACACCAAGTCCAACCAAATTATCTTGATATTCAACTACCCAACCAGTTACCTAGTTGTAAGCAATCAAAATTACACACCACTCAATCTACATGAAAGAAATAATCAAATGTTACCCTAAGGTGAAAACAAATGAGACCTGGGGAAAAGAAAAGTCTTTTTTCCCATAAAAATAGTATTATATTAAGTTATGAAGCACTGCATGGAGGGAGAATTGTCATCCTCAAATATCGAGCTCTTATAGGTATGAAATGAGATGTTTCAAACACATTATCAACCAGGTGAATACCTTTAAAATCTCTAAATTTGATAACTCATTTGCCCTGTCACTCAACAATCTGAGCATCTGAGTAAACCTCTCTGTATAAAGGTTTACCATGAGTTGGAATATTTCATATCTGCAAAACATCAAAGACCAACTTAATATACCAGAAAAAACTCTTAGACCATGCTACAACCTATTTCAAGAAGAAGATGCTCTGATCCAGAGAAGGTTTCTAGGCAAAAAATAGCAGTATAATAAAACCTCTAAGGAGTCCAAGGCAAGGCAGTTTCTTAGATGTGCTAATGTCAATCAAGAAAATTTACACATTGCCAGATAATGAAGTGTGAGATCTAAGTCCATCATACTCTCCAATAAACACAGCTTCCAAATTAGGCCATCCAATCAAAACTAAAGCTGACTTGAAGGACCAGATTACAACAGGAAGGAATCTTACATGCAACCTTTTTCACATATATTTGTTACTAATAGCTAGCAAATGAATGCATCTTTTAGGGAGACTATTAAAGCATAATACACAGAGAAACTGAAGGTTTCTTTGTTTTGGTCAGGGAAACCTTAAAACAATATTGTTTGCCGATCTTAATTTCTCCACCTCCAACCATAGTCAAAGGATTGAAACCCGAAACACAATTTTGAGGATCTTTTGCTTGTTACCAACTTGATGTAGTGTGGGAAGAGCGAAGCAGTAGAAAACAAAATTACAGCAGAATAATGGCTAAAACTAGGAAACAATTGAAGTTAGAACAAGATAATAGAATTCAGGGTTCACAAGAAACCTCTAGAATCTGAATACATTGATAAAAGAACAAAGAACTACTTTTCTGAATGACTTAGCAGTCTATCTATAATAGTTTAAGAGCCATATCCTTGTAGGAAAAAGGATTCCTAGTCTTAGTCCCCAAGTAACTACTTAGGAAATACAATATAAAGTCACATGGTAATCACGTGACCCTAGATTAATCCACCCTAATATCAAAAATATAATAAAATAAATCCTGAACAAAAGTCCTATATAACTTACCGTGGGGGGAAACATGGAGCCACATAGTCATAAATATCACCAAGCTCTTCACCAATCTAAAAGTAAAAAAGAAAACGCAATGAAAGGAAAAACATTGATTGATTATGAATGTTTCAGCATTGGCAGCTTCTTGATGGATTATAATCTAAATTCGTTTACAAGCAAGCAATGCTAAAAACAGCCACATAAGCACATTAAAGCAAGCAAACAATAAGGCAGACATGAAATCCTAAAAGGCAAGAAACTATGTTTGATTTCTCTTTCAAATACAAAAAAAAAAAACATTTTATCAACTCCCAGTATAATGGTGGAAGCATGCACAACCAGAAGGACAAAGGCGATCACATGCACATGCTCACACACACAAACAAACTGCTGTGATGGGAACCAATCCCTTTCCCAGTTCAGATTTTTTTTCAAATTTCATATAAGAGCTTTTTGATATCTCCAAAACCATCTCATTACTATTTAGTCATGACCTTCATGTAGAAAATTATGGAACTATAATAAAAAAGTTACAGTGTATAAAAACTTCAAATCTCAAAGACCAGGGAAAAGTAAATTGCATGCGTACTGTTCGAGCTTCTTCCAAGGCAGCTTTGAGGTCTTCAAATACAAGCTGATGAACAAATACAATTATCAATAATATAAAACACAAGAAGCAAATATTTATATCGAGTAGAATATCAATGAAAAGATGCATACTTCTGTCAGTAGCTTGTTGAACCTTCCTTCAACAGCCTTTCTTATATTCTCGTAGCATTTATCCTTATACCCTTTACCCTGAATCTTCAACTTCTGTTGCATGAGGTTTTTGGAAGAAACCGCTGTGGTGGTAGATTTTCTGTGATCCACAAGTAAACTTTCTGTTAGTGATTTTCCCTTTGTGTGCTAAAGGTGCAATGCAGCATGAAATGACAATAGACAAAATAGATACAAAATCACTGATGAAAAAAGTAGCATGAAATGGCAATAGACAAGATAGATACAAAATCACTGATGAAAAAAGTTATTCAGAGTTCATGCAAAATGAACAGATAGGTAAGAATCTAATTACTTGGCAGATCTGCGAGGATTTGCAACTGTTGCCATTGCACCACCTCCCTCAGCCTCAGCTGCCTCCTCAGCAACTTGTTCATCAAGAATTTCTTGCATTTCCACAACCCTAAAGAGGAGAAAAGGATAGAGTAGCGTTTCAAGTCTATAGTGAATTAAGACAAAAGTGCATGTCATAAGTTTTCAACATGCTGGATATGATCTTTTGCTTTTTATATTTTTACCATCATTTGTTGAATCAAAAGCCAAATCAAAGCATTTAGAAGAGAAACAAATAACTGATGTAGTAACAGTATGATGTCTCTCTTTATCATGCTAGTCACATTTTAGCAAACAAAAAGGACTCTTTTATCATAACAAGGATTCTGTTACAAACAAAATGGTTAAAACAGAATGCTATCTCTAATTACCTAGATCTCGTATCATCATCTCACATGAGACAAACCTCATAATCATTGGAACCTTCAACAAGTAACTATTATTATGACACTAATAGATGAGAAATACTTTAACAACATGAAAGTGAGAACATTCTGAGGATATGCAGCAGCCTAAGTACAAAAGAGAGAAGCTGGAAAGGCTTGTCAGAAACATACCTTAAAGCACGAACCAGCGTTTGTGGGCTGCCAAAGTAGAAAGCAAAAGGATAGTTATTAAAGTTGAGCATGGAAAAAAAGAATCACAAGGTCAATAAAGAATATATATATATATAGTGTTACTATTGCACAGAGTAGTAGAAATAATGATTGGAAATTATTATAGGAGCAATTTATTGCACAAAAAATCTATATCTATCTATCTATCTATCTATCTATCTATATATAATGTGTTACTATTGCACAGAGTAGTAGAACTAATGATTGGAAATTATTATAGGAGCAATTTATTGCACAAAAAATCTAAATACATTCACAAGAAAATTTGTTAGGCTTCATATTTCCAGGATACCATGAAGCTCGGGAATTGAGAAAAAAGAATTCCAGCCCCAGTTTCTCAGTTCTCTCTTATGCATATGTCCGCCTACCAAGGTTGTCAATACCGTTCCGGTCGTTTTTCTATTGGTATGGAACGTTTCGGTTTCGGAGCGTTTCAGCGTGCCGTTTCGGGGTTGTACTGATCATATATAATTAATTAATATATATATGAAAAAAATTAAAATATTAATTTAACAAGCATAATTAAAATTTAAGATAAATTAATTTTAAATTATACAATACAAACACAAAGTCAAATAAACATAATCTCAAAATTAGAAACACAACCACAAGTTAATCAAAATAAGGAGGATTTTAAGGTCGAAACGGCACACCCGGAACGGTACCAAGACGTTCCGGCCGGTATTTCCGGAACGGGCCGGAATTAAAACCGAGACGAAAACGACACCGTTTTGTCTCGGTTTTTTTAACGGCACAGAACGTTCCGGCCGTACAGAGCCGTATTGACAACCCTACTGCCTACTCAACAAACATTTTGACATTTGATAATGAGCAGGCAATATGGCATTTGCTTCTCGTTCCATTAGAATCAACTACATAACACTAGGTATTGTAATTTTAGCCCTTTGTTAATGAGACTGAAACCCTATAAATAGAAAATGTGGTAATATCAGGAGAATGGGTTCCATTTGCCATAGATAACATTTTCAATTTTGGTTCTTTGGAGACTTTTGGTGGCAAATTCTCTACCACCAGACCAGATCCCATATCGAACTGAGACCTCTACTCTACTAAAAGGGGGCGGCTTTACTTAACATGTTTCAACCCGATGATCAAAAGGCTCCCATCAAGGAAAGCAGCATTTTCTTAGAAAATGAAATAACTTACTTCAAACCAAACTCTTTGCTCCCAGTTGATTGTTGGGGTGCAGTTTCTTTCTCTTGAGAGAAAAGGTGGTAAAGGGTTGCTTTTGCAAAATAATAATCAGAAGGCACACTAATCACTAACACCTTCCATAAAACATTTATACAACACTGTTTTGATTGATTCTCAACATTAAGCATACAATTTATGCAGGTATAATGACAAAGAGAACAACAGTAAGGGCCTTGCCACAATGTGGCTTCAGGAACTAGGAAAAAGTATTCATATGCCCACTATCAAATTGATAGAAAAAAAAGAGCATACCTTTCTTTAGAAAGCTTAAAGAAGTTGGAAATGTGTCCCCATAAAGTCTTTTCAAAGGTTTCCCAGGTCTGATCTACATCTTCAAAATATTCTCTGACCATTGCACATAAAACATAATAAAATCATTACCTCATGCTACAAAATTCATGCACAAACAAAGAGAGAAGAAATATATCTACTATAAAGGTTCCTCCTTCATCTTTACCGTCGTCCATCTCTTTCATTTTCATCTTAAGCATTTCAAGTCCATTTGTGCTGCTACGACATTGAGCTTTTGCAGTATAACGCAATTCAACTCATACTATTTGTCTCTACAAGTAACGCAAATGACATTCCAAGACATGGAGATGCACCAGAAGTGCATCAAAATTACCACCAGGCAAAACAAAACTTCTTGGTTGTGGCAAAGCCAAAGTGCCAAATATTAGCCTTTTTGTTCAAGGAAAAGTAGTGGGGAAAAAGTTATTTTTGGGAAATGGTAATCAGGTTGTCTTCAAATTTTGGTCTCCTTGGTACAATTCAAAGGCTGGCATCACAAGGGGTTAAAAGATTTTTCTTTGACACTCTAAATATTAGTAAAGGAAATCATAGCCGAGCCAACACTTATATTGCTATTTATTTTCCCTTTAATATTAGTAATTTGTTGTGCTACGTTAAAATTTTCCATACCTTAATCTGCCAACCTCCTCTTTGTGAGATCCAGCAGCTGCTAATGCAAACCTTCGCTTCCCATCAAGTGAAGTTAACCTCTATGAGAAATTAACAAGAGTCATCAACCAAGATACAACAAGACACACATGAGATATATTAAACTTAGAACTTAACAAGATAAAGAATTCAGCTTTACCTCATAAGTACTAACAATTTCTCTATCATCACTCAACGAATCCCGTGCCTCTGCTGCTTCAACAGATATCGACATCATACCTTCGACATCCTACATTGAATCAAGAGGTAAAGAAAAAGGTAATCACAGAAAAAAACAATAAACACAGAAGATTCATAATAGCTAAAGCTTCAGGCATCAGAACATACAGCTTATAAGAGCATGACTATCATATCAGCTAAAGATAACACACTCTCATTTGCCACCCTAATCACAAGCAACAACTTCAAGAAACCTGAAGGAGGAAAAATGGCACCGACCTTCAAGGTAGTATTAAGATTATTCCTTGCATTGCTAAGTAGCTTTATCTGATCATGATTCTCAATCAAAGTTTGGCATTCTTGACATAACCTAACACACAAATAAATAAATTACTAGATCAAACGGTAAAAAATAATGCAAAAGATTTTTCCTTTAAAAAAGAAAACAAAACAAGAATCAGCAAAATGAGGACATACTTTTCAATAGAAATGAAGTTCTCTCGTAGCTGATTAATCGTCTTCTGAGAGAAGGACAACGATTCCAATCCAGATTGTGCTTGTTCCACCTTCATTTTTACATTATTTAAAATAATTAACACATCAAAATAGAAAATTCGAAACAACAAAAAATCAACAAGCAATAATTAATTAAATCTGTAATTCTGTGACAAGAGTACCTGCTCCGCTACCATTGTACTAAGTTGCGCATCATTAGCCTAACAAAAAACGATAAAAAAATACTCATATCAATTTAATTGAAATACGATCCATAAAAAAGTTGAAAAAGAAAGGGTGAATTTGATCGAAATGCAGTTACTTGTTGTCGAGTGATGTAATCGGATTTGATAGAAGCAATAGATTGAAGAAGCTCTGGAAGCGGTAACAGTTTCGCCACCTCACGCACGGCTGTTTCTTTCGCTTCGATGCCGAGATCCTCCTCCATCATTTTAGATTTCTAGCACAGAATTACACGCAAAGTAACTGAGAGCAAACAGAAACTGAGTGCATGTGTATGTGTGTGAGAGAGGAAATTTGGCTTAGGAATTGAATTCTGTTATGACTGTGAACGGAAATGGAGGAAGATGAACAGGAGACTGAAGAAAATGTTGATTTTTTCTGAGAGAAGGAACCGCACGTTTTTCATAGAGTTTGTTTTTAAAAATATTTTTTATTTAAAAATATATTAAAAAATCTATTTTATTTTTTAAAAATTATTTTTATTATATTATTTAATTTTAAATAAAAAATATTAATTTTAAATAAAAAATATTAATTGTTTTAAAAACGTTTTTGAAATTTTTACCAAACATCCCCTAAACGACTCGTCGCTGGAAGCCGAGCCTCCCTTTTCAGTTTTCTCTGAAAGATGATCTGTAGCGTTCATAGGAAAACCTGTCTGATGACTGCTGTTTTAATAGTTAGAAGTTAGACGACTTGCATATCAGCATTTGTATCATTTTGGACATGAAAAAATATATATAATAAAATCCATGGGGACAAGTGATTTACTTTGTTTTTTTTTATAAATCCAAAATTTTATTTCTTTTGAGGTCTTAAGAGCGTTGAATTATGCATTGCTGTTATTTTTGTAGAGATTTTTCTATGATAATTGAAAGTTAAGCAATTAAATTTATTACAAGGAGAAATAGTGAGAAATAAAGGGAATATGAAAGTCAAAAGGTAAGACTTTTTAATTAGAAAATTTGAGAGAAAGGGATTAAATTTTTTTAATTATGATTAGAAAAAAAAAATATATATATATATATATATATATATATATATATATATATATATATATATATATATATATATATATATATATATATATATATATATATATATATATGTTTCATATTACTCTTTTTTTTTGGATACAAGGAAATTTCATCTCTCAAAAAATATATTTTATAGTAAACAAATAAAATCCTAGTTATTATAGTCTTACATTACATTTAAAAGAGGTAAGATATTTTGAGTATTATAAATTTCTTGCAACTAACTCTCAAATCTTTTTTAGAAAACTATATAGATATAATTTTTTTTAATTAATTCTTATTATTGAAATATCCGAATCTTAGAGCGGATCATAAAGTAATTTTTATTCTCTATATTACATAATAATTAATTTTAATACTCAAATCAATCAACTTATATTTGAAAAAAAAAGACTATGGAATACACAATCTTAAGATATGTTTGCTTATGTATGATTAAAAACAAAATTAAGTGATTCGTAATTTGTGTGTCGCGAAGCCATAAGAGGACTTGAAACCCATGCAAATTAAATTGTTACTTGCTAGATTTCGTGGTTTTTAGCAATGTGTTTCAAAAATATTTTTGAAAAAAATTGAATTTTTATTTTATTTTTTATTTTAAATAAAAAAATATATTTAAATCATTTTTAAGTGTTGATGTCAAAAATAATTTTTTAAAAATAAATATCATTTTAATACATTTATAAACAAAAAATAATTTAAAAAACAACTTATTAAAAATCACAAAATTTTCATCAATTCCAGGTGCAGTCATAAATGATACAAGCTCGTGTTTATTTTCAATCCACTAACAAGGATTCCAAGGTTACACAAACACATGCATCAATTACACCGCAGCTTTTAATCCATCATAATCATAAGCCACTTGAAATCCAACGATCAATGGTGGCTCAGTCAGAGCCAGGTATCGAATTCCCGTTGTGTAGTCGAACACAGCACCGACGTCACTGGTAGTAAGAGCTAGATCGTAAGAAGAGAGCTTGTAAGCAACGAGCTTGTAGCTGGAAACGAAGGAGCTTCCCAGATAAACAATTCTGAAAATGGTATTGACATCACCTTCAACTCCACCGACTGTCAGAAACTCAGCCGATGAACTGTTAAAACTTTCATGCGCCCACACCATCGTCTCGTTGGTGCAGTTGGAGGTTGTATCAAAACTGATGTATAAATCAGTTGAATCTGTGATAAAAAGTCCCTCCCCACTAGCAATCGAAAATGTTATCGGCGTTCCTGCTACACAGAAGTTTTCCAGGAGAATAACATCAAGTGGGCACGTACCGTTTACATCGCTGCCGCCTAAGCTGACAACGCCGCCACCAATCGGCCATTGACTTGACACCATGTAATATGGAACACCAGGGAGAAGCCCGAAGCCATTAACGTCAAGCACTGGGTTCCCTGAAGCTCGAACTGCTTCAGGGAGCAACGATGAAGCCAGGAGAAGGAAGGAGAGGGGTAGTAACATATTCTTCATTGTGATATTGTTTTGTGGTGTGGAAAATCAGCAGAAACAACCTAGGGTTTATAGAGCAGCTTCAGACTGTTGCCACCTACTGTCATTTTGTCTATTTTCCACATCTTCGGCCAGTTTCCGGATCATCTTGATAGGGTTTTTTTTTTTTCAGTGTTCCTTACCGACTGTTCTTTTCTCTCTCTAATTCGGCGTCGTGTTATTTCAAACCCTTTAGCATTCCAATGGGCTGGGAATTTTATATTCTGAGAAACATATCGTGTTTGTGCATGGATAGTGGCCTGTAGAATGACAAAACAAACTAGTAGAGTTGACTAGTAGTTAAGCTCTTTCCTTCTTTTTACTTAAAATTTTTTTTTTCTTGCTATTTTTAGAGGCTTGGTATTATTATTAACAATAACGACACACTGAAAATGTGACAAAACACTTTAAATTAATTTTTTTTCTTCAATTTTACTTTTACTTTTTGTTTTTTTGTTTTTTTTCTTTCCAGTTTTATAATTTAATATTAGATTGCTTTGATAATTATGCCTTCTATTTTATTTATTTATTTTATGATAAGAAATATAACATTGGTTGATTTGCTTAATTTTTAGGAAAATTGAGTAATTATGGCAATTTTTGTAGTTTTTTTCAAGACATCATAATAATAATGGCTTCAGATTATGAGCTATGAATTATTTTATTGTATTGTTTTGTTATGATATCACTGAGGAGATTATTTATTATTTTGTAACTATCTTAATTTCTAAATATTAACAAAAGAGCTAAAACAGCTCGGGGTCGGTACTGTAGACATAGAGACAATTCACTGTGGACTGGCCATTTCTCGCCCGTGCGTCGCGGCTGTTCGTCTGCCTTTTTTTTTTTTCATGAACAGTGTACCGACGCTTTTAGCCCCGATAATAAAACAAAATAGCGCTCGGGCTGCGTGTAAAAAGCGCTGAGGGCAAGGGTCACTCATGTAATTGCACGCGTACGGACCGGTTCGCCGTGGTTTTTTTTTAATATATTTAAAATGGCTAATTACGGTTCTGGGCCCGCATAAGACAAAAACCTTGCTTTCGGTCCAGGGGCTGTCCGGTAATTGACCACATTTTTTTATTTTTTTCCCGAGTATTGTCAGTGCGTGTGAATCATGTGCCTACCTGTTTCACGCCCCACGCCCTGTTCTGGTGGCGCGTGCGGCGTCATAAGGTGGACGGAGACGAGATTCCGACGGACATAGCGGTTCGCCTGGGAGTCTTCTTCCTCCCGCGGTGGCGCGTTTACCCTAACAATGCCCGTGGACGCGCCGGGGACCGGTTAAAGCCGCCGGCCACGTTTCTCTCTCTCTCCTGCACGTAAAAGTGCAGGAGAGTCCCCCAATTTGTGTACCTTTTTACTTCAGTCCCTTGACTTTTGATTTTTGTTTTTGTCCTGATTTTGGTTGCATAAATTTTGATTTAGTTCGATTGGGTCCTCCGATTGCAATTGATTGGATGTCAATGTTTCAGTTCGGTCCTCCTTCTTTTAATTTTTGGATTCGGTTTAAATTATGCAATAAATACAATACATAAGTTTCGATTTCTTCAATTGGATCCTTTGAATGAAATTGATAATATATTGAATTTTCATTTTGGCCCTTATAGTTTTAATTTTTGATTTTCATCCCTTGATAAATTGATATTTGTGTTTTATTTTCCATTATTAACATAATAATAATAATAATAATAATAATAATAATAATAATAATACTAATACTAATAATAATAATAATAATAATAATAATAATAATATGTGTTTTATTTTCCATTATTAACATAATAATAATAATAATAATAATAATAATAATAATAATAATAATAATAATAATAATAATAATAATAATAAGAATAAGAATAAGAATAAGAATAAGAATAAGAATAAGAATAAGAATAAGAATAATAATAATAATAATAATAATAATAATAATAATAATAATAATAATAATAATAATAATAATAATATGTGTTTTATTTTCCATTATTAACATAATAATAATAATAATAATAATAATAATAATAATAATAATAATAGTAATAATTATTATTATTATTATTATTATTATTATTATAATAATAATAATAATAATAATAATAATAATAAGAATAAGAATAATCATAATAATAATAATAATAATAATAATAATAATACTAATAATAATAATAATAATAATAATAATAATAATACTAATACTAATACTAATACTAATAATAATATATTATTTTTCTTGCTTACTCTTTTGTTAATGATTATGAGTGTTTTTTTTCGGGATAATTTAATAATTTTAATTGTTTTTGCAATAATAGCAATAGTCATTTTATATCTAATATTACTGGAGATAAAAGACAACTCAAGAACAACAAATAAACAAATTTACCTAGATTATCTACAATTAACAAACAATACAAGTCACATTTGTCTCGATTACACTGTTCCTTTTAAATGGCAAACAAGTCATTATTATATGTTTTAATATTTATTGCATATTATCGCCTAAAAGTATATAAAGAGATAAAAAAATGACCTTGGATTTTTTTGATTAACAAAATTAATATTAGCATTCTTAAATAAATTTAATATAATAATATGATGAATAAATCTTATAATAAAAAAATTTGGCTTTGAAATTTAATTTTGTGCTCTTTTGTTAAAGTTTATTTCTTAAAAAAAAATCAAAAAGTTGGATTTTTAATATTTGACATCTAATATTACCCGAGAAAAAATACAACTCAATAACACAAAAGGTAAACAAATTTGCCTAGATTATCTACAAGTAAAAAATATATAAGGCACTTTCCGTTTCAACTACACTGTTCTTTTTTAACGGCAAATAAGTAATTATAGCACGCAAAAAAATTATATTTATTTTTTGAAAATAAATTTCAATATTTTTATTTATAATGTGTAAGATCTAATATTATTAGGGAAAAAAGGCAACTAATCTTTTTTTTTTTTTACAAATTTACTTAGGTTTTCTGCAATTAAAAAATATAAAAATCACTTCCCATTTCGATCACACTATATAGTATGTGAGACTAAGTATATGTGTTTAATATTTATTTAATAGTCTCGCCTAAAAATATATAGACAGAGAAAATAAATGACCTACAATTTCTTGAAAAAAAAATTTAATATAAGTATTCTTAAATATATTTAATATAATAATATAATGAATAAATCTTATAAATTTTTTTTTTGTCTTTGAAGTTAAATTTATATTTTAGACTCTTTTTTTTTCCTTTTCAGAAACTGTGACCTTTTTTCCACATGTATTTTTTATTTTTTAGTGTCCAAGTCAGTTGTTCTTTTTTTACCGGGTTTTTTTTTTGTTTTTTTTACCAAAGTATCCGTGGCAACAAATTTCTAATAAATCATTTAACCTTCTTAGCAAATTTTCTAACAAATTTTATCAAAAGTTTTTTACCAATAGCAATATTCAATCACATTTTGGTTGAAAAAAACCATTTTTAACAGACTTTATCAATTACAATTATACTAATTAAATATTAAAATAATAAAATACAACATTTATAAAATCAATCAATTTTCTATATAGATAAAAAAGCCCAGCAAAGCGGGCAAATCAACTCGTTATTGCTAAAATCACCACTTCGGCTTGCTGCTTTTCTGGGGAGAAATCTTTGAACTTGTGCGATTTCCTTCTGGGATAGTTTTATTAATGCTCATGCTGAGATTTTTTTATTTGATCATCGGCTTGCTTTCAAGAAGCTGTTGCTGAGATGATTTCTCAGTCCATGCAGCCACCATCGCCGGTTTTGGTTATCAATCACCGGTTTATCATGTTAGAAGATAATATAAATCATATTTTAGATTTTATTTAACAGTTTAAATTTTTAAGTGAGATGATTATTTGACATGGTATCAAAGCTTTATTACCTTGCAGTTATAAGTTTAAATTTTACCATTCTTAATATTACTTATAATATAAAACGCGTGTCAGTTTTATTGTTTTTATCCACAGTAACATTTACTATTAATATATAGTTGTGGGAAGCATGAGCGATATATTTAGGCAGTCGAGTTGGTCCCAGGAGCGCGATGTTATTGCCCTTTTCCGAGAGGGCGTGGGTTCGAATCCCTCTCTCAGCATATTTTATTTTGCCCACAGTATACGTTCCGATTAAAATATGTTTTTGTAAACCATTAGCAAAATGTTGATGTAGCCGAGATGGTCTACAGCGTGCGCCTTTATGGAAGAGGGGAGCGGGTTCGAATCCCAGTTTCAGCATGGGATTTTCGTTTATTCCCTTTTTTTTGTTTTTTCTTATTATGTTTTTTTTTTCATTTTTTCCTGGTGATTTTTATTTTATTTTTTGGTTATATTTTTTTCCATATATATATATATATTTTAATTTTTTTTATGTTTTTCGTTTATTTCCTTTTTTTGTTCTTTTTTATTACGTTTTTTTTTAATTTTTTTTTTTGGGAATTTTTTTATAGCTTTTTTTTTCATGATTATGTTTTTTTTTTCATGAAATATTTTTATATTTTTCTTGGAAATGTGATTTAATTTTTTTTAAAATAATTGTTTTGAAATATATTAAAAGGATAATTGTTTTTTTAATTATTTTGCAGATCAACACATGAAAATAATCTAAAAACGTTAAAAAATACAATGTGTGGAAAATGATTGTTTTCTGCCCGTATTTATACATTTATGCTTTTAGATTATTATTTTTTTGATTCATTTATTGTCAGGGTTTTATTTTTATCATGTTCTGTTCTGAAATTTTTATTTATGTTGGTGATAATTTTAAAATTAATATTGCTCTTTTTTTGTGTGTGTTTTAAGTTATTTTATCTGTTTTTTGGATCAAATAATTTTATGATTTTATTTTTTGCGCAATAATAATGATAATTTTAGTGATTATTTTTTATTTATTTTTTGCTAAAATGTTTTGATTTTTTGAGGTAATTTAATGATTTTAATTATTTGAGTAGTAATGTTGATAATAATTTTAACTGTTATAATAATGAAAATAACAATAACGTAGGGATGGATTTTCAAATCATGTTTTCATCTTTTTATGGATAGAAAATTAACTACTTATTTTTTATTTGATTATTGCATATCTTCTCACAATTTATATTTTATTTTTAAATGTGATTTAAATTGAATTATTAAATAAATTAATCTTAATGATGATGATAATTTTATATTGATTATTTTATTAAAACCTACTAAACAGATAAATTTATATCAATTTAAAATTCATATATTTTATAGAAAACTTGCACTTCACTGTAATTCTACACAGATTTATTATTTTGACTAAATTTATATTATAACAAAAAAAACACATTTAATATTTTTTTGCTTTAAAAAAATATGATGCCGGCCGCGACGAGGCGCGGGGAATTGGCTAGTATTTAATAAAAATCAATCACAAAAGAACTTTCAGCCTTATCGACGGTTTTGGGCCTCTTATTATTTTACCAATCCAGCGGTTTCCTTTTCCATCGCACGAATTTCCTCAAGCTCGGCCATGGGGGAGATAAATTCTTGAAGAGATCGGGCTGTAATTGAAACAAAAGTGGTGAGGCCTACTTTAGAGCCAGGATTGACAGGCGCCACTAAACACAGCCTGAAACATTCAAAGCCCATTTTTCTGCAAAGAAAAACACCTTGGAAAAGACTAGCAATAAGTAAATCAAAATATTCACGTCGAAATTATTTTTAAAAATAATTTTTATTTAAAAATATATTAAAATATATATATTTTTAAAATATTTTTAATATTAGCACATGAAAATGATTTAAAAATATTAAAAAAAATTAATTTAAAATAGAAAATTTTCATTTTTTTCTTTTCAAAAACACAATGCTATATCTAATGCAGTAGGTTCAGATGTTTTCCTAAGAGATTGGAATATTAATAACATTTGTAGAAGGTACCAAGGCACCTCCAAACTTCTCAACTTCTGATGTAGCTAGATTTCTAGGATAATAAAAACTAAAAAAAAATTCTCTTCCTGTTTTTCCACCAACGTTTAAAATATGCCAGCCTAGCTCGCCATGGTGTGGACAACACCAAGGACAAGCTAGGTGCTTGTCTCACCCTTGTTAAGTATAAAAATAAAAATATGCCAGGACAACAACAAGGAAATATGCGTGCCATGAGTTTTAAAAAAAAAATATTTTGTTTCTTAAAATTTAAAAATCATGTAAATTATATAATTTTAATATCTCAATATTTTTTATATTTACTTTTGGTTTAAAATTTATTTTTTTTGTTATTTTTTAGTTTCTAATTGAGAGAAGAGAGAGAGGGATGGTTATTTTTTGCTGTTGAATTAAACTTTCAAGACATGCAAATACACATTGCATCATGTCGGTAGGGATGATTATTTTTAGTTTGGTTTTGTTTTTATCTATAAAAAACCAAAAAAAAAAATCAAAACCGGTTCCGGTTCAGTTATTTTAACTAAAAAATAAAAAATAATTTTGGTTTCTTTAGATATTTTTTTTTTTTACTTTAAACTACCATTGCATATATAAAATAATGATTTTAAGCATAGTTGTCAATTCTGTTCTGTTCCGTTAAAAAAACCGAGATGAAACGGCGTCGTTTTCATCTCGGTTTTAATTCCGGCCCGTTCCGGAAATTCCGGCCGGAACGTCTCGGTACCGTTCCGGCCTTAAAATCCTCTTTTTTTTTTTTAACTTTTGATTTTTTTTCTAATTTTGAGATTATATTTGTTTGACTTTGTGTTTATATTGTATAATTTAAAGTTAATTTATCTTGAATTTTAATTATGCTTGTTAAATTAATATTTTAATTTTATATATATATATAATTAATTATATATGAATAGTACAACCCCGAAACGGCACGCCAAAACGCTCCGAAACCAAAACGTTCTGTTCCAATAAAAAAACCGGAATGATTACCGGAAAGAACGGTATTGACTACTATAATTTTAAATGTCTTGGAATTTCTATTCTTTTTTTCCCACCTCGATACAATTCCAACGTGACATTGTGCTTTTACTGTTACCGCTGCAATCCAACAACATTCAGGATGTGAAGAGCATAGAGTATACGTACCTCATCTGGGGGCCATCATCTACCATAAGCCATAAAATATGTCGTGGCAGAACGTTTAACGATACAAATTCGTCATACACCGAGTGGACAAAGAATTCCTGTTTTTCTCAGTGACCCGATTGGTTGTATGGTTGCTAATAGTTGTTTTTTAAAGTATTTTTTGTTTAAAAATATATTATTTTTAGTTTTTCAAAATTATTTTGACATCAACATATAAAAATGATTTAAAAACAATAAAAAATTTAATTTAAAGTAAAAGATAAAAATATATATTTTTTAATTGTTTCAAAAACACTGAAAATATAGTTACATACATTTTTTTAGACCAGACAGACAGTGAGAAATTACTAATTTATGAATATTGAGGATAGCCACAACTATAGGTTTCGACGCGAAGGGGGTTTGTAATGTAATAGGTAGGACCAGAGAATGCCCAACGTTCAAAGATTCCAGATGGCTTCAACGGCATAAAATCATTTCCCAGCTTAGCCGCAACTCCTTTCAGAGTTCAATTTGAAGACTGGTCTAATATTTAAAACTCATAACCTATAAAATTAATTCTACACTTGAGAGTTCAATTTGAAGACTTAGTTCCTGACTAATTTGATTTTGAAAAATGAAATCATGAAAAAAGAAAAAAAACTTACAAAAAAATTAGCAACAAAAAGAATAAAGATAAAATTTAATAGAAAAAATCAAAAAAGATGAAATTGTAGAAAAAATATATGTATATTACAACAACACTCTAAGTAACCTTCCAATCTAAAACAAAATCAAAGTAAAATGATAAAAAAAGCCTTTCAAGAGAGAGTTATATTGATTTTGTCTTTAAGAGCAACAAAGTAATTGTGTTGTTTTGAAAAAAAAAGAAGAAAAGATCAAAATGCCCCTAAGTAATAGACATTATATTATTTTCTTATGATTAAATTAGTTATTTTATTGTGTTAAGAAATTGAAATAACCAATCTAACCCTATTAAGTTTTAAAGACAATTTATCATGGTGAAAATACCAACTTACCCCAAATACCTAGTTCAATTTATCATGGTGAAGATTTTGATCATTTTCATAGTTATTTACACTTTCTGATTTCTTGTGGGAAAAAAATTAATTTTTATTTTTTATTAATTAATTTTGGTATTTTTATATTATTTTCATGTGTTAATATTAAAAATTATTTTAAAAAAAAACAAAAAAAATATTATTTTAATATATTTCTGAATAAAACATATTTTCAAAAGTAACCCCAACTACACTTTCAATACCTAAACATTCCTTTTTTTTTTTTTTTTTTTTTTTTTTTTTTATGAGTACCTAAACATAATTTTTTCCTGTTTCTTGAAACATCGTCGTGGCTCATTTTTCACAGCAAATTCAATTCAGTCTTTACTTGTTCATATTCTCATCAACCCTTTTGTATTGGTCTCCATCTCTTTGTGATGGAATTTTCAGTCGTTGATTTTGTGAAAAATGCCAAAATCCTCTGTAAATTTTCAACGCAGTAGGTGTGAAACTCCCAATGAAAAAGCCGATGGAATAGACCGATCCATCACCGATTCCGTTGATATTTTTACTACAAATCTTAAAGTTAGAATCGAATATTTATCGATTGGATGCATTCGGAAACCATTGAGTAAATGCAACTTCTAACCACTTTGTTTGTTTGTTTGTATGAACAATTAATTTTGTCCACTAAAATTCATCCAATTAAAGTTGACCATCCATCAGAGTCGTAGAACAACTTGATTCTGAGTTCTCAGATATTTAATCTTGTAGAGAATCCTTTTTGTTTTTTGAAAATTCATAAACATTGATTATTAGATATAGATAACTACAAGTCAGTTTCTTGATGTAAAACAAAATTAATGTAGCTATCAACTTCAAATTCAATTTTTTCTCATATCTTTTTATAAAAGCAACACTCACCTACTATGCACGTGGCCAATAATTTAAGATGAAACTTGAGTTTCCCCTCAATTAAACACAACAAATTGTAATATAACTCATAATAAAACAACACAATAATTTATAAAATATCATTTTAAAAATCTTAAATATATTTTTTTAAGGTGACTTGAAGAATGAAATAATTGTGCCAACCCAAAAATTTAGAAGACAAAAAGCTTATCAACAGACGAGTTTTTTCTCATATCTTTTTATAAAAGAAATCAATTAATTGTAATAATTTTTTTTGGATGTGAGAAAATCCTATCTCTTGAAAAACATACTTCGTGAGCCCAAGTGAGCGAGTAAGATCCTGATTATTCCAAATTTTTATAAGAAATGTACATCTCAACTTAAACTTAAAATCTATTATACAAACCACAAATCCTGTTTCATCTTAATACATATTTGGATACAATCACTGTGTTCACATTCTACAAATCACTACTTTGTCGGTTATTTTCATATGGATCAACGTTGACACATCCAACACACAAAAGTCGTAATTTGAATGGATGAAAATGCCTCTAGAAAGTTAATATAAAATACTCTCTAAAATTAATTAAAAAATAAAAATTCATGTGCAATGTAATCATTTGGAAACTTAATTAACAAGGTTGGAATCCTCACATTAGTGTACGTTATTTTGTATTCTGTTAATTTAAAAGGATTTCATCCCCAATTTATATTAAAAAGTACTCACCTACCATGCATGTGACCAATAATTTAAGAGAGTTTTCCCTCGATCAAACACAACAAATTGCAATATAGCTCATAATAAAACATCACAATAATTTATAATATCTCAATTGTGTCAAATCCTCTATGTATTATTGAAAGTTCAAAATGAATCCCACACTTTCGGCACTTGCAATTTGCCCCTTATATACAAGTGCAACCAAGAAATCAGTTATGCCACACTAACTGATTTCTAGCTAATTGAAAGGAAATGCATAACAAGAAAGAACTAAATGATAACAGACTAACTAATTATCAACTAATCAATTAGCCTAACATATCCTCCCCTAAACTGAATCAGGTAACTGAATCAATTTAAAATCTTCGGAATTACACACACTCCAAGCTGGTTTCTGAGTTTCACAAACGCCTCAAGCTTCAATGGCTTGGTCATGATGTCCGCGATTTGTTCTTGTGAGCTGCAATACTTCAATTCTATCACTCCTTCCTTCGATAGATCACGCAAGAAATGATATCTGACTGATATGTGTTTGCTCCTTCCATGCATGACTGGATTTTTGGATAACTTTATCGTAGAGCAGTTGTCGCAGTAGATTTCACAGCTTGTTTGGTTCCAATTCAGCTGACGGAGGACCCTTTGTAACCATATTGCCTGGCATGCACACATTGCTGCTGATATAAATTCGGCTTCCGTTGTTGAGAGAGTGACTATAGCCTGCTTCTTGGAGCTCCATGCAACCGCTCCGGAACACATCATGAATACATAACCTGACGTACTTCTACGGTCATCCAGGTCTCCTGCATAATCGCTATCTGAGTAAGCGATCAATCCATTATCCCCTCCTTTCTTTTGATAACAGATTCCCAATTCAGTGGTGCCTTTCAGATATCTCAATATCCTCTTCACCGCCATCATATGCATTTGAGTGGGCTTTTCCATGTACCTGCTTACCAAACTCATTACAAACATCAAATCTGGCCTGGTTACTGTTAAGTACATCAAACTCCCAATCATTTGCTTATACTGAGTCGGATCAACTTTGGTTCCTCCTTCATCCTTTGACAGTTTACAGCCGGGCACCATTGGGGTTTTGGTGGGATTACTGCTTTCCATCCCAAATTTCACAAGTATTTCTTGTGCATACTTCTTCTGGCTCATGTAGATGCCTTGGCAGGTTTGCATAATTTCAACTCCTAAAAAGAATTTCATTCTTCCCAAGTCCGTCATATCGAATTCATTCTTCATAGAAGTTTTGAATTTCTTGATAAGTGCCTCATCATTACCCGTAAAGATCAGGTCATCCACATATATGCTGATGATCAGCATTTTTCCTTCCTTGGACTTAGTGAACAATGTATGCTCACTTGGACATTTCTCAAAACCTTCTTTGAGGAAGTAAGCTTCTATCCTGCTGTACCATGCCCGTGGAGCCTGCTTCAACCCATATAGGGCTTTCCTGAGTTTGAGAACTTTATTTTCCTCCCCACTTTTCTTGAACCCTTTCGGCTGTTCAATGAACACATCCTCCTCCAGTTCTCCATGCAGAAATGCGCTCTTGACATCTAACTGGTAGATGTTCCAGTCATAGTGAGCTGCCACTGCCATTATTACCCGTATAGTGTCCCATCTAGCAACTGGGGCAAACACTTCTGTATAGTCAATTCCTTCCCTCTGAGCATACCCCAACACCACCAATCTGGCTTTGTACTTGTCCACTTCTCCTTTTTCGTTCAGCTTTGTCTTATAAATCCACTTCACTCCTATTGCTTTGGCATGCTTAGGCAACACTGTTAAGAACCAAGTGTTGTTTCTTTCTATGGCTTGAATTTCGCTCTCCATAGCCTTTTTCCATATAGAGCTAGCAACAGCCTCCTCATAAGACTTTGGATCCCCTTCTTCAGTGTACATGACCATATCTTGATCTTCCTCACTTTCTGACAGCCCCCCTCCAGTTTCATACTCTCTCAACCATCCAGGTTCTCTCTTTATTGATGCAGCGTCATCACTAGCTCTCGAATACATGGAACGCATGGATAGAAGCAAGACAGGGAAGTGAGCTGGACGAAGCATGGTGACATGGAAGAGAGGTCGAGCGAACAGCTGGCGCGTAGCAGACCTCAATAGCTATCTCCTTACGGATTAGGAAAAGAAGAGTCCAAGTTTAGCCTGAATTTTAGTTGCAGCAGTATTCCTTTTATTCTAGGATTAGCTTTCAGTTTGAGTTTCTTTAGGAGTTATCTTTATTAAGCTAGGGCCTATTTATATGTTTTGATGTTGTTCAAGAACGTTGGTTGATTATTATTAAAATTCAGAGATTGTTTTCTCTATATCCGATTATTGCATCTTTGTGAAGATTGGAATAATTGAAGCCTGTTGACTGATCCTTCGTGCGCGAGGTTGATTGGTCTCCAGTAGGCTGCTCTCTACCTGTTTGATAAAAGGTCCCTTAATTCATACAAGCTTCCGCTACATCAGTTTGGTATCAGAGCCTGGCTCGTTCGGGACATCATCATGCCACCGAGAAGACGAGTTCCTAATCGGATTCCCGTAGAAGAGGCCAATGAACGTGACCGTATGGCACAGTTGGAGCAGCAGATGGCGATAATAACGGAGCAGCTCGCAACGTTACTCGCCAACCAAAACCCATTCCACGGTTTGAACCCCAATGCAGGAGGGGCTGAGGATGAGAGTGATGAGGAAAACGAACCTCAAATAGAGATTCCACAGTTGCGGCGTCAAGCACCAGAACGCGACGACAACCGTCGTTGGGAGTCAGGCATGAGAACAGAAATTCCAGAATTTCAGGGCAATCTTTCTCCAGAAGAATTCCTTGATTGGCTGGGAATCGTAGAAGAAATCTTGGAGTTCAAAAACGTTCCAGCAGAAGCAAGGGTAGCCTTAGTGGCCACTCGGCTACGGGGACGTGCTGCAGCCTGGTGGCAACAACTCAAGCTAGCGCGAACCCGGATGGGAAAAGCAAAGATCACAGACTGGGAGAAGGTGGTCCGTAAACTGCGCGCTGAATTTTTACCTCACAATTTCCAGAGGTTAATGTATCAAAAGTTACAAAATTTGCGCCAAAGTGCGAGGACAGTTGATGACTACACAACCGAATTTTACCAATTGATTGTTCGCAATGACATTCAAGAAACTCCTGATCAATTAGTATCCAGGTATTGTGGTGGCCTGCGAGCACAAATTATGGAAGTCGTGAATCTCTTTGACCCGATCACAGTTTCTGAAGCACATCAGCGAGCCTTGCAAATAGAGAAGTCAATTTCACGAAGAGGGACAGGTGGACTATTGGCGCAGGGGAGTAGTGGTGTGACAGGGAAGTTTGGGAGCAACAATAGCAGCTCTTCCAATCGTTCAGCCATCATGGGAAGCAACAACGGCACACCAGCCATATTATCCACTCCCAACCAGCAGCCACGTGTGGCAGGGGGTTTTAAATGCTTTAATTGTGGAGAAGTGGGCCATCGACAATCGGATTGCAAGAGGTTAGGCAAACGAACCCTTTTCACTGAGACTAATGAGGAGCACAACGAGGACACAATCATCACAGGAGACCCAATTTTCGATGAAGATGAGGAGGTTATGGAAGATTGGGTGGAAGGAGACGTGGGTCCTTTACTGATGGTGAGACCAATTTATGATGAGGCTGCCAAAACTGTCACTGAAAAAAACAATGTCTTAATAACGGGTGAATTGGAGGACCAACAGTTAATGACAAATGGAACAATTACTGACCATGGCACAACCATGGTGGTGCAGCGCACTTGTTTAGCACCGCGAGCGGACGAAAGTGATTGGCTTCGAAACAATGTTTTCCATTCGACTTGTACAATCTTGGGCAAGGTTTGCCGATTCATTATTGATGGAGGGAGTTGTGAAAACTTTGTGTCTGCAGAGGTAGTAAAGAAATTGGAGATTAAAACAAGCCAAAACACCAAACCTTACAAATTGGCTTGGCTTCAGAAGGGCGGAGAGGTCACAGTGTCACAAAGAGCACTGATTTCATTCTCTATTGGCAAGCATTACAAGGACCAAGTGTGGTGCGACATTGTCCGCATGGACGCATGTCATTTGTTGCTCGGAAGACCATGGCAGTATGATCGCAAGGTAAGACACGATGGATTTAAAAACACTTATTCCTTCCTTTACGACAAGGTAAATATTGTGTTGTTACCAAGCAAGCCGCGTGACAAGCCGACAGTGAACGAAGATTCCAATCTCCTTTCCTTTGCTGAACTGGAAGTGGAGATGGAAGACGCACATACAGTGTATTTATTGTTGAACAAAGAAGTGGAGGCCAAAGTTGAGGTTCCCGCAGCTGCAATTCCATTACTTGAAGAATTTGCACATTTATTCCCTGCCGATTTGCCTGAAGGACTGCCACCATTGAGAGACATTCAACATCACATTGATCTTGAGCCAGGAGCAATGTTGCCTAACAGGCCACACTATCGTATGAGCCCCAGCGAACATGAGGAGTTGCGAAGACAAGTGGAAGATTTACTCGCCAAGGGTCATATCCGTGAGAGTCTTAGCCCTTGCGCAGTACCTGCTCTTTTAATTCCAAAAAAAGACGGGTCATGGAGGATGTGCGTAGATAGTCGCGCAATCAATAAAATTACAGTAAGGTACAGATTCCCAATTCCTCGCCTTGATGATCTCTTAGACCAACTCAGTGGGGCGTCAATGTTCACAAAACTTGACTTAAAGAGTGGTTATCATCAAATAAGAATTCGACCGGGAGATGAATGGAAAACAGCGTTCAAAACGCGAGAAGGCCTCTATGAATGGATGGTTATGCCATTCGGTTTGTCCAACGCACCTAGTACCTTTATGCGTGTGATGAACCAAGCCTTACGCCCATTTATTGGGAAATTTGTGGTCGTCTACTTCGACGATATTCTCATCTATAGTACAGCGAAAGACATACATGTGCAGCACATTCGCGAGGTGTTGACAGTGTTACAACAAGAGAAATTATTCGCGGCAGTGAACAAATGTGTATTTATGGCGTCGGAGGTGTTGTTTTTGGGTTACAAAATTTCCGGGGAGGGCCTTCAAGTGGATGAGTCCAAAATTGAGGCTGTTAAAAGGTGGCCACGGCCATCAAGCATAACGGAAGTAAGAAGCTTCCACGGCCTGGCAGCATTCTATAGGCGATTTATACCTCATTTCAGTAGCATTATGGCTCCAATTACCGACTGTATGAAAGCCAAATCATTCCAGTGGCCTACCAATGCAGAAGAAGCATTTCAGCTCATCAAGGTACGCCTCACCACTGCTCCTATACTAATCTTACCCAATTTTTCCCAAGCTTTTGAGCTGCACAGTGACGCATCAAAAGTGGGGATAGGGGCTGTGTTGAGCCAAGCTTGCAAACCAGTCGCGTATTTTAGCGAAAAACTCACAGGAGCCAGAGCAAAATACAGTACATACGACATTGAATTCTACGCGGTGGTTCAGGCCGTAAAACACTGGAGGCATTATCTTTTTCATCGCGAGTTCGTCCTCTACACAGACCATGAAGCATTGAAACACCTACATAATCAAGATAAAATCTCAGCCCGTCATGCATCCTGGTCTGCCTACCTGCAGCAGTTCACTTTTGTGTTGAAACACAAAGCAGGAACATCTAATAGGGTCGCAGACGCCTTGAGCCGCAGGACCAACTTACTTTCCACGATGACAGTGCAAGTACCAGGCTTTGAGACATTCAAAGAATTACTACAACAGGATCATTACTTTGCCGCAATCTTGTTGAATTTGAATGCTGTGGAAAACAGAGACTTCTTGCTAGTGAATGGATTTTTATTCCATGGAAATCAGCTATGTGTGCCTGACAGTAGCTTGCGTTTCCAAATAATAAAGGAGCTTCATGACGAAGGTCATGTGGGGAGAGACCGCACACTGCAACTGGTCAAGACGAATTATTTTTGGCCAACAATTCGGCGTGAAGTGGAGCGGTATGTAGCACGTTGTCATGTGTGCCAAGTATCTAAAGGGGGGGCAACGAACGCAGGACTCTATACGCCACTGCCGATTCCAACACAGCCATGGACAGACCTTAGCATGGACTTTGTTTTGGGTTTACCACGAACTCAAAGAGGATTCGACTCGATTTTTGTGGTCGTGGACAGATTTTCCAAAATGGTCCATTTTGTTCCTTGTAAAAAAACGACGGATGCGGTGAACGTGGCGCAACTATTTTTCCGTGACATCTATCGTCTTCATGGACTGCCAAATTCAATTGTGTCAGACCGTGACACACGATTCCTTAGTCACTTCTGGCGCAGCTTATGGAAGAAAGTGAATACTCAATTGAATTTCAGCAGCGCGTATCACCCACAAACGGACGGCCAAACGGAAGTGGTCAATCGCTCTCTCGGAAATTTATTACGGTGTTTGGTAGGTGACAATGCTCGCGCCTGGGACCAGAAGTTGAGCCAAGCTGAATTCGCTCACAATCACGCAGTAAATCGAAGCACGGGGTTTAGCCCGTTCCAAATTGTGTACTCGGTTGTTCCACGTGGACCGTTGGATTTGCTCCCACTGCCAAGCCATACACGTATTCATGGTAAGGTTGGAGACTTTGTGCATAGCTTGCAGGACATTCATGCTCAGGTATATGCGAATTTGGAGAAGACAGTTGGGAAATACAAACTTGCAGCAGACAAAAAGAGGCGACATGTGGAATTTGATGTAGGCGACTTTGTCTGGGCTATATTAACAAAGGACCGATTCCCTGTTGGAGAATACAACAAGCTAGCTGCAAAGAAGATTGGCCCATTGGAAGTGTTGGGAAAAATAAATCCGAATGCTTATCGTTTACGGCTACCTAGCCATATTCGCACAGCGGACGTATTTAATGTGAAACATTTGATACCATACTCAGACGACTCCTCCCAAGAAGATACGGATTACACGTCGAGGACGACGTTTCTTCACCCTGGAGGGGATGATGCAGCGTCATCACTAGCTCTCGAATACATGGAACGCATGGATAGAAGCAAGACAGGGAAGTGAGCTGGACGAAGCATGGTGACATGGAAGAGAGGTCGAGCGAACAGCTGGCGCGTAGCAGACCTCAATAGCTATCTCCTTACGGATTAGGAAAAGAAGAGTCCAAGTTTAGCCTGAATTTTAGTTGCAGCAGTATTCCTTTTATTCTAGGATTAGCTTTCAGTTTGAGTTTCTTTAGGAGTTATCTTTATTAAGCTAGGGCCTATTTATATGTTTTGATGTTGTTCAAGAACGTTGGTTGATTATTATTAAAATTCAGAGATTGTTTTCTCTATATCCGATTATTGCATCTTTGTGAAGATTGGAATAATTGAAGCCTGTTGACTGATCCTTCGTGCGCGAGGTTGATTGGTCTCCAGTAGGCTGCTCTCTACCTGTTTGATAAAAGGTCCCTTAATTCATACAAGCTTCCGCTACATCATTTATTCTCCTCTCTAATCTGCCACCTTCAGCCTCTTCTCCAACACTTTCCAGCCCAGTGTTATCTGACTCTTCAGCCCCATTTTCCAGCCCAGAGTACACATTTTCCAGTCCTGGTTCAAGCCCATTTTCCAGACCAATGTCCCCATGTTCCAGCTCATTTTCAGCCTGTGTAGCTTGGTGTTCTTGGGTTCCTTCATCAGCCCCATTCTCAGCAGCTACTCCAGCTTCTCCCACTTCAACATTTACACCATTCTCACCCCATGTCAGTAAGCTTCCTCTCGGTTCAGGTTCTGTTTTACTCCAATCCCAGCCTTCATTTTCACAGAAAATCACATCTCTACTCGTGATGATCTTTTTGCTGACTGGATTAAACATTCTGTAGGCCTTCGATTCCTTGCTTAGCCCTAAATGCACACATTTAGAGCTCTTCTCATCCAACTTTTTCCTTGTTTGGTCTGTCCTGTGCACATAGCCGATGCACCCAAACACTTTAATATTTTCCACTGAAGGAGTTTGTCCTCCCCAGGCCTCCTCTGGAGTCTTTCCCTTCACTGCCTCTGTTGGACTCCGATTCATCAAGTACACAGCCCAGTTGACTGCCTCGGGCCAAAATTCTCTTGGCACCTCTCTCTCCATCAACATACTCCTGGTTATGTTCATAATGTCTCTGTTTTTTCTCTCCGCCACCCCATTTTGCTGGGGAGTATACGCAGCTGTCAGCTGCCTGTTTATTCCATTTTCCTTGCAGAATCCATTAAACTCCTCAGAGTTGAACTCCGCCCCTCTATCTGTTCTTAAACAGCAGACATTTTCTCCAGTCTCTTTTTCCACAAAGACCTTGAAGGTCTTGAAGCTCACAAAAGCCTCAGATTTTTCAGCAAGAAATTCCACCCATATCTTCCTAGAAAGATCATCTATGAAGGTAATTAGGTACCTCTTCTTGCTGTGAGATGCTGGGGTTATCGGCCCACAAATATCGGCATGCACTAATTGCAACCTTTTTGTGGCTCTCCACTGTGAATGCTTAGGAAATGGGTCCCTATGCTGTTTTCCCCTCACACACCCCTCACACACCTTAGTTGGTGTTTTCAGTAAAGGTAGCCCCTGCACCATTTTCCCATAATACAATGTTTTCAACCCCTTATAACTCAGGTGGCCATATCTGCAGTGCCACAGCTGAGATTCCTCCTCAGCAGAAATTTTAAAGCAAGCTAGTTCACTAGGGTTTTTGGCAGCATGCTCTCTAGGGCTTATAGAAGCTAGCAATACAAACATCCTATTCATGGACATTTCACTTTTCATAATCAAACCCCTAGAAGGATGAAACATTTTGCACAAATTGTTCTTTATTAGGATGGCCAATCCTTTCTCTTGCAACTGCCCTATACTCAACAGATTATTCCTCAATTCTGGAATGTAATATACATGTGCAATACTTTGTGTTATTCCCTCTACATTCATCCTAATGGTTCCCCTGCCCATCACCCCCATTCGGGAATTATTTCCTAGCTTAACCGACTGCCTAAAACTTTCATCAAGATTCACAAACCACAATTTATTTCCTGTCATGTGATTACTACAACCGGAATCTAGAAACCATACCTCATCCCTTTTCGCATGGTGCAGCTCAACATGTGTCATGAGGAGCATCTCCTCTTCTTCCTCCAATTCAGCATAGTGTGCTCCCCTCTCCCAATCGGGACATTCGTACTGGAAATGTCCCAATTTGTGACATTTGTAGCATTCCACCACTTCTTTGTTGAAAAAGGATCTGCCACGTCCTCTACCTCGGCCTCGGTTGCCTCTAAATGAGCTGAAACCACCCCTGCCCGAGCTGAAGCCACCCCTGCCCCTTCCCCTGGTTGTGCGTTCATCATGCACAACCTTGAGGGCCTGGTCTTCTTCTCTGTGCTCAGCCATTCTCTGCTCATGCACCAAGAGACTCCCGTGAAGTTCATCGATGCTCATAGAATCCAGATTATTTGACTCTTCTATCGAGCATACGATGTAATTAAATTTTGCAGTCATCGTTCTCAGGACCTTGCTCACAATCACATTCTGCTCAAATTTCTCCCCATGTATACGCATTTTGTTCACCACTGCCAGTGTCCGAGAGATGTACTTATCAACCCTCTCTCCTTCCTTCATGCTCAGGAGCTCAAAATCTCTCCGCAGGGCTTGTAGTTGAGCTCGTCTTACTTTAGTGGAGCCCTGGTACTTCTGCCTCATTGACTCCCAAATAGCCTTGGCTGAGCTTTTGTCCAAGATCGTTTCCATGATCTCTCGGTCAATTGACTGGAACAAGAAGTTTTTAATCTTCAGGTCCTTCAGCTTGGTTTCGTCTGCAATCTTCTTTTGTCCCTCAGTTAGAGCTGATCCTCGGGGTGTTGTGACTGTTGGAAGGCCTTCTTCAACTAGCGTCCACAGTTCCTTGCTCCTCAAGAAATTTTCCATCAACATCGACCAGTGGTCATAGTGACCATCAAATCGAGGAATGGCAGCCTGAACGAATTTGTCTGAGGAAGACATCTTCAATTTCTCGGTGAAGAAGACTTTTCTATCTCTTCACTTTCTCTCTCTCTCACTCACTGAGTTTCTCTAACTCACCGTGTTTCACTCACTCACTCGTGTTTCACTCACTCACTCACTCACCGTGTTTCTCTCGCTCACAGTGTTTCTCTCACTCAGTTCCACGATCTGTGGTGGTCGAAGATCGTGAATCTTACTCTCTCAATCTCAAGGATTTCTTTCTTCTTCTTCGTCGCAGCTTGAGCTTCACTCTCTTGATTGAGTGATTTTCTTCACTCGTCTGCGATTGTGACTTCAGTATCTTTCTTGAATCGTTGATTGCACGCCTCGAGTAGAAGAAATTTTCTCCTGAGAATCGTGATGAACGATCTCAGTTTTCCAGAGAGGATTTCTCTCTTTCCCTTTCCCTTTCTCTCGAAGCTTCTTTCTCTTTCTCAATCAGTCCCGATCTCAAGCTCTGATACCATATGTCAAATCCTCTATGTATTATTGAAAGTTCAAAATGAATCCCACACTTTCGGCACTTGCAATTTGCCCCTTATATACAAGTGCAACCAAGAAATCAGTTATGCCACACTAACTGATTTCTAGCTAATTGAAAGGAAATGCATAACAAGAAAGAACTAAATGATAACAGACTAACTAATTATCAACTAATCAATTAGCCTAACAAATTGCATGTCTAATACTCTTTCTTCATTTTCTATATCATTAATATTTTTATAAAATTTATGCAAATCTTTTGGAAGTTGATTCGAGTTGATGAAAAGAAATTAAAATAGAGTAAATAATATTCTTCTTCTTTTTTATTGGAAGCATTATATTATTATTACCATGCCTTTGCGTGCGTGTTTTGCGGGGGGCGGGGGCGAGGGATGTTGATTTCACGTTTAAGACATGGTCAAGATGGGCAGCTCATCATGTTTAACTAGCCATGGTAAGTTCCTAACTAGTGTAAGGACGAAGGGTTACCCCTTTCCCAAGGGTGGTGGGCTTCGAAGGTTCTTCGTTTTGAAAATTTAAACATGGTTTCCGCGTTAGTTATTTGCAAAGAAACAATCCAGGCTATCACTTGATAGAAAGTCAGGTCATAGATTTTAACTTGTAATCATAATGTAAGTGAAAAACAAAGAAAAAAACAGCGAAACCATGGAACATATCGCCTAATGTTTCATTTAAAATTTGGCGAGGCACCCACCCTCTTAGCTGGGTTCAATTGCCATGGTGGGGTTCTTGCGTGTTTTGACAAATCCGTTAATTTTATCCAAGTTAATATCTTTTTCTCCATGTGTTTTGCAAGTCTTTCGTTGAAAGTTCAAACATTTTATTTATTGAGATCTTGACAAGGTAAAATGAATCATCTCAGGGAGCTAGCCAAGGATTTCTAATATAAATAGCCAACGACACAAGCTAATATGATCATCACAAAGCAGGAGCGACCTGAGGAACACAGCATCGATTATATACAGACAGAGGGGGAGAGAATTTGATAATATATTTCTACGAAAGCAGTGTTAGGAAATGGGGATATGCAGATTGGGTTTTCTCGTAGGGTTTTTATGGTTTATGGCCATGGATTGCATGGCCCAAAGCAATACTCATCACTATAATTTTGTTGTAAGCCTTCACTTCTTTATGCTTCTTCTTCTTCTTCTTCTTCTTTTTTAATCTATAGTTGACCTAATCGAAAATCCCATTAAATGTTTCAGATAGACGCTAGACGTATTGACTTGTTCTCTTCAAATGATACTGATAACGTTTTTTTTTCTTTTAATTGCAGCTACAACAGGCCCAGTTTACAAGATTGTGCGAAACAAAGACTATGCTTACTGTGAATGGAAGTTTTCCAGGGCCAACAATACATGCTCGTAGAGGAGATACAATTTATGTCAACGTGCACAATGAAGGAGAGTACGGTGTCACCATTCACTGGTAATCTTTCTTTATTTAGATTAAAAAATACTATAAAAAAACAAAAAAAAATACTTTAATTTGTAGACCTTGGCGTACGTTTCATTAAATCAACAATTTTCTAGATATGTAGGTCCAAGCGAGCCTAACATTTGTTTTAATATTCTTATATTTCAGGCATGGAGTGAAGCAACCGAGGAATCCATGGTCTGATGGTCCAGAAAATATCACACAGTGCCCAATTCAGCCAGGAAAAAACTTCACATACGAGATCATATTATCTAATGAGGAAGGAACTCTATGGTGGCATGCACATAGCGACTGGAGTCGAGCCACGGTCCATGGTGCCCTTGTCATTTCGCCGGCTCGTGGAACCACTTACCCGTTCCCTGCGCCAGATGCAGAACAAACAATTATCCTCGGTAGGCAACGAGTTCCATCATGAACTATTATTTGTTCAAAAAAAGAGTTTCCAATCAAATATCTCAGATTTCCTTTCTAAACTTTACATTTAACTTTTCTAATTTTTTTTTTTTTTTGCAGGATCTTGGTTTAAGGGTGATTTGAAGGAAATAATTGACGATGCTCTTGCAGCTGGTATTGGACCTGAAATATCCAATAGTCTTACCATCAATGGTCAGCCAGGAGATCTATATCCATGCTCCGCAGGTAAGCCATGCATGCCGTAACTCTCTGAATAATTTGGAGATAATTGGGAAAACTCAATCACCATCATCAAGACTATATTAGTTACTCATGTTTTTCGTATCTGGTGCAGAAAACACGTACCGTTATCAGGTCAATTATGGCAAGACTTACCTTCTGCGAGTTATAAACGCCGTGATGAACGAAGAACAGTTCTTCGGAATTGCGGGACATAGCCTCACCGTTGTTGGACAAGATGCGGCATACATTAAACCTATAACCACCACCTACATAATGATTACACCAGGTCAAACAATGGACATTTTGGTCTCAGCAAATCAGACTCCGAGCGATTACTACATTGCTTCCAGAACTTTTGCTGATGGTACTGGACCTCCATTTGATAACACCACGACTACAGCTATTCTCCACTATAATGGCAATTATACCACCCCTTCACCTATTCCACTCCCACTCCTACCACGATTTAATGATTCGGCAGCTGCAGATAGCTACACTGGTCGTGTCAGGAGTTTAGCTAGCAAAAACCACCCCATTAATGTCCCTCAATCAATTAACCGGCGTCTTTACATTGCAATTGGTTTGAATTTTCTGCCTTGCACGGCGGCAACATGTGAAAACAGTACTCGGGTAGCTGCAAGCATGAACAACGTTAGTTTTGAGGCTAAGCCGATTGATATACTGCAAGCCTACTACAGAAGTATTGATGGAGTTTTCGACAGAGATTTCCCAAGTGAGCCACCGAAGTATTACAACTTCACTGGAAATATGACCAGTATTGACGTCACTTCAGCTCAAGGAACAAAGGTGACGATGTTGAATTACGGAGAATCTGTCGAGATAGTCTTTCAAGGGACTAATTTACTAGCCGAAATGAACCATCCTATGCATCTACATGGATTTAGTTTCTACTTGGTGGGCACAGGAAAAGGTAATTTCAACAATGTTACTGATCCCAAGTCTTACAATTTGATTGATCCACCAGAAATCAACACTGTTGCACTTCCTAAGAGTGGGTGGGCTGCCATCAGATTTGTTGCCGACAATCCTGGTAAGTCCTCTGAAAGATATCTCTCGCCAATATATCAAGTTTTCTAGTCCACATATAGTTTAACACTGGCGACAAATCGAATATTTTAAGCACATAATGTCTTTTCCAAACTCTTGTTGTATAGCGATGTTAAATATGGATCCAATTTTTCAGGGGTCTGGTTCATCCATTGTCATCTGGAGAGGCACTCGAGCTGGGGCATGGACACGGTTCTTATTGTGAGGAACGGCAAAACAAGGGCTACAAGTATGCGCCGTCCTCCGGCGTCCCTGCCGTCTTGCTCTTAATCCTCTGCTCACGAGTGGATCAAATGATTGTTTAATCAAGATTTAACTGTTTGATTTTCTTTTTTTTATTGAAGCATTGCTTTGAATAAATCCTTTAGAAGGAACATTTCATGTGTAACTGTAATGTAAGATTGGTTTTCGTGATGGGCAATTGTCAACCTTTTCTTGGTTATTAATTATAAAGGAATTTCTTGCATAAAGCCGCTTTATTTCCTTTTACACTCGATGTCGGTATTTAAATTTATGTGCCTATGAAATCATTATTAGAAAATTGAAAAAAACTATGGAAAATTTCACCGGAGATCTCTAATGAAAATACAAACAAAATAATTTCATTATAGTAACTAAAATTATGATGAAATTGAAAAAATAAAAATTCTAACAACAATTTAAAACATCAGTAATGTTGATGAAATTACCAACAAAAAAATCATTAATAATCTCAAATGAATTAAAACTTGACGGTTCTTCTTCTCTCATCCATACCATTTTTTCTCCTTTTTCAAAACAATAGCTCCTCTCTCCCATTTAATTAGCAAATTCAGCCACCCCCTTCACAAATTCAGCCACCCAACCTGCTGGCATCGAACTCTCTCTCTTAGTTCCATTTATGGTCAAGCTTCACTCCACCAAATAAGCAGGCCCATATTTTTTTTTTGTAAGCTATTTATATTTTAAGTGAATTCATTGAGATTCATTTGTAGTATTTGTTGTTTGCTTGTCAATCTAAGTGTTTTAAAGATTTTTCCTAGATAATTTTTCCTATGAATTTGCAGTATCAATGATATTTTTACTTTTGAAAAACAATATCAACAAATATATTATACATAAACTATTTTCTTTATAAGAAATTATAATACAGTTGATTGGTTATCCATTATGAAAACTAAATCCAGATGACGTGTCCAAATTGAAGATGATAACAATGAATTGATTGGGCGAGATGGTGTATTTCAAATGGATTACTTGAATTGATTAGTACCGAAGTGCATGAAGATGATAAAATCAACCATCTTTTTTCTTTAATTCAACAAAGAAAAAGAAGGCGAATGTAATGATGTTGAACATGAAAGAGGACGAGGGTTCCCACTAAAAACATGTGTGCAATTGCAGTAGATGTGATCCAACAACGTGTAATAAAATTGATATTATATAACTTAAAATATTTATTTATGGCCGACAATGTCAGCTATGGATTTTTCAATAGATATGAAAACATCTCGCTATTTTTTTAGCGTGAATATTCCTTAGACAATTTCTTCTGTATAATCATAAGTTATCAATAGAATAACTTGCATGCACGAAATCCACGTTGAGGGTTTCATAAACGACATTATTCCTTTAATAATTAAGAGGCTGCCAGACATAAAAAATAAACGTAGATGCAATTTTCTGGTGCTGAATTAAAATGACTATAACCAATAAATTGCTGAAATCAGGAGTTCGGCATTAAGAACAAAACAAAATAAGAATTATGCGATTTTTTGGATACGAGAAACTCATCTCCTGAAAAACATATTTTGTTGGCCTAGTTAAGTGAGTAAAATCATAATTATTTCAAATTCTTATAAAGAATATATATTCTAATTCGAACTTAAAACTTGCTGTTCGAATCACAAGTTTTTTATCGTCATGAAAAGCTTGGTACTATGTGAGAGTAAATGCAGTAAAAAATAACTCCCAGTTAAGAGAGTATAGAAGTGATAATCAACCCCAATGCACACGAACAAAACTTGTGTGTTTGTGACACGTTCATGCATGTGAACGAGAAAGAGAGCGAGAGGGAGCCAATAGGTCCTTGCCATTATATTCGGTGTCTATTTTATGTTTGCAATTTCCTTTTCTTTCTTTTTCATGACTCTGGTTACAGTTTTGTATGTAAACTTGAAGTTCCATGATCACAATCACTGGCTCCAAAAATCAAGGTAATTTTCACTTGAACATATGATTTCAAGATGTGGTGAGATTTCTCTAAAATAGGCATGGTTGGACATGATTGGGGTGTTTGACACAACGTTTCAAAAATATTTTTGAAAAAAAATATTTTTATTTTTTACTTTAAATTAAATGTTTTCAGTGTTTTTTTGTTCATTTTCATGTGCTGATGTCAAAAATAATTTTAATAAAAATAATTTTAATAAAAATAAAAAAAATCATTTGAATATATTTTTAAACAAAAAACACTTTTAAAAACAATCTCAACCACACTCTCAACCACTCACGAAATAAACATAGTAGCAAAGTAACAACATCCTAGAATAACACATGTTCATTCAAACATGCATCGTAGAGAGTGGAAAGAAAAGTGGTGGAGGTGTTCGTGGGATTTGGAGGAGGTGAAAGGGATTGTTAATAATAATAATCGGAAAGATTTATTAAAATACATGCTTAGCCATTTAGAGGATGACCACCATGAAAAGATAAGTTTTTTTTTATAGAAAGAAGTATATATAAACAAACAACTAGAAATATATTTAATATTTATTAAAATACCATCATTTGGTATTTGTTCAACTTCAAATACAGTACAGTCAGTACTAATATGAAGATCATTACTTGTGTCAAAAAAATGAGATTCACAATGTCTTAATGATGGAATCACTATGATACACTTTGATGGAATTGTCGGTGGGATATTAATGATGGAATAACCGCTAGTAAATTTTAATGGAATCGCTGATGGAATATTTGTAAAATATTTATTTATCCTCACTGATAAAATATATTAATGCAATTATAGTCAGTGTTTTCGTTAGTATAATTACAATCGGTGGGGTTAATACTGATGGAATCATTGATGAAAAAACATTACATTGCAATTCGTTCGATAAAACAATTAATTCTGTAAGAGAGGCGAAAGCACGATCAATGCTACTAACTGATCTTCACGAAACCATGTATAACGTTGACCAACCAGAGAAACTCAATTAACTCACAAGTTTGTAAGAACAATTTGAATGAAGTGGAACCTGCAATATTTAAGAATTCACTTCCGCAGTCTCCTGCGAATAAATTCTCATTAAAATCCCCAGTCAAGAACATGGAACATCAAAAGAGTTAAATCCCTCCAGCGACGCCTATGTAGACATTTTGGTTTCCAGCAGAAAACAAACTTTCACGCCATAGTTGTATAAGACTCTAACTCATCTGACTCATCATCGTCTTCTTGGTTGAGCAAGAGCGTGAAGGTCTCCAGGGTATATGAGATAGACGCACCATCTGGATAGTGAAAGGAGTCTATTTCCATGACCTTGACACAATAATCGTCTCCATACAAACATAAATTGACCGCCATATTGAGTTCTTCCACAGATGTAGTGCCAATGAGAAGACGAAAAGCATACAGTCAAGAAAACTTTAAGATCGCTTTGTCATAACCAATATTCCTCCCAAAACCATGTACGAAAATATTTTACTTACGATTTTATGATTTTTCCACCTACACGATTTTAGTAGGATGGCCAAGGTTGTCAAAATCCCCTCTTTTATGGTTTACTTGTGATTTTATGATTTTTGTATGGAAAAAATTCTGGTCCGATTTTACGATCTGAGTTCAGAAACGACTTCCGTTTCGTGTCAAAATGGCGATTTTGACAACCTTGGCGAGCCGACAACAAATACCAATCGCTACCTACTTTCTTAAGAAAAATTATCCTTCGGAGACTCTAAAACCTTTGGCTGCTAGCATTGTTGTCGTAACCCAATTTTGGGTCATTCCCCAAAACTACCCGAAAATAACAAAAAAAAAATAAAATAAAAGGGGCTAGTGTCGATAGAAAAATCAAGGTAAAATTTTGGATGTTTTTCGAAAGTTCGATTGTACCTCTTTTGTTCCCAGAAATGAAGAAAAGCGCAGATTCAAGACTAAAGTAATTTATTATCGGATAAATCTGCGTATAAATTAAGTCATAAGATATAATTATATTTTTATGGGCCAATTTGATTTAGTCGTTGGTTAATATAAAAGTGTAATTATGTTCGAGAATTAATTTAGGTCCAATTGAAGGGTTTAATTAAGCATAGTGACTTAATTATACTTTAAATTGGTCAAATTAATTTTTATCAAGGGCTTAGTCAATGAGAAATCAAGTTCTTAAATTTAATTTGGGCTCAATTGAGAAAATCATAATTTTTGGAGACCCATTTGGATTTTTTTCAAGCCAATTGCGCAAGTTAGGGGTTGAATTGAAAACATTTGAAAGTTTAATGATCAATTGAAGATCAAATTGCATAAATCAGAAATAAGGGACCAAAATGAAAGAAGCGCACATAGTTAAGGCTAATGTTGAAATTCAAACAGGGGTACAATTGCACAAATTCATAAATTTAAATCCAATTAGAGGGTGCAATAAGAGCAAATACAAATCAAAGGACCAAATTATACTTTCACCCTAAAGCAGCCCCCCTTCGCCTGCACTCGCCACCAACAAGCCGCCTGCACCGCCGCCGACAAGCCACCTGCCCCCGCCGCCGACAGGCCACCTGCATGCAGCCACCGCAGGAAAAAGGCCACCGTTGCTTGCAACGGTAACTCTGCAGCGCCTATAAAATGGTGAGAAAACGAAAGAAAAAGGAGGAAAAAAAAAAGAAAAAAAAAAAAGCAGAGAATACAAGAAAAATTTTACGCAAGATTTGAACTTCATCTCTCGGGTCTGGTCCCTCTCTACTACGTTTTTCTCTCGGTTTTTTGCCTCTCTCTCTCTAAAACCAGCCGCCAGTCTCTCTCTCTCTCTCCCTCTCGGTCTGCAACTCCGACGACAGCTCAGGCCACCCCACTTCACTCTTATAACCTCCGGTAGCCTCCTCTCCACGCCAAACAGCCCAGCAGCAACTCAAGCGAAGGCATTGAGAACAACCCCATCGACTGCAACGGGACCGTGCACCTTCCGAAGCTTCGTTCGGCCACCACAGGTCACCGTTTCCGACGCCACCACGACCAGAAGAACCACCTCGACCTCTTCTACCCAAAGGTGTTAACAGGTACACCATTAATCACACTCCAAAATTTAACTATTCATCATTTTCTATATTTTTGCATGTAGCGGGGAGTGAATTGATTCACTCCCCTCTGGGCCGTTTGGGCCGTTGTAAAATATATTACCTTGGAATTTTAAGGAAAAAATGTATTTTTGCATAAATTTCACAAAGAAAAATCATTTCTTGCATTTTTTGATTTTACAATATGTTTGTAAAATCCAAAGGGTATTGGCCAATATTCCAAAAATATAAAAATCTTTTTTTGGTGATTCGTATTATTCACTGTTGGTATTTGGATAAATAAATCCTAAGAGGTTAATATCCAAAATATTCGGCGGGAATGATATGCTATTATTCATTGTCGGTGTTTGGATAAATAAATCCTAAGGGGTTAATATCCAAAATATTCGGCGGGAATAATATGCTATTATTCACTGTCGGTGTTTGGATAAAAAAATCAAAAGGGGTAAATATCCAAAATATTCGGTGGGGATAATGCATCATCATCATTTAACCAATACATTTTTAAGAGATTAATAATATAACAAATCATAGGCAAACAAAACGCCAAGCAGCTTACCTTAGGTAGGGCGTACTAGGGGTGCTAAAACCTTCCCTTTACGCAACCAGTCCCTTACCCTAGAATCTCTGAAAGACCAATTTAGGTTTCCTAGTAACCATAATACTAGGTGGCGACTCTTTTTTTACGAAAATAAAGATGATACCCCCGACATTGAAATCCCCGCCCACGGGGAGGGTCGTCACGACGCCGCGCTCTCGCGAGGGGTGCGACAGGATGGCGACTCCGCTGGGGACTTTGGACTAGGCTTGATAATTTTGTTTGTTTATAATATGTTATTGTTTTTATATTGTTATGGATTATTTATATTTTTCAAGAAGCTTTAGCATGCATCCTTACATCCTGTCATTATAATATGCTTTGTCATGCATCACTTTTATTATCTTGAGAGCACACACTAAACTTTAAGTTAGGTGGGGGACTAGCAGCTTACCTATGACTTGAGTCAAGGTTGAAGTTTGTGTATAACCCCGACTCTTTGCTGAGTGTTTAGACTGGTAGTGATTGGTATACGTACCATCCCGCTACCTGCTAAACCCCCATATTACCTTTACGAAGGTAATCACTGGGACAACAAGAGACCCTTTTAGAGACCAAGTAGTAAACCTACCCTATGTCTCACATAAAGGAACTAGAGCTAGCCTATCCTTAAGATGCATGCTCCATAATAGCCTTTTGCATATAAATAAGAGCCTAAATAGCATTTTGATTTGCAGATCTTGTGAAAAAAATGACCACCACTACTAAACTTTCTATCATGGAATATGGGAAAATTTCTGAATCATCACAATTGACTAAAGGAGACTGTATTAAGAGTAGTGCTGAAAGGCTATCACCAATCAAGAACCTGAATTGCATCATGAATGAGGTGAACAAGTTAACGACTCATTTTCAGAACGTGGATAAGGATGCGTTCTTTGGAAAGTACGGACGCCTGATGGAGATCGCAAAGGTAGAGGTTTTAAGCCCAGCAGTACGAGCTTTAGTTCATTTCTGGGATCCAGATTATCTGCAAATCCAGCACCAAGCACCAATATACTATCACAGCTAATTAGATTTATTATTACATGGCAAAAAGAAAGAAAGGGAAAATAAAAGAGTCTACAAGAGATGAGAAGATACATAAACCCTGCGAAAGTCACTATAACTGTAGTAGTACAGCACACAGGATGAGCGTTGACCATCTCTGCCAGCACGACCACACTCCTGGAAAATTTTGTGAAATTGTTACTAGCTTGTGGTCATCATGGAACCAAATACTTGTACCTCAATTCTTGTAAGCTTCCCTCGATACAGTAAAAAAGGGAAAGACAAAGGCAAACCCACTGGCGAAGCGTCTGAGTTTTGAGGGTTCGTCTTGAACTTCTTGCTAAAATACCCAGAAGATTGTAGCCTGATTTGATTATCATGGAGATACCCAGAAGACTGTAGCCTGATTAGATTATTATGGAGAGAGACAGGGAGAAAGATTTGTTGAGACTGAGACTGAGAAGAGAGGATAGGATATGAAAGCACTGTGCACAGTGCACACGGGATTTTTATAGATTCTTAGAATCAAATGATCCGGTCTGATTTTATGATTTTACTTGATTTTTACGGAGTTTGGATCGATTTTAATGATATTTAATCTTTTAATCTAATTCTACCAGTTTTATAGTTTTAATTTGTAAAATTGTATGATTTTACAAATTGAAATGTGAGTTTGATAACATTGTTAGCACCTGAAAACTATGATTTATGGTGGTTAATTTGTATGGAGATGATTATTGTATCAAGGTCATGGAAATAGACTCCTCTCATTATCCAGATGGGGCGTCTATCTCATATACCCTGGAGACCTTCACGCTCTTGCTCAACCAAGAAGACGATGATGAGTCAGATGAGCTAGAGTCTGCACTAGCTTTATGTGACTGTGAAATGATTTCATTGCTGCTGCCACCTGCCAATATGAACAACTTCGAGTTGCTCCATAACTTTACACTGCACATATACAGGCGACATGAATCTTTTGAATATGCGGAAAACATGGAGTGCAAGTTTTGATTTCCAGAAATCATGGGGTCTTCTCTTGAAATGTCTGTGGCTTATGATTAACTCTGAAACATAAGACTATCTCTGAGTATACAAACTATGCTAGACACCAAAATGTCGACATAGGCGTCTCTGGAGGGATTTAACTCTTTTGATGTTCCATGTTCTTGACTGGGGATTTTAATGAGAAATTATTCACAGGAGACTGCGGAAGTGAATTCTTAAATATTGCAGGTTCCACTTCATTCAAATTGTTCTTACAAACTTGTGAGTTAATTGAGTTTCTCTGGTTGGTCAACGTTATACATGGTTTCGTGAAGATCAGTTAGTAGCATTGATCGTGCTTTCGCCTCTCTTACAGAATTAATTGTTTTATCGAACGAATTGCAATGTAATGTTTTTTCATCAATGATTCCATCAGTATTAACCCCACCGATTGTAATTATACTAACGAAAACACTGACTATAATTGCATTAATATATTTTATCAGTGAGGATAAATAAATATTTTACAAATATTCCATCAGCGATTCCATTAAAATTTACTAGCGGTTATTCCATCATTAATATCCCACCGACAATTCCATCAAAGTGTATCATAGTGATTCCATCATTAAGACATTGTGAATCTCATTTTTTTGACACAAGTAATGATCTTCATATTAGTACTGACTGTACTGTATTTGAAGTTGAACAAATACCAAATGATGGTATTTTAATAAATATTAAATATATTTCTAGTTCTTTTTTTATATATACTTCTTTCTATAAAAAAAAACTTATCTTTTCATGGTGGTCATCCTCTAAATGGCTAAGCATGTATTTTAATAAATCTTTCCGATTATTATTATTAACAATCCCTTTCACCTCCTCCAAATCCCACGAACACCTCCACCACTTTTCTTTCCACTCTCTACGATGCATGTTTGAATGAACATGTGTTATTCTAGGATGTTGTTACTTTGCTACTATGTTTATTTCGTGAGTGGTTGAGAGTGTGGTTGAGATTGTTTATAAAGTGATGGTAATTTTTTTCTGTCAATAATTCCATCAGCATTAACCCACCAACTATAATTATACCAACTATAATTCTATCAATATATTTTGTCAATGAGGATAAATAAACATAAAAAGATTCAGCAACGATTCCATCAGAATATATCATCGGTGATTCCTTTATTTATATCCCACCAATGATTTCATCAAAATATATCATTGATGATTCCATCTTGTATTTTCTTCTTTTTTGTCTCTTCTTCGTGAATCTCATTTTTTTACACAAGTAATGATCTTCGTATTAGTGCTGACTGTACTGTATTTGAAGTTGAACAAATACCAAATGATGGTATATTAATACATATTAAATATATTTTTTATTTCTAGTTTTTTCTTATACTTCTTTCTATAAAAACTTTATCTCTTCATGGTGGTCATCCTCTAAATCTTTCCGATTATTATTATTATTTGTTGGGTTTGGGTTTCCCTCTTAGGAGGAGAATGACCCAATATCTTGTGTGGATCTAGCCCACATGAAAGGACCCACTTAGAAAAGTAGGGCTTCATGTCCCCACTTCTTTTGAGCTACTGAAAAGTGAGACAAGAAAAAGTAGAAGAGAAAAAGGGAGAGAGCCGAGAGGAAAAGAAAGAAGTTGGCAGCAGAACACTATGTCTTCTTCCTTATATTTCTAGCTCGTTCACCGTTGGATCGAGTTGAGATTTGGATAAAAGCTTCTAGACACATTGATCTTCATTCTGAACGGTTGGATTGAATATTAAAGCTGTGGAAATTGATCATTTTGATAGAGATCGGGGCTGTCAGTTTGTGAGCCTTCTCTCAAACTTTGTTCTCTTTAAATCTTGTTGTACCAAGAATAGGTTGTTCTTGATGATATATGTTGTAGCCCTTAGTTAAATCTGAGGAAGAACATTGTGAACCCATTATTTTTTATAGTGGAATTGTTTGAGTGGACTATGGTCCCGTGGTTTTTCCTTCTCACATTGGGAAGGTTTTCCATGTAAAAATTTGCGTGTTGTGCTTGTGGTGTTTGGATATATATTTTTTGCATATATATTGCTCTATTTAGGAGTTTTCTATATATTCACACAAAGAGGGAGTGCTGAGTATTGTTGTTTCTCCCAACAAGTGGTATCAGAGCTTGGTGCGATCAAGCACCCTAAATATCTTGTGTTGAATAATGGAGGCTAATTTAAGTAGAATGGTGTCATTGAATGGTTCAAATTATCATATATGGAAAGGTAAAATGAAAGACTTGTTGTATGTGAAACAATTCCATTTACCTGTGTTTGCGTCTGAGAAGCCAAAAAATAAATCTGATGAAGAATGGACTTTGATGCATAGACAAGTATGTGGTTATCTTAGACAGTGGGTAGATGATAATGTCTTGAATCATATTGAGGGTGAGACACATGCACGCACACTGTGGAAAAAACTTGAGGAGTTGTATGCTCGTAAGACTGGACATAATAAAATGTTTTTGATGAAGCAATTGATGTATTTGAGATACCAAGATGGAACTCCCTTAACGAATCACTTGAACACTTTCCAAGGAATTATTAACCAGCTTGCTGGGATGGGTATCAAGTTTGATGATGAGGTTCAAGGGTTGTGTTTACTTGGTACATTATCGGACTCTTGGGAGACATTTAGAATGTCTCTATTTAACTCAGCCCCAAATGGTGAAATCAATATGGATCTGGCTAAAAGTAGTATATTGAATGAAGAGATGAGAAGAAAATCACAGGGATCCTCTTCACAGTCAGAGGTGTTGATTATAGAAAGAAGAGGGAGGAGTAAGAGCAGAGGTCTGAAAAATAGAGATAACAGCAGAAACAAGTCCAACAGGTTTGTCAATGTTGAGTGTCATCATTGTGGTATGATAGGGCACATCAAGAGATATTGCAGACAGTTGAAGAGAGAGAACAAAGAGAAAAGGAAGGAGATACAAAATGATGATGGCAAAAATGATAATCGAGTTGCCACCACTACTTCCGGAGATTTCTTCACTGTTTATGATGATGATGTCATTAACTTTGCATGCCATGAGACCAGTTGGGTGATTGACAGTGGTGCTTCAACTCATGTTACATCCCGACAAGATTTCTTCACTTCCTATACAGCCGGTGACTTTGGGATAGTGAAGATGGGCAATGATGACTTGGCCAAAATTGTCGGTATTGGAGATGTGTGCTTGGAGATGAGTAATGGCATGAATTTAGTACTTCATGATGTGAAGCATATTCCTAACATCCGCATGAATTTGATATCTGTAGGTAAACTTGATGATGATAGGTATTGCAGCACCTTTCATAATGGTCAGTGGAAGCTCACTAGAGGTGTTATGGTTATTGCTCGAGCCCTTAAGCTTTCTACTTTATACATGTTGGAAGCAAGACTCTCCAAAGACATTATTAATGCAATGGATGATGAGTCTTCCACAGAGTTATGGCATAAGAGACTTGCCCATGTGAGTGAGAAAGGCTTGGAAATATTGGCCAAGAAGAATTTTCTATCAGGGATGAAGAGTGCATCTTTGAAAAAGTGCACACACTGTTTGGCAGGTAAGCAAAACAGGGTTTCTTTTAAGAGTTCCCCTTCTGCCAGAAAGACAGATATACTGGATCTTGTACATTCAGATATATGTGGTCCTATGAAGACTAGAACACTTGGTGGTTGCCTTTACTTTGTGACCTTCATAGATGATTATTCAAGGAAATTATGGGTATATACCTTGAAAAGCAAAGATCAGGTATTTGATGTATTTAAGCAATTTCAGGCTTCAGTTGAGAGACAAACTGGGAAGAAGTTGAGGTGCATCAGAACAGATAATGGGGGAGAGTATTTGGGTCCTTTTGATGAGTATTGTAGGCAACAGGGTATTCGGCATCAAAGGACACCTCCAAAGACTCCTCAGTTGAATGGTTTAGCTGAAGAACACTGGTTGAGAGAGTAAGATGTTTGCTTTCACAATCACAGTTGCCAAACTCCTTTTAGGGGGAGACTTTGAACACATCAGTACATGTCCTTAATCTCACGCCATGTGTTCCACTTCAGGGTTTGGAATGGCAAAGATGTTTCTTATGATCATTTGCGTGTCTTTGGATGTAAGGCATGTGTGCATATTCCCAAAGATGAGAGATCAAAGTTGGATGTGAAGACCCGACAATGTATCTTCCTAGGTTATGGCTTAGATGAGTTTGGTTACAGGTTGTATAATCCAGTTGAGAAGAAACTTGTGAGAAGCCGAGATGTTGTGTTTATGGAAGATCAAACTATTCATGATATTGAGAAGACAGAAAAGGTAGTGCCTCGATATAGTGATTGTTTGATTGACTTGGATTCATCTTCTTTGATAGATTTGCCAGCACAAGTTGAACATGATGTTCAAAATGAATTCCAAGTTCCAGATGATATAGATGTTCCCTTTCAGGATGAATCTCATGATTAGTTGTCAGTACCAGAGATACCACCAGATGTTCCACCTAGAAGGTCTACCAGAGATCGATATCCTTCCACTCGGTATTCTGTAAATGAGTATGTGTTATTGACTGATGGGGGAGAGCCCGAGTGTTATGCAGAAGCCATGGAAGATGAACACAAGTCAAAGTGGGTTGATGCTATGCAAGATGAGATGAAGTCATTGCATGACAATCACACCTTTGATTTGGTGAAGCTGCCTAAGGGTAAGAGAGCCTTGACAAACAAGTGGATTTACAAGGTGAAGCAGGAAGAATACACTTCACAACCACGGTATAAAGCTAGACTGGTTGTGAAAGGATTCAGATAGAGAAAAGGCATTGACTTTGATGAGATTTTCTCTCCTGTTGTGAAGATGTCATCCATCCGTGTTGTCCTTGGTTTAGCAGCTAGTCTAGACTTAAAGGTTGAACAAATGGATGTGAAAACTGCCTTCCTTCATGGTGATTTAGAGGAAGAGATTTATATGGAGCAGCCAGAGGGTTTTGAGGTAAAAGGAAAAGAGGACTGTGTGTGTCGGCTCAAGAAAAGTCTTTATGGTTTGAAGCAGGCACCTAGACAATGATATAAGAAGTTTGAGTCTGTTATGGAGGAGCAAGGCTACAAGAAGACTACTTCTGACCATTGTGTTTTTATGCAAAAATTATGTGATGGCGATTTCATTATTTTATTGCTTTATGTTGATGATATGTTGATTGTTGGCATGAATTCTTCAAGAATTGACAAGTTGAAGAAGCAGTTAAGTCAGTCATTTGCAATGAAAGACTTGGGGCCAGCAAAGCAGATTCTTGGGGTTCGTATTCATAGATCCAGAAAAGATAAGTTGTTTATATCACAAGAGCAATACATTGAGAAAGTGCTTGAGAGGTTCAACATGAACAATGCTAAAGTGGTTAGCTCTCCTCTTGCTACACACTTTAAGTTGAGCACAAAGCAAAGCCCTTTGACGGATGAAGAGAAGGAAGATATGGAAAGAATTCCATATGCCTCAGCAGTAGGAAGCTTGATGTATGCAATGGTTTGTACGAGGCCAGACATAGCTCATGCAGTTGGTGTTGTTAGCCGGTTTCTTTCAAATCCAGGAAAAGAACATTGGAATGCGGTGAAGTGGATTATGAGATATCTACGAGGGACTTCCAAGATGTGTCGTAGCTTTGGGAGTGGTAAACCAATGTTGGTTGGCTATACGGATTCTGATATGGCTGGAGATATGGATACCCGTAAGTCTACTTCAGGTTACTTGATCACCTTCTCAGGAGGGGCTGTTTCTTGGCAGTCAAGGGAGAAAATTCACACCGATGATAATGGCTCTGATATGCTAACGAAGGCTCTAACAAGGGAGAAGCTTGAGACATGTTGCTTGATCGCCGGGATGGCGAATCCCTCAACCTAGTCGGGAAGGAGGAGAAGCTTGAGACAAGTTTTGGGTTTCCCTCCTAGGAGGAGGATGGCCCAATATCTTGTGTGGATCTAGCCCACATGAAAGGACCCACTTAGAAAAGTAGGGCTTCATGTCCCCACTTCTTTTGAGCTGCTGAAAAGTGAGACAAGAAAAAATAGAAGAGAAAAAGGGAGAGAGCCGAGAGGAAAAGAAAGAAGTTGGCAGCAGAACACTCTGTCTTCTTCCTTATATTTCCAGTTCGTTCACCGTTGGATCGAGTTGATATTTGGACAACAACTTTTAGACACATTGATATTCATTCTGAACGGTTGGATTGAAGATTGGAGCTGTGGAAATTGATCATTTCGATAGAGATCGGGGCTGTCAGTTTGTGAGCCTTCTCTCAAACTTTGTTCTCTTTAAATCTTGTTGTATACCAAGAATAGGTTGTTCTTGATGATATATGTTGTAGCCCTTAGTTAAATCTGAGGAAGAACATTGTGAACCCATTATTTTTTATAGTGGAATTGTTTGAGTGGACTACGGTCCCGTGGTTTTTCCTTCTCACATTGGGAAGGTTTTCCACGTAAAAATTTGCATGTTGTGCTTGTGGTGTTTGGATATATATTTTTTGCATATATATTGCTCTATTTAGGAGTTTCCTATAGACTCACACAAAGAGGGAGTGTTGAGTATTGTTGTTTCTCCCAACATTATTATTATTATTATTATTATTATTATTATTATTATTATATATAACAATCCCCATCACCTCCTCCAAATCCCAAGAACACCTCCACCACTTTTCTTTCCACTCTCTACGATGCATATTCTAGGATGTTGTTACTTTGCAACTATGTTTATTTTTTGTGTGTTCGGGAGTATGGTTAAGGGTTTTTTTTAAATATTTTTTTATTCAAAAATATATCTAAATAATTTTTTTATTAAAATAATTTTTGACATTAACACATGAAAATTATCTAAAAATACTAAAAAATTTAATTTAAAATAATAAAAAAATATTTTTTATTTTTTTTCAAAAATATTTTTTAATTTTTTTCAAAAATATTTTTAAAGCACAGTGTCAAACACTCCGATCAAATTCAACCATGCCTCTTTTAGAGAAATCTCACCACATCTTGAAATCATATGTGCAAGTAAAACTTTACCCTGGTTTTTGGAGCAGGTGATTGTGATAATTGAACTTCAAGTTTACATATAAAACTGTAATTAGAGTCTGGAAAAAGAAAGAGAGAAAAGGAATTGCAAACATAAAATAGACACTGAATATAATAATGGCAAGGACCTATTGGCTCCCTCTCGCTCTCTTTCTCACTCACATGCATGAACGTGTCACAAACACAAGTTTTGTTTGTGTGCATTGGGGTTGATTATCATTTCTATAATCTCTTAACCGGGAGTTGATTGTTTACTGCATTTACTATCTAACATATATCCAAAAATTTTATATGATGTGATGGTAAAAAGTTTGTGATTTGAATATTAGATTTGAAGTTCGAATCATGACTTGTATTCTTTATAAGATCCTGAAATAACAAAGATTTTACTCGTTTACTTAGTTCCACAAAATATGTTTTTTCAGCAGATGAAATCTCGCATAATTCTTATTTTGTTTTGTTCTTAATGCCAAACTCCTGATTTCAGCAATTTATTGTTTATAATCATTTTAATTCAGCACCAGAAAATTGCTAGAGCCTACAGAATATTCCACCTATGTTTATATTAGATGTTTGGCAGCCTCTCTTAATTATTAAAGGAATAGGGACGTTAATGAAACCCTCATCGTGGATTTCGTGTATGCAAGTTATTCCATTGATAACTTATTATACAGAAGAAATCATCCAAGGAATCTTCACGCTAAAAAAATAGCGACCTGTTTATATCTATTGAAAAATCCATAGCTGACATTGTCGGCCATAAACCAAGTATCGTTGATAAAATTGCCACAACAATAAACACAAACAAAATATTAAAGAATAATGCATTATAAAACATCAATAAATATAAATATTCTTAGTTATATAATATCAGTTTTATTACACGTTGATGTATCACATCGATTGCACATGTTTTTAGTGGAAACCCTTGTACTCTTCATTTTCATCATCATCATATTCGCCTTCTTTTTCTTTGTTGAATTAAAGAAAAAAGATGGTTGATTTTACCATCTTCATCTACTTCGGTATGTCAACTAACACTCAATATATTATTTAACTTATTAACAATAATGTAATTATTCTCATCATCATGGAAAACTGTGTTTTTTAGCTTGGTATATGAAGCAACTAGATATGGATCAACAAGTAATCCATTTGAAATACACCATCTCGCCCAATCAATTCATTGTTCGATGCCAACAGGTTGGGTGGCTGAATTTGTGAAGGGGGTGGCTGAATTTGCTAATTAAATGGGAGAGAGGAGTTATTGTTTTGAAAAAGAAGAAGAAATGGTATGGAGAAGAAGAGCCGTCAAGTTTTAATTTTTTGTTGGTAAGTTCATCAACATTACTGATGTTTTAAATTGCTGTTAGAATTTTTATTTTTATTTTCAATTTCATTATAATTTTAGTTATTATAATGAAATTATTTTGTTTGTATTTTCAATAGAAAGCCCATCAAGAAAAGCAATCTAACATTACAGTTACACATGAAATGTTCCTTCTAAGGGATGTATTCAAATCAATGCTTAAATAAAAATTAAAACAGTTATATCTTGATTAAACAATCATTTGATCCCCTCGTGAGCAGAGGATTAAAAACAAGACGGCAGGGACGCCGGAGGACGGCGCATACTTGTTGCCCTTGTTCTGCCGTTCCTCACAATGAGAACCGTGTCCATGCCCCAGCTTGAGTGCCTCTCCAGGTGACAATGGATGAACCAGACCCCTGAAAAATTGGATCCATATTTAACATCGCTATACAACAAGACTTTGAAAAGACATTATGTGCTTAAAATATTCGATTTGTCTCCAGTGCTAAACTATATGTGGACTAGAAAACTTAATATATTGGCAAGAGATATCTTTCCGAGGACGTACCAGGATTGTCGGCAATAAATCTGATGGCAGCCCACCCACTCTTGGGAAGTGCAACAGTGTTGATTTCTGGTGGATCAATCAAATTGTAGGACTTGGGATCAGTAACATTGTTGAAATTACCTTTTCCTGTGCCGACCAAGTAGAAACTAAATCCATGTAGATGGATAGGATGGTTCATTTCGGCCAGTAAATTAGTCCCTTGAAAGACTATCTCGACAGATTCTCCGTAATTCAACATCGTAACCTTTGTTCCTTTAGCTGAAGTGACGTCAATACTGGTCACATTTCCAGTGAAGTTGTAATACTTCGGTGGCTCACTTGGGAAATCTCTGTCGAAAACTCCATTAATACTTCTGTAGTAGGCTTGCAATATATCAATCGGCTTAGCCTCAAAACTGACGTTGTTCATGCTTGCAGCAAGCCGAGTGCTGTTTGCGCATGTTGCCGCCGTGCAAGGCAGAAAATTCAAAGCAATTGCAATGTAAAGACGCTGGTTAATTGATTGAGGGACATTAATGGGGTGGTTTTTGCTAGCTAAACTCCTGACACGACCAGTGTAGCTCTCTGCAGCTGCAGAATCATTAAATCGTGGTAGGAGTGGGAGTGGAATAGCTGAAGGGGTGGTATAATTGCCATTATACTGGAGAATAGCTGTAGTCGTGGTGTTATCAAATGGAGGTCCAGTACCATCAGGAAAAGTTCTGGAAGCCATGTAGTATTCGCTCGGAGTCTGATTTGCTGACACCAAAATATCCATTGTTTGACCTGGTGTAATCATTATGTAGCTGGTGGTTATAGGTTTAATGTATGCCGCATCTTGTCCAACAACGGTGAGGCGATGTCCCGCAATTCCGAAGAACTGTTCTTCGTTCATCACGGCATTTATAACTCGCAGAAGGTAAGTCTTGCCATAATTGACCTGGTAACGGTATGTGTTTTTGTGACCAACCCAACGAACTCGACGCATTCCCTCGGGACGAACCAGCTCTGAAGGCTCTCAACAGGGAAGAAAGGGAAGAAATGACAGACTTGACGAGAAGCCCCGCAAAAGAGAAAGAAGACTATCAGCGTGTAGGGACGGATGGGACCAAGGACAACTTACGTGGACGGACGGGATTAGCTGACAAAACGAACAGAAAAGCTTCTCCAACAAGCTTCCCTGCAAAAGAGAAAAGTAAGTGGCCACGCGTAGGAATAGACGAAGCCCAGGACAGCCCACGTGGACGGACCAGATTCAAGGGAGCTAGCAACGACATGTCGTCAGAAAGCCACGCGGGAAAAGAAGAAACGGCGTCGTTCCAGGATAATACAGCTGGCGAAGATAAACAGGATTTGCACAAGGACTAGGTATACAAATCCAAATCAAATTGGGTCCCAAGAGATGCTATATAAAGGAAGATAGGTCAGATACCGAGGACACCCAGTGAAACTGCTTTAAAGCAAATCAATTGACCAGAAGGCCCGGGCTACCTCGAATCTGCCCAGAAATTCACCCTTAGTTTTACTTTCAGTTTTTAGCTTATTTTTTCATTATTTCTTTTGTCTAAGAAAAAAACCCAAAACCCAAAAACATTGTTATTTATCTTTCAGAAAAATTCTATAAAAACTCCCGAGAGAATTTTCTCTCACAAAAAGATTGACTATTTAGCAAAGAAGGTTACAAGTGGTATCAGAGCCATTCGATCCTTGAGATGGCCGAAGGAACTCGAGTTTCCCAGTTGATCGAGACAGTGACAGGATTAAAACAGTAGAAGAAGCTCAACAACAAAGCCAACAAGGCAAACAACAATTACTGGAAGACATTGTCCAGCAGCTCAGAAATATGTCGGCCAGGATGGACCAAATAGCCAAGGCCCAGGGAAAAAGGCCTATCGGCTCACCCCCTAACTCTCCTACCCGTTCTGTGAATGGGAATGCTAGACAGGAGTTGATACAGCCGGAAGCAAACCAGCAGGTCCAAATCAAATCCATCAGATTAGAGTTTCCCCGATTTAATGGCGACGACCCGATGGGATAGGTCTACAAGGCTAATCAGTTTTTTAACTTCCACACTACCCCAGCTCAGCACAGGTTATTCATTGCGAGTTTCCACATGGAAGGAAAAGCCATATCCTGGTACCAGGAGCTAGAGGAAACAGGATTAATTACCAGTTGGGAGGCCTTTGTATCAGCACTTAATATAAGATTCGGGACCTCTTCCTATGATGACCCGATGGAAGCATTAATAAATATCAAACAGACGTCCACAGTGGAAATTTACAAAACCCGGTTCGAACTATTATCTAACCGAGTTCGTGGATTATCCGATTCACACAAGCTCAGTTGTTTTTTGGGAGGTCTTAAGGAGGAAATTCGAATGGGGGTCAGAATGCTAAATCCCCAAAATCTAATATCAGCCTATGGGCTAGCAAGAATGCAGGAGGAAAACCTTACCATCATCCGAAGAGCATGGAGGCCCAGCCCAATGGGACTTCAAGGCCGAGGCCCTAATTCAGGCCACCATAAAGATGACAATACAGGAGGGAAGGCTGTCCCTATACATAGGCTCACTCCGGCCCAGATGAAGGAAAAAAAAGATAGAGGTCTTTGTTTTAAATGTGATAGCAAATGGGGTCCCGACCACAGGTGTGGAGGACCTAAATTATTCCTCATCGAGGAAACCGAGGATGAGACAGAGGACTTGGGAGGGGATCTAATTGACTTGAGTGAACCGCGGGAGGAAGTCGCGGAAAGAGTGGGAATATCCCTCCATGCAATGGTAGGGTGCCCACACCCGAAAACCATGAGGGTCAAAATAAGGGTCAAGGGTCACTATTTCATAGCCCTGATTGACACAGGGAGTACTCACAATTTAATACATCCTAAAGTGGTCAGAAGAACTGGGATACGGGTCACAAAACACCCACCAGTAGGGGTCAGCATTGCAGACGAATCAAAACTTTGGAGTGAAGGGAGCTGTCAAAACATCATAGTGATGATCCAGGGTGGAAATTTTATCACCCAAGCATACATCCTCCAACTGGGAGGTTGTGATATGGTACTTGGGATTCATTGGCTTAGTGGGCTAGGCCCAATATTATGGGACTTCTCAGTCCTAGAAATGGAGTTCAAACAGGGAGATAAAACGGTTCTAATCAAAGGAATGGGGGTGGAAAATTCAGAGGTGGATAGCAGCCCCTCTTTTCTAAAAGAGTTGAGAAGAGCAGAAGAGGGATTGATCCTTCAAGTCTGGGAAATTGGGCCAGCCCAAGAAGAAAAGCCCAAACATGTGGAACAATTATTACTCGAATTTCAGAAAGTCTTTGAGGAGCCAACCGGGATGCCACCCAGGAGGTCTCAAGATCATGCCATAATCCTGAAGGAGGGAACCTCTCCTATCAATGTTAGACCATACAGGTACCCTTACTATCAAAAAACAGAGATAGAGAAAATTGTGAAGGAATTACTAGCTATGGGCACCATAAGGCCCAGTCAAAGCCCCTTCTCCTCACCGATGTTATTGGTTAGGAAGGCCGACGGATCTTGGAGAATGTGCATGGATTATAGGGCCCTTAACAAAGAAACTGTAAAGGATAAATTCCCTATTCCACTGGTGGAAAAACTGCTAGATGAATTGCATGGGTCACAAGTGTTTTCGAAATTGGACTTAAGGTCTGGTTTTCATCAAATCAGAATGAGGGAAGAGGATGTTCCCAAGACTGCTTTCAGGACTCACGAAGGGTATTATGAATTTATGGTGATGCCTTTCGGCCTCACAAACGCCCCATCCACCTTCCAAGGGTTAATGAACGACATATTCAGACCCTATCTCAGGAAATTCATACTGGTATTTTTTGACGACATCCTAGTCTACAGCCATACTGAAGAGGAGCATGGAAAACACCTAAGATCAGTACTAGAGCTACTAGCCAGGCATCAACTAGTTGCCAAACAGTTAAAATGCAAGTTTGCTTGCAAAGAGATTGAGTACTTGGGCCACATAGTCTCGGGACAAGGAGTTCAGGCTGACCCGGGCAAGATTGAAGCAATGGTGAAATGGCCCAGGCCCACAACACTCAAAACCCTTAGGGGCTTCTTGGGCCTAACTGGCTACTACAGAAGGTTTATCAAAAGCTATGGGGAAATCGTCAGGCCCTTAACCAGGTTATTAAAAAAGGGGGCCTTTCAATGGGACCCTGCGGCCGAAGAGGCCTTTGAAGGGTTAAAGAGGGCCGTGACTAATCCCCCGGTCCTAGCACTTCCCAATTTCAAACAAGGGTTCACAGTGGAGTGTGATGCATCTGGAGTAGGATTAGGGGCAGTCCTAATGCAAGAGGGTAGACCCATAGCCTTCTTCAGCAAAAGCCTCAAGGGAAGAGAACTGTCACTATCTACTTATGAAAAAGAGTTCCTAACTCTAATATCAGCAGTGAACAAATGGAGACCATACCTCTTAGGGCAGGCCTTCAAGGTCAAAACCGACCAATAGAGTCTTAAATACCTCCTGGAGCAGAGGATTGGGACACCGACCGAACAGAAGTGGATATCCAAATTAATCGGTTATGATTTCACGGTAGAATACCGAGCAGGGAAAGAGAACCTAGTAGCTGATGCACTATGTCGACAAGGGGGCAACCAGGGAGCAGGCACACTGTGGGCCATCTCCACACCTTTGCTAAGCTGGGTAGATCAGCTAAAGCAAAGCTATGACACTGACCCAGAGATTCAAGAGATCCTACAGCAACTACACAAGGATACCATTGCCAATTTAAAATTCCAGTTCAGGGGAGGGTTTCTGTACTACAAGAAAAGGATATACGTGAGCAAGGCAAGCCCCTTAAAACAGGAGATCTTGAGGTATATTCATGATAGTCCCATCGCAGGACACACGGGGCTAGAGAAAACACTACATAGGGGGAGGAAGGACTTCTTCTGGAAAGGAATGAAGACATATATACAGGAATATATTCTACAATGCGAAACCTGTCAGAAGGCAAAAGGGGAGAACACTAAGCCTTCTGGGCTTCTACAGCCCCTACCAATACCCGACCGACCCTGGTCATCTATTTCTATGGACTTCATAGAAGGGCTGCCTAAGTCAAATCAGTTCTCTACCATAATGGTAGTGGTGGATAGACTCACCAAGTATGCTCACTTCATCCCCTTATCTCACCCTTACACAGCCCCAAAAATTGCCCAATTATTTTCAACCCATATCATGAGACTCCATGGTCTACCACACAGCATAATTTCAGACAGGGATCCAACATTTACTAGCAAATTTTAGGGGGAATTGTTCAGAATCCAGGGGGTTAAGCTATTGATGTCCACGGCCTACCACCCCCAAACAGATGGGCAGACCGAGGCTACCAACAAAACTCTAGAAGGATATCTTAGATGTTATGTTGGGGACAACCCCAAGGGATGGTCAAACTGGCTAGCTATGGCCGAGTATTGCTACAACACAAGCATACATTCATCTACTGGAACTACCCCATTCGAAGCTACCTATGGCTACCCACCCCCAAGCATCAATGATTATATACCAGGTTCCACACAAGTACAAGCTACAGAGGATCATTTAAAAGACAGAACAGAACAAATTTCTAAAATTAAACATCAATTGATCAAAGCTCAAGAGAGGCAGAAGAAACAGGCAGATAAAGGAAGAAAAGACATCGAATTCAAAGAGGGGGACTGGGTTTACCTCAAACTCCAGCCGTTCCGCCAAAGCAGCATGCCAAGCAACAAAAATGGTAAATTATCATACAAATATTTTGGGCCATTTAAAGTAAAAGAGTGGGTTCAGTAGCTTACCAGCTAGATTTACCCAAGGAGGCAAAGATTCACAGCACCTTCCACGTCTCACTGTTAAAGAAATGGCTAGGCAAGGAACCCAACCCAGAACCGTGGTGGCCCGATCTACAGCCAAGGAAGCCTAATCAACCAGAACCAGCAGAGATTTTAGACAGGAGGACTACCGTTTTGAGAAGGAAGAAGAAGGAGGAGATACTGTTGAGATGGGAAGGCCAGCCTCCCGAGGACGTTGTCTGGGTTGATGAAGAGTGGTTTGAAAAAGAATATCCTCACCTTGAGGTCAAGGTTTGTGAAGGGGAAGGGAGTTGTGACCAACCCAACGAACTCGACGCATTCCCTCGGGACGAACCAGCTCTGAAGGCTCTCAACAGGGAAGAAAGGGAAGAAATGACAGACTTGACGAGAAGCCCCGCAAAAGAGAAAGAAGACTATCAGCGTGTAGGGACGGATGGGACCAAGGACAACTTACGTGGACGGACGGGATTAGCTGACAAAACGAACAGAAAAGCTTCTCCAACAAGCTTCCCTGCAAAAGAGAAAAGTAAGTGGCCACGCGTAGGAATAGACGAAGCCCAGGACAGCCCACGTGGACGGACCAGATTCAAGGGAGCTGGCAACGACATGTCATCAGAAAGCCACGCGGGAAAAGAAGAAACAATGCCGTTCCAGGATAATACAGCTGGCGAAGATAAACAGGATTTGCACAAGGACTAAGTATACAAATCCAAATCAAATTGGGTCCCAAGAGAAGCTATATAAAGGAAGATAGGTCAGATACCGAGGACACCCAGTGAAACTGCTTTAAAGCAAATCAATTGACCAGGAGGCCCGGGCTACCTCGAATCTGCCCAGAAATTCACCCTTAGTTTTACTTTCAGTTTTTAGCTTATTTTTTCATTATTTCTTTTGTCTAAGAAAAAAACCCAAAACCCAAAAACATTGTTATTTATCTTTCAGAAAAATTCTATAAAAACTCCCGAGAGAATTTTCTCTCACAAAAAGATTGACTATTTAGCAAAGAAGGTTACAGTTTTCTGCACCAGATACGAAAAACATGAGAAACTAATATAGTCTTGATGATGATAATTGAGTTTTCCCAATTATCTCCAAATTATTCAGAGAGTTACGGCATCCATGGCTTACCTGCGGAGCATGGATATAGATCTCCTGGCTGACCATTGATGGTAAGACTATTGGATTTTTCAGGTACAATACCAGCTGCAAGAGCATCGTCAATTATTTCCTTCAAATCACCCTTAAACCAAGATCCTGCAAAAAAAAAATTTAGAAAAGTTGAATGTAAAGTTTAGAAAGGAAATCTGAGATAGTTGATTGGAAACTCTCTTTTTGAACAAATAATAATTCATGATGGAACTCGTTGCCTACCGAGGATAATTGTTTGTTCTCCATCAGGCACAGGGAACGGGTAAGTGGTTCCACGAGCCGGCGAAATGACAATGGCACCATGGACCGTGGCTCGACTCCAGTCGCTATGTGCATGGCACCATAGAGTTCCTTCCTCGTTAGATAATATGATCTCGTATGTGAAGTTTTTCCCTGGCTGAATTGGGCACTGTGTGATATTTTCTGGACCATCAGACCATGGATTCCTCGGTTGCTTTACTCCATGCCTGAAATATAAGAATATTAAAACAAATGTTAGGCTCGCTTGGACCTTCATATCTAGACAATTGTTGATTTAATAAAATGTACGCCAAGGTCTACAAATTAAAGTTTTTTTTTTGTTTTTTTATAGTATTTTTTAATCTAAACAAAGAAAGATTACCAGTGAATGGTGACACCGTACTCTCCTTCATTGTGCACGTTGACATAAATTGTATCTCCTCTACGAGCATGTATTGTTGGCCCTGGAAAACTTCCATTTACAGTAAGCATAGTCTTTGTTTCGCACAATCTTGTAAACTGGGCCTGTTGGAGCTGCAATTAAAAGAAAAAAAAAACGTTATCAGTATCATTTGAAGAGAACGAGTCAATATTTGTAGCGTTTTTTATAGATTAAAAAAGAAGAAGAAGAAGAAGCATGCAAGCATAAGAAGTGAAGGCTTACAACAAAATTATAGTGATGAGTATTGCTTTGGGCCATGCAATCCATGGCCATAAACCATAAAAACCCTACGAGAAAACCCAATCTGCATATCCCCATTTCCTAACACTGCTCTCGTAACAATCTATTATCAAATTCTCTCCCCCTCTGTCTGTATCTAATCGATGTTGTTGTTCCTCGGATCGTTCTTGCTTTGTGATGATCATATTAGCTTGTGTCGTTGGCTATTTATATTAGAAATCCTTGGCGCTAGCTCCCTGAGATGATTAATTTTACCTTGTCACCTTGTGCTTAATTTTTATCAAATAGAATGAGGGTGGTGAGATTTGAACTCATGACCGCTGACTCAAAAAGGCTTTGATACTATGTTAAAGAACTATCTCATCTAAAAAGTTAAACTTATAAGTGAGGTCTATAATATGATTTATATTATTCTCTAACAAATATAAGCAAACGCATTAATCTGGGAAATTTTGTAGTTCTCACAACACAACCCTGTTATGCACCTGTGACTGTGGAAGTGGCTGGAGTGACTACTGTAGAGGGTTTGGTGCAATGGAAAACAGATATGTTATGAAGTGAAAATATGGTTTATGATATCTTTGCCACTCACCTGTTATGTTTTGCTTTAAGAGGGAGATTAGGTGTTCTGAAGATTTTATGAAGACTTGAAAGATTTTTTCTCATGGAAGCTAAATATAAATCCATCTTTGTAGCAAGAGTTTCTGTCAGAACTGCTGTGATGCATGCGGTCATACGGCTAACAGGATTGGTACAAGTTCTGTGAGATAGTTTGCACTGACTTGTGATAAATTGTTTAATTATGCTATAAACCCGAGGCTCCTAACTGGGAACAAGGCTTGAAAGTCTTGTAAATAGAAGGCCACTGGCATCAGTTATGGCCGCTGTAACCAGATCGACTTTATGAGAAATATATTTGGGTGTTCCCGTGGGCAAAAGTTAACTGTTGCTTATGCTTTTCCTCGAATCCTCCCAACTGATCGACTGTTTTTCCATGGTTTCTTCTTCAACAGGAAGGGTCGCATGCATCATAGAGGACTTGTTCTCCCTTTTCCCTATTATTTTTAGGTTCTTTTACTGGTTTTTTCTATTTTTACAGCACCAATAAACTGCAAATCCAGCACCTATTATTTTTAATGAAGAGGTATACATGGCTCAACCTCCTGGGTTTGCAGACTCTCAAAACCCTCAGCTTGTGTACAGGCTTCACAAATCTTTATATGGCCTCAAACAGGCTCCGAGAGCTTGGAATGACAGGTTTACTGCATTTTTACCATCTTTAGGATTTCAGTGCACATATTCTGATCCCTCTTTGTTTGTTAAACATCTTGCTGATGGTATTATAATCCTATTGGTGTATGTGGATGACATAATTATTGCTGGGAGTAAAACTTGGTAGGTGCAACAGATTATACAGTCATTATCTTCTGAGTTTGATATTAAAGACTTGGATGATCTTCACTATTTTTTGGGTGTTCAAATTACTCGTAATCAGGATGGTCTTTTCTTATCACAATCTCAATATGTTCAAGACCTTCTGCTCAAAACTGAGCTCATTATTGCACAAAAAAGTAAATGTAAAAACTAGAAAGAATAGTTTCAATAGACACTTGTTTGCAACTACAACTGAAAATCCTGTAATAATAACACAGAAGAATTCTGAAATGTCTACCACCACTTTGCTGCAACGGAGAAGTTATGATTTCATAATCCTCATAACATTACCATAATCATATCTTCCATGTCTCGTCTCCAACCACAGAATAATATCCTTTCTGCAGACTTTCGAACAATAAAGTCTTTGGGTAGACTTCCTCTCCATACCTGCAGCATCCAGGCGAAGAAAAGAAAAGATTAGGGGCTTTGCAAAAGAGCTTACCACAATCATATCATCAATGTCCCTCCTCCATCCACAAAGTAGAATCTTCTGTGGCATTCTTGCAGGTCGGGCAATGTGCATGAATGTTGCTTCTTTGACCTGAATGATGAAATTTATTATATTATGTAAGTTCTTCTTTTATGGTGCGCCCACTTACCTAATATCCACTGAAGGCATCATTCTAATGTTCACAACTGAACTTGTCCTTAACCAATAAGAGCATGATCTGCTATTTTCACTTTCATTTTTTTACCTTTTCAATTTTATTAGCCCCCTTTACATCATGTATTTCAACACTAGGTTCTTGACCATGTTTTCCATCTCTTGGAGTATGGCTATCAGCAGCAACAACTCTGTAAGAAGAAGAAGAGGGAACCTGCTAAGGGGTAGAAACCTCCAAGTTGAAGGTGTTTTCCATCTCTTGGAGTATGGCTATCAGCAGCAGCAATTCTGTAAAATGCCCTGTTTTTTCATCCCACGTTAGCTAAAGGGTCTGTACTGTTTTTTCAATTCTGTTCAATAATATTGTTTGAGCTTGTTTTTTTATTTTTTCTCTTTATTTTCGAATTTCTTAGTTTTTCAGGCTATTTTTGGGTTTATTTAAAGAGTTGTAAAAATATAAAATTTTGAATTTAGAGTTTTTAGAATTTTGTTGCATAAAAACAATCATTCATAATTCGTATAGTAAACTGAATGCTTCCCATAATAACATATGAATAAAAATAAATAAATTAACCTACCTTCCACTTGACCCAGTATATGCAAATATCATTCACGCGTTTTCATAGCTACATCTGCCATTCCTGACAAATGCAAGTGACTTCACCATCTACCACATTTTATCCCTTTCTTCTTGCTTTGCCAACATGGAAATACGTGGCAAAGACAGTGTAGTTTCTTAAGAGTATACATGGCAAAGACAGTGTAGTTTCTTAAGAGTATACGTGCAGGAGGCACGTTATACAATTTCTATTAGTTATTTTACCCGTATTTTGACGTGGATTCAATAACTTTTTACAGTAAGAACATAAATAATAGACAGGTTTTTTCAATATATTTTTGCATAAAAATTCTCAATCATAAATCAAAATGCTTATATTGCATCTAATTAATTAAATTAATATCTAATAAAAACAATAACTAAGATTGAGATGTTAACCTCGCAACACAAGACATGTACTTAATCATGATTAATTATTTTGTTTATTATAATAAATATTTTTATTTAATTAATTGCATCAATAAAAGGTAAAAAAAAGTTGTCAACAAAAGAAAATGGAACAAATCTATGAAGTTTAACTATAAAACCACTCAATATTAAATTGCAAAACTGGAAAAAAATTATCAATTTTAAAAATTGCAAAAGTTATAAAAACAATTAGCAATTAAAAGAATAATAAACAAATTTGAAAGGAAAATAAACCTAAGAAAGATGAAAATTGGAAAAAAAAAATGATTTCTTAAAATTATCTCAATTAAAAAATAGGAACCAAATATTAAAGATGGAATTTTAAAAGGGCTGGAATTAAAAAAATAAATAAATTATTCCAAATAAAAAATAGTAAAAACAAATGGGAACCAAATTTGAAGGAATTAAAAATTAAAGGCTACTTTAAGTTTTGAAGGGGCAGGTGTAGAAATTAAGAAGTAGAGAGAAAATAATAGGAAAAAAGAGAAAAGATTAACAAACCAAATAATTGTCTCGTTTATATCAAGCGATGACAAATGGACCATTATGAAATGACTTAATTAACCTCAATAATAATTTTTGGTGTTTTATTTTTAGGGAAAAATGGGTAATTGATTCTACAGTTTAAAAAGTCACTGATTTTCTTGTTTTTTTTTTTTTTACCTTTGTCCCCAATCTTTCATTTTCATTCTCACCTAACATTAGATCCTCTAATGGTTAAAAAAGAAGAAGAAAAGGGATGACAAGTCTATAATATTTTATGAGGGGATATATACTCATTTTGCAATATAAATTTCCCATATGTTTTAGGTTTTCTTTTATTATTAATAATATAAAATGACAAGGAAAGATTGTTGGATTGTGTGTAAGCAATAAATAAATAAAAAAGACCCCAAGGAGTTGGCCCAACGGTGGAAGCTTGGGACCTGCGTGGGGGTACTCCTCCCAGGTCCTGGGTTCGAAACCTGAGGGAGCAAACTTCTTCTTGGAGTCACCGTCCCCGAGGTGGTGGCCCAGCCCCTCCTCGTAAGAGCCTGGGACAGCCGGAGGTTTACGCATGCCCTGTGCCCACAAAGTGCGCTTTCCGGGTCATGTGGTTCCCCCGTTCCGCAAGGATATCCAAAAAAAAAAAAAATTAGAAGGAAAAAGTTTTGTATAGTACCAGAGGCAGTAGCTAGTAATTGCAGAACAATTTGCAGTAATTGCAGAACTCTCTCTTTCTCCCTTTCAAATTCTTCTATCTCTCCCTCAATTTTCTTTAAAGCTTTTGACCAAAGTCTCTAACAAACAAAGTGTCGTTGGCCCATATATTTTCATCAAAGTGCAGATATACCCCACAACTTTTCAACTCGCAACGCTTGGGGATAACATGACCCTTCCCATATCGGATAACATGACCCTCCACATTGCTCATTTCATTGTAGAATTTGAATGTAACTTCTTTGCCAGAATATTTACGTAAAAAATCTACGAATCCGAGCTCGTAGTGTAGAAACATGTGATCCGAGTGACATGAATTGAAGATATTGGATTTATCATAGAGGTCGTGCTGTAGAAACACGTGATCCGAGTGACGTGTCTTCAAGAACTCGTAATGAGTATAGCTGTACTTGGAAAAAATGTCTTCATCATCACCATCATGAAACTCAAGATATATTCTACAAAAATTTAATGCATAAAGCATCTCATGGGAGGGAAGCGGGAGTAGAAAGACAAGGCAGAAAGCAATTCCCTTGAGCTGATGACAATTTGATGGCAACTGTATCGTGAGTGAAGATCCAATTCCTTTGTCACCGAACCATTCTGGAATTTCACTCCCCGGTAGAACAATTTGAATTCTGTCATGTGGGATCTTCTCTCTTGACTGCAAGACAAAAGTCACATTTCAAAAGTGTGATGAAACAAACAAGAAAGAGAGAGAAAAGAAATACAGGGTTGAGAGTGATACCTGAATTTTCAAATGCATTGTTGCTATCAGTGGTTTCTGATCCAATTTGAAGCAATTTGCAAAATTATATAAACTGCCATATCTAGTGTTGATTGATATCATGGTGGTTTCTAGTGATTCACAATCAGGTGCTCTTAGATACCTCAACCTAGGTGGAAGCTCAGGTAACATTTTAATAAGTGTTCTATCCAAAGCCAGTTCATCCAAATATACCATATCTTTGATTGATAAGGGTAGCTCTTTGATGCCTGTGTTATCCAAGCGAAGCCACCTCAAAGATGTCATAGGTTCTGTGATTTCTGGGAAGCTCTCAAGTTTTGAGCAACCACTTACAGACAAATAATCGAGTTTTTTGAGAAACTGGATTGATGAGGGCACCTCTGTAATGGCAGTCTTATCTAGACATAATGATCTTATATCCCTTGAAATCTCTGGAAACTTGGTGATCTTTGAACAACCACTTAAATCAAGATGTTCCAACTTGCTAGTGACTGATTGTGGAACTTCTTTGAGTGAAGTTTCATTTAATGATAACCATATCATATTTTGTGAAATCGTTGGACACTTGGTTATATCTAGGCAACGATCTATATGAAGTTCTCTGAGAACCTTTGAATCAAGCATCGGAAAACTTCTAAGATTATTGCAACCACTGAGATCAAGATGTTCCAGCTTGTGAAGATGTTGAAGAGATGACGGAACCTCAGTTAAACTTGAACAGAATACAAGGAGCAAGCTCACTAAATTTTTGGCCTTTGATAGATCTGGCAATTCTGTCAAATATTTAGAGCCAAACAGGTCAATGGCTCTTAAATTTCCAACATCCTGTCAACAAAAAAAGGCATAATTAGAGAGTAAGCACCTCCTCCTTCATATTTCTGATCATACATCAGCAGCAATCAAATCATACCTGCACTCCTGTCCATAGTTTTTCAACCTTGCTATAGCATAAGTCAAGCTCGACAAGGTGTTCAGCACAAAAACTTTGCGGCAAAGATTTCGAAGGGAATCTATCCTAGTGAAAATATACCAGCTTATTAGAAAGATAATCAAGGCTAGTAGAAGGAAGGAGTATTTTATCTTCGTCTAAGAAATGATTGCAATAGAAGTTGAGAAATCTAAGACCATCCATCATTGCGAAGGCATCAGGTTTCAAGTGTATTTGTCTTGGTAAATTGGATATGTATAAAGATATGCCTTCAATTTTCTCAGTTCCCTGTTAAACAAGAATAAATAAAGAATACACAGACAATCATGCAATATACGCAAAACATCAACTTTTTAGCAAATATGAAACCTCTCGGTTAGTATGCAAGAGGAGAGAAAAGAACGATATTTAATGACTTCAGCTTTAACCTTATTTTCCTCCAGTACTTGAACGACATCACGAGGATGACACAACCTGCTTCGTTTGCCAGGAGACTTTTGTTCACGAACAATGTTAAATGCCATTTCTTGTAGCAAGTCATGCATTTCTAGCATGTTATGAGAAGTAGTTACGAGACACTTATCAATAAGAGTTGCTATATTGTATCTCACAGACCGGCTATAAATGCCCTTTAATATTCTTCTAGCTTGTTTTTGTTGAAATCTTCTGAAGAAATGTGCTATATCAAGAAATAAGGATTGTTGTTCTTTATCCAACCCTTCGTAACTAATTTTCAACGTATCTTCGATTCGACGATTCGGAGTTAGTTTTTTCAATGCACTTCTCCATTCTTTGAGCTTTTATCATAGAGAGAGGCACCCAAAACTATAAGAGCCAACGGATTTCCCTGCACACGACTTGCAATCCTTTCTATCAAGCATATATGATCAATTGTGGTGATGCAATTCTTCAAGGCTTTTGAGCTAAAGAGCTGAAAAGCTTCTTCATCGCTCAACCTCTCAACCTCGTATGTTTTGTCAACAACAGTGGTAAGCATTTGTCTGTCCCTGCTTGTCATGAGAACTTTACTACCTGGACCAAATGATCTGTCAACAAGCAGCTCTTTCCATTCTTCCAAATGCATTGAATCATCCACATCATCCAAAACAATAAAAACCTTTTTACGAAGAAGTCTATCCCTCACAAAAGTATCTCGAAAACTTAAGAAGCCCATGTTCAGAATTTCTTGGCCAAGCAGTTGTGAAAGAAAGCTTCTTTGCAAATCAGCCATGGAATTTCTTTCTAATTTTTGCCTAAAGTTTGCAACAAAGATTCCTTCAAACCGATAACGAACCTTGTTGCACACAACTTCAACAATCGTTGTCTTACCTATACCACCCATTCCCCATATCCCTACAATGAGAACATCTTGAGATTCCATGTTTAACAAACACTCAACTTCGTTGACACGAACATCAATTCCAAATAGACCCGTAGTGTGACTTGAAGACATGTCATGCAATTTGTTCAAAACATCTCCAACGATTTTCTCAATAAATTCAGACTCCAACCTGACAAACAAGAAGAACACACACATATTTGTTAGTCAAAATTTAACAAAAGAATTTCTAAGTATCTGCTTTCTATCTCCTAAGGCTTAAGATTTGTACAAGTGTTTCGCTACAACGTTTTCATAACCATATAAAATAAATATATACTCATAGAGCTCATCATTTTCAATAATTTTAAATTAAATTTCAAATCCTCGACAAATGAACAAATATTTTCTTATGGGATATATTTCAAGAGCTTACTCAGACTTCCCTAAGCTCCATCCGGCTAGATTGGCTGCATCCATCAAAGCGTCTTTGAAGCTCTGCACTTTGTCCATCGTCAAAGGTTTCTTCTTTACAAGTCTAGCAAACTCATCTCCAAAGCTTCCTGTTTGATTTCTTACATGAGATGGATCCACCTGGTAGAATACCGGAATAACTATCTGTCCGTTATTTTTTCTATATTCAAAAATCTTTGCAAGCTCCTCCAAGCACCATTAGGAAGACGCATATTTTTCAGAGAAAACAACCACATAAAGCTTGGCCCCTTCAATTGTTCTCAGAAGTGCTGCCGAAATCTCATCTCCTCTCACAAGCTGATTATCTATGAAAGTAAGGATTTGTTTCTGGTTCAAAGCTTTATTGAGGTGGCTGGTAAAACCAGCACGAGTGTCTTCTCCTCTGAAACTAAGGAAAACATCAAATTTTACTTGTGTTTGGGCGTTGGTTAAGGTGGGAGGAGAAGATGACGCCGGATAATTCTGCATTGTTTTGTGGAGAAACAAGAGTAAGACTCTGGTTTTGAATCTGAGGCTTACGTTAAGGTTTCTGGCTCAGGCATATGTATAATTGTATTAATGAGGATGCAAGTATTTTCATTGTTGATTTCTGAAAATTATGGTCAGGCATATGTATAATTGTATTAACGAAGGTTCTAAGTATTTTCATTGTTGACTTCCTGGAAATTGTCCAGCTTACTAGCCATGAGCTGTAAAGTAAACAGACGACGGCAATAACTCTTAATAAAGAAAAAAAGGGGCAAAAAACAGTCTCAGTCAGATGTACCTATTGTCATCATAGTTGTCAATACCGTTCCGGTCTCCGTTTTCGGTCTCTGTTCCAATTTTTCAATTAGAACGGAACGTTCCGGTTTCGGAGCGTTCCGGCGTGCCGTTTCGGTGTCGTACTATTCATATATAATTAATTATATATATATAAAAAGAAAAAAAATATTAATTTAACAAGCATAATTAAAATTTGAATTCTTTTTTATTTAAAATATTTTGGTGTTTTTAAATTATTTTGATGTATAGATATCAAAAATAATTTTTTAAAAATAAAAAAAATAGATTTTGAACCCGGAACGAAACCGAGGCGTTCCGGCTGGAATTTGACCGGAATTTCCAGATCGAACCGGAATTAAAACCGAGAAGAAAACGACACCGTTTTGTCTCGGTTTGTTGAACGAAACAAGACATTCCAGCCGGAATGGAACGAAATTAACAACTATGATTGCATTAAAAGTTTGGATCTTTATAGTCAAGAAAGTATGTGATCGTTTACTTTCGTTCCTCAAAAAATAAAGATACAAAATCCACGTATTCAATTGTAGTGATTTTCGAGATATAAAAAGGGGACGCATATTGCCTTGTTATTACACGTGGAATCACTGTAGATTATAAGGTGGATTATAATTATTATTGTAATGTATAGATAATTTAATATTTTTTTAATTCGATCTATTTAAGCAACGCAGATCACTTTTTAGAATTTTTCACCGCAATCAAAGGCAAACTGCCTTTGCCTTGAATTTGTTTGCGCATGTGTGAAGTGTGAAATGGGAAATGTGAAAGCTATCATTTGAGAGATTGTCTGGCGAAAATTGATAATATTTCATAATTTTTCTCTGTTCTTTTTTTATTAATTTTATTTATTTTTCAAGTCAAAAAATCTTGTTAAGCTAATAATATTTATTTTTATTTTTTCATTTATTTATTTATTTTGTTTGTTCTTTTATTAAAATTTTAGGTTTTATTCTTTAAGATAATTTTGTTTTTTCATTATTTATTTACATTTCAATACATGATAAAATAACTACAATACCTTCAAATAAAATAAAAATCAAGTGTTGTTTCCTGGGATATTGCCGGAATTTCACAGTAAAAGGTCTGGGGTATTTTTGTCAAAATCACAATTTGACTCACAAAATCATCTGAGGTTTGTTCTTTTGAGTACAATTTTAAGAGTCGAAAAAACAAACATCAGGTAAAAATCAGACCTTGTTAAAATCGAAACAAACTTGTAAAAATCGAATCGGATCGATGTGATTTCACGATCTCTTCTCATCCCACTTCTACTGTTAACGTTAATTAATTTCCCCTTCTTAGTTTTGAGTCTTCTAACTATCTTCTCATGAATCTATCCCTCTCGACTCATCTCTCCTCTCATCTCATCTGTTGCAGGTGAGCAATCATGGTGCTTCAGTGGATGACCCATTTATAATTGCTTCACTGCTTCCCCTTAGTGTATTGATAAAGACACTAAACAAAGACTGGAGATAAAAAAAAGAAGAAGTGAGGTTTCAAAGAAGAAACCAGAGAGGGGTTCAGAAAGAGATGGGAGGGGTTCGTAGAAATGAAGAATAAAGAATTGTTAGTGAGTGAAAGAGATGGGATGGGGCTCTGCTTGATGCTGAACAGGAGATAAAACGACGATTGAATTGTATCATAAGAAAATGATTTTTGGGCCATAGAGTTTTGGGACAACCGTGTTGTTTGTATCATAATAAAACTTTAGCCGAAGAAGTTTTATAACTATAATTATGCTGTATTTTATTTAGAAATATTTTACTTATAATTTTATAATTTTTTTATCAAAATAATTTTAACTGTTATTTTATGATTTTTATACAAAAATATTTTATATATAATTTTATAATCTGATTTTACTATTCAAGTTCAAAAATCAATTATATATCATGTCAAAGTCACTATTTTGAGAAATTTGAAGAGTGTTTGGGATTGCTTATCAAAAGCGCTTATGAAAAAATTTGAAATTTTTTCTTTTATTTTTATTTTAAATTATTTTTTTAGTGTTTTTAGATAATTTTGATGTGTTGATATCAAAAATAATTTTTAAAAATTAAAAAAAATATTATTTTAATGTATTTCTAAATAAAAAGCACTTTAAAAAAAAATCACAACCATAACCACACTTCCAAACAGTACCTTGGTCTGGGTGTTATCTACAAATTTTCATTGAAAGTAAAGAGATGGGCATAAATATATATAAGTAATTTAACATTCGTTTAATTTGATCCATTTAAGTACTCTGATAGCACGCAGACTATTTTTTTCATGTTTTAGAATTTGTCACCGACAAGTAGCGCAATCAAAATCAAGGACATTTTCTTCTGTCCCCCAAGAAAAAAAAAAGAAAAAAAAGGGCCTGCACCATGAATTTATTTATTTTTGCTGATTCTGTAAATACTTTTTCAAAAATGCTTGGTGGTATTATATTGGATAAAGGTGTGAGAATAAAATGACAAAGTTGTTAAATTAAAATAAGAGATGCTAAGACTATTTTTATTGTTATTTTCTTTATATATATATATATTTATGAAATAGTTCATATTTTTGTCCATATTTATAAGTATATACTCTTAATTTTTATTTTTATTTTTTATTATTTTCTATTTTGTTGAGGTTGTATTTTTTTTACTGAATTTAGTCCTTAAATTTTAATTAATTTATATTGGTAATCATTTGAAAATTGATATTTTTTTTGTTCTTTTTTTTTTTCAAGTCAAAAGATTTTTTTAAACTAATAATATTTATTTTTATTTTGTCATTTATTTTATTTTATTGGTTGTGCTTTTGTTAAAATTTTCAGTTTTTTTATTCTTTGAGGTAATTTTATTTTTTGTATTATTTATGCAATAATAATAATAATAATAGTTTTATATATTTATTTTATTATTGTAAGGTGTTTAAAATAATGATAGAAATTATTGTAAAAATATTTTCTTAAGAATATATGAGGCTAATTATATATTTTATTATTTATTTAATATTAATGTTTTAAAATACATATAAAAATGAACTCTTTTTTTATTGAAAATATCTCAATAATTTAATTTTAATGTTATAAAATATTTTTAATATAATAATATGAAGAATATAATTGGATTGATCCACCGATGAAGTATAGATAAAACCACCCTCACCCTTCAAAATTATTCATTCAAAATTATTCATGAATTTGTTAATCTCCCACACTTTACAGGAAAAGCAAAGGAAGCAAAAGAGGGGGGGCGGCAATTCTTCTTATTGGATTGGCAGTGGGAAATCCTTTGTCTATATGAAATGGTAGGGAAGGGATCAAATCAAGGGGTGATTAGTGGGGGGTACCGGGGGGGCGCAGGAAAAGCTGATTGAGCAGGCAGCCAGTTCACATTAATTTGTGTGCGCATGTGTGAAATGTCAGGTTATTGTTTCGTATTTAGTTTTAAAAGTATTTTTGAAGTATTTTTAATAAAAACATAATTTTTTTATTTTAAATTATTTTTTTAATATTTTTAAATTATTTTCATGTGCTGATATCAAAAATAATTTTAAAAAATTAAAAAAAAATATTATTTTAATATATTTTTGAACAAAAAATATTTTTAAAAATAATTTTAATCACACTCGGAATACAGTCGTGTGAAAGCTATCATTTGAGAGACAAATGGTCCGGCGAAAAAATAATAATCTAAAAGATTGAATGTTATTTTTTTTGCCGGTTGTGTAAATATTTTTTTCAAAAATGCGTGGTGGTATTGTATTATATTAGATAAAGGTTTAAAACAAGATGGTAAATTTGTTAAATTAAAACAAGGGACGCTCGGACCATTTTTATTTTCTTATTTTTTTGTATAGTTTTGAAATAATTCCTATTTTTATTCATATTTAAAATTATATATTCTTATTTTTTCTTAAAACTATATGAGGCTAATTATATATTTTGATATTTGTTAATATTAATACCTTAATATATATATATATATGTATAAAAAAATGAACTAATTTTTTTTTAAAAAAATATCAAATTAATTTATTCTCAATGCTCTCAACTATTTTTAATATAATAATATAAATAATAAATCTTAAAAAATAAAAAAACCATTTAATTTCTTTTTCAATATAAATCACGAACCTTGAGAGAAGCTTCCTCTGCGAACCTGGTTTACCATTGGGAAACGCTTTGACTGCATGGATCATGAGAATAAGAACAAATGAATAAAAGGATCGATGAACACTGAATTGCACCATTATAGTTAACACCTGGATTCTGTACAATTATCTTCTTGGGTTCAGGAGAAAAGAAACAAAATCTTTCTTAAAATCAGCCAAAATTAAAATCTAAACACACCAAATACTGTATCAAAATCTTTTTAGCCAAGAATAAGGATACTTACATAAATAAAAACACGAACCCAAATGTCAAATAGTTTGATTCAAAAACCCCAACTATTTTAGTATTATTCACTTACTGAATCAAAAGAGTGCAAAGGAAGACTTTCTAAACGACGTCTGATGACCGCATTTCCTTCTCGATTGACAAGTTGTATATTTAACTTCAGACCACCATCAATAAGCTTCTTTTCCCTCTCATTTTCGGGAACATCATTGAACATCCAGAGCTCTGAACCTGGTGCTAGAAATGCATCCAGCACCTAAACATGCAGAGATGAGTAGCTGAAAATTACTATTGTTATAGAAAATGAAATAGTCTAAATGAGAAGAAAAAAAAACAGAGAGAGCTCATTATTGCACAAATAAGTAAACGTAGAAACTAGAAAGAATAGTTTCAATAGACAGTACCCTTGATTGCAACTACAACTGAAAATCCTGTAACAATAACACAGAAGAATTCTGAAATGTCTACCCCTTACCCCTTAGTCTATTAATTTGTACTTCAAATTCTATTATAATTTTCCTGGAAATTACATATTTCTTGTCTTTGGTTTTGAAGGAATGGTCGTATAAAAAATATATCAGAGCACAATTGATTATTGTTGTTTCTGCTGCTATGACCGTTGAGGGCTAGTTTAAATGTGTTTTTTTTAAAATATTTGTATGAAGTTGAGAATATTTATTTTTTTAAAAAGGAATATTTTGATATATTTTCAGAAAAAATACTTTAAAATGCAACCATAACCACACTCTCAAATATCCTCTAATTATTATACAAGGCCGGAAAATGAACACAATTTACATCATGCCCTTCATAAGCCATTAGCCATCCATTATACATCAAGACACATGTTGTTGATTAAAATAATAAATCAAGACACATGTTATAGTTGATTAAAAAATAATAAAGTGACCATTTTATTATTCTAAATGAAACCATTTAACTTGTTATTGAGAGCAATTCGAACATTTTCATGAGATCCATTTGTCATCAATCAGAGACAAATTTGTCTCAGTTGTTTTACATTTTAGAAGTACAATAAAATAATTTAAATATCTTTACAAGCAAAATTTTAAAAACTATGATCCATGAGTGTTTTGGTCATTTAACATTTTGATAACACAATGAAATAACTACATTGCTTTTAAGTGCACAAAATTTATAACGGGATGTCCAATGGCTTTTTTTATATTTTTATCATGGATTTTTAGTTATAATCAATGTGGATTAAGAGCAATTTAATCTTTTAACAAATTTAAATATGATTAGGGGCATATGTATGATTATAGTAATGGGGTTTCAAATCCAAGTATTTTCTCAGGACATTCGGAGGGTGCACATTGTTGACTTCCTGAAATTTTCCATGTACAAAAGACTTTCTGGAAATTTCCCTTTTAACAGATGGCTACGTCCTCTAGAATAACCTTGAGTTTTCAAGGCAAATAGAAGCAGCCATACAAGAGCTTCATGCAAACTAAAAATTGGCAAAAGTGAACAAATAACTCTCATTGTGAAGTTATCTCCTGCCTAAAATAGATGTTTAGCAATTAAAGATAAAAAAACTAAACATGTTTATCTCGCTAAACCTCCAGCATCACCTCCGACACCTTAAACTGCAATCTCCAGGTTAAACTTAAATACAAGGATAAATTTTATTACCCCAAATAGAAGAAACACACAACAAAAACAAGGAGTGGAAGCATGTAACTTATAGACGTAATACAACATAAATTGAACGTAATAAGAAAAGGAAAAAAAATTACTTCACAAGGTCAACATTAAGACCCAATCTTCTAGCATCGCCCTTGGCTACCAAAAAGAAAATCAAAAATGTAAAAATAATTAAGCAACTTCCAATATTTGTATAGTAAACTGAATCCTTCTCGTAACTACTCACTTCAAATCCTCAGCATAAGTGTGTTACAAGTTGCAGGGTAAGGCCAAAGTAAGGAAGTCATCGAGAAGGAATACAATAGCAGCAAGTTAGCTGTACAGGTATCTTGAAAACTACTTAAAGAACAATTTGCAGTAATTGCAGAACTCTCTCTCTCTTTATCCCTTTCAATTTCTTCTATCTCGCCCTCAATTTTCTTCTAAGCTTTTGTTTGTTAAGGAATATTCTTAACAAAGTGTCGGCCCGTAGATTTTCATCAAAGTGCAGATATACCCCACACCTTTTCAACTTGCAAGGCTTTCGGATATCATGACCTACCTTCGTCTTCCCATTGTCCACTTCATTGTAGAATTTGAATGTAACTTCATTGCCACAATGTTTACGGAAATGATCTACAATTCCGAGCTCGTAGTGTAGAAACATGTGATCCGAGTCACATGTCTTCAAGAAATTGTATATTGTATAGCTTTTCTTGGAAACGAAGACTTCATCATCATCACCATCAACGTTTTTACTCTTAATATGACAATCAAAATATATGCGAACTTCAGGATGATCATCGAATCCATAAAGCATGTCATGGGAGGGAAGAGGGAGTAGAAAGACAAGGCAGAAAGCAATTCCCTTGAGTTGATGACAATTTGATGGCAACTGTATGGTGAGTGAAGATCCAATTCCTTTGTCACCGAACCATTCTGGAATTTCACTCCCCGGTAGAATCATTTGAATTCTGTCATGTGGGATCTTCTCTCCAGACTGCAAGACACAAGTCACATTTCAAAAATGTGATGAAACAAGCAAGAAAGAGAGAAAAAGAAATATGGGGTTAAGAGTGATACCTGAATTTTCAAATGCATTGCTGCTATCAGTGGTTTCTGATCTAATTTGAAGCAATTTGCAAAATTCAATACATCCCATAAACTGCCGATAGTGATGGTTGATATCATGGTTTCTAGTGATGCACAATCATGTGTTGTTAGAGACCTCAGCGAAGGTGGAAGCTCAGGTAACGCTTTAATTGGTGTTCCATGCAAAGTCAGGTATCTTAAACATACCATATCTTTGATTGATAAGGGTAGCTCTTTGATAGGCGTTCCCTCTAACCCTAGACTTCTCAAAGATATCATATGCTTAAATGATGAGGGTATCTCTTTAATGCCTGTTTTACTCAAGTTAAGATCCACCAAAGATTTCATAGGCACTGTGATTTCTGGGAAGCTCTCAAGTTTTGGGCAACCACTCATATCCAATATGCTTAGTTTTTTGAGAAACTGGATTGATGAGGGCACCTCTGTAATAGCAGTCTCACTTAGATATAATGTTTTTATATCCCCTGAAATCTCTGGAAACTTGGTGATCTTTAAGCAACCATGTAGACCAAGATGTTCCAACTTGCTAGTGACTGATTGTGGAACTTCTTTGAGTGAAGTTTCCTCTAAATATAACCTTTTCATATTTTGTGAAATCGTTGGAAACTTGGTCATATCTAGGCACCGACTTAGAGCAAGTAATCTGAGAACCTTTGAATCAAGCATAGGGAATCTTCTAAGATTATAGCAATGATAGAGATCAAGTTCTTCCAGCTTGTCAAGATGTTGAAGAGATGACGGAACCTCAGTTAAACTTGAACAATCCATAAGGTACAAGCGCACTAAATTTTTGGCCTTTGATAGATCTGGCAATTCTGTCAAGTATGGAGAGCAAGACAGTACAAAGTTTCTTAAATTTCCAATATCCTGTCAACATAAAAAGGCATAATTAGAGAGTAAGCATCTCCTCCTTTATATTTCTGATCATACATCCGCAACAATTAAGTCATACCTGCACTCCTATCCATAGTTTTTCAACCTTGCTCCTACTTAAGTTAAGCTCGACAAGGTGTTCAGCACAAAAAATTTGCGGCAAGGATCTCGAGGGGAATCCATTCCAGTGAAAATATATCAGCTTATTAGAAAGATATTTGAGGCCAGTAGGAGGAAGGAGCATTTTATCTTTGTTATCTTCGGAGAAATGACTGAAATAGAATTTGAGAAATCTAAGACCATCCATCATTGCGAAGGCATCAGGTTTCAAGTGTATCTGTCTTGATAACTTGGATATGTCCAAAGATATGCCTTCAATTTCCTTAGTTCCCTGTTAAACAAGAATAAAGAATACACAAAAAATAATGCAATCTACTTAAAATATGAAACCTCTCGGTTAGGATGTAAGACGAGAGAAAAGAAAGATAGTTAACGACTTCAGCTTTAACCTTATTTTCCTCCATCACATGAACGACATCAGGAAGATGACACAACCTGCTTCGTTTCCCAGGAAACTTAGATTCTGCACGAACAATGTTAAATGCCATTTCTTGTAGCAAGTCATGTATTTCTAGCATGTTATGAGAAGTAGTTATAAGACACTTATCAATAAGAGTGCTTATATCAAAAATCACAGACCGACAATAAAAGCCATCTAATATTCTTGTAGCTTGTTTTTGCTTAAATCTTTTGAAGAAATGTGCTATATCAAGAAATATGTATTGTTGTTCTTCATCCAACCCATCGTAACTAATTCTCAATGCATTTTCGATTCGAGGGTTCTGAGCTAGTTTATTCAATGCACTGTACCATTCTTCGGTGCTTTTACCATAGAGAGAGGAACCCAAAACTATAAGAGCCAACGGATTGCCCTGTACATGACTTGCAATCATTTTTATCAAGAATATATGATCAATTGTGGAGATGCAATTCTTCAAGGCTTTTGAGCTAAAGAGTTGAAGAGCTTCTTCATAGCTCAGTCTCTCAACCTCGTATGTTTCGTCAACTACATTGTTAAGCACTTGTTTGTCCCTACTTGTCATGAGAACTTTACTACCCGGACCAAATGATCTGTGTCGTCCATAAAGCAGTTCTTTCCATTCTTCCAAAGGCATTAAATCATCCACATCATCCAGAACAATAAAAACCTTTTTACGACAAAGTCTATCCCTCACAAAAGTATCTCGAAAACTCAAGAAGCCCATGTTCAGAATTTCTTGGCCAAGCAGTTGTGAAAGAAAGCTTCTTCGCAATTTAGCCATGGAACCTGTTTTTAATTCTTGCCTAAAGTTTGCAACAAAGATTCCTTCAAATCGAGAACGAACCTTGTTGCACACAACTTCAGCAATCGTTGTCTTACCTATACCACCCATTCCCCATATCCCTACAATGATAACATCTTGAGATTCCATATTTAACAAAGACTCAACTTTGTTGACACGAACATCAATTCCAAATAGACCCGTAGTGTGACTTGAAGACATGCCATGCAATTTGTTCAAAACATCTCCAACGATTTTCTCAATAAATTCAGACTCCAACCTAACAAACAAGAAGAACACACATATATTTGTTAGTCAAAATGGACCGGATTAGAAGAAACAACAAAACATATAAACATACTTGATCACTCTGTAATAGCTACATCTATACATAGTAGGCACGTATGAGTAATTGAGCATCATTATTGGCAATGGATAGTGCTAATGTAACACATGAATTGATGATAACATTGAGTAGTGGAGACTAGTGATTCATCCATTAAAAAATATAGGATCTGAATTATCCGTTGGGATAGAAAAAGGAAGAGCCTCCATCAATGTTCTGCTCTTCTAGAAGGTGAGCATGTAATCATAAACCTGGACAAGATTCTCTTGTTGGACCTCTCGAGAGAAAGGATTTGATTTCAGACATATGCAGCAGCTCCCTATTTATCCATTGCTACTGTTAAATTTCAAATCCTCGACAAATGAACGACTATTTTCTTATGGGATATATTTCAAGAGCTTACTTAAACTCCCTTGAGCTCCATCCGGCTAGATTGGCTGCATCCGTCAAAGCCCCTCTGAAGCCCTGCACTTTATCCATCGTCAAAGGTTTCTTCTTTACAAGTCTAGCAAACACATCTCCAAAGCTTCCTGTTTGATTTCTTACATGAGATGGATCCACCTGGTAGAATACCGGAATAACTATCTGTCTATTATTTTTTCTACATTCAAAAATCTTTGCAAGCTCCTCCAAGCACCATTTGGAAGATGCATATTTTTCAGAAAAAACAACCACAGAAAGCTTGGCCTCTTCAATTGTTCTCAGAAGTGATGCCGAAATCTCATCTCCTCTCACAAGCTGATAATCTATGAAAGTAAGGATTTGTTTCCGGTTCAAAGCAGCATAGAGGTGGCTGGTAAAACCAGCACGAGTGTCTTCTCCTCTGAAACTAAGGAAGACATCAAATTTTACTTGTGTTTGGGTGTTGGTTAAGGTGGGAGGAGAAGATAACGCCGGAGAAATATTCCAGCTTTGTTTGATAATTCTGCATATATAAATGAACAGAAAGATAGAGAGAAATACGAAAAATATCACCATGGTTTTGTGGAGAAACAAGAGTAAGACTCTGGTTGTAAGGTCAGTCTGCAGGGAGAGAATGGAAGAAACTCAAGGAATGATTTTGAATCTGAGGCTTAGGCTTACGTTAAGGGCTCTGGCTCAGGCATATGTATAATTGTATTAATGAGGGTTCCAAGTATTTTCAAGTAATTTTGCAAAGCACTAGCCATGAGCTGTAAAGTAAACATACGACTGCAATAATTCTTAAGAAAGAAAAAAAGGAGGAAAAAATAATCTCAATCGTTTGCAGATGTGCTTATTCTCATTGAAAGTTTATATCTTTATAGTCAAGAAAACATGTGGTCGTTTACTTTCGTTCCTCAAAAAATAAAGATACAAAATCCACGCATTCAATTGTAGTGATTTTCGAGATATAAAAATATTCCTGTACGTGATTGTTATGATTGTATGTGACAGGGAAGAACGCATTCATCGTTTTGTCTGGGCACAAAATATTCCTGTACGTGTAGAATGAATGGTTGCTTAATAAAGTGGAAGTCTTTTTTTAATTTTATTTTTTTTTCCTGCTGATATGAGTTTTATAAGTGGAAGTGCAGATAGCAGATAGGAGGCAACCAACAAAATAATGGAAGGTGTGTCAGAACCCTACATCGATCTCCTTAAACCTAGTACTTAGAAACTAAGGATAAAGTGGGTGTTCATTATTACGGTCTTAAATAAGGTGGTGATTGGTTTTGTGAGTTTTTATTTGTACTATCATATAATTAAGTAAGAAAATCATAATTATATGTACATCTGTAGTGTTTCTTTCTTTCGTTTTTCAGACTCAACAGAAACTAAAGAACACTTTCTTTTGTTGTTTTCGTCCATCGAATTTTCTCAAAGAATATCCTGTTCAGGGGATGAAAAAGAATGCCTCGTCCTCATTCCTTCCCTGCAATTACCACGAAAGCATCTTTCAGTGACCACCGTCGTCTCTCAGTTTTGTTAGAATTTTGATGATCTGAACAGTGACTGTTTTGAACAGTTACTGTTCAGATTGAAGGAAAAAATACACTTGCCTTAAGAACAATTGAAGAACAGAATTGAATTCGAAAATCTCACATAAACTTTATTGAATTCAAAAGGGCCAATAAATAGGCTTACAATGCTGATAAATTGAAAACATAAAACTCTCAACAATCTTGAGAGATCAAGGATAAACACAAATTCAAAAAACAAATAAATCCTATCAATTAAGAGTTTCAGTCAAACTGAAACACTACAGCTAGACTACAGCTAAAATCTTCTTATCCAAAGCTAATATCAGTAAATTCTAACACTCTTCCTTGATATTTGCTTTGGACATACCCATTCTTGTCTTCAGGAACTCCAATCTTGTTGGTGGAAGAGCTTTGGTCATTAAGTCTGCAAGCTGCACTTCAGTAGAGCAGTGATGAACTTTGATAAGCAGATTTTTTTCAGCTTCTCGTATGGCATGAAACTTCACATTTATATGCTTGGTCCTCCCATGTTGAACTGGATTTTGAGCTATTGCAATGGCTGATTTGTTGTCACAGAAGAGATCAACAGGTGAGTCTTGTTCTTGGCCGAGATCCTCCAACAATTTTCTTAACCAGACTGCTTGATTTGCTGCAGCTGCTAAGGAAATGTATTCTGCCTCAGCTGTTGATTGAGCCACTACTTCTTGCTTCTTAGCATTCCAGCAAATTGCTCCAGTACCTATTGTAAAAACATACCCTGAGGTACTCTTCATATCATCTATACTGCCAGCCCAGTCACTATCTGCAAATCCATTCAAGTTGACTCCTCCTGTTTTCATGTACCAGATTCCAAGATCAGTTGTTCCCCTGATATACTTCAGCACTCTCTTGGCAATTCCCATGTGGACATTTGAAGGTGAACTCATGAATCTCGACAACAGCCCAGCTGGGAACATAAGGTCTGGTCTTGTGGCTGTCAGGTATAGCAGACTGCCAACAAGACTTCTGAATACAGCAGGTTCTTCAAGCTTGTCCCCATCATCTCTTGAGATCTTTTCATTTAGTGCTAGTGGACTTGCTACTCCTTTGCATGCCTCCAGTTTAAACTTTTTAAGTATGTCACATGCATATTTTTTCTGTGAAATAAAGATACCTTTGCTGCATTGTTGAATTTCCATCCCCAAGAAATAATTCATGATGCCGAGATCAGACATCTCAAATATTTTTTGCATTTCTCCTTTAAACTCTTCCATTAGTTCTTCATTGCTGCCAGTTACAAGCATATCGTCCACATAGAGTGACACTATCAATTCCACTTCATTATTACCTTGTTTTAAGTACAAGGTTGCTTCATTTTGGCTCCTGTTGAATCCCAGCTTGATGAGATGTGTATCAATCCTGCTGTACCAGGCCCTAGGTGCTTGTTTCAAGCCATAGAGTGCCTTGTACAACTTATACACCTTATGTTCTTGACCTGCAACTTGAAAGCCTTCTGGTTGCTTAACATAAATGTCCTCATTAAGAATGCCATTTAGGAAGGCAGACTTAACATCAAGATGGAACACTTGCCAGCCCTTCTGCCCTGCTAGTGCCAACAACAATCTAATAGTGTCATGTCTTGCCACTGGTGCAAATGTATCACCATAATCTACCCCTGCAACTTGGGCAAAGCCTTTGACAACCAGCCTTGCTTTATGCTTAAAAACCGAGCCATCAGGGTTAAATTTTGTTCTAAAGACCCATTTAACACCTATTTCTCTTTTGTTTGGTGGAAGGTCTGTCAGCTACCATGTTTCATTTCTCTCAATTGCATCAATTTCATCTTTCATTGCAGTAATCCAAGCTTGAGAGTTTGCTGCTTCAGTGTAATTTATAGGCTCAGCATGCACTAAATTACACTTCTCATATACATCAGACAAGGATTTTACCTTCAGTACTGGTGTGTCTGAAGTTCCTGCAATGTCTAATTGAGTTTCATCTCCTTCTGCTTCTGGTAGAAGAGGTGCTGCACTTTGGTAATCAACATCTCTTAGGTCCCAATTCCAGCAAGCCTTCTCATCAACATGAACATCTCTGCTGACCTGAACCTTGGCAGTAGACAAATTATATATCCTGTACCCTTTAGCATTTGTAGCATAACCTACAAAGATACCTTTTTCAGCTTTCTCATCAAGTTTCCCCCTTCTTGCAGATGGCACATGGAAGTAGCACAATGAACCAAATACCTTCAAATGCTGGACAGTGGGCTTGAATCCAGTCCAGATTTCTAATGGTATTCTGTCTTCAACAGATTTGGAAGGTAATCTGTTAAGTAAATACACAGATGTATTTACACCTTCAGCCCATAGGAACTTAGGCAACCTTTTATCAAAAAGCATGCACCTTGTCATCTCCATCACAGTCCTGTTTTTCCTCTCCACAACCCCATTCTGCTGAGGTGAATGAGGGACTGTCAGCTGATGCACGATTCCAGCATTTTGACAGAAAATTTTGAACTCATTGGAAGTGAATTCCCCTCCATTGTCTGTCCTTAGCTTCTTGATTTTCATGTCACACTGAATTTCAACCATTTGTTTGAAATTCCTGAACAAAGACAGTGCTTGCGATTTATTCTTCAGAAAATAAACCCAAGTCATCCTGCTGAAATCATCAATAAACAGGATAAAATACAAGTTATTGTTTAATGATGCTGTACTCATTGGTCCACAGATGTCAGAGTGGATTAATTCCAGTTTGTGAGTAGCCCTCCTGACCATTCCTTGAGGAAATGGTTGTCGATGTTGCTTCCCAAGCTCACAGCTGCCACATATTTGAACATTCACATATATTTCTGGTATGCCTTCTACCATATTTGTATCATGCATTAGTTTCAAGGATCTGTAATTAAAATGACAATATCTCTTATGCCAAACTAAGCTCTCATCAACTTTGGCACTAAAAGCATGTCCTTCAATTGAATCAAGCTCCAAATAGAAGCTATTACCATCCATCCTTAGTTTTGCTATTACTGAACCATGTGAATCAGTAATAATACATAACTTATCCTTGAAAGAAATTGCATATCCATTTTTCAGCATTTGTGCCACACTAAGTAAATTCTGATCTAATTCTGGAATATACAAAACATTATTGATGAGTTTTGTACCTTTCTTAGTGTGAACAGCAATGGAACCTCTCCCTCTTGCTTGCACAACATCACCATTCCCGAGCTTAACCTTTGGCTGTACTGTAGTATCTATTGTTGAGAAGATTGCCAAGTGTTTGCTCATATGACTAGTGCAGCCACTGTCAATGAGCCAAAACATTTAGCTCTTGCGGGTTGGTGTCAATTGAAGCCATGAATAAGTGCTCTGCATCCTCCTTTTCTTCTTCTGACACATTTGCTTCTTGTTGAATTTGTTGAGGCAGGTTCTTCTTAGCCCTGCAAAACCTCTCACTGTGACCTAGAAGGTTACAGAAGGTACACTTGAAGGAAGGCTTGTTCTTATACCAACAATCTTGTTCAGCATGGTTGGTTCTTTTACAATGAGAACAAGGTGAGAAGGCTTGCCCCTTTGTGCTAAAATCTGCTCTACCCTTTGTGAACTTGAAAGGTTTGTTACGTTGCATGTTTGCAGAGCCCCTTTCCCAGGTTTTAACCTGAAAAGCACCTTCAATTACTTCTTCATCCCTCATCTGAACCCTTTGTTCCTGAACAAGTAATTTACTTGTTAATTCTGCAATTGAGAGTGTGTTTAAGTCACAAGACTCTTCAATTGCAGAAATCTTGGCTTCATATTTCTGTGGCAAAGAGATCATCATTTTCTCTACCACTTTTTGATCTTCAATTACTTTTCCAAGCAACCTCATTCGATTTACAACATCCATCAATCTGCCAGAATAATCTTTGACAGATTCACCATCCTTCATTTTCATCAATTCAAACTCTCTTTTCAGTGCAAGAATTCGCACTGATTTTACTCTGCTACTGCCTTCAAACTCTCCCTGAAGCTTATCCCATACAAGCTTTGGAGTTTCAAGATCCATAATCTTGGTGAAGATGGGATCTGCAAGTCCCGAGTGCAAACAGGTAATGGCTTTATCTTTCTTCATCTTCTCTTCTTCATGTGCTCTTATTTGAGCAAGTGTTGGATTTGCATGCAGGGCTGGTGGATCAGTGTTGGAAACAACTATATTCCACAGCCCTTGAGACCTTAGGTAGAACTTCATTTTGACAGCCCAGATATGATAGTTCTCTCCAGAAAAAACTGGAATTGCAGCAACATTGTTCGTGGAGGTGGACATGTTTTTTGACAGGTTTAACTCACTTGTTTTGACTCTCAATCACTCTGTGTTTAACTCTCAAAACTCTCTGTGTTTAACTCTCAAAAAATCCCTCAGTCCCGTAGGAAATTTTGCTCTGATACCACTGTTAGAATTTTGATGATCTGAACAGTGACTGTTTTGAACAGTTACTGTTCAGATTGAAGGAAAAAATACACTTGCCTTAAGAACAATTGAAGAACAGAATTGAATTCGAAAATCTCACATAAACTTTATTGAATTCAAAAGGGCCAATAAATAGGCTTACAATGCTGATAAATTGAAAACATAAAACTCTCAACAATCTTGAGAGATCAAGGATAAACACAAATTCAAAAAACAAATAAATCCTATCAATTAAGAGTTTCAGTCAAACTGAAACACTACAGCTAGACTACAGCTAAAATCTTCTTATCCAAAGCTAATATCAGTAAATTCTAACAAGTTTTGGCAGGCGGGTTGATAACAGCCCTTTCAGCATTAGTTGCACGGTAACCCCATGGCTGCAAATCAGAAAACGAAAATGCTTCAATTATTCAAGCAGATAAACAAACATTCATTTTTTTACGTTTCAATTTTATTAGCCCCTTTTACATCATGTATTTCTTCTTGACCATGTTCTGATCTTGTCATAAGTCTGAGTCATGGTGATGACCAAAACTGCCTATGACATTATCAAGGTTCATATTTCCTAACCAAGTGCATTGATATCATGTGCTCAGGAACGGCAAAACAGGATTGCTATTAATAATTTAATGCATTTGGCAAAGAGAAAGTCTGCCTAATTCATTCCTTGATTTTCCACGCCCTGCCATTACTGAATCATACTGGCGCCTTCGTTTCACAAGAACCTCATTGTCAAGATCACTCAGCTCCACCACAATGTGCCCTTTCAGACCTTCTTTCACTCCTGTAAGACTTAAGACGGTTCTCAATGCACGAGCATCACTCTCTATACAACCCACACACATCAATGGCTACCAATGCGTATGATCAATATCATACATGAACACATTACTTATGCACTCAAGATCACTCAGATGTTTTGTTATTGTTAAAAATTGACTTTTGCGGTTTTTTATTCCAATGACAAAGTAATCTACACATATCATGCAATGATAATACGAGAACTTGAAAACAATCCCACTAAGCCTTCAAATTTCAGGTCTTTAAAATTAGAAAGAAAAAAATCTTCATGTGAACTGAGCATATGAAAATAATAAGAGAAGTGGAAGAAGAAGAAGAGGGAACCTGCTAAGGGGTCGTAGAAACCACCAAGTTGAAGGTGTTTTCCATCTCTTGGAGTATGGCTACCAGCAGCAACAATTCTGTAAAATGCCCTGTTTTTTCATCCCACGTTAGCTAAACTGTTTTTTCAACTCTGTTCAATAATATTGTTAGAAAAAAATTATCAATTTTAAAAATTGCAAAAGTTATAAAACAAAATTAGCAATTAAGAGAATAATAATCAAATTATAGGAAAATAAACCTAAGAAAGATGAAAATTGAAAAAAAAATATTTCTTAAAATTATCTCAATTAAAATATAGGAACCAAATATTAAATATGGAATTTTAAAAGGGGTGGAATTAAAAAAATAAATAAATTATTCCAAAAAAAAATAGTAAAAACAGATGGGAACCAAATTTGAAGGAATTAAAAATTAAAGGCTACATTATGTTTTGAAGGGGCAGGTGTAGAAATTAAGAAGTAGAGAGAAAAGAATAGGAAAAAAGAGAAAAGATTAACAAACTGAATAATTGTTGACCACACGCGCTACCTCATCACAGAGGTAATGCCAAGCCAATTCAAATGTGGTGTCGCAGAATGTGATATTTGATCTCTTGATAGTCTCACTTGCCTTACACATGCATGCATTAGCAAAAAAATATTAATACTATTTACATATATTAAATTACAAAATTATCCATAAACTAACTTGATAATAACAAAAAAAAATATTAACTGCAAATACAAAAAAAACACAACATAAGCTATAGAAAATCCATTGTTAAGGGCATGCAAAACGTTTTACTGTTTTTTTAGAAATAAGACAAAAACACCCATGAACATAAGCTTAAAAACAATTGAATCTAAGAATATAAGAGTTATTTTTATAATGCATTGCCTCGTTTATATAAAGCAATGACAAATAGACCATTGTGAAATGACTTAGTTAACCTCAATAATAATTTTTGGTGCTCTATCTTTCATTTTCATTCTCACCTAACATGTGATCCTATAAGAGTTAAAAAAATGAAGCAGAAAAGGGATGAAAAAACAGTATAAATAATAAGTCTATAATATTTTATGAGGGGATATATACTCATTTTGCAAAATAAATTTCCCATATGTTTTAGGTTTTCTTATATTAATAATAATAAAAAATGACAAGGAAAGAATGTTGGATTGTGTGTTAGCAATAAGTAAATAAAAATGATGAGGCAAATTTTGTATAGTACTAGAGGCAGTAGCTAGTACAGGTATCTTGAAAACTACTTGAAGAACAATTTGCAGTGATTGCATACCTCTCTCTTTCTCCCTTTCAATTTCTTCTATCTCTCCCTGAATTATTCTCAACAAACAAATCTGTCGTCAGCCCGTATATTTGCATCAAAGTGCAGATATACCCCACAACTTTTCAACTTGCAAGGCTCTAGGATATCATGACCCTCCACATTGCTCAATTCATTGTAGAATTGGAATGTAACTTCTTTGCCAGAATATTTTTCTAAGAGATATACGAATTCACGCTCGTAGTGTAGAAACATGTGATCTGAGTGACATAAATTAAAGATACTGGATGTATGATGGAGTTCACATGTCTTCAAGACTTCAGCACCATCACCGTTTTTACTCTCAGCATGACTCTCAAGAGATGTTCCAAAATAATCGAATTTAAAATAATCGAATTCATCGGAGAGAAGAGAGGGTAGAAAGACAAGGCAGAATGCAATTCCCTTGAGCTGATGACAATTTGATGGCAACTGTATCGTGAGTGAAGATCCAATTCCTTTGTCACCGAACCATTCTGGAATTTCACTCCCCGGTAGAACCATTTGAATTCTGTCACTTGCGGTCTTCTCTCCAGACTGCAAGGCAGAAGTCACATTTCGAAAATGTGATGAAACAAGCAAGAAAGAGAGAAAAAAGAAATACAGGGTTAAGAGTGATACCTGAATTTTCAAATGCATTGCTTCTATCTGTTGAAAACTGGAAGTGTGATTCCAGGTCTGCGAAACAGGATCATGAAGAACCGAAGAATTGAAGATCAAGTTTAAGTGTTTTTAGTTTTGAATTCATATTGTAATTTGGATTATTAATATCCTTAATGTACTTAGTCAATTACTGCATTGTTTAGCTAAATTCAGTTAATAGTCAACATTAAGGAAAAGTCAACTGTAATGAACTTTTGAAAGAAACTAGCCGTTGTAATCGTTTGTTTCTTATAAATAAAATTTATGGGATGGCAGTAACCATACGAAGCTATTCTGCCAATGTGTGATTGTTCTCTCTGCTCAAAACAATCAAATTCGTAAAGTTTTTATTTTCTGGAAAAATCCATTCCCAGTTCTTGATCTCTACAGTAACAGTTTTTCTGGAGATTTAAGTGTTCGTCTGTACAAATCTCTACAGTGTCTGTTTTTCACAAAATTCTCAGAATTCTTTCTTAAATTCCAACATGGTATCAGAGCAGAATAGGTCTTAGAAAAGGGATTGATAAGAGAAACACGAGTGAGTAAAAAAAAAAAAAAAGTGAGTTTTTTTTCAAGATTGAATAAAATCTTGAAAGGGAAAGAAGGATTTTTTTTGAAATTGGCAGATTTTAAAATCAAGAATTTAGTCTTGATTTGTTCTTTAAAAGGATAAACAATTGACAAGAATTATCAATTGGTATCCTTGTTGTCCATTCGGTGAAGTCTTGATCAAGAAGTGCAAGACTAAGAGAAGAAACACCAGCTGACAGACATGGACTCTTTTTCTTCAAAATCTCCAGTATTCACAGGTGTGAATTATGGAGTATGGGCTGTGAAGATGAAGATATACCTGAAAGCGTTTGATTTATGGGATGATGTTGAGAATGAAAGGGAACTAAATCCCTTGAACGCTGATCCTACAATGAATCAATTAAGGTACCACAATGAACAAAGAGCAAAGAAGTTCAAAGCCCTTACCTGCATTCACAATGCAGTGAATGAGGAAATTTTTGGGACAAGTTGAAGGCTGAGTTCCAAGGAGATGAGAAATCCAAGAGGATGCAGATTATGAACTTAAGAAGACAATTTGAAGGCATAAAGATGAAAGAATCAGAAAATGTCAAAGAGTTTTCATCAAGAGTGTCAAAAATTGTGAACCAAATGACTTTGCTTGGAGAAGACATTCAAGAATCAAGAGTTGTGGAGAAAGTTCTGGTCAGTTTACCAGAAAAATTCGAAAACAAGATTTGTTCATTGGAAGAGTCTAAAGATTTGACTACAATAAGTCTTCAAGAACTCATCAATGCACTGCAAACTGTGGAGCAAAGGCAGGCATTGAGACAAGAGAATACAAGTGAGGAAGCATTCACTGCTGGATTCAAAGGAAGAACAAGGGTTCAAAATTCCCAGGTGTTCTTCAGAAATCCAGAAAACAGGCCAAAATCTGGAAAACCATGGCAAGGAAAAAGTTGGCAAAATAACCAAAATCAGTCCAACCAGTCCAACAGATTCAACACAAAAGGAAAAGAAAAAAGAGATCAATTCCCTACCTGCAGATATTGTCAAAAGACCAATCACCTAGAGGCATGGTGTTACCTCAAAAATGCACAATGCAGAAAGTGCAAGCAGTTCGGCCACATTGAGAAATTCTGCAAAAATGGCAATGCAAACCAAGCTCATGTTGCTGAAGTGGAGGAGACTAAAAATGAGGTATTATTCACAACCACTACAACTCAAAGTTGCAGCAAAACAGAGGTAAGTAATCAAACTTGGTTAATAGACAGTGGTTGTTCAAACCACATGTCTGCTGAATTGTGTTTATTTGAAAACCTAGACTTGAGCTATAAATCTAGGGTCAAAGTTGCAAATGGACAATATGTAGGTGTTGAGGGTAAAGGGGAAGTTAAAATTGATACTCTAAGTGGTACAAAGAAGTTTGACAGCATCTTATATGTACTTGAAATTGATCAAAACCTCATTAGTGTAGGTCAACTACTTGAGGATAAGTTCTCATTACTGTTCTTAAATGGAATTTGCACGATCAAAGATGATCAAGGTGTCACTTTATTTACTGCAAAAATGTCTAATAGGTGTTTTAGTATAGAAAAACAACTTGAACATCTAAGCATGAACACTAGCATAACTGAAAATTCTGTTTTATGGCATAAACGCATGGGACATGTTAGTTATGTGTCCCTAAAGAAAATGGCAGAATTAAAACTAGTAGATGGATTACCTAACATACATGAACTAAAAGATGTATGTGAAGCATGTCAGTTAGGAAAACAAGCTAGAGTTAAATTCAACAATTCCTCTACTAGATCAAACACTAAACTGCAGATAGTACATTCGGATATTTGTGGCCCTATGCAAGGTATTTTTTGCTTTTCATAGATGATTTTAGTAGACATTGTTGGGTCTATTTCCTCAAAACAAAAGGTGAGGTGTTTGAAACATTTATAAGGTTCAAGGCTGCAGTTGAGAAGGAATCAAACTGCTGCCTAAGGACCTTGAGGACTGATAATGGGGGTGAATTCACCTCCCATAAGTTTGAGGAATACCTTATTAAAGAAGGTATTAAACACCAACTCACAGTCCCATACACCCCACAACAAAATGGGGTGAGTGAGAGGAGAAATAGGACCCTAATGGAGATGGCTAGATGCCTTCTCTATGAGAAGAAATTGCCCCTGAAATTTTGGGCAGAAGCTGTGAGTACAGCTGCATATATTTTGAATAGGTTAAGTACAAAATCATTAGGTGATACAACTCCCTTTGAAGAATGGTATGGAGATAAACCTAAACTAGATCATGTAAAAATATTTGGTAGCCCATGCTATGTACTGCAACCAGAAATGAAAAGAAGTAAGTTAGATCAGAAAGCCGAGATTGGCATCCTAATAGGGTATAGCTCAAAATCAAGTGGCTATAAGATATATGATCTTAAATCAAACCAAGCAGTAATAGCAAGAAATGTTAAGTTTGCTGAAGATCAAATTTGGAATTGGGAAACTGGAAAGTTAAGTGAAAACAGATTGGACTTACCAGTTGAAGTTGAAGTTTCACCTGAAATTGATGAAGAACATCATTCGGATGAGGATGAAGAAGAAATACTAGAAGATGAAGATGAACAATCTGTAAGAGGAACTAGGTTGTTGAGTGACATTTATGATAGATGCAACTTAGTAACTACTGAACCTACTAATATTGAAGAAGCAATGGGATCAAAAATGTGGGTAGCAGCAATGAAGGATGAACTTAATATGATTGAGAAAAATGAAACTTGGGAATTGGTGGACAGACCTAGGCATAGAAAAGTGATAGGAGTGAGATGGATATACAAAACTAAACTCAATGCTGATGGAACCTTAAATAAAAACAAAGCAAGATTGGTAGTTAAGGGATATGCACAAGAACAAGGCATTGACTATCAAGACACCTTTGCACCAGTTTCTAGGATGGATACAATTAAGTTGCTGCTTGTTTTGGCTACTCAAAAGGGATGGTTGGTTTGGCAAATGGATGTCAAATCTGCCTTCCTAAATGGTACTTTAGATGAAGAAATTTATGTGGAACAACCACAAGGTTTTGAGGATGAATCAAACTTGAACAAAGTCTACTTATTGAAGAAGGCTTTGTATGGATTAAAACAAGCTCCTAGAGCTTGGTATAGCAAGTTAGATGAATACTTGACAAGTCTAGAATTTGAGAAAAGCTTAAACGAAGCTACTCTATATGTCAAGAAAGTTGGAGATCAAATCATGATAATTTCAGTTTATGTTGATGACTTGTTAATCACGGGTAACAATGAGCATTTTATTGATGAGTTTAAGAGAAACATGAAAAACAAATTTGAGATGAATGATCTCGGTTTATTAGCACACTTCTTAGGAATGGAAATCTCACAAACTAAGAAAGGGTGTTTTATTTGTCAAAAGCAATTCATAAGTAAATTGCTCAACAGATTTGCAATGGAGAATTGCAAGCCTGTCAGCACACCAATGGTGCTTGGAATGAAATTGTCAAAACAAGATGGATCCCCTAGTGCAGATGGAAGAATATATAGGAGCCTAATTGGAAGTTTATTGTACCTATCTTCAACTAGGCCAGATATAGTTTTCACAGTTAACTACCTATCTAGATTCATGCAATACCCTAGTCAAACACACTACACAGCTGCAAAGAGAGTGTTGAGATACTTGAAAGGAACCATGGACTTTGGAGTGTATTTCAGTAGAATGAACACAATCAAATTAAAAGGGTTTTGTGATAGTGATTGGGGTGGTAGTGATGAGAAAATGGTAAGCACATCTGGATATTGCTTTGCAATAGGAGAAGGAATTTTTTGCTGGAATTCGAAAAAGCAACCTGTTGTTGCTCATTCAACAGCCGAGGCAGAGTACATCTCTGCATATGTGGCTGCTAATCAATTGGTTTGGCTGAGAAAGGTCTTGAAAGATTTGAATTGTGAACAAGAAGAACCTACTGATCTATTCTGTGACAACCAATCAGCAATAGCAATCTCAAAGAATTCAGTGTTCCATGATAGAACAAAACATATGAAGATAAAGTTTCATGCACTTAGACAATTTCAACAAGAAGGTGAACTAGTGATGAAGTACTGCAGCACCAATGAACAACTAGCTGACATATTCACAAAGTCTCTTGCAAAGGAGAGGTTCGAGGAACTGAGGAACATGGTAGGAATGCGCAGCTCAGGAATCAAGGGGGAGTGTTGAAAACTGGAAGTGTGATTCCAGGTCTGCGAAACAGGATCATGAAGAACCGAAGAATTGAAGATCAAGTTTAAGTGTTTTTAGTTTTGAATTCATATTGTAATTTGGATTATTAATATCCTTAATGTACTTAGTCAATTACTGCATTGTTTAGCTAAATTCAGTTAATAGTCAACATTAAGGAAAAGTCAACTGTAACGAACTTTTGAAAGAAACTAGCCGTTGTAATCGTTTGTTTCTTATAAATAAAATTTATGGGATGGCAGTAACCATACGAAGCTATTCTGCCAATGTGTGATTGTTCTCTCTGCTCAAAACAATCAAATTCATAAAGTTCTTATTTTCTGGAAAAATCCATTCCCAGTTCTTGATCTCTACAGTAACAGTTTTTCTGGAGATTTAAGTGTTCGTCTGTACAAATCTCTACAGTGTCTGTTTTTCACGAAATTCTCAGAATTCTTTCTTAAATTCCAACACTATCAGTGGTTTCTGATCCAATTTGAAGCAATTTGCAAAATTCAATGTTTCCAATTCACTACTGAGAGTGATGGTTGATATCATGGTGGTTTCTAATGATTCACAGTCAGGTGCTTTTAGAGTCTGCAGCGAAGGTGGAAGCTCGGGTAACTTTTTAATAGGTGTTCCATCCAAATACACGGTTCTCAAACATACCATATCTTTGATTGATAAGGGTAGCTCTTTGATAAGCGTTCCACGTAAAAATAGAAGTCTCAAAGATATCATATGCTTAAATAATGATGAGGGTATCTCTTTGATGCCTGTGTTACCCAAGTCAAGAAACGTCAAAGATTTCATAGGCACTGTGATTTCTTGGAAGCTCTCAAGTTTTGAGCAACCACCAATAGATAATGAGTCGATTTTTTTGAGAAACTAGATTGATGAGGGCACCTCTGTAATGGCAGTCTCATCTAGATATAATGTTTTTATATCTCCTGAAATCTCTGGAAACTTTGTGATCTTTGAGCAACCACGTAAACTAAGATGTTCCAACTTGCTTATGACTGATTGTGGAACTTCTTTGAGTGAAGTTTCATTTAATTCTAACCTTTCCATATTTTGTGAAATCGTTGGACACTTGGATATATCTAGGCACCTACTTATACGAAGTACTCTGAGAACCTTTGAATCAAGCATCGGAAAACTTTTAAGATCATAGCAAAAACTGAGATCAATTTCTTCCAGCTTGTCAAGATGTTGAAGAGATGACGGAACCTCAGTTAAACTATAACAGCTTACAAGGTTCAAGCACACTAAATTTGTGGCCTTTGATAGATCTGGCAATTCTATCAAATATGGAGAGTAAGACAGCACAAAGTTTCTTAAATTTCCAATATCCTGTCAGCATAAAAAGGCATAATTAGAGAGTAACCACCTCCACCTTTATATTTTTGATCATACATCCGCAGCAATTAAATCATACCTGCACTCCTGTCCATAGTTTTTCAACCTTGCTATAGCTTAAGTTAAGCTCGAAAAGGTGTTCAGCACAAAAACTTTGCGGCAAGGATTTCAAAGGGAATGTTTCCCAATGAAAATATATCAGCTTATTAGAAAGATATTCTAGGCAAGTAGGAGGAAGGAGCAGTTTATCTTTGTTTTCGGAGAAATTACTGGAATAGAATTTGAGAAATCTAAGACCATCCATCCTTGCGAAGGCATCATGTTTCAACTGTATCTGTTTTGATAACTTGGATATGTCCAGAGATATGCCTTCAATTTCCTCAGTTCCCTGTTAAACAAGAATAAAGAATACACAGACAATCATGCAATATACGCAAAACATCAACTTTTTAGCAAATATGAAACCTCTCGGTTAGTATGTAAGAGGACAGAAAAGAAAGATAGTTAATGACTTCAACTTTAACCTTATTTTCCTCCATCACATGAACAACATCAGGAAGATGACACAACCTGCTTCGTTTCCCAGGAAACTTAGATTCTGCACGAACAATGTTAAATGCCATTTCTTGTAGCAAGTCATGTATTTCTAGCCTGTCATGTATTTCTAGCATGTTATGAGAAGTAGTTACGAGACACTTATCGATAAGAGTGTTTATATCGAAAATCACAGACCAACGATAAAACCCATCTAATATTCTTATAGCTTGCTTTTGCGTAGCTCCTATGAAGAAATGTGTTATATCAAGAAATATGGATTGTTGCTCTTTATCCAACACATCGTAACTAATTCTCAAAGCATTTTCGATTCGAGGGTTCTGAGCTAGTTTATTCAATGCACTGTACCATTCTTCTGAACTTTTACCATAGAGAGAGGAACCCAAAACTATAAGAGCCAACGGATTGCCCTGCACACGACTTGCAATCTTTTCTATCAAATCTCTCTGATCAATTGTGGAGATGCAATTCTTCAAGGCTTTTGCGGTAAAGAGTTGAAAAGCTTCTCCATAGCTCAACCCCTCAACCTCGTATATTTCGTCAACTACATTGGTAAGCATTTGTTTGTCCCTACTTGTCATGAGAACTTTACTGCCTGGACCAAATGACCTATGTGGTCCATGAAGCAACTCTTTCCATTCTTCCAAAGGCATTGAATCATCCACATCGTCCATAACAATAAAAACCTTTTTACGACGAAGTCTATCCCTCATAAAAGTATCTCGAAAATTCAAGTAGCCCATGTTCAGAATTTCTTGGCAAAGCACTTGTGAAAGAAAGCTTCTTTGCAAATCAGCCATGGAACCTGTTTTTAATTGTTGCCTAAAGTTTGCAACAAAGATTCCTTCAAATCGAGAACGAACCTTGTTGCACACAGCTTCAGCAATCGTTGTCTTGCCTATACCACCCATTCCCCAAATCCCTACAATGATAACATCTTGAGATTCAATATTTAACAAAGACTCAACTTTGTTGACTCGAACATCAATTCCAAATAGATCCGTAGTGTGACTTGAAGACATGCCATGCAATTTGTTCAACACATCTCCAACAATTTTCTCAATAAATTCAGACTCCAACCTGACAAACAAGAAGAACACACATATATTTGTTAGTCAAAATTTAACACAAGAATTTCTAAGTATCTGCTTTCTATCTCCTAAGGCTTAAGATCTATACAAGTGTTTCGCTACAACGTTTTCAAAATCATACAAAATAAATATAGATTCATAGAGCTCATCATTTTCAATAATTTTAATATTTTCTTATGGGATATATTCAAGAGCTTACTCAGACTGCCCAAGCTCCATCCGGCTAGATTGGCTGCATCCGTCAAAGCGTCTCTGAAGCTCTGCACTTTGTCCATCGTCAAAGGCTTCTTCTTTACAAGTCTAGCAAACAAATCTCCAAAGCTTCCTGCTTGATTTCTTACATGAGATGGATCCACCTGGTAGAATATCGGAATAACTATCTGTCCATTATTTTTTCTACACTCAAAAATCTTTGCAAGCTCCTCTAAGCACCATTTGGAAGATGCATATTTTTCAGAAAAAACAACGGCTTCAAGCAGATGATGGTTGAGCTTTTGTACAAGAAATATACGTTTTCCCTGAACATCTTGTACAAACACTACAGATGATGGTCATCGTTGACTTCCTGGAAATTGTCTTTCTACACACGGCTTCAAATTCTTATTTGTTTATTTGTGATTTGGTGGGATAAGGCATCAAGCCAGAGGACTTTGCTCACTTCACATTATATAATAAGGGGTGTGATTCTATGTGACAGGGAAGAACTCGTTACCCTATATAATCATAGATAATAGCAGATAGGAGGCAACCGACAAAACAATGGAAGGCTTGTCAGAACCCTACATCGTTCTCTCTAAACCCTGTACTTGGAAACTAAGGATGAAGGGGGTGTTCATTATTACGGTCTTAAATAAGGTGGTGATTGGTTTTGTGAGTTTTTATTTGTATTAAGCAAGAAAATCTTAAATTTTTTGATTATCATGCTAAGCCAGTTTGATGCTATTCATTCCTTGTGCTGTCAGTCGTCAGCCTTGCAAAGCACAAATATTTCAGGCAAAGTAGAGCCTGCTTATCAATTTAGAGTTCCAAGCACATGTCCTAGGAAACGTTACACCTCTCTCATATTTATGTACAAGAAAAATCCATAACTTTGAGGTTGAGCTTTTGTACAAGAAATATACGTTCTCCCATTGTACATCTGTAGTGTTTCTTACTTTCGTTTTTCAGACTCAGCAGAAGCTGAAGAACACTTTCTTTTGTTGTTTTCGTCCATCAAATTTTCTCAAAGAATATCCAGTACAGGGGATGACAAAGAATGCGTCGTCCTCATTCCTTCTCTGCAATTACCACGAAAGCATCTTTCAGTGACCACCTACGCCTCTCTTCAGCATTAGCTGCACGGTAACACCAATGACAATATCTCTTCTCTGTCGGGCTCGTAAGAGTACTTCATAGAAACTCAATTCCTCGCCTTCACTGAGGTAAAGATCTGCTTGCCTTATTTGTAGCTCATTTCCCTGATGAAGGCAAAATGTTCGTGGATGATGAGTTGAACTGATTAAAGAATCTTAAATTCTAACATCATCGATAGCAACAATTTCACTACCACAACAAAGAATCACTCTTTAGTATACATGATGCAGATGGCTTTTCGCGAGGAAAAAACAGAGAGAGAGAGAGAAGATTTAACATGATTGTTAAAAGTGCTTTCAATATCTTCCCTCAAGCAAGATTTGGCCAAAACCCATGAGCAATCCTGTTAAAAACATCACATGATAGTACTTGTCAAACTATCTCCTACTGAGAACTTTCCAATTTTCTGCTGAATTGAGGAAAACTTTAGTGCCTCATTTGTTTAGTTTTTAACCTCGAAATAAACATATAGATAAGGTATTGACAAGCAAACTACGAGAAAGGAAAAAATTGCATGCACTTGCTGGAATTTTCTATTGAAATTTTGTAAGCTTACTTTGCGCTTCAAAATTTGACAGAAGAGAGACAGAAGAATACCACCTCTGCAAAGAGCTCTTCTAGTACATCATTTATTTGTTGATCTTCTGCAACCATGGCCAATGCCATGCTGACAAGCTCATTTGATAAAACGTAATCACTGATCTTCGACGTGCATAATAAATTTTTAGTTCTTGGGTCCAGAATTTCACTTATTATTACAGATTTATCTGAAGCCTGCTGCATCTCCCCAATCCACGAACCTTGAGAGAAGCTTCCTCTGCGAACCTGGTTTACCATTGGGAGACGCTTTGACTGCATGGATCATGAGAATAAGAACAAATGAATAAAAGGATCGATGAACACAAAATTGCAGCATTATAGTTAACACATGGATTCTGTACAATTATCTTCTTGGGTTCAGGAGAAAAGAAACAAAATCTTTCTCGCTTTTCCTAAAGTTGAAGTGGAATCTAAGATTACAGGGCATCTTGGAGGATGGCGCAAAACTTCGAAAAAGGCTGAAAGGTGAAGAGCCCTCTCGAGTCAACTTATGCAAAGTCCCATGGTGATTCATTACACTGTTGTCAAACGCATTCTGAGATACTTGAAGGGCACTGTCAGTCATGGCATTACTTATCGGTGTGGGTCTTTGGATGTTAAAGCTTTTAGTGATGCTGATTGGGCGGGTGATCCAAATGATAGAAGATCAACCACTGGATTAGTGGTATTCATTGGCTTGAATCCCATCTCCTGGTCCTCTAAGAAACAGCCCACTGTGTCCCGTTCTTCTACAGAAGCCGAGTATCGTGCCTTGTCATCCACAGCTGCTGAGCTTGACTGGATCAAACAATTGATGGTGTTTCTTCACATTCCAATTGATCAGCCCCCAGTCTTGTTCTGTGACAATCTCTCTGCAATTGCATTATCTTTCAATCATGTTCAACATCAGAGAACGAAGCATATTGAAATTGACATCCATTTTGTGCGAGAAAGGGTAGCTGGAAATCATTTGTCTGTTCAATTTGTGTCTTCGAAGGAGCAGTTTGCTGACATCCTCACAAAGGGATTAAGTGCTCCTTTGTTTCGAATTCACTATAACAGTCTCATGCTTGGCTTACCAAGGCATAGGATTGAGGGGGGATGTTAGAGTATACGTATAGTATGAATAAATGAGTATAATGTATGCTAGTATAAAGTAAAACCACAACAGTACCTATAAATATGGACTGGTGGTCACGTGATGTGTGTGGAAAATATACAGAGCATACAAAATTTCAAATTTGCTTTTCCCTCTCTTTTCTCTCTTCTCTCTCTCTCTCTCGCACGCATCAGTCTGCGTTGCATTGCAAGATCATCAAACCCATTCTGTTTGATTCTACTTCTCAGTAAGGATTCATCATCCTAACAATCATCCCGAATTTATATTAATTTTTTAATTAATTTAATATTATCAACAAGAGTTTTATTGATTTTGTTTTATTTTATTACAATTTTCATTGAAAATTATGGACGAAAAATATTTCATTGTTGATGGTAATTCTCTGATAATGTTCATTAGAGTTTACGTCCTATAAATATAATATATGTTTTTTTTTCTCAAAACCTAATTTTAATTTTCAATTTAAATAAAGTGATTAAAAAACTTAAATATATTTTTTAAGGTGACTTGAAGAATGAAATATTTGTGCCAACCCGAAGAAAAAAAAACTTACCAACAGACGAGTATTTTCTCGTATCTTTTTGTAAAAGAAATCGCTCCTGTTTTTGTTATTTTCATTTGGATCAACGATTACACATCCAACACACAAAGGTCGTAATTTGAATGAATGAAAACTTCTCCAGATATGACATGATGGCAAAAAATAAGAGATATTTATTACAGGTTTTGAGTCCAAGTCAGAACATCGTTATTTTATAAGAATTTAAAATGATTAAGATTTTACTTTTTTATCCCAGGTTTATAAAGAGTGTCTAAAAAGAGGTAAAATTTACTCAAATCTAAAAAAAATCTGGAAAGTTAGTATAAAATACTCTCTTAAATTAAAATAAAAAATAAAAAAATCATGTGCAATGTACTCGTTTGGAACATAACAAGGTTGGAATCCCATATTATTGTACGTTTTTTTTTTGGTATTATGTTAATTTAAAAGGATGCCATCCCCAATTTATATTAAAAAAATACTCACCAATAATTTAAGATGAAACTCGAGAGTTTTCCCTCTGATCAAACACAACAAATGGATCACCGGGCATGTGGGCCGACTAGCAAGGGGGTCGTCCCAGCTTAACCAAGGTCTCGTGTTCAAGTTTTAGATATGCAGCTGCGTTAAATTCTCGGCAGGGAGAGCTTTGCCACCCTTGTGATCCCACCCGGCTCGAATCTAGATTAGTCGGAGCTGCATACCGGATGGCTTGACAAAAAAAAAACACAACAAATTGCAATATAAGTCATAATAAAACATCACAATAATTTATAATATATCAATTGCATGTCTAATACTCTTACTTCATTTTCTATATCATTAATATTTTATAAAATTTATGCAAATCTTTTGGAAGTTGATTCGAGTTAATGACAAGAATTTTAAATAAAATTAATTCAGAAGGTTAATCTGGTCTAAAATTAATTCTACACTTCAGTCCAATTGGAAGAATTAGTTCCTGACTAATTTGATTTTGAAAAATAAAATCATGAAAAAGAAAAAAACTTACAAAAAAATTAGCAACAAAAAGAATAAGTATAAAATTTAATAGAAAAAACTAAAAAGGATGAAATTGTAAAAAAATATATATGTATATTACAAACACTCTAAGTAACCTTCAAATCTAAAACAAAATCAAAGTAAAATGATAAAAAAAAAAACCTTTCAAGAGAGAGTTATGTTGATTTTGTCTTTAAGAGCAACAAATTAATTGTGTTGTTTTGAAACATTATATTATTTTCTTATGAAGATCCCATCTGTAATTAGAGATTTTTTTTTCATCGGCGTTTGAATTGGTGACAGAATTTTAGACGAAGAACTATCATCGGCAAGTTTGCTTGTCGAAGATCGTCGTTCCGTTACTATTTTTGCTACCAATTCAATTTTTTTTTAAATCATATATTACCATCCATTTTTCATCAGCAAATCTATCAGAAAATAAATTCATGATGGAATTTTCAGCCGTTGATTTTGTGAAAAATGTCAAAATCCTCTGTAAATTTTCAACGCAATGGGTGTGAAACTCTCAATGAAAAAGCCGATGGAATAGACCGATCCATCACCGATTCCGTTGATATGTTTTACTACAAATCTTATGGTTAGAATCGAATATTTATCGATTGGATGCATTCGGAAACCATTGTAAAAAAATTTCAGTACATGTTTGAAAGTATCGATGTTTTTAAAATTATTTTACATTTAAAAATATATTAAAATATTTTTTTTATTTTTAAAAAATTAATATTGACATCGATATATGAAAATAATTTAAAAATATCTAAATTTTTTTAATTCAAAATAAAAAATATTAAAAAAAAACATTTTTAAAACACAATACCAAACATCCTTATACATCAAATAAAGCTATTCGAGCACAAACAAAGAGATTGTTTCCAATAGATGACGATGAGCTATACTGACATCCTACCGACTATACTTAACTATCTATCTTTTTACTTGCTGTGTTTTAAAAGTATTTTTAAAAAAAATAAAAAAAATTATTTTTTGTTTTGCATTATTTTTTGGTGTTATTAAATTATTTGATATATTAATGTCAAAAATATTTAAAAAAAAATAAAAAAATATTATTTAGATAAAGATTTAGTCACAAGAAGCAACCGTGTTGGGGTGAAGAAAATGTTTGCCAGCCTACGACTTGGACCAAATTTGGAGTAAATGCACCTTCTAACCACTTCGTTTGTTTGTTTGTAAGAACTGATATGAACAATTCATTTTGTACACTAAAATCCATCCAATTAAGTTGACCATCCATCACAGTCGTAGAACAACTTGATTCTGAGTTCTCATATATTTGTTCTTGTAGAGAATCCATGCTGATGCATTCTTGTTTTTCGAAAATTCATAAACATTGATTATTAGATATAGATATTGCAAGTCATTTTCTTTATGTAAGACAAAATTAATGCAACTATCAACTTCAAATTCAATTTTGTTTTATTAAAATAAATTCACAATCCAATAAGTAATTATCAATTCCATACCAATTCCTCTTTTTTTGGGTCAAAATGTTGACTAAACAATAAAATTAACAAGATATAATTCATACTAAACTAGTTGGTCATCATTTGCTCAACTTAAACTTATCCAACCTAAGTTAATATATTTGAGTTATAATCAATTTTATATTTTTTCTCTAAATTGTTAATTTAATTATAAAATTGATAAGAAAGAGAAGGCACTTGACATTGCTAATGCATAATTATACATATAAATGGTATGGGGAAAACATTGTAGTTCCTCACATATTTCATTGTAAATTGCTACAGTGCTTTTCCTTGTATTGTTTTTTAATGAGGCTCCTTGTTTTTGGTTTTTTTATAATTAGAATGTCCGAGTCAGCTCATTCACATCATATTTAATTATTAGATCCATTTTTTTAATATATTTTTTTACTTATATATTTTTTTTAGTTTTTTTTTAGATATAGATTATGTCGGAGGCTTAGGTGGCAGTAGCTTTTTTGACTGAAGGTTGAAGTAGAAAGTGGGGGGAGCGGAGAACTTTTAGATTTTAATTAATTTAACAAGATTTTTATTGATTTTGTTTTATTTTATTGCAATTTTCATTGAAAATTGTGGACCGAGAATATTTCATTGTTGTTTGTTAATTCTCTGATAATGTTCATTAGGGTTTACGTCCTATAAATATAATATATGTTTTTTTTTATCAAAACCTAATTTTAATTTTCAATTTAAATAAAGTGATTAAAAATCTTATATATATATATATATATATATTTTAAGGTGACTTGAAGAATGAAATATTTGTGCCAACCCAAAAATTTAGAGAAAAAATAACTCATCAACAAACGTGTATTTTCTCATATCTTCTACAAAAGAAATCAATTAACTGTAATAATTTTGTTTGGATACCAGAAAATATTATCATTTAAAAATTATATTTTATGAACAAAATCTTGATTTTCCTAAATTTTTATAAAGAATATATATTTTAATTTAAATTTAAAATAGGTTATACAGATTATAAGTAGTCTATGATTATATCTATGATCGTAGGACACCTCTCGGTACAATCAGCCTGTTCACATTCTACGAATCACTACTTTGTCGGTTATTTTCAATTGGATCAACGTTGACATATCCAATCAAAGATGTGAATTCCGTTCCGTTCCACTCAAAAATCCGGGACAAAACGGCGTTGTTTTTGTCCCGGTTTGAATTCCGGTCAGATCCGGAAAATCCAGCCCAATTCCGGCCGGAACACGCCGGTTCCGTACCGGGCGTTCCGTTCCGGGTCCAGCCACTTCATAAACACACGGACAAACAATTCCCAATCAATTCCCACTTCCCAGAGTCCCAGACCCTTTCCCCGATTTCCCCCAATCTATTCCCAATTTCCCTAATCTCAAATTAATCTCAACTCAGCTCACAAATCTCTTGTTTTCGATTCATAATCCAGTAATCTCTCACTTGAAAAGCTCAATTTGTAATTCTCAATCCCTAACTCAGCTCAAATTCTGAAACCCTAAATTAAAATCAAAATCACGGCGGCACAATTTCTTCCACACGGCGGCGCAATTTCTTCCACACGGCGGCACAAAATCTTCATTGGTTCTTCTTCCCCAAATCTCCAGTGAAAAGTACACATTTGAGGAACCAAATCCTTTAATTTATTGAAAAATTGAAACTGTCGAAAATGCATAAATGTGAATGGAGAAATAAATTTTCTATTTTGCTCTAAAAATGCATAAATGTGAATTTATTGTAGAGCAAGATTGGGTGTATAGGTTGAGATTTTGTATTTTCTTATTTTATGGACTATGTAAAAATACATAGTATTAGGAAGTATTAATTGTATTATGGTTCAGCTTGAAGCCTTGAAGAAGTCTGCCGAAATAAAATCCTATTTCTGGGATTATGGGATTATGGGAATGTGGGATTGATGATGTTGATAGTATTAGGAAGTATTAACTGTATTATGGTTCAGCTTGAAGCCTTGAAGAAGTCTGCAGAAATAAAATCCTATTTCTGGGATTATGGGAATGTGGGATTGATGATGTTGAATGTATTAGGAAAGTTTGATAATGTTGAAAGTATTAGGAAGGTTCAGCTTGATTCTGGGAATGTGGCCTTTTTCTAGGATTATGGCAGTCAAAGAGGACCTATTCTCAAGCCATAATACTAGTGATTTGATCCACGTGAAATATACTAGTGATTATAGCAGTAGCTAGTTTTTCTCAATTCTGTTTGTAAGAAGCTGTATTTAAGCAACACTCGTTTATCAAATAAAAGTATGCAATTTCCATCAATGGAAAACAATGGTTGCAACAAAAACTACTTACTTATTTTACTTTCAGCTATAAACAACGGTTGCTAAGGTGTTAACAACTCATTTGCAATAAGAACTTGCGGTTCCATTACATAAAATATTGTAATTTATTCGGGGGTCGTATGCTGCTATAAATTTGCTGACTTTTTTTAAGAAAAAAAAATGATAAACTCTGTTGCGATGTTCCTTGCGAATGGAGCTCTTCCTAGTGGAAGATCACATGCTTATGTGTAAGGTAGAGAGTTCATGCTCTTTATCGAACGTATTTAACATATAAAATTGAACTGTGGTGGTAGGTTAATTACTCCTAACTTGTGTTATCTTTTTACAACAGATTAAATTACATAGCTGAAAACTCATCTAGAGGTGGAACTTCCATTTCTTCATAATATTTATTTTAGAACATTTTACTTTCATAATATTTTGGAATTTTAAAGATGTTTCTAATTTTGAGATTATGTTTGTATTGTATAATTTAAAGTTCATTTATCTTGAATTTAAATTATACTTGTTAAATTAATATTTTATTTTTTTCATATATATAATTAAATAAATATGAACAGTACAAAACCGGAACGGAACACCGGAATGCACCGAAACCGGAACGTTCCGTTCCAAACCAAAAATCGGAACGGCGCCCGGAACGGATTTTACAACTTTGCATCCAATACACAAAAGTCGTAATTTGAATGGATGAAAACGCCTCTAGAAAGATAATATAAAACACTCTCTTAAATTAATTAAAAAATAAAAATTCATGTGCAATGTAATCGTTTGGAAACTTAATTAATAAGGTTGGAATCCTCAAATTAGTGTATGTTTTTTTGTTTTCTGTTAATTTAAAAGGATTTCATCCCCAATTTATATTAAAAAATACTCACCTATTATGCATGTGACCAATAATTTAAGATGAAACTTGAGAGTTTTCCCTCTATCAAACACAACAAATTGCAATATAACTCATAATAAAACATCACAATAATTTATAATATATCAATTGCATGTCTAATACTCTTACTTCTTTTTCTATATCATTAATATTTTATAAAATTTATGCAAATCTTTTGGAAGTTGATCGAGTTAATGACAAGAATTAAATTAAAATAGAGTAAATAATATTCTTCTTCTTTTTTATTGGAAGCATTATATTATCATTACCACTTTTGCGTGCTTGTTTTGCTGGCGGCGGGGGCGAGGGTTGTTGATTTCACGTTTAAGACATGGTCAAGATGGGCAGCACATCATGTTTAACCAGCCAAGGAATGTTCTGTCCGGAGAAAAACCAGCTAGGGTGAGGACGCAGGGGTACCCCTTTCCCAAAGGTGGTGGCCTTCGAAGGTTCTTCGTATTGAAAATTTAAACCTGGTTTCCGCGTTATTTATTTGAAAATAAAAATATTTTAAAAAATATATTTTTAAACACAATATCAAATAAAGCTATTCGAGCACAACCATAGAGTTTGTTTCCAATAGATGATGGTCAGCTATACTGACATCCTACCAACTATACTTAATTATCCATAATAAGATTGTTAATATTGTTTCGTTTGTCGTTTTATTTTTTCTTTTGGTATAAAACATTTCGGTTTTGGTGTGTCGTTTCGGAATTGTGTTATTCATATATAATTAATTAATTATATATATAAAAAAACTTAAAAAGTAAAGAAATTAAAAATAATTTTATGTTTTATAAAATCAATATTTTTATTTTTTATAATATATATTTTTTTAATTTTTATTGTTTTTATTTTATATTTTCAATACATCTCATAAACAATAATATATATAATGATTGGTCACATCTGCAGACATTAATTAGCTGTAAATTTTGGTCAGCAAGGCAGCAAGCGGGCGGGAGATTGGCAGATACAGCACAACCGGAGTGGTTTCGTTGTGTTTCGGTTCGGCTAATATTTTTAGTGGACTGAGATTTAAAACGAGACAAAAATGATGTTGTTTTGTCTTATTTTTTTACCTGATATGAAATGTTTTGGCCGAAATAAAACGGTATTAATAACCCTCATACACAACAACAAAACCTTGCATCTTTCTCCTGTTTTACTGCGTTTTAAAAGTATTTTTTTAGAAAAAATAAAAACATAATTTTTATTTTTCTTACATTATTTTTTGATGTTATTAGATTATTTGATATGTTGATGTATAAAATATTTTTTAAAAAATAAAAAAAATATTATTTAAATCCTAGCTAGATAAGATTTAGTCACAGGGAGCAACCGTACGTGCTGGGGTGAAGAAAATGTTTGCCAGCCTACGACTTGGACCAAATTTTGGAGTAAATGCAACCTCTAACCACTTCGTTTGTTTGTTTGTAAGAACTGATATGAACAATTCATTTTGTACACTAAAATCCATCCAACTAAGTTGACCATCCATCACAGTCGCAGAGAACAACTTGATTCTGAGTTCTCATATATCTGTTCTTGTAGAGAATCCATGCTGATGCCTCCTTGTTTTTCGAAAATTCATAAACATTGATTATTAGATATAGATAATGCAAGTCATTTTCTTGATGTAAGACAAATTAATGCAACTATCAACTTCAAATTCAATTTTATTATTAAAATAAATTCACAATCCAATAAGTAATTATGAATGCCATACCAATTCCTCTCTTTTTTGGGTCAAAATGTTGACTAAATAATAAAATTAACAAGATATAATTGATACTAAACTAGTAGGTAATCATTTGTTCAACTTAAACTTATTAATATATTTTAGTTATAATCAATTTTATAATTTTTTTCTCTAAATTATTAATTTAATTATCAAATTGATGAGAACGAGAGGGCACTTGGCATTGCTAATAGATAATTATACATATAAATGGTATAAATGGTGTGGAGAAAATATTGTAACTCCTCACACATTTCATTGTGGATTGCTACAGTGCTTTTCATTGTATTTTTTTAAACGGGCTTTTTTTTTTATAATCGGAATATCCGGTCAGCTCACGTGCACCGTATTTAATCATTGGATCCATTTTTTAAATATATTTCCATTTATATTTTTTTTTCTAGATATAGATTATGTCGGAGGCTTAGGTGGCAAAATCTGCTAGAAAATGTAAATGGAGGAGCAGTAGCTTTTTCGACCGAAGGTTGAAGTAGAAAGTGGGGGAAGAGGGCAACTTTTAGGTTTTAATTAATTTAAATTGTCGACAGAATTATCAACAAGATTTTTATTGATTTTGTTTTATTTCATTGCAATTTTCATTGAAAATTGTGGACCGAAAATATTTCATTGTTGTTTGTTAACTCTCTGATAATGTTCATTAGGGTTTACGTCCTATAAATATAATATATGTATAATAAAAAATGTCTAAAGAAGTGAGGTTACTCAAATAAATAAAAAACCTCCAAAAGTTAATATAAAATACTCTCTTGAATTAAAATAAGAAATAAAAAAATAAAAATCATGTGCAAGGTGCTCGTTTGGAAACATAACATGGTTGGAATCCTCACATTATTGCATGTTTTTTTTTGTATTATGTTAATTTAAAAGGATTTAATCCCCAATTTATATTAAAAAATACTCCCCTACTATGCATGTGACCAATAATTTAAGATGAAACTTGAGAGTTTTCCCTCGATCAAACACAACAAACTGCAATACTTTATAAAATTTATGCAAATCTTTTGGAAATTGATTCGAGTTAATGAAAAGAGTTAAATTAAAATAGAGTAAATAATATTCTTCTTCTTTTTTATTGGAAGCATTATATTCTCATTACCACTTTTGCGTGCTTGTTTTGCTGGCGGCGGGGGCGAGGGTTGTTGATTTCACGTTTAAGACATGGTCAAGATGGGCAGCACATCATGTTTAACCAGCCAAGGAATGTTCTGTCCGGAGAAAAACCAGCTAGGGTGAGGACGCAGGGGTACCCCTTTCCCAAAGGGCGGTGGGCATCGAAGGTTCTTCGTTTTGAAAATTTATTTGCCAAGAAACAATCCAGGCTATCACTTGATAGAAAGTCAAGTCATAGATTCTAACATATAATCATAATGTAAGTGAAAAACCAAGAAAAAAAAACAGCGAAACCATTGAACATAGCGCCTACTGTTTCATTCAAAATTTGGCGAGGCACCTACCCTCCCAGCTGGGTTCAATTTCCATGGTGGGGTTCTTGCGTGTTTTGACAAATCCGTTAGTTTATCCAAGTTAATCTCCCTTTTTCTCCATGTGTTTTTGTAAGGTCTTTCGTTGAAAGTTCAAACATCTAATTTATTGATATCTTGACAAGGTAAACTAATCATCTCAGGGCTAGCACCAAGGTACGATTTCTAATATAAATAGCCAAGGACACAAGCTAATATGATCATCACAAAGCGAGACGAACGATCTGAGGAGCAACAGCATCGATTATATACAGACAGAGGGAGAGAATTTGAAAATATATTGTTACGACAGCAGTGTTAGGAAATGGGGATATGCAGATTGGGTTTTCTCGTAGGGTTTTTATGGTTTATGGCCATGGATTGCATGGCCCAAAGCAATACTCATCACTATAATTTTGTTGTAAGCCTTCTTCTTCTTTACGCTAATTCGAGAATCCCATTAATTGTTTCAGCTAAACGCTAGAAATATTGCTTTGTTCTCTTCAAAGGATATTAATAGCTTTCTCTCTCTTTTAATTGCAGCTACAACAAGCCCAGTTTACAAGATTGTGCGAGACAAAGACTATGCTTACTGTAAATGGAAGTTTTCCAGGGCCAACAATACATGCTCGTAGAGGAGATACAATTTATGTCAACGTGCACAATGAAGGAGAGTACGGTGTCACCATTCACTGGTAATCTTTCTTTATTTAGATTAAAAAAAATACTTTAATTTGTAGACCTTGGCGCACATTTCATTAAATCAACAATTTTTCTAGATATGAAGGTTCAAGCGAACCTAACATTTGTTTTAATATTCTTATATGTCAGGCATGGAGTGAAGCAACCGAGGAATCCATGGTCTGATGGTCCCGAAAATATCACACAGTGCCCAATTCAGCCCGGAAAAAACTTCACATACGAGGTCATATTATCTAATGAGGAAGGAACTCTATGGTGGCATGCACATAGCGACTGGAGTCGAGCCACAGTCCATGGTGCCATTGTCATTGCGCCGGCTCTTGGAACCACTTACCCGTTTCCTGCGCCTGATGCAGAAGAAACAATTATCCTCGGTAGGCAACGAGTTCCATCATGAATTATTATTTGTTCAAAAAAGAGATTTTCCGATCAACTATCTCAGATTTCCTTTCTAAACTTTACATTTAACTTTTCTAATTTATTTTAAAAAAAAATTTGTATGCAGGATCTTGGTTTAAGGGTGATTTGAAGGCAATAATTGACGAAGCTCTTGCAACTGGTCAGCCACCTGAACTATCCAATAGTCTTACCATCAATGGTCAGCCAGGAGATCTATATCCATGCTCCGCAGGTAAGCCATGCATTCCGTAACTATGTGAATAATTTGAAGATAATTGGGAAAACTCAATTATTAATAGTTACTCATGTTTTTCATATCTGGTGCAGAAAACACGTACCGTTACCGGGTCAATTATGGCAAGACTTACCTTCTGCGAGTTATAAATAATGTGATGAACGAAGAACAATTCTTTGGAATTGCGGGGCATAGCCTCACAGTTGTTGGACAAGATGCGGCATACATTAAACCTATAACCACCAACTACATAATGATCACACCAGGTCAAACAATGGACATTTTGGTCTCAGCAAATCAGACTCCAAGCGATTACTACATGGCTTCCATATCTTTTTCTGATGCTAATGCACCTATATTTGATACCACCACGACTACAGCTATTCTCCAGTATAATGGCAATTATACCACCCCTTCAGCTATTCCACTCCCACTCCTACCAAGATTTGATGATTCTGCAGCTGCCGAGAGCTTCACTGGTCGTGTCAGGAGTTTAGCTAGCAAAAACCACCCTATTAATGTTCCTCAATCAATTAACCGACGTCTTTACATTACAATTGCTTTGAATTTTCTGCCTTGCACCGCGGCAACATGTGCAGAAAGGACTCGGGATGCTGCAAGCATGAACAACGTTAGTTTTGAAGCTAAGCCAATTGATATACTGCAAGCCTACTACAGAAGTATTGATGGTGTTTTCGACAGAGATTTCCCAAGTGAGCCACCGAAGTATTACAACTTCACTGGAAATATGACGAGCATTGATATCACTACAGCCACCGGAACAAAGGTGAAGATGTTGAATTACGGAGAATCTGTCGAGATAGTCTTTCAAGGGACTAATTTACGAGCCGCAATGAACCATCCTATCCATCTCCATGGATTTAGTTTCTACTTGGTTGGCACAGGAAAAGGTAATTTCAACAATGTTACTGATCCCAAGTCTTACAATTTGATTGATCCACCAGAAATCAACACTGTTGCACTTCCTAAGAGTGGGTGGGCTGCCATCAGATTTGTTGCCGACAATCCTGGTAAGTCCTCTGAAAGATATCTCTCGCCAATATATCAAGTTTTCTAGTCCACATATAGTTTAACACTGGCGACAAATCGAATATTTTAAGCACATAATGTCTTTTCCAAAGTCTTGTTGTATAGCGATGTTAAATATGGATCCAATTTTTCAGGGGTCTGGTTCATCCATTGTCATCTGGAGAGGCACTCGAGCTGGGGCATGGACACGGTTCTCATTGTGAGGAACGGCAGAACAAGGGCAACAAGTATGCGCCCTCCTCCGGCGTCCCTGCCGTCTTGCTCTTAATCCTCTGCTCACGAGTGGATCAAATGATTGTTTAATCAAGATTTAACTGTTTGAATATTTTAATTTTTTATTGTAGCATTTGTTCAGTGATTTGAATAAATCCTTTAGAAGGAACATTTCATGTGTAGCTGTAATGCAAGCGTGCTTTTCTTGATGGGCAATTGTCAACCTTTTCTTGGCTATTAATTATAAAGGAATTGATTGAATAAAGCCGCTTTATTTCCTTTTACACTCCATGTCGGTATTTAAATTTATGCTCCAGTGAAATCATTATTAGAAAATTGAAAAAAAAAAAAAAAACTATGGAAAATTTAACCACACAAACAAAATAATTTCATTATAATGACTAAAATTATGATGAAATTGAAAAAATAAAGAATAAAATAAAAACTCTAACAACAACTCAAAATATCAGTAATGTGGATGATATTACCAACAAAAAATTCATTACTAATTTCAAATGAATTAAAACTTGACGGTTCTTCTTCTCCCTAACATTTTTTATTCTTTTTCAAAACAGTAACTCCCCTCTCCCATTTAATTACCAAATTTGGTCACCCCCTTCACAAATTCAGCCACCCAAATCGAACTTCTCTCTTTTAGTTCCATTTATATATGGTCAAGCTCCACCCCACCAAATAAGCAAGCCCATATTTTTTTGTAAGCTATTTATATTTTAAGTGGATTCATTGAGATTCATTTGTAGTATTTGTTGTTTGCTTTTCAATCTAAGTGTTTCCAAGATTTTTCCTAGATAATTTTTCCAAATAATTTGAAGTTGATTATGATGACAAGTTATAAGAGATTATTATATAAATTATGATGACATGTAATGAAATTAATATTATATAACTTTATTGTTTGTGTTTATTGTTCTGGCAACTTTATAAATGATGCCTCGGTTTATGGCCGACAATGTCAGCTATGGATTTTTCAATAGATATAAAAACATGTCACTATTTTTTTAGCGTGAATATTCCATAGACAATTTCTTCTGTTATATAAATTATCAATAGAATAACTTGCATGCACGAAATCCACGATGAGGCTGCCAAACATAAAATATAAACATAGATGGAATATTCTGTAGGCTCTAGCAATTTTCTGGTGCTGAATTAAAATGACTACAAACAATAAATTGCTAAAGTCAGGAGTTCGGCATTAAGAACAAAACAAAATAAGAATTATGCGAGATTTGTTTTGGATCCTAGAAAATTTCACTCATGGAAATCATATATTATGGGTTCAGATCAGTTAGTAAAATCCCAGTTACTCTAGTCTTTTATAAGAAATATATGTTTTGACTCGAACTCGAGACCTGCTGTGCAGATCCTAAGAGTACTATGTGAGAAACACACATGCCACTCCCCTGTGATGTCACTCTTGTATTCATGCTACAGTGTAATTGCGGCTGTTAAATAATATTTATGTAGTCTTATTTTATAAAAAGTAAAATAATACTTTTAGTTTAACCTATATATATTTTATTTGTATTTAGATTAAGACTGAATTCTAATCAAAATATAGAGATCACTCGGAATTCTAGCTTTCTATTTGTATTTGATCTTAATTATTTTATCAGCGGCCACCATGAAAGGTGAGCCAAGACTACCCAAAGCAACATCCATGGCTGTACCATAAATATCCTGTAAACAATCAACTCCCAGTTAAGAGATTATAGATATGATAATCAACCCCAATGCACACAAACAAAACTTGTGTGTTTGTGACACGTTCATGCATGTGAATGAGAAAGAGAGCGAGAGGGAGCCAATAGGTCCTTGCCATTATTATATTCGGTGTCTATTTTATGTTTGCAATTCCTTTCTTTCTTTCTTTTTCCTGACTCTGGTTACAGTTTGTTTTGTATGAAGGGGGTATTTGGGAGTGTAGTTGCGGTTGTTTTTTAAAGTGTTTTTTTATTTAAAAATACATCAAAATGATATATTTTTTTATTTTTAAAAAATTATTTTTGACATCAGCACATCAAAATGATCTAAAAACACTAAAAAAATTTCATTTAAAATGCAAAAAAAAAAAAAATCAAAATTTAGCCAAACAACGTTTTCGCCGCTTGGCCAAACAGGCACGAAAACTTGAAGTTCCATGATCACAATCACTTGCTCCAAAAACCAGGGTAAAGTTTCACTTGCACATATGATTTCAAGATGTGGTTGGATATAATCGGTGTATTTGACACTGTATTTCAAAAAAAAATTAAAAAAAAAATATTTTTATTTGTTATTTTAAATTTAAAAAATTGTTTTTTAAAATTATTTTCATGATGTATTGATATCAAAAATAATTTTTAAAAATATAAAAAAAATATTATTTAAATATATTTTTGAACAAAAAATACTTTTAAAAATAACATTAACCACATTTTCTAATACGCAAGAAGTAACCAGAGTAGCAAAGTAAAACATCCTAGAATAACATATGTTCATTCAAATATGCATCGTAGAGGGTGGAAAGAAAAGTGTGGAGGTGTTCGTGGGATTTGGAGGAGGTGAAAGGGATTTTTTTTTATATATATATAATAATCGGAAAGATTTATCAAAATACATGCTTAGCCATTTAGAGGATGACCACCATGGAAAGATAAGGTTTTTATAGAAAGAGGTATAAAAGAAAAGTCCCCAGGGGCTTGGCTTAGTGGCAAGGGCCTTGGTTGTCTCGTCTCACACACGGGAGGCCAGGGTTCGAGTCTCTCTGCCAACCTTCGGGTCCCCTGTAAGAGTCTGGGACAGCCGGGGGTTTACACATGCCCTGGGCCCACAAAGTGCGCTTTCCGGGTCATGTGGTTCCCACGTTATTCAAAAAAAAAAGGTATAAAAGAAAAGAACATGAAATTAAAAAATATATATTCAATATTTATTAATATACCATCATTTGGTATTTGTTCAACTTCAAATACAGTACAGTCAGCACTAATATGAAGATCATTACTTGAGTGAAAAAATGAGATTCACAATGTCTTAACCAAAAACAGATAAGCTGTATAAAATGAAAACATATAAAAAGAAGAATAGGGTTGAAGATGTGAAAATATTGTTTTTAAGATGTTTATTTATCTAACATAAAGACAACACTTTCAATATAACTAAGCTTTCTAAACCTCTAAAAGATTATGAAGAAGAGATAAAAAAGAAGAAAATACAAGATGAAATCATCAGTGATATATTTTGATGGAATCATTGGTGGGATGTAAATGATGAAATCACCGATTATATATTCTGATGGAATCGTTGATAGAATCTTTTTAAAATGTTTATTTATCTTCACTAATAAAATATATTAATAGAATTATAGTCAGTATTTTCATTGGTATAATTATAATCGGTAGTCAATATTTTTGTCGGTATAATTATAGTTGGTGGGCTAATGCTGATGGAATTATTGACAGAAAAAAAAAATTACCATCACTTTATGATTCTAGTCCGTGTGTTTGTCGGAAAAATAATTACATTGCAACACCAGCGAAAATTTCCGTTGATAAAACAATTAATTCTGGCGGTGTAAGAGAGGCCAAAGCACGATCAATGCTACTAATTGATCCTTCAGGAAACTATGTATAACGTTGACCAACCAGAGGAAACTCAATTAAGTAACAAGTTTGTAAGAACAATTTGAATGAAGTGGAACCTGCAATATTTAAGAATTCACTTCCGCAGTCTCCTGTGAATAAAATCTCATTAAAATCCCCAGTCAAGAACATGGAACATCAAAAGAGTTAAATCCCTCCAGAGACGCCTATGTCGACATTTTGGTTTCCAGCAGAAAACAAACTTTCACGTCATAGTTGTATAAGACCTTCGAGATAGTCTTACGTTTCAGAATTAATCATAAGCCACAGACATTTCAAGAGAAGATCTTCATGTGAAGAAACCAAATAAATCTAACAATTGACCTCCTGAAGAAAGCTTATTGTATAGCATTCCAGTCTGCAACCTCCCTTGCCATTTGAGTTTCTTGATATGGTATCAGTGCAATGTTGGTATCATTGCAATGTTGACTCAACGACCACGAGTTTGAATCTCATTACCTTTATTATATTTGATAAAAAAAATCAAACACAAGGTGGATCTATATGTAAGTTTCAAACCCAAAAGACTTTCACTTTGTAATCCACCGAGGCAGGAGAGTTAGTTTTGATTCTGGATACTGTCACAGCAGAAAACCCCATGATTTCTGGAAATCAAAACTTGCAATCCATGTTTTCCGCATATTCAAAAGATTCATGTCGCCTGTATATGTGCAGTGTAGAGTTATGGAGCAACTCGAAGTTGTCCATATTGGCAGCAGCAATGAAATCATTCCTATCCACTTCAGATTTCACAGTCACATCAGCTGGTGCAGACTCTAGCTCATCTGACTCATCACCGTCTTCTTGGTTGATCAAGAGCGTGAAGGTCTCCAGGGTATACGAGATAGACGCACCATCTGGATAATGAAAGGAGTCTATTTCCATGACCTGATACAATAATCATCTCCATACAAACATAAATTAACCACCATCTTGAGTTCTTCCACAGATGTAGTGCCAATGAGAAGACTAAAAGCATACAGTGAAGAAAACTTTAAGATCACTATGGTTTAAAACTTGTGAAGACAAAGTATTATTCAAAGCTGCCATCATGGGATTAGAGTCATCAAATAAAATTAAAACTTGTGAAGCCCCAAGAAAACGAAGTCCAGAGAAGACCAAGCCATTTTAAAGAGTTCTTTTATGAGTTATGATAAAAATAAATGATATAAGAGCATCTATAAATTCGCTCTATCTTGTGAAATTATAATTAAGCAATTTACACTTGCTGTAAGTTGAAAAATATTTTTCTGCACTCTAAATAACATTAATAATCTTTTTTTATTTAAAAATAACGTATATTTTTTACTAATTTGTGTATCAACCAAATTAAAATTTAGTTTATACAATCTTAAAGACATGTCCCTTCACTGTAAAATCTATTTAAAAAGAATTGTGGTACTCTTTTTTTCAGATCAATGACTTCCGGGAAGGAGAGAGAGCCTACAACAAATTATCCTTTGGAGAATCTAAAACCTTCAACTAATAGCTTCAAGACCAAGGTTGCGTGTTTATTGTTTTTGAAAAAAAATAATTTTTTTTTATATTTTATTTTATAAAAAATTGTGTTTTTAAATTATTTTTATATACTAATATTAAAAATAATTTTTAAAATATATAAAAAAATATTTTAATATATTTTTAAATAAAAAAAAACTTTAAAAAATAGTTTCAATTACATAGCAAAATGCAAGAGCAAGTGTAATAATGATGACAAGACAAGGAAAGCAGGTAGTAGAGAGAAGAGATAATTTATTATTTTCATGTATTATTAAATAAAAAATTATTTTGACAACACTTTTAAAATACCGACGATTCATTACTGTTGGGCTATGTTATTGGATTTTATGATCATTTTTTAAGGAGTATATCTAGCCAGCCAATAAAATCTTATGATGTTCAAATGATAACTAACGGTATGATATTAGTTATTTAATGAAATTAATTTTACAGTAATAGATAGTGCTCTATGTACATCACATCAAATAATGATAAAAAATTTACGATCTATATAGCAGTTCTCGAGTTTGAGTCAAGATATTTATCCTTTATAATAATCTAGAATAGTCATGGTTTTACTTGCTCACTTGGACCCATCAAATATTTTTTTTATTGAATAATGAAATTTTCTTGTATAAAAAAATAGATAGATATAAATAGAAAAAAAAATTAGATAGCAATATTCTTATTATTTTTAGTGGTTCATGAGATTTATTCTCTTTTCTATTTAAATTTATCTCGATCTTTGAAGTATGTCGCATTGAGTAAGTGAAATTATAGTTTGAGCACCATAAGATTTTTTTTCATTACATAGTATAAATACAATTTATTTATTTTTTCCTCTTAGTAGTGTTACACGTCACAATAATTTTAATATAACTCCAAGTATTATAAAGTTGTCACTCACACATGTGCCTTAACATTTTCAGATTAATGTTCACAAATTTTTTTTTCTCTATATATCGTTATCTAAGAACAATTCCAATGACAAAAACTATTTTGAAGAGCCAAATCTTTAAAATGATTCTTTGAATAGTGTATATATAGTTTTTTTGTTGATGTATGATCCAATGGTAAAAGTCATTTTGGAGAGCCATTTTTTTATATATTATTTTAAATATAGTGTAATGATTTTGTATGTAGTTTAATTATGCAACTAATTATACAATTAATAAGAGTAAGTTATATAATTAAATAATTGCTTTAAAAAAACCCTCAAACAATATGATTATTAATTTTGTATATAATTTTTTACTCTCTTATTGAGGTATTTTTAAATAAAAATAAAAACAAATATTTTTGATATAATTACATTATTTTCTAATATATATATAAAAGATGGCCCCACCAAAATTTTGCCTTCTCTCAGTATCAGCTCATTATACAATAATCTAAAAGAGCTCAGTGTTTCACTATGCATTGTGAGTGAAAACACTGTGGATTCAATAGTGCTTTTTTTTTTTCGTTTTATGAACAGTGATTTGACGATTTCAGCTCCGGTAATAGGACAAAAATAGGGTTACCTGCGTCTTTTCCGGTCCACGTGGCAGTCGTTGCGCCACGTCGACCAACTTTTTTACCTGCGTCTTTTCCCCCTCTCTATGTTTTTCTTCTGTTTTTCAAAGTGCAATAGTTCACTCTCTCTCTTTTTTTCTCCTCAACAGCGCCGTTGTGGCTTCTGATGCCGTTCGTTCTGCGTCGCCTGAGATGGAGATTGTGACTGAGATGGAGATTGTGCGTCTTTTCCCCCTCTCTGGGTTTTTCTTCTGGTTGAGATGGAGATTGGTTGAAAGGGTCTATTTTTAGTATTTGATTTAGTCTATGTTTTCCTAGTCTTCAGGGTTTAGTTGCTTGCATTTTGTTAATTCATGTGCCACGTTATTGTTGAACGTGTGCTATTTCTTTGCTTTATTGTTATTCCTGTAAGGCTATTTATTAGCCATTTCATTCAGTAAATGTAATTCATTTCAATTCAATACAGTACACTTGTCTTTCTTATTCTTTACAATTGGTATCAGAGCCAATATCTGGCCTGTGACGAAGAAAAAGAAAACAAAAGTGTTTCATATTATTGAGTGACTTCAACACAGATTGGGTGAGAAATAGAGTGCTTTTAAAACACAGAGTGAAAAGAGTGAGTGTGAAACACAGTGAGAGAGTATTTTTTGAAGTCATTCAACAATGGCAGCCGAGTCCAGCAACACCAATTTCGCAGCACCGTGCATTCCAAAATTTGATGGAGACTACGAGCATTGGAATATGCTGATGGAGAATCTCTTGCGTTCCAAGGAGTATTGGCATGTAATTGAGACAGGATATGTCGAACCTACATCAGAAGAAATTCTGAATAGTGCACAGAAGAAGACATTGGAAGAGACAAAGCTGAAAGACTTAAAGGTTAAAAACTACCTGTTTCAGTCCATCGACAAATCCATTCTGAAGACCATCACACAAAAAGACACAGCAAAGCAGCTATGGGATTCCATGAAGCTCAAATATCAGGGAAATACAAGGGTTCGACGTGCTCAACTTCAAATCTTTCGCATAAATTTTGAGGTGCTGGAAATGAAACAAGGGGAAACTGTCACAAGTTATTTTGGGAGAGTCATGCTGGTGGCAAATGACATGAGAAATCTAGGAGAAAGCATACCTGATGAGAAGATTGTCGAGAAAATCTTACGCACACTTACTGAAAAGTATAACTACATAGTGTGTTCTATTGAGGAGTCGAAAGATATCAACAATCTTTCAGTTGATGAGCTACAGAGTTCATTACTTGTCCATGAACAGAAGTTCAAAAAGCATGACACAGATGATCATGCCCTGTGAATCTATGATGACAGATTCAGTGGGAGAGGACGTGGCAGGAGCAATTACAGAGGGAGAGGCCGTGGGGGAAGAACACAAACATTTAACAGAGACATGGTGGAATGCTTCAGGTGTCATAAACTTGGACACTACCAATATGAGTGTCCAAGTATGAATAAGGCAGCAAATTATGTGGAACTCGATGGTGAAGATGAGATGCTGTTAATGTCTACTGTGGAGCTAAATGCAAAGGATGAGATGTTGTTAATGGCTTATGTCACATTACATAAGACAACAAGGAATGATGCATGGTTCCTTGATTCAGGCTGTTCTAATCACATGTGTGGTTATAAAGGTATGTTCTCATACTTGGATGAAAATTTTCAGCATTCAGTCAAACTTGGAAACAATAGCAGAATGGCAGTAGTTGGCAAAGGCAGTGTTAAATTATTGATTAATGGTGTTAAGCATGCTGTTAGTGATGTTTATTATGTGCCGGAGCTCAAAAATAATTTACTAAGCATAGGTCAACTACAAGAAAGAGGCTTAGCAATTCTAATTAAGGATGGAATTTGTAAGATTTATCATCCTGAGAAGGGTTTGATTATTCAAACCAAGATGAGTGCAAATAGGATGTTTATCCTACTTGCACAGAATCAAGTCCCAGTGCACACAGAAATTCCAAATCAAGAGAAGTGTTTACTCACCAGTTCCCAAAATCCTCCAGTACTTTGGCACAGAAGGTTCGGTCACTTAAGCTACAAAGGCTTAAGGACCTTGCAGTGGAGACATATGGTGCATGGCCTGCCATCCTTCTCGGCTCCCACCATCACCTGCACAGATTGCCTCAATGGAAAGCAACACAGGGAGGTTATGCCAAAACACAGTAATTGGAGAGTAGTTTAGAAATTAGAGCTAATTCATGCAGACATTTGCGGTCCAATTTCCCCAGAATCAAACAGTGGCAAAAGATATATCTTATGCTTCATTGATGATTTCAGTCGAAACTCATGGGCATTTCTTTTAGCAACTAAGTCAGAAGCATTTATCTACTTTAAGAAGTTCAAGGCAATGGTTGAAAAAGAAACACTACTACATGTGAAGTGCCTAAGAACAGACAGGGGGGGAGAATTTACCTCAAGAGAATTCACCGAATTCTGCAGCCAGCAAGGGATCAAACGACAGCTCACCATGGCGTACACTCCACAGCAAAATGGAGTTGCAGAGAGGAAAAATCGAACCTTAATGAACATGGTCCGATCAATCCTCTCTGGCAAAGGACTTCCAAAGTCGTTCTGGACGGAGGCAGTAAATTGGGCTTTCTACGTGCTAAACAGGTGTCCCACTATTGCTCTGCCAAACATCACCCCTCATGAAACATGGACTGGGACAAACCCTCAGTAGACCATTTTAGGGTCTTTGGGTGTTTAGCCCATGTTCACGTTCTGGACGTGAAAAGGACAAAGCTTGACAACAAGAGCTTTGTGTGTATACTGTTGGGTATGAGTGAGGAGTCCAAAGGGTACCGATTGTTTGACCCTTTGAACAAAAGAATTGTGATTAGCAAAGATGTGATCTTTGAGGAGGACAAACAATGGGACTGGGCTGTGGAATATGAAGAACAAATTTTGGCAGATTTGGTTTGGGGTGACAGACGTGAAGAAGGTGATGAAGATGAGCTGAGTGGTGGTGATGAACAAGGAGATGAATATGGTGATCTTGAGGGTGACATCCATGGTGATGACGGTGAAGAAGGGGAAGGAGAAAGAAGAAGACTTGTCTGTGAAGTTTTTCAAAATGCCGAAAATGAAGAAGACTCTGCTGAGTTAAGTCTTCATCCAACGGAGAGTATGCTGCCAGTTGGAAGGTTTGGTATGCGAGCTGATCTGACGGCCGAAACGCAACCAGATGGAAGAAGGATGATGACCGGTGGATCAGAAGATGCTCATCCAACGGCGCACATTCAGTCTACCAGGGGAAGTGACCAGCTAACACATGGCCTTGATCCAACGGTTATTTTGATGCCAGACGGAGCATCTTCTCAGCAGCCATGTGGAGTAGAACACACGGCTCAGATGATGCTAGGCGGAGCGAGTGGGATGGTGATAGGTGGCTTCAACTCAACGGCACACAACATGGCAGACAGAGAGCTGGTGACACGTGGAGCACGAGTTGATCCAACGGCTGAGATGCAATCTGATGGGGAGAATAGTAACATGCTGACAAGTGGAAGAAGAGAAAGGGGCCCTCCAGTATGGATGCAAGATTATGTTACGGGGGAAAATTCATCTGACGATGAGTCTAACATGGCTTTAATTATGTCTTCTGATCCTATTTATTTTGAAGATGCTGTAAAAGTCAAACACTGGAGACTAGCTATGGACAGTGAAATTAATGTCATAGAGAAGAATAACACCTGGACGCTCAACAAATTGCCAGAAGGAGCAAAAAAAATTGGAGTCAAATGGGTCTACAAAACAAAGTACAATGAGCATGGGGATATTGATAAATACAAGGCGAGGCTAGTTGCCAAAGGGTACTCGCAACAACACGGAATTGACTTTATAGAAGTCTTTGCACCAGTAGCGAGGATGGATACAGTAAGGATGATTATTGCTCTCGCGGCTCAAAAAAACTGGATTATCTATCAGTTGGATGTCAAATCGGCTTTCCTGCATGGAGAATTACATGAAGATGTCTATGTTGATCAACCTAAAGGGTATGAGAAGAAGGGCAGCGAACACCTGGTTTACAAGCTACATAAAGCTTTGTATGGGTTAAAACAAGCTCCAAGAGCCTGGTTCAGCCGAATCGAGGGTCATTTTCAAAATCAAGGGTTTCTACGGTGTGAAAGTGAGCAGACTTTATTTACAAAGAGAAGCAGGGAAGGAAAGATTATCATTGTAAGTGTTTACGTTGATGATCAATATTTACCGGTGATGATGCTCATATGCTGTCTGAATTCAAAAACTCCATGATGAGGGAGTTTGACATGTTCGATTTGGGGAAGATGAGGTATTTTTTGGGAATAGAAGTATTACAGCATTCAGGTGGCACTTACATATGTCAGAAAAAATATGCATTAGAGGTGTTGAAGAGGTTTGGTATGATGGAATGCAATGCGGTGAAAAATCCAATAGTTCCTGGATGCCGAGTTAACAAGGATGAAGACGGAGCTAAAGTAGATGAAACATACTATAAGCAGTTAGTGGGAAGTCTAATGTATCTCACAACAACAAGACCAGACATGATGTTTGTTACTTGTCTTATCAGCAGATATATGGCCAAACCGACGGAGCTTCATCTTCAAATAGCAAAAAGGGCACTTCGATATCTGAGAGGGACAATAAATTTTGGAATTTATTACAGGAAAGGGGGAAGTGCTGAACTACTCTCATTTATGGATAGTGATTATGCTGGAGATGTGGAAGATAGAAAGAGCACAAGTGGATATGTCTTTCTATTAAGCTCAGGAGCAGTTTCATGGAGTTCAAATAAGCAACCAATAGTGACTCTTTCTACAACCGAAGCAGAATTTGTAGCAGCCGCAATGTGTGTATGTCAAGCTCTTTGGATAAAAAGAGTCTTGAAGGAATTAGGACACTCTAATAATGAGTGTACAGAAGTGAAATGTGACAACAGCTCAACTATTAAGTTGTCCAATAATTCAGTGATGCATGGACGCAGTAAGCATATTGACGTGAGATATCATTTTCTGAGAAATCTCACTAAAGAAGGTACAATTGCATTAGTTCATTCTGGAAGTCATGATCAAGTGGCAGATTTGATGACCAAGCCTTTGAAGCTTGATGCATTTATGAAACTAAGGACACTGCTGGGAGTCCAAGAAATTATTGATATAAACTAACTGCATACTGCAGTAAGTTTAAGGGAAGGAATGAAAGGGTCTATTTTTAGTATTTGATTTAGTCTATGTTTTCCTAGTCTTCAGGGTTTAGTTGCTTGCATTTTGTTAATTCATGTGCCACGTTATTGTTGAACGTGTGCTATTTCTTTGCTTTATTGTTATTCTTGTAAGGCTATTTATTAGCCATTTCATTCAGTAAATGTAATTCATTTCAATTCAATACAGTACACTTGTCTTTCTTATTCTTTACATTGGTTACACTTTCTCTCTTATTTTTTCTCCTCAACGGCGCCGTTGTAGCTTCTAATGGAGATTGTGACTGAGATGGAGATTGTGACTGACATGGAGTTCATGGGCTGTTGTTGGGAACAGATGAAAATGCTTGCATTTTAAATGGAGCTGTGAGCGAAAGGGGATAGTTCGCGGAAGGGGATAGTTCGCAGAAGGGAGAAGGGGCAGGAAGATGGGGAAGAAATGCTTTGGAAAGGTAAGTTACAGTTTAGTTGGGTTTTGTTTTTCTTTTTTTTCCCGTCGGCTTATCTGAGGTGCGTCGTCGTTTGTTGTTTTTTTTTCTTCTTCGTTGCCTGAGATGATATTGAGCCTGATTGTTGTTTTTTTTTATTGTGGGCTGTGAGGGGAAGAATTGGCAATAACAGACAAAATCAGTTGGGAAATGGCAGAGCTGCTTATGTGAGGGTTTTTTTTTTTTTTTTGATACCGTGAATGTCTCTGTGGAGTTTTGTTTGTGATTAGGGATGTGCATTAAATGCACACATTATGCTGTGTATGGTTGGCATCAATTTTCAGATTTTATTCCTGGCCAGACATGGTTTTTTGTTTTTATTTATTGTTCTCTCACATTTTCTTTAGTGTAGTTGGTAATAAAGAATTGTTTTTTATATCCTTTGTCAGTGTGCTGTTACTGTTGCTTATGTTGTTTGCGTGTGTGTCTCAATTTTTGTTTTTTAGGCAGTCAATATAAGGCATACGCAGCTTCAAAAAAATGTATTTGTGAGGCAAAAAAGAGCTCAATGCAGGTAGTATGAAACTGTGGGGAAATTCAAAAAACACTACCAAAGTTTGCAGAGAAGATTTTGGAGAGAACAATTGAAAGGAGCTGGTAAGGTAATCAAAATGTTTGATTTTTCCTTTTCTTTTTTTTTTCTTAAGAACTTAGGATGCCCTCCCTCTCAATAATGGAATGCTTGCACGAGATACAGAAATGGTGCAAGTTAAGGAATAATTAACTTAAGGAATAACTATATAAAATAGCCAAGGCAAGTTTTTACTATATAAAACAGCCAAGGCAAAATTATTATGATCCACGCAGGTTTTTACTTTTGAGCTCTGTTTTTTCAAAAAACATTATTCGTTTTATATTATTAGAGGGGTGCTAAACTGATGAGTTATGTGCTGCTGGGTCTCGGTTTTTCTGCCTTGCTATTGTTTAATGTTCACCTTTGTTTGCTGAGTTTTTTTTTTCATGTTTTTCTTTTCTTTCCACTTTTTTGCAGAGGTAAATTGCTGTTTTTATGGTGTTCTTTGTTGTGTTTCTTTTAAAGTTATGATAGATATCATTTTTCCCTTGCGTTTTTTTTTTAATTTTATGTTGTTTTCTTTAGTTGTTTGTGGTTTGTGCTGTTGATCTTGAGTTTTTTTTAGCTTTTTAGGGGCTGCAAGTTGTTGTTGCTGCTGTTTTTGGTTCTCCTTGCTTCTCTTTTTGTCAGGTATGTTTTTTTATGCCCATCATAGGTTTCATAGCTGTATTTTTATTTTATATTTTTATCATGCTGAATTTAAGTTTTTTCGTTTTGATTGTGTTGAATTTAATGGTGATGGTCATTAGGTTGCTTTTGTGGTTTGACTTAGCAATGTTGTTGTAGCTGCTTTGTGATTTGAGTTGTTGTTGTGTTCTTAATGTTCTGTTGATGCGTTATTTTGTGTTGGAAAAACTTGCGTTGTTTTGTGTTTAAAAACTTATTAGCAAGTTAAGGAATAATTTGGTTTTGGCTGTTTTATATAGTTATTTTTCTCTGTTTCGCAGTTCGGATCCATGATTTTAGTGTTTATGATGTTCGCTAGACTAAGCATCAAACTTGATTTCATGTTTCTTTAGTTTATTATTCCGTGCTAGGATTGGTTTGTGTGAATGTATATGTTACTTCAACGTATATGTGTTGGAAAAACTTGCGTTGTTTTGTGGATGTATAGTTATTAGGTTCATATGCTATTTTAAATGGTGGCTACCCCACATATTTGTTAATTTAATTATGTCCCCCCCCAAAGGGTCTCTAATTTTTTCTTTTGCAAACTAATTTATTTTTTATAGTTTTATTTCTTACAAACCTTTCATTCTTAAAAACTCCAATGTGTTTAATTATTCCAATTATATTTGAGCTTATTTGCAATTTATTTATCTCCCCCACCAAAGGTTCTCTTTCTTATTATTGATGTAGCAATTGTTTTTGCAGAATCATTGTTTTTGCAGAATCATGGCTGTGCTAATTAAGGATATCAAAAAGTACACCTTTTATCCATTGATGCGGGCACGAGTTTGTCGTGTATGAATTTCAAGATTTGAAAAACAAGTCAGCAGTTTTAATTGTGTTTTCTTGGATAATCAGGTGCAATTTTTTTCTTCTTTAGCTTTTTCTTTCATTTCCATTTTTTTATTGTTATAATGAGAATTGTTGATGTATTTTATTATATCAGATTTTATATGCAGATATTTTATATCTTATTTTTAAACTAACAAAAAAATATTAATTGTTTTTGCTGTGCCCGCAACGAAGTGCGGGCAATCTAACTAGTACACTACTAAAAGTCTAAAATAGCTTTCTTGATGGAACGTGAACATTAAACTAACATGTAAAAGTATTAATATTTTATTTTTAGCTCTCCAAATGACATATGGTGATGGAGTTGCCCTATCACTATAGCCCTATCACTGTAGCAAAGCCAACGTCCCTTCTCCTTCCCATATATAAACTAGGAAAAAAATAGCACATTTCGTGTTATAATCTTTTATTTGTCTCTCCGATGCCCCCAAGGCTTGAACATTATCTTGGCACGATGCATATCGTGCTCATTTGTTTATTAAAATATATTTATATTAAAAGATTAGATGAACAACATCCACGCATTTGGAACTGCATAAAGAAATCTGAATAGGATCCTTCCCTTTTGAGTCATGTCATCGTCTGCTAAAAAAAGATAAAGATAACGATAAGATGATATAAGATCCCTTTTACCATCCATTTAACAAATGTTAGATCCCTCACCTTCTATCATTATTATTTTTAATGCGGTATTTTATGGATTTAAATAAATAAATAAAATTTTAAATATCTTAAATTTTTATATAAAAAAATATATATTTTACCTCATATTCAAGATCATAAATATAGACTACCTTTCCTTCTACATTAGATAACATTACATAAGCAAAGGGAGATCGTATTGCATTATCAGCAACCAAAAGGATAAAGATTAGGGTATAAAAAAAAAGAAAAAGAAAAGGAAACATAAGCAGGGATTTGCGCATGATTGTTGGATGCATGAGCGCCTTGAAAAATGTTGTCCGACCATCTCTTGAAAGTCTCCATTTATCTCCACTTTGTACCACTTACGCTTTTCTTTTCTCTTCCTCCGCATAAACAGCCAAAGCAATGACCACAATCTAAAGACTCAAACTTTTGTCTTTTCTGCTTTAATGGAAGTTACACTTATCGGAACCCAAACAGAAATTACACCGATACCCTTCCCTAGTTTCTTGCTGCTGCTGCTGCTGCTGCTGCTGCTGCTGCTGTTGTTATACTGGCCATGGAAGCTTGTTCTTGGAACTCAACAAGGGTGCAAGTCTCTGGTTTTGAGGGAATGAGTGGTGGGTCTCTGGTGAATTCTGGTTTACAAGCCAAAACAAGAGCTGGGCCATCTTCAACTTCGGCTCTGGTTTTGGATAATGAAAGGGGAGAGCTTGTGGAGGCTACTGTGAGAATGGAGAGGAAAGTTGTGTCGGCTGAGAGAAGCATTGCAGCTTTAAAGAATCATAGTGAAGCTGAGAAGAAGCGTAGAGCGAGGATTAATGCACATCTTGACACTCTCAGGAGCCTAGTACCTGGTACCAGTAAGGTATTTGCTGCTTGTGGTTTGGTCATGTTAGAATTTGAGTTCAATTGAATCATAGTACTTAAAGTATACTTCTTCTTCTTTTCTTTACTTTTCCTTTTTAATGAACTCTGTTTCTTAAAGCTAGAGAACAAAATTCAGAGAACCATCAAGTAATGCAGTTGAAAGTAGTATTACTTGATGATTAACTTTATTGGGATAACATGATTTGCTTAATTTTATTTAACTTTTGAATTTATGAATTTCCTTAAGAATTTAATTAGAGCTCGTGCTGATGTCAGGGAAATTTTTCAAGTGGGAGTATCCATTTCTCTTGTGTTTCTGGTTGATGTCTTCGCTATATGAGCATGAATCCCTAAAGATAATGATAATATCTTGAAACTATGGATTTAGCTTCTGTAAGAATCGGATAATTTATTTTAGTTTACTGTGCTGCTTTTGTTGGCGAATGTGCTTGAGTTGTTTAAAATAAGAATGATTGGTTAAGCTAAGCTTACTATAATTCCCTTGGTTATGTGTTTGTTCTTCCCATCTCTATTACCCAGGTCCTATATTTACCTGTTATAATTTTCTGGTAATAGTTTTGATTAATTTTCTTGATTGAAATGGATCATAAATCAAGTGCATGCAAAGTTATATATGGACCACTTGATGAATAAACTGTGATAATTAGATTGAATTATTTGGTATTGTGAGAGCTGGATTGTTGCGATCCTGTCAAGATTCTAGCTTATGGGCTTGTTGAACTGGATTGCTGAATTACTAGTCAATTTGAACTCTCAGATGGACAAGGCAACGTTGCTTGCAGAAGTTATTACTCACCTGAAGGAACTGAAGATCCAGGCAGCAGAAGCTAGTGAAGGTCTTCTCATGCCGTTGGATATTGATGAATTGAGAGTTGAACGGCAAGAGGGTGGTTTGCACGGTGGCCCTTGCGTAATCACGGCATCTATATGCTGCGATGGCAAGCCCGGAGTTCTGTCTGATTTAAGACAAGAACTTGATGCTCTCCATCTAATAATAATGAGGGCCGAGATTGCGACTTTGGAAGGCAGGATGAAGAATGTTTTTGTGATGAGCAGCTGCAAAGAAGGTGGCGGCGGTGGCGATACTAAAGCACACCAGTTTCGCGGTGGCTCCATCCACCAGGCCTTGAGATCCATACTTGACAAATTTTCTGCCTCCCAAGAATTCTCATTAAAATCCACACTTTCAAACAAGAGGAGAAGGGTTGGCTTATTCAAACCATCCCTGTCATCTTCTTCAGGAGATCTCTGGTGAGCCTATGGTTTTTCGGCTGTCGTTAATGCTCCTTGTATAATGTTCATTATCTCCTTACTTGTCATAGAGGATTGTGATGCAGTTGGTCATAGCATATTTTATCTTGTTGGGGTAAATAGTTTCTTCAAAATATCCAATATTTCATGATCCGTCTATTAAACTCATATATATTGATCAACTATTACATTAAGATCAATTCGATTTTTATAAGAAATGGAAATAATATATAAAAACAAAAATTATATTGATTTTAATAAAACTATAATTTAATTTATATGGATGGAGTACAGAAGAATAGCGAGCACTAGTTTATCCACTTACGTTTTCACTATAGGACGTGCATTTTTTAGAATCTAAAATAATATTTAGATTATCAACAAAATTTGGCATTGTTATAAAATTCAATACATGAAAAATTACTATCCAATTATTTAATTAATATATAGTCAGTTTATCAATCTCATGACGTTATGAAATCTACTTGGATGAATTATTTTTTTATTTTATTAAATGATTGAAAATACAAAAAATAATTTATCTTCAATTTAATATTGAAAAATAAAAATTTCAATATTGTAATAATAAAATTAAAAGATATAAACTAAAAAATCAAAAAATCTTTGTCTCTAACTCTTTGATTAATATTTAATCTACTTGTCAAAACTAAGGTTGTTAATTATGTTCCATTTCGTCTGGAACGACCGGTATATCTCGTTCTAGTATCTCGTTCTAGTTTAAAAAATATAACAAATCAAAACAAATTTTATCTCGCTCAGGATCTCGGCGTGTTCTAGAAATTCCATTTAAATTCCACCTGAAATATTCCGGTTTTAAACTGTTTGTTATGTTCCGGCCAAATAATGTTTTTTAAATAATATATAGTTTTACAATATCAATTATATCTCTTAATTGGACCGTTAAATTGAGATGAAATTTTATAACGAGTCTCTTAACATATTGATATATATTAGGTTAAAATTTCAGAGCAATCAGAAAATATAACAGCCTTGCGAGAGTGATTATGAATTCTCGTAATATTATCTAGGTTTATAATTTTGTTCAAAAAAATATTTTATTATATTCTTTTTTTAGATTAAGTTTTTCTTAATTTTATTATTCAACAATGAGTTTATTAGGAATTGAACTTTATAATTTGCTTTGATATTGCCAAATACTTGACCCACTATTCCAGCTTCCTTGAATCAACCAAATTTGGAAGAAAGATGCCAGAACAAAAATAATCAAGGAAATAGACTAATGGAGGCAAATTCAAGGCTTTAAACACCATCTACTGACAATCTCTTTCACTGGTTCCAACAAATATGATTTGGTCCCTCAATTTGTAATTGCTCTAATTGCACCGCCAATTGGCTTTAAACTTTTAAATTTATGCAATTGTATCCCCGTTAGAATTTCAACAACAACTGTGCGCGCCCTTTTTAGTTTGGTCCTTGGTTAAAAATTTATGCGATTTAACCCTCAATTAACCATTAAACTCATATTTGTTTTCAATTTGACCCCTGATTTGCAGCACTGGCTTAGAAAAATTTAATTCGGTCTCCGAAACTTCCAATCTTCTCAATTGAACCCGAATTAAGCTCAAGAACTTGATTTTTCATCAATTAAGCCCTTAATAAAATTAATTTGACCAATTTAAAGTATAATTAAGTCATTGCACTTAATTAAATCCTTTGACTGGACCCTAAATTAATTCTCAAACATAGTTACACTTGAAATTGGTCGACTATTAAATCAAATCAACCCATAAATATATAATTATGCTTTTCGACTTAATTTTTACATAGATTTATCCAATAATAAATTATTTTAGCCTTAAATCTGTATTTTTCTATATTTTTGGGGACAAAAGAGATACGATCGGACTCTCGAAAACAACTAAAATTTCCACATTATTTTTCTACCAACACCGACCTCTTTTATTTTGTTTTTGTTATTTTTGGGTAGATTTTGGGGATTAACCCAGAAAACGGGTTATGACACTACTAATGAAAGTAATATGTTTTACTATCTTTATCACTTTTAGATGCTACGAGCCACTTGCCCCGTGCTTCGCAGGAGGCAAAACCAATTTTTAAAAATTTAAAATAAAAAGAATTTAGTTGCTCTTTGATTTATTTTTTTATTTTGATTTCAACTCTCATTCTGTTAATTATTGTTTTTTATTCTACATCTATTTGTGTAGTTAATTCCTTTTCCCCGTTATGCTATTTCATGTTTGTTAACCTTGTTCAATTTTGTGCTCCCGTCGTTATATTTTTTTCTTTTAATTTCTAATTAATATCATTGTCTTTTCTTTTACTATTTAATTAAAATGAAACCAACCTATTAATCTCATTTGATGTCATAACTCAAATTATTAATATATCTTATATGTTTGCAGTACTTATACATTGTTTTTCATGAGAAAAATATTGAGAATTTGCATCATTTTAATATTAATTTTTGCAGAAAAAATACATGCCCGCAATATAGCGAGGGTCCACATTAACCAAAATAGGTAGTCCAATATTTAGGCATATTCGTATTTATATATTTTTGAAAAATATGAAATGCCTGAAACACCCCGCAGACAACTCTAATGTTGTCTTATTTGAGGGTATTATGGTTATTTTACTATGCACATAAATGTAAGAATTTGAAAATACCTCTAAGTTTAGGCTAAAATTATTGTGCAATGAGGGGTTAAATAATAATTTTACTATTACAATCCATAGTAATCTGTTTCTATTGCTACAATAATTTGTCAACAATAAGATACCAATCTAATTTAGCTATTAGTTAATGTAGAGATATGAACAATTAACCGATGGGTGACTATATATATATATATATATTAAAAGTGTTTTTGAGAAAAAAATAATATTTTATTTTATTTTTTTCGCTTCAAATAAAGTTTTCATATAGTTTTGATATTAAAAATAATATTTTTTAAAAAATATAATAATAATAATTTGAAGTGTTTTCAAGCAAAACATTTTAAAAAAAGATCGCTAACACAAACTTCTACATAGCATGTTGTGCGACATGCGTGGTGTGGAAGGGAAGAGAGGGCAATAGCACCCTCAAAATATTGATGTGTTGTAACTTTGGTCCTTAAATTTTAAAACTTTTGATAATAATTTGAATTGGACTCCAAAATAAAATTAAAATAGGATAAAAGGGTAAGATCACCATTGGAATATCTAGTGGGCAACTTACTAGGATTATTAATAATATTTCTTTTATTTAATCACAATCAAACATTTATAGTCATTTATTTCTAATGAGTATTTTTTTTTTGTGTATAGCTAGGTGCTTGGGACAACTTGCGCGCGATTCAACTAAATTTAGAGGCTCTTGTGCTTGCGACCATATAAATCGATGCATCAAGAAAAACAAATAAAAAATAAACTTGTGAAAATCACCCTTTGCATTCTACTAATAAAAGTAATCTGCTTTGCTATCTTTATCTCTTTTAGATGTTACGAGATTACTTGCACGCGCGCTGCAACCTGGTTTTTCTCACTTGAAAGCATTAATGCATGATTAATAGCAGCAACCCAAGAGCTTGATTAGGGATGGCTTCACACTCGAGTCTAAAATTTTTACTATTAGTTTAGAACCCAGCTCCAGAATGGTGGCTGGCCATTCTCGTGCAACAGAACATGCCAGACCTGATCCAATCCCAAAAGCTCAGCCCATTATTCTAAAAGCTCAGCATCCCATACTAAACCACCCAAAATTGTTAAACACTGGAAACGTGCATTTGCTTACTAGCAACATCGATATTAAGCTCAACCCAGCCCTGCTCCCGCATAAAATGACGACAATGATTAGGGATCTTAGTGAGGCGTTGGGTCTTTGAAGGACCGCAATATAGCATGTCAATCATGAAAGCTTGGTTTGGATTGTATCAGAACAGTTGAGTCTTAAGACAGATGGCTTATTATCAATTTCACGTTTTGATTCTAAGTATATGCTTTAGTATTGGACGTGGGACAGAAAAATACAAATATAACCTAAAAAACCTTCCTTTTGGGTTGTCTTGGAAACTACAAACAGCTCAGATCTCATTTGCTGCATTGACATATAGCTCAGATCGCACAACGTTTGCATTCATGCTACAACGTAGCTGCAAATGTAAAAGGTGAGCCAGGGCAACTGACCATCCCAAAGGCAACATCTGTGCCTCTACCATCGACATCCTGTGTATAAACAAACAATCAACTTGTGTTAAAGAGTAATTGAGACGATAAAAGAGTCCTCATGTGTTGCAGTTTATGATTTGAACAGTAACTGTTTGGATTTAAATAAGGAAATTCCAGAAATCTGATGCACATGCTCCGCTTTTGTGACTAATGAGTGTGAGCATGCCTTGAGAGAGTCTAGAGAAAGATAGAGAGAGAACCTGGTGGACTGCAATGCTGGAATTGATTCCGGCTCCACTGATCTTCTGGCCATGAACAGATTCTCTCCTTACAGATTGGGCCTCTTCCACAGGACACACAGCAATCACACTGATGTGCTTTGGGAAACCAAGCCCCATTGACTGCAAATGCTCAATAAGAAATCCATGGGACAGCCCAAGAATGCTGTTTGGCTTCATGCGAGAGAAAACTTTCTCATAAACACCGGCCTGATGCATGATATTGAAGTTGAAGGGCTTAGAATGTGACCAAAACAGACGTTCATCAACACCAGACACATGATATTTATGAGATGACCTTTTAAAAAATCGGATCATCATACAGAATGCATCACAGAACTTTTACCTCTGCTTGATGAGTTATGGGGGAAAATGTACTGAAAACAGATGTGCTGGAGATACGCTAGAAAATCAGAAACATTTTCTTCTCCTACTCTAATTTGATACATAGAACCAAAATCAATTTCGCGACTTCTCAGAAGAAAATTAAGCAAGCACATGCGAACACATAAGCAGACAGACGTATCATAAATGCGTAGTCACTAAGAAATAACAAATAACATACACTTAGCACTTCGCATAAGTTGAGACCATATAGAACCTTGAGCAAGCAAATTGGCATTGATACAGTACATACAGAAAAGTAACCCCTGGAGAACGTCACAAGAAACAATTTCTATTATGACATCGAAGACAAGTAGCAGAACAACACCATCTGTATTGCTTGCCCCAACTCTGTATTTGCTTTTGTTTTTCACCCCACACAACGTCCGCAAACTCGAGTTAAGAATACTAAAGGATCTAGTCTTTTGTCTGGCCTGAATCTCAATAGTTACAAATTGAAAGAAAAATACAGAAACAACAAATAGAGAAACAAATTCAGAACTTACTCTAAAATATTAATTAACAAAACAAACCTGTTCAGCATTGGAAATCAAAAGAAGCACGAGATCACTGCCTGAAATAGTTTCCCAGATATCTCCTAAAGTATCACTCTCATCAGTAAAACCAGCAGCTCGAGCTTCAGCAAAAGAGCTAGAATTCTTCTTCAGACCGACCTATACCATACAAATAAACCATGTAACTTCCTAAACAGCTAAAAGTTATGTGTATAAGAGTGAGGTGTAAATAAGTAGTTACCTTGACTTTTATATCAGACTTAACTTCAGCAAGTGCATCCCTTAAATTCTGAGCTTGAACAGAACCCTGTTAATGAATGAGGGCTTGTCAGCAATCCGCACAGAGTCATGAATAAAATAGCATTAAAGGAAAGATTTGTGATAGAATGAAGCTAGCAAACATCGTACACAGAATGAGCTATCGATATAAATGCACACATTCATAGACGATCCGTTTCCAATTTCCACAGACACTCCAAAAGATTTGGTAGAATGGAAAGTGGGTTTTTTACTCTTAACAAGTTTTAGTCCTCAAGCAGAACCAAGACATCTGGTAAGATTCGGCAAATTTAAAGGCAATTGTACATATTTTAAGCACAAAATTGATAGTATTCACCTGGGAAACCCAACCAATGACACCAATCTGTTCAATACCCTTGAATGCATATGGGAGCAAGGGAAACACATCCTTGCCTCCTCTCACAATGCACTGCAATGCAATAGGAACAATCCATCATCCATAACCATTGTTTCAAAGAGAAAGAAGTACAACTTAGACGTACGGGGAAACAATCTATTAGACAAAACCTAATAAAATAGTTATCTTCGATTATCAAACACTAATAAAGTGTCTAATATTTGATTACAGAATTCACAAAATGGAGCTCTAGATTTAGAGAAGGAAATGGATAAAATAAATTCTTGAAAATCAAACCTTGTCATGGCCAGCGAGAATGATCTTCTCCTTCTTGAAAACGAAAGTTTCAAAATCGAGAGAAGCCGGAAGCTTAACCCTCGGATGCATGACCCTTTCAAGAGCAGCAACAACTGAGCCCCTTCCGCTATGGCCGCCACCGAAACCTCCACGAATTTTAGTAACAGCAGCTATGATCGCTTGCACAGCCACAGGATTGAAGAAGTCCCATTGAAGGAATTGTGAGAATTTTGCACCGAAAAGAGAAGCAGAGACGTTGCCATGCAATTCAAATCGTGTCTCTTTTACATGACTAGATAAGGAGACTTCTCGCTGCTTGTAAAGCGGGTAAGAAAACCAAGACTTGCAGCACACGGTGGTGACAAGTCTGCATTAGATGAGCCGTCACCGTCCACGTCCTTTTCTCCGCCACCACTTCCGCCACTAACATTACTATTTTTATGTAGCTCACCAATTAGTGTTAAGACAAGTGATAGAAACACATAAAACTGTTGCGGATATGGGACTGGTTTCGATGGTTTTGGAGGAATGGTGGGTGGAAGGAGAGGAGCAGAGGCACCAATATGAGTTTCAAATAATAATTCCTCTTCCTGAACACCATCAGGGGAGATGCTCTTCTTCTTTCGGTAGGAGGTCTCGAAATCAAGAGAAGCTGATATCGGTTTCTTCTTAGCATAAGGATACGCCACCGGCATTCTAGACGCTGACAGCTTGGGTTTGCGTCTTATCAGAGATAGACCATTATGTGAATATGTGTTGCTTAGAGAGTTTGGTGGTGCTGGTTTTGGACTGGGTAGAGCATAACCGCAGTAAACAGCCGCCATGTGAATATGTGTCAGGAGTTTACGGTGTCCGAAAGTGAATGCTCCAACCACGAGATAGATAATCGACCGTCCCCAAAATAGGTTGAGGGCAACTTAGTCATTCTATTGTTTTGTGTAATTAATTAATGATGTATAGTTTATTTTATCACAAGAAAATACAAATAAATTTTATAACTGTAAGTACCAATAATATTTGTAAGATCGACAAAGATGGAGTAGCGCAGAATTATTATTTTTTTCAATAGAACACCCCAGCAAATCTCTAATCTCTTTATGCGTTAAAAGAGACGAGAAAAATTGAGCGATGATTGGCTAATAAATTATGTTAACCTGTTTTTAGGTAACTGTTGTGTTGATTATTTAATCAGAGGTTGACTTATAGTAGTATTTGATATTTGCTAATTATGGTTAAATTTCTTATTCTGGTTTGAAGGAGCTGAAGCAGCAGTTGGTAGAAGGTAGTGAACATCTCCTCGGACCTTGTGATGTTGATGAAGTAAGGAGTTGGCTTGGGAGAGGATGGTCTGGATGTAGCAATTGCAAGCCTGGATTCAGCCGGGAAGAATGCTTTTGTGATGAGCTGACCATCCACAGGCTATCAGATCCTGTCATCTATCTTTATAAAGGAGAAAGCCATGGTGAGCGTATGATTTCTTTGTGATGGTTGTGACTTTTATATATAATGTTTCTCTTGTCCTTATTTTCAAGCTATGATGACCGTATGATTTCTTTCTGATGGTTGTGCCTGTTGAATTGTATGAATTGATTGTTGAATTGCGTGGTTTGTTTGCAGGTTGATATGCTGGAAATTGAGATGAACAAGCTTTAAGAGCTGGAGAGAAAAGATTTGCAGAGTAAGTGTTTCTGCTTTTTGTATTTCAGTATTGCTTACCTTGTGTTTGACAAATTGCCTATTTATATAGTTTAGGCAACACACATTACACATGATCTGAAATCACTTAGAGAGTCAAGTTAATCTTCTCTTCTAAGTTGAAGTTAGTTACAACAGAATTAACAAACAATTAATGACAGCTCTGCCTATGCATGCACTGCCTCTTCTTCTCCTCTGTGTTGACAGCCTGTCTTCTACCAGTTTGGGTGATCCAGTAAGTGGCTTATTGTTCAACAGTGCCTATACTGAATATGAGACTTTGTTCTTCTGACTGAACAAGTGTGCAAGGCTCTGATTTTGAGAGACTAAATGGTTTATGGTCAGTTCTGGGTTACAAGCAAAAACCAGAAAATGGTTCTCTTTGGTTTTGGATAATGGAAGAGGAGAGCTTGCGGACGCTCTGTTAGAGTGGAGAGAGCAGCATTACTTCTTTCAGACATCATAACCAGGCAGAGAGGAAACAATAGAGCCAGGATTAATTGACATCTTGACACACTTAGGATCCTACTACCAGGCACTGAATCTACAGATAAGGTTTTTGTTGCTGGGTTGATTATGCTGAATTTTACAGTTCTCAAATCATTTAAAAAATGATTGTTTCTTAAAGTTTGGGGATAAATTTTGAATTTAAACTTAATAAGAATCAAATGCTTTACTGTAGCTTATTGTTCTGCTTTTTTTGTGAATTTACTTGACTCATTTATACAAACATGGTTGATTGAGCTACGCTGCTATCTTGTTCGCGTTGTTATTTCTGCGTTCTGTGATTTTTCTGGTGGTTGCTGACATGACTTCTTGGTTGCAATTAATCATAAATCAAGTGCAAATGATGTTGTTTGTGGACCAGGCCATTTGATAAACAAAAACCTGAATTTTATTTGGTTTTATAGGAGCTGGATGTTATAATTGTTGTCAAGTTTCCGGCTTACGCTTTTGTTGACCTGGGTTGCTGGATTATTAATTTCAGCTTTCAGACGCAAGGCATCAGTGCTTGCTGGAGATGTAAGCCACTTGAAGGAGCCCAGGAGGAAGGCTGCAGAAGGTAGTGAAGGTCTTTTCATGCCACTGGATGTTGATGAAGAGTTGAGCATAAGAGTAAGGAAAGATTTTTTATGGATGTTTGTATAGAGTTCTGCATGTTTAACAATAGTGCAGTGTTATTTAACAAGTTATTTTGTCTGCATTAAGAGTCCATTTTTGCTGTCAAATCTGCCTTAGATTCAGCTTCTGCAGACTAGTATATGTTTTGAGATTCAGAGATTCTGATAAGAACAGAATATACATGTGTTTTTATTTCTTTTCCCCTAAGCTTTTTAATGTGTTTGGATCTTATCTGAGCTTACTTTTATGAGTTTGCTATATCTAAGAGATTTTGTGAATTAATTGCTAAAACAATAAGAATTTCTACATTTTATGTCTCGGACCTTGCTTCTTGTGACAGGTTTCGCATCGAGTTCTAATTTCAGGATGTGAACGTGAGATGAATCAAAGCTAAAGTGCACATGTAGTGAGCTGATTTATGCCAAGATCTTCATGTACATGTGAACAAGTTTTTGATCCAGAGGTTGAAAGAAGCACAAGATCAAATAGGAAGGCCAAAATACAAGAGGAGAACCTGCCAACCTTGACGTTTTCAACAAGTAATTCTGAAAGCAAAAGTGAAACAGAAGTTTCTGATAACATGGCAGAACAGAGGACATTAAGGGAGTTCGCAACTCCCAAAGTGAACCAACAACCTTTTTGCATTGAATTTCCAAATATTGATGAAGCTTTTGAGTTAGCATATGGTTTGATTCATCTACTACCTACTTTTCATGGCGGTGTAGAGGATCCCCACAAGCACTTGAAGGAATTCCCTGTGGTTTGCTCAACCATGAAGCCGCAAGGAGTAACAGAGGAACAAATTAAACTAAGGGCTTTCTCATTCTCTTTGGCAGACAAGGCACAGGAATGACTTTATTATCTTCCATTCAGATCTATTACTACATTGAATGATATGAAAAAGAAGTTCTTGGAAAAGTTCTTTCCAGCTTCAATTGCAGGTACCATCATTAAAGAAATCAATGGAATTTTCCAGAATAATAGAGAGACATTGTACGAATATTGGCAATCAATTGTGCACGAGCTACCCTCGTCATCAAACATACCCAAGTGGTGGGTTTTTGGTGAATTCTGGTTTTCAAGCCAAAACAAGAACTGGGTCATCTTCAACTTCCGCTTTGGTTTTGGATAATGAAAGGGAAGAGCTTGTGGAGGCTACTGTGAGAATGGAGAGGAAGGGGTGTCCTCTGAGACAAGCATTGCTGGCTTGCTGCTTTAAGGAATCATAGTGAAGCTGAGAAGAAGCGTAGAGCGAGGATTAATGCACATCTTGACACTCTCAGGAGCCTAGTACCTGGTACCAGTAAGGTATTTGCTGCTTTTGGTCTGGTCATGTTAGAATTTGAGTTCAATTGAATCATAGTACGTCTTCTTCTTCTTCTGGGTGTCGTAAATTTCCTAGGCTGATGTTTACTTTCTCAGTACCTGAGTCGAAGGGAAAATCACTTGATGAATTGTTTGGTGAAGCTGAGCCAGAAAATGGATCCACAGCTGAGTCTAGGCAAGCCGTTCCCGTTTAGTTACGCTTTCTTTTTTTATAGTATCTCTGTATAATCTTAGGAGTTTACCGGAGGATGCATGGATAAGCATGCTTGTGAGCATAATAAGCTCAGGATTCTGCTTTCTTTTCTAGTTGTGAACTACCTGGTCTTAGAAAAAAAGTCTCCGGTGATGTAATGAAATTTTATGGACATAATTATTTTGTATTGTATTTTTAAGTTATTTTAAATTATATTTGAACCTTAACTAATGAAGCTTTATGACTATAATTGTGATGTATTGTATTCATAAATATTTTACTTATGATTTTACAATTTTTCTACCAAAATAATTTTACAATTTTTGTATGAAAATATTTTATTTATGATTTTACGATCTGAGTTCAAATAACATTTCCATGTCGTGTCAAAAAAGCGAGATTCACATAAGAGATCAACCTGTCTTCTCTGTCATCAAACAAATTCCTTAAATTACTCAATGCTAAAAAAACAATCCTCCAATATCATTAATTAACTGATGGGTTTCTCTCGTCCCCGAGTAAAGAGCATTCCATTGATCTTCGTTGAAAATATGTAAAATGGAGGCACGTGGGCAAACAAGTCAACTCTTCTTTCTTTAGAGTACAACTAGTTAATGGCCCGCACTACGTTGCGGGGTAGTGCGGGCGGAGTAAATATTTTTTACAATTGTTGAGATAAAAATATAATATTTTAATATGTGAAGCTTGATACAATGAAACAAATCAACATACTTTATCATAACAACAGTGACATCTTAGCCTTAACTTTTAAAATTATCATCACTATCACTGTCAAAATAATAAATATTATCAAACAAACCTGAGAAGAAAACACCAAAAAAATTAATAAAAAAGCAAGTAAGAACAAAAACTAAAATTATTATTATTATTATTAATCTTGATATTATTATTGCGTTAAGAACGGGAAAAAAACACAAAATAAAATCAAAGGCTAAAAAAAGCCTAAAAACATTTACAAAAGAGAATAAAAAAATGATAAAAAAACATAAAAATTATTGCTTGAAAAAAAATTAATTTGACTTGAAAATTAAAAAAATTTATCGCACTATATTGCGGGCTGAGGAAATAATTTTTATAAATTTAATAGTAAAGAAATTAATAGGATATGCTGCTCCAAAACTAAAATATAATATCTATATAAACAGAATTTAATATAATAAAACAGATCATCACACTCTATTATAAAAAGAGCAACATCAAAGTCTTAACATCTAAAACTATTATTGCTATTACTGTCAAAACAATAAAAATTATCAAATTATTCCGGGAGAGAAAAACTGAAAAACATTAAAAAAAGAGTAAGCAAGAAAAATAACTAAAATTCTTATTCTTATTCTTATTATGATCCTTATTATTGTGTTAATGATGAAAAAAACAAAAATAAATGAAAGGCTAAAAAAATCCTAATAACTTTAACAAAAGATGAAACAAAAAAATAAAATAAAAATCATGAGGTAAAAAAAAATCATTTCACTTGAAAAAAAAACATAACATAAAAGAAAGAAAGAAAATAAAATAAATGATAAAACAGAAATAAAAATTATTAAATGGGAAAAAAATCATTTGACCTGAAAATTAAAAAAATAGACCGCACCACGTTGCGGGCTGAGCAAACAATTTCTATAATTGTTGGAATTAAAGAAATTAATAGGATTTGCTAGTCAAAAATTAAAATATAATATCTGTAAATGCAAAATCTAATGTAACAAAATAGATCACCACATCCTATTATAAAAATAACAACATCGAAATCTTAACATGTAAAACTGTCATTCTATTACTGTCAAAACAATAAAAATTATCAAATTATCCCGAAAGAAAAAAAACTGAAAAACATTAACAAAAGAGTAAGCAAGAAAAATAACTGAAATTCTTATTCTTATTCTTATCCTTGTTATTGTGTTAACAATGAAAAAAATAAAAATAAATGAAAGGCTAAAAAAATCCTAATAAATTTAACAGAAGATGAAAAAAAAGTTATGAGGTAAAAAAAAATCATTTGACTTGAAAAAAAAAACATAACATAAAGGAAAGAACAAATAAAATAAATAAATGATAAAACATAATTAAAAATTATTAAATGGGAAAAAAATCATTTGACTTGGAAATTAAAAAAATGGACCGCCCCACGTTGTGGGGCTGAGCAAACAATTTTTATATTTGTTGGGATTAAAGAAATTAATAGGATTTGCTAGTCAAAAATTAAAATATAATATCTATAAATGCAAAATTTAATGTAACAAAACAGATCACTACATCCTATTATAAAAATAGTAACATCAAAATCTTAATATGTAAAATTATCATTGCTATTACTGTCAATATCTTCTGTACTTCGAAGTAGTGTAAAATGAAAAAGAAAAAAAAATTAAACAAACTGGACACACAGCCAAGAGCATCCAGATGTGTGAAATGGAAAAGGCAAAAAAAAATTAAAGAAGGTGGACACAGCCGAGAGCAGCCAGATGTGTAAAATGGAAAAGAAAAAGAAAAAAAATACTGGACACAGCCGAGAGGAGCAAATTGTGTGAAATGAAAAGGAAAAAAAAATTTAAACAAACTTAACACGTGGAATGGCAGAACAACCGAGAGCAGGTTGTGTGTGAAACAAAAAAGCAAATCATAAAATCAAATAGGAGACGTGGCACAACAGCCATGACAAAAACAAAAAACAACCCGTAACCGAAACATTCACAAACTCAACCGATCCCATAAACCAAACTGACCCAAGCAACTATTCCAATCCACAGTTAAAGCAGTCACAGTGCACAGTAACTAACTGATGTCTTTTAGTATATAGGATAATAATTCATATTTGATTTTAAATATATTTCAGTAATTTCTTATAATTTGTTTCTTCAATGTTACACGCTATCAGATTTAGTATTTCAGATAAACCTACTTGTAGATATACTATAAAAATATATTTATCATAATTTTTTTTTTAGTATTCTAAAATACTATTAAAAATAATCATACACTATCAAGTTTATAATTACTTAACTAAGAACCATAAAGATTTATAAGACTTAATTCTAACTTAATTCCTTTATTTTATCAAGATAAATAATTATATTGTTAAAAAATTATTATAAAATGTTATGACAAATATTGATTGTGCATATTTTTTGTTTTTTTAAATAAATCATTAAAGAACTTGAAAGTGACAAAATTGATTGAATTATAAATATACTTAAAATATAGTGCCTAAAACAATGAAAGATAATTAATTACCTCCAACTTTGTAAGAATGTCACGTGCAAGACACTTGCCATAGCGCCAAAGTAAGCAAATTGATAGTAAAAGTACTTTCCAGAATCTTCTAAGGTTCTAACATGACATGACAGTTTAATGGAATTTATTTTATCTGTATTGTATTCGGGACAGTAATTAGTTGTATCTTAAAGGGTAATTTGGTTTTTCGATTCTCTACTTCGCGTATGCGCTTTTGAGTCCACGTTTGCGGCCAGCGCTTCCCAGCATTTATTATTATATTGTTTATTTTAGCGGTTAAATTATGTTTTTAATTTCTAATTTTAATTATAAATTATTTATTTTATATTTTTGAATAATCTAATATCAAACACTACTTATATCTGGGTGCAGGTATGGTTACTGAGAAAAGCAGGAGGCTTGATTTCTCATTTATTTTTTATTTTGTTTTATAACCGCGCACCACAACTAATCCCCGGACTCACTGAACATCCTGCAAACCCAGTGAGCATGTAAGGCACCGCGGCGGTGACAGGCGTGCATGGTAGGACTTGAACTCTGGTGCAGAGGAAGGAAACAAGTCTCTTCAACCGCTAGGCCAAGACCCACTTGCAAAGCTTGATTTCTCATCTTAATTTCACGGGTGTTTGTGATTGATTTTGTTTAGGTTTTTTTAGAGTTTTTTTTAAATATATTTTTATTTTAAAAAATAATTAAATTAATGTTTTTAAAATGCTTTTTAATTATTTTGATGCACAAATATATATTTTTTGATTTCAATGTATCTTCACATAAAAAAAAATCATTTAAAAAATATTCTGCATCACAATCTCAAATACATAGGACCAAAATCACTAGATTTTAGTTTCCTAAAAAATAGCTGAATTGTAATCCAAATGAAATATAAGATCTAACACAATCATTTTTTACATATAAATCCCCGTCTAAATCGAGTCAGCCCCGGGCTCTAAAAATAATAATTTCATGGGTATTTAGGATTATTAATTTAAAGTACATAATTATTCCCCCCAGGATATCATTGATTGAAGTATCATGCTGCTATTTCATCAATTTGGCTCATATACGTACCTGGGATTATGTTTCCAAGACCCCCCCCCCCCCAAAAAAAAAAAAAAAAAGAAAAGAAAAGAAAATGAAAAAGAAAAAGGAATACATTTCTGGGAATATTATGGGTTTCTGCAGAGATTGAGCTCTGGGAAAGCCAAGTGTCTGTTTATCCCATGTCTTTTCCGGTGGAAGGAAGCTCGTCATGGGTTGAAAATAGAACAATGGAGTTGAATAAATATCACTCCCATCACTTTACATTGGGGAACATAGATTAAGGAATTGTGTTGGCAAGTGTGGGGTCCAACTACTCCAGAAAATACAAATATCATTTTTGTTTGTGGAACAACAGTTTCAGAATGACAAGAGAAGACAAGGAAAATAGGATAGCAGAAGTTACCAGCACAACATAATTAAATAAACAGTTTTCAGGTGTCAACCATCATTTAGGTCACACAAGGCTAGCATCTGGTGGAGCTGAAATGCTGATAGTAGGTTTCATTCGAGCAGAGTTCGATGGCTCCATGAACTGGATCCGATAGGAAGTTCTGAGGTTGGTAGGGATACCATTAATTATCTGCTGCTTCCAATGCCTGCTGGGTGATCATATGTGAGATGATGGCAAATGAATCTTAAAGAACAAGAAAGGAAATTACGAGGCACAGTGTATATGAACGAAAAAGGAAATTTAAACAAGCAGAAGCTTGTACGTGAACACAGACATGCACATCATAAATGTGCATTAATGAGCAGTCACCAAGAAATGGAACAGTACCAAGCTCCTTTCTTACAACGTAGACTGTCATAAAAGTAACAGAAGCACACAGTCTGAAGGACATGCATAAGGAATCAACCTATTCAGTTGTTTGGCCTAAATCTTAGAGCAGCAAAAGAGCTCGAATCCTTCCTCTATCATACAAAGGAGCCACGAAATATTAATTATGAAGTCAAGTTTGAGAGATTAATCATCACCATGTCCAAGGGATTTCCCAAGCAGGGAAAAGTTATGCACAGTAAATAATTACCTTACCGGACCAGGCATCAGCAAGAGCAACCTTCAAAATCTGAGCTTGAGCAGCAACCTTATAATGAATGAGGGCATGTACGTTAGCAACTTATTCCAAGCTATCCACAGTAACCCATGGAAGAGACTTCTTCAATGAACAACTCCGAAATTATCACATTAATGGATCAAGAACAGTGCAAAAATCGAAGCTAATAGGTATCAAACATGCTGAATTTCAAGCATCATGTGTCATAAAAATCACCTCAAACTCGAAAATTTATATTATTCTTTGACACGAGTTACCAGGACCATACTTTAAAAAAAAAATCACCATATTTTCTTTCCCGATTAAGTGATGAAACAGAAAAAATAAAATAAAATCTGATCAAAAGAAACAAACAAGGGAAAGACGAGCAACAAAATCCACAATAAGAACGAGTTAAAAATCCTAAATCACTACCTTCGGTTATGATCGAATATTAAATCAAGGTTTCCATTTGATTTTGCCTTCACAAAACTGGACTTTAAATTAGAGCAAGGAATAACAAGGAAAAGAAATTTAAAGCAAAAGACAATGAGGTAGGAAATGCAAAACCTCATCGTGGCCAGGAAGAAGATCTTCTCCTCGAAACCTGACGTTTCAAAATCAAGTGGATCCAGAGGCTTTGCTCTTGGTGCCAAAACCGTTTCTACGGCACCAATTGAGCCCCCGTTGCCATCGCCAGCGCTACAGCCACCCACACCACCACCACCACCACCAATTTTATCAGTACCGGAGCATACCGTAGGAACAGAGAAGATCCAAGGTATTAAATTGGAGAGGATTCTAGATGGAAAACCAGCCCGTAGTTTCAGGAAACTCGATAAGATCGTGTGATTGAACAGAAATACAGAGACAACGCAACGAAATGAAAACTCTGTGTTGTTTTCGTAGCCCGACGAGGATATCTTCCCACTGCTTGCAGAGCGGATATGAAGATCTAGACTTACAGTACACGTCGGCGACTCCGTTTTAACAGAGTTTTCGCCGCCTCTCCCGCCAATGCTGCATCGACCACCACTATTATTACTATTAATGACATTTCTAAGCAGCTTGATAAGACTTATGATAGCTGCACAGTGGATGAGAACTGACGGAAACAGCTCACAAAATGTTTGAGATTGAAGGAAGCTCGATTGTTTTGGAGCGGAGAGGATCTCAAATCTCGTTTCCTTTTCCTGACCACCAGCAAGGGAGAATTTCTCCTTCTTGCTGATAGAATCTCCGAAGCCAAGAGAGGTTCGCAGCGGTTTGATATCAGAACCAGGGCCAGGCGTCAACAACATCTTAGGACCGAAAGCTGAGCTTCTCCCAACAACGTTAATCTGCTTGGGTTTGGATGATCTTCGGAGAGATAAAAAAGCTGAATGGGGCCTGATTAACGACTTCGGCGGCGAGTTTAGGTGTTTCTGACAGGATAGAGTAGAAAGCAAGCACAAGGCAGTCATTTCTCTCGACTGGGTTTCGAATAGGAGGGTTTTGAGAACAAGTGGATGGTTAATATCGAAGAATGGCTGCGTAGCTATTGCGACAGTGCTTTTCTATTAGTGTGTACGTTTATAGAATGGAAGTCCAACATATGGGGGCGAGAGAATCTATAAACTATAGAACATCTAATGGGATCCTCTGCTTTTCTCTTTCTTTGGTGGGTACAAGGAAGGAGGCCCAGTTCTCAGGTTGCCTTTTCAAGACACGGGCAAATATAATGTGTCCGAAACACAAGTACACGTGACCATCTTTCGAAAGTGAACGCACGAATCCCGACCTAGATACCCTCATTATTAACTGGACAGCTCCGAAAATCTATGGACCGAGCCCAAAATCGGATGCCTAAGTCCACACATTAAATTTGTCGGCTTTGGCATGGCTTAACGAGGTGGAGGGCAAGTTAGTCATTCTATTGTTTTGTGTAATTAATTAATGATGCATAATTTATTCTATCACATGAGAATACAAATAAATTTTATGACTGTAAGAACCAATAATATCTGTAAGATCGACAGAGATGGAGTAGCACAGCATTTTTTTCCCCCCCCAATAAAACACCCCAGCAAATCTCTAATCTCTTTATACGTTAAAAGAGTCGAGAAAATTTGAGCGATGATTGGCTAATAAATTATGTTAACCTGTTATTAGGTAACGGTTGTGTTGGTTATTAAATCAGAGGTTGACTTTTATTTGTATTTGATATTTGCTAATTAAGGTTAAATTTCTTATTCTGATTTGAAGGAGCTGAAGCAGCAGCTGGTGAAAGGTAGTGAAGATCTCCTCGGACCTTGTGATGTTGATGAAGTAAGGAGTTGGCTTGGGAGAGGATGGTTTGGATGTAGCAATTGCAAGCCTGGATTCGGCCGGGAAGAATGCTTTTGTGATGAGCTGACCATCTACAGGCTATCAGATCCTTGACATCTTTATAAAGGAGAAAGCTATGGTGAGCGTATGATTTCTTTGAGATGGTTGTGACTTTTATATATAATGTTTCTCTTGTCCTTATTTTCAAGCTATGATGACCGTATGATTTCTTTCTGATGGTTGTGCCTATACTGAATATGAGACTTTGTTCTTCTGACTGAACAAGCGTGCAAGGCTCTGATTTTGAGAGACTAAATGATTTTGTTCTTCTACGGATAAGGTTTTTGTTGCTGTATGCTGAATTTTACAGTTCTCAAATCATTTAAAAAATGATTGCAAGGCATCAGTGCTTGCTGGAGATGTAAGCCACTTGAAGGAGCCCAGGAGGAAGGCTGCAGAAGGTAGTGAAGGTCTTTTCATGCCATTGGATGTTGATGAAGAGTTGAGCATAAGAGTAAGGAAAGAATTTTTATGGATGTTTGTATAGAGTTCTGCATGTTTAACAATAGTGCAGTGTTATTTAACAAGTTATTTTGTCTGCATTAAGAGTCCATTTTTGCTGTGAACTCTGCCTTAAATTCAGCTTCTGTAGACTAGTATATGTTTTGAGATTCAGAGATGCTGATAAGTACAGAATATACTTTGTGAATTAATTGCAAAGGAAATAAGAATTTCTACATTTTATGTTTCGGATCTTGCTTCTTGTGACAGGTTTTGCATTGAGTTCTAATTTTAGGATGTGAACGTGAGATGAATCAAAGTTAAAGTGTGTACATGTCAATCTTTGCAGGAAGGTATTATGGTAAGAAATTCGAATTCATTTGGACCTCTAATCTGATATGCAAAATCGGGCTGAAATCCTACTTGCAGCAGCATTTAAGTTTTCATACTACATATTCAAATGCGCATATCGGAATCATGTGATTCAAAAATCAAAATTCATATAAGCATCTAGGACTAAAACTTCTACTATGGGAATCACGGTAAGATAAAATCATTTTGAATGCGAAGGTCAGGATGCAGGCTGGAGGTCGAGACTAGTCTCGTTATCTGATGAGGAAACTAGTAGTTCAGAGTATCCCACTAGGATTTAGCTATTGATTTCTATTCATGCTTATTGAAATGTTTTGAGATGATATATATGTGCTTTCTCGTTTCTTACAATCGATAATTGTTGTTAGGGTAATTTGATTGCTACAACTATCACTTTCATTTATTAGGCAGGGATAGGGAAGTTAAACTACTCAAGCTTTTGAACGGTTGCTTAGAATAAATCTTACAGACTTTGCTCCTAAGACTACTACCGAGTGAATTAAAATTGCTTTTTAATATTTAATTGTTTTGATTGCAAGGAATTGATTAGAAAGCTTTATCTAATTGATTTACTCATAATCTTCTTATTCTCTTAGCTTCAAGGGACATCAAATTTATTTGCTTGAATTGAAAATATATTTATTTTAATTTAATGTTCAGCATATCTAGATGAATAGAAGTCTAGACCTTAGAACTAAATCATATCAGTTCATATATTTTATTTTCAGAATTTTGTTTCTTTAATTTTTTACTCAAATCCCCCGTTCGTTTTATTTATTTTAGTTTCTTGTATGAAGATTAAACAAAAATTTTCTTGGGTTCGACCTGGTCTTCACAGTCATATTCCAAATTTATTTTTTCTATGATAACAAAGTCAAAATTATATTTAAAAGGTTTCGACAACCGACCAAAATTTCGGTGCTGTTTCCCGGGAAGTTTTTATCTAGTTTTTCTTTAATAGTGAACTGCTTTATGCCAAGATCTTCTTGTACATGTGAAGAAATTTTTTGATCCAGAGGTTGAAAGAAGAACAAGATCAAATCGGAAGGCAAAAATACAAGAGGAGAACCTGCCAACCTTAACTTTTGCAACAAGTAATTCTGAAAGCAAAAGTGAAACAGAAGTTTCTGAAAACATGGCAGAACAGAGGACATTAAGGGAGTTAGCAACTCCCAACGTGAACCAATTAACAACCTTTTTGCATTGAATTTCCAAATTAGATTTTCTGTTTCACAAGAGTTCTTGTTAAACTCCAACCTCCAAGCTGGTGGAGAAGGGCTTCCCTTTCGACTCTTCCTCGTCTTCTTTTTTTTCTGGATCTGGAACTGGTAAGTACATGATATCCTAGATATGGTTGCGACTTTTTATATTGACTATTTTCTCCTTGATTTATAGCATATGTAATTATCCTGGTCTGCGAGGAATTGAGAGCTGATTAGATCGCAAATGCTTTGGTGTTCCAGCATAATAGATGGCTGAATATAATGAATTTGCATTACTGATTGCTTAATTGATGTTTATTATCTCGAAGCGAATTTTTCTGACGGCAGTTGTTTGATAATTGATGGGAGTTTGGGTTGCAGTCCCTTTGTGCAGAATGCTCTGATAATTGATGGGAGTTTGGCTTTATGAGTCAAAAATCGCACAATGCTCAGACAACTTATCCTGTTCGTATCAAAGTTATTACTATTTTGGAACTCAACTAGTGTGCAAGGTACGATTTTGAGAGATCACATGATGGTTTTGGGATGAACAAGTAATGGATCATGTTCAACTTTCTCGTTGGTTGTGTGTAATGAAAGAGGAGAGCTTGTGGAGGTTACAGTTTGAGAGGATAGAAAAACAGTCTCTGCGGAGAGAAACATTACTGCCGCAGGAATGTCAGTGAGGTGGAGAGGAAATCTAGAGCCAAGATTAGTGAACATCTTGGCACTCATAAGTTAGTTGTCAGGATTGATTAGGTTGAGTTTTGAGTTTAATCACAGCTCTTAAAGCCTCTTTTTTTTTCTTATGAATTCTGTTTCTTAAATCTTGAGAGTAAAACTTCGGTAAACCATTGGCTAATGCAATTGAAAGTAAAATTGCTGGTGACAACATGAGCTGGTTAATTTTGTTGTTGAGAGTTTGATAGTTGCTTGTTAGGTTTGCACTCACTTTTGACTTTTTTACACTCTTCAAGAATCTTATATGACAGTTGAAGTTAAATTGCAAGAAAATATTTTGGAGGTTATAGAAAGTTGAGATTGTTTATTTGATGAATTGTAATTGTATTCCTTTAATTGATGTATTCTGTACACACAATCATATATATAGTATTACAGTGATGACAGTTAACTTATCTATTCTAGCTGTCATTATTGTGCAATTTAATTGACATAAATTGCATTGTTTCCGTTGCTTGCTTCCGTTACTGTATGTGTTGAATTGATGACAGTAACGGGTGCCTTAAAGTCTTGATCTTCATGTTTCAGTTCGGCTGCTGTTACGTGACCTTCCAGATCCTCACTCTTCAGTTTAGTTGTAATTAAGGCTGCATTATCTTCATGGGTTTCATTAAGTTCAGCTGCCGTTACCTGTTCTTCTACACGCCCCCTCAAGCTAAAGGGGAGGTCACGAACATTCAGATTGAGTTGAACCTGTCGAAACTTCGCTGGTGGTAGCGGTTTGGTGAGAGCATCAGCCAATTGATCTCTACTGGAAATGAATTTAACAATGAGTTCTTTGTTGCAGACTTGATCGCGGACAAAATGAAAATCAATTTCGATATGTTTGGTTCGCGCATGAAACTTTGGATTCGAAGTAAGATACGTAGCTCCAATATTGTCACACCATAATGTTGGGCTGTGTTGTTGGGGCAAGCCAAGCTCATAGAAAATGGACCGGAACCAAGTGAGCTCAGCCGCGGCATTTGCAATAGCTTTGTACTCAGCTTCAGTACTGCTGCGAGCTACTGTGGCCTGTTGTTTGCAACTCCAGGAAATTAAATTAGAACCCATATAAATACAATATGCACTTACTGATCTTCGATCATCACAATCCGCAGCCCAGTCCGAATATGTGAAGGCTTGTAGATTGAAATTAGTGTGTCTGCTGATAAATAAACCTGTGGAAATAGAATGCTTGAGGTAACGCAGAATGCGTTTGATAGCAAGCCAATGTGTGTCCAATGGATTGTGCATAAATTTGCTGACTTTATGTACAGCAAAGGCAAGATCTGGTCTTGTAAAAGCAAGGTATTGCATGCTGCCAACTACACTCCGGTAGAGACTTATGTCTTCAAATGGGGTACCATCCGTAGATGAGAGGTGACAATTAGAAGCCATTGGGCTAGTGCACGGTTTTGCATTCTCCATCTTGCTTCTGTGAAGTAATTCGGCAATATACTTCCTTTGGGTTAGAAATAGACCGTCTGCACACCAAAGAGCTTCAACCCCCAAAAAATAATTCAAGTTCCCTAAGTCTTTGACAGCAAATGATTGTTGCAAGGAACAAATAATATCTTGAATGAGAGATGCATTGGATCCGGTTATCAATATATCATCAACATAAATAAGGATATATATAACCGACTTATCTTTCCACAGCCCAAAGAGAGAGCTGTCGGCCTTGCTTTCTCGGAACCCCAATGTTTGCAGCTTGGTAGATAATTTGGAGAACCAAGATCGTGGTGCTTGTCGCAATCCATAGAGGGATTTGTGTAATTTGCAGACATGGTTAGGATATTGAGGGTGAACATACCCTTGTGGTTGTGTCATGTAAACAGTTTCATGTAAATCACCGTGCAAGAAGGCATTTTGCACATCAAGTTGTTTGATTGGCCAATTGTATGAAACAGCAACTGAAATGACCAATCGAATTGTGGCATGCTTGACTACAGGACTGAAAGTATCATAGAAATCAATACCTTCCTGTTGGTGGAATCCCTTAGCAACCAACCGAGCTTTGTAACGCTCAATTGTTCCATCCACCTTTAGCTTGATTTTGTAAATCCACCGACAGCCCACAATGTTTGCTTGATGTGGAGGAATGACCAAGGACCAAGTTCCATTTTGTAGCAGTGCTGAAAACTCAGTATTCATGGCTTCACGCCAGTGTGCTGACTTTGATACTTGAGTGTAGTTTGTAGGTTCAGCTGCCTTGATAACCTGTGCTGCAACTAGTGCTTTTGGAAGAGGATAGCGAATGAAATCATCAGCAATTCTTTTGGGACAATAAATGAGGTTTTTAGACCTTGTGACCATGGAGTGATGGTTGTGGGAGACTGGCTGTGGATGGTCATGTGAGTCAGTGTGCATCTCGGGAAAAACAGAGGAAGCTGACTCTGTTCTGATGTGGTCAGGTGCTGCTGAAGCTGTGACCGGGGCTGAAGATAAAGGATGATGTTGGTCCTGAGCAGTATGAGGGATATCTGGCGTGACAAACCGAGTGGTATCTGGTCTTGGATCTGCAAAGGCCACGGGTGGAGAGGAATTTGTACCTGCAGAAATCAAAACAAGAAGAGCAGATGGTGTACTTGAAGCCAAGTGGTTAGATTGCAAATCAACTGGATCAGAAGATGGGACAGACACGGTTTGATGAGGAAGAGAAATAGAGGAGGAATCAGTTAGATTTTCACCGATGGACAGGTCTTTAGAATATGGAAAGAGGGATTCATCGAATATAACATGCCGAGAGACATAAATTTTTCCCGTAGATAAATCAAGACACTTGTATCCTTGATGACATGGACTATAACCAATAAAGATGCATGTTTTTGATCGAAAATTAAGTTTGTTCTTGTTATATGGCCGTAAATTGGGCCAACATGCACAGCCAAACACACGCATAAATTGGTAATCAGGTGTCTTGTTATAGAGAATTTCGTATGGGGACTTGTGATGTAATATTGGTGTTGGGAGCCGGTTGATAATGTATGTGGCAGTAGTGAAAGCATCTTCCCAGTAAATCATTGGTAAATTGGAATGAGCTAAGAGACTTAAACCAACTTCGACAATGTGTCTATGTTTGCGTTCAATGGAGCCATTTTGTTGATGGGTGTGTGGGCAAGCAATTCGATGATGAATGCCATTGTTGTGTAAGTATGTGTTTAGACAACGATACTCCCCACCCCAATCAGACTGAATTGCCTTAATTTCTATCAAACTGTTTTTCCACATGTGTTTGAAAATTTAAAAACACATGTTCAACATCATATTTCAGTTTAATAGGGAAAAGCCACAAAAATTTGGAATAGTCATCTAGGAAACTAACATAATATTTGGCTCCTGTTGTAGATGGGATGAAGGCTGGTCCCCATACATCGGTGAATATTAATTCTAACGGGTTTAATGACACAGACATGGAAGGATGAAAGGGCAAATTATGGCTTTTTGCCATTTGACAATCAGGACAAACATGAGCATTTTTATTCGGCAAGACACGAAATGGAAGAGAGGAAAGGACTTTATTAATGACGGGAGCAGATACATGTCCAAGCCGGCGGTGCCAGTCACTTGAACGAAGACTCGAGAGTGCCCGTGGAAGACATGGATTATTGATGAATTTATAGAGACCATCATGAAGTAAACCGTGATGAAGGACCTTCCCCGAGTAATCCTTCACAAGAAAATGAAAAGAGTGAAATTCAAAATACACATTGTTATCGACACAAAATTGATGGACTGACAGTAATTTTTGATGCAATTCGGGAACAAGAAGAACTTGATTAAGAAGAAAAGTGGACGAGGGAGTGGACAATATAGAGGATCCAATTTTTAAAATTTGCAAACCTTGACCATTGCCAACTTGTACATTATCTGCACCAGTATAATCTGATTTCTGAAGATTCAAATTATTAGTATCATTTGTAAAATGATGTGTGGCACCAGTATCTGCATTCCATGCATTGTCCCAGTTATTGTTGCCGTGATGCATTGTCAACAGCCCTTGTTTTGGTGGCATGTTGTTTGTATCCTGGTAAGTGACGTCAAACCTGAAATAACATTTCTTAGCATAATGGCCAATTTTGTTACAAATTTGGCACACAACAGAGGATTGATTAAAATTTCTGCCGCCAGAATTGTGACCACCACGTTGAGCACGCCCCCTGTCACGAAAATTGCTTCGCCTATTGAAGTTTTGCCGCTGAGCAATGTTGGCCGAGAGTTGCTGGTTGACAGGGGAGAGTTGATGTCGAGATAAGCGTGCCTCAGAAGTAAGTAGCAAGGAGTAGATCTCTTCCAGTGTAATGTCATCAGTGCGTGCTGAGGTGGAAGCCACAAGACTATCATACTCGTGGCTGAGACCTGCAAGCAAATAAGTGATAATATCATCATGATTTAGTGGCTGTCCAGGGACAGCAAGTTCATTCGTAAGCCGTTTGATGAAATGAAAGTAATCGGTGGCTGTCTTGCCGCCTTTTGTGGCGGTTGCAAGTTGCGTGCGAATTTGTAGAATTCATGCACGGGATCGAGATGAGAAAGTTTCATCTAGTGCGTTCCAGACACCTCTGGAAGTTGTATATGTCACCACTTGAGCAAGAACAGGTTCAGATAAAGAGGTCATGAGAATGCTGAGGATGATGTTATCTTGACGAATCCACTGTGAGTAAGCTGGATTAAGTCGTTCAGTAACAGAAGATGATTCAGAATTGGTGACTGAGATGATTTTGGGTGGTTTTGGAATACTACCATCAAGGAATCCAAAGAGGTCTTGGCCTCTAAAATAAGGTACAAGCTGAGCTTTCCAAAGAAGAAAGTTGTCATGGTTGAGTTTGACAGTTGTGACAGAGGGCATAGAGATGATAGAAGAGGAAGATTGAGCTGCAGAAGAGTTTGAGGAAGACATTGAGACGTTAGTCTTTTAATGGCTCTGATACCATATAGAAAGTTGAGATTGTTTATTTGATGAATTGTAATTGTATTCCTTTAATTGATGTATTCTGTACACACAATCATATATATAGTATTACAGTGATGACAGTTAACGTATCTATTATAGCTGTAATTATTGTGCAATTTAATTGACATAAATTGCATTGTTTTCGTTGCTTGCTTCCGTTACTGTATCTGTTGAATTGATGACAGTAACGGGTGCCTTAAAGTCTTGATCTTCATGTTTCAGTTCGGCTGCTGTTACGTGACCTTCCAGATCCTCACTCTTCAGTTTAGTTGTAATTAAGGCTGCATTATCTTCATGGGTTTCATTAAGTTCAGCTGCCGTTACCTGTTCTTCTACAGAGGTGAACCATTCATTTCTATTTTTCTGGTTGATGTTATTGCTGCAAGAGGATGCATTGGGAGAGATAATGAAGCATATAAAAAGCTTCAAGGGAAGTATGCAAGGATATGCACGATTCTCATTCCAAGCAAAACAGAGCACATCCAGCCTGAAATCATGTCTAATATTCTGCCATTAAATCCATAATTGAGATAATTCTTCAGCTGTATATTGTATAGGTAGCTTAGTTTTAGCATCAACATTTATATGCTTCCTAAAGTAGACTCTCAATTACTTTATATATATTTCAGAACTTCAATCAATAAAGGGAGTGGGGAAATTCATTCATTGAAAATCACAACAATATTCATCATCTTACACTGCAAAGAAGGGCACAGTGATGATACTGGAGTAAACCAGTTTCTTGCAGGCTAGCTCCATCCACCAGGCAGCAAATCCACACTCGACCAATTTTCTGCCGCACAAGATTTATCATTAAAATCCACATTTCAAATAAGAGGAGAGGTGCGGTCTACTTGCAAAAGCTTTTCTCCACCGACGACATGCATTACAAGGGACTGCTTTGAGTTTTCCTCTCTATAAAAAAGAGATTGAGACTAGAGAGCAGAATGAGTCTTAGAAAAGATGCATTACAAGCAAAACATTTTAAAAAAGATCGCTAACACAAACTTCTTCATTACCTATAATATAAAACACGTCCCAGTTTTACTGTGCTAATCCACAGTAACCTTTACTATTAGTATATGTTTTCGGGAACCATGAACAATATGTTGAGGCAGTCGAGTTGGTCCCAATAGCGCGACGTTATGGCTGCCGAGAGGGCGCGGGTTCGAATCGAAATCTCAGCAGGTTTTTATTTTACCCACAGTATAAATGTTGTTATTAGTTAAGATTTTACTTGTATTGATGGTTAGGGTTTGAAGATATTGTTTGGGTTTGATTGATGAATTGATTGAGATGTTAATGGTTGAATGTGTTGGGTAATGGTTTAATTGATTTGATTGTAGATGATTCTGAAGTTAATTGATGTGTTTGTGTAAAATAATATTGAGAAATTGTGAAAAACCTTTGCTAGAATTCTGGGGTAGAGGTTCAAGATGACGAATCGCACAAGAAAGAGGAACAAGCACAAGTACTCGTAGACATCAAATGGCAGAATCGAGGTAAGGTTACTGCAATCCCTTTTCTTTATTTATAGCAAAATTAAAGTGTTACATGCGAATGAGAACCCTGATTGATTACAACTTCCTCTCCTATCTTTATTCTAGATAAGCTAGATTTATAGTTGTAATTGATCCAACAATTGATCTTATTTAGGAAAAAAAACATTAATTGAAATCTAGTCTAACCCTAAAACTATTGTAGTCTTGAATCTTCAACACTCCCCCTTGGTTTTAAGGCTGCACATACCCAGCTTCTCCCTTAGATCTTCAAATCTTTCTTTGGCTAAAGGTTTGGTAAACACAAATCAATCAATTGTTCCTTTGAAGTGTGGTACTTCACTTATGGCTCTCCCTCTTGCAGAAATTGTCTAATTGCATGAAATTTGATTTTCATGTGTTTGATTCTATCATGAAAAACATTTTTTTTTGAAATTGCAATAGCTGAAGTATTATCACAAAATAATTATGTTGGACTTTGTTGATTGATGTTAAGATCACACAAGATCTTCCTTAGCCAAACTAGTTGCTTTGTTGCTACATAGGCTGATATATAGCGAACAATGGGTGTTGAACAACCTTTATGTAGATATTCCAATACCCCATGAAACATCCAAACAGTAGTCGACAGAATACAACCACTTCTCCAAACTCCCCCTGGGCACGTACTCTAGCACCATGGCTCTGAAATCATTGTTCAACACCCATTGTTCGCTGATAGTAAACCCAGCATGTACTGCTAGAAGATGTGGTTGCCCATTTAAATGATTATGGCATTGCAAAGCTCCTAGGTGAAGGGGAATCTACAACACAAACTTAAACTCCTTCATCTATGGGCATCTATATGTTGCGATTGCTAGTAAGGAATTATGTCTGATTGAAAGGAAGCACTTGATGTTTTCCATTTGATAGAAAACACACAAAAATGTTAAACACTTGAATCGTGCATTTGCTTACTAGCAACATCGATATTAAACTTGGCTTGGGATCTTAGTGCGTCTTTGAAGGACCACAATATAGCATGTCAAACATGAAAGCTTGGTTTGCATTGTATCAGAACAGTTGAGTCTTACCACAAATGGCTTATTATCAATTTCACGTTTTGGTCTAAGTATATGAAGAGAGACATGAACAATTAACCAATAGATGACTTTATATATATATATATATATATATATATATATATATATATATTAAAAGTGTTTTCAAGAAAAATTAAATTTTATTTTATTTTTTTGGCTTCAAATCAATTTTTATGTGTTTTCATATGGTTTTAAAACTAAAAATAAGATTTTTTTTATAAAAATAATTTGAAGTGTTTTCAAGCAAAAAGGGAAGAGAGGGCAATATCAGTCATTTAGCTCTAATGAGGTCCTTTTGGGGACAGCTAGGGTGCTCGGGACAGCTTGCGCGCGACTCGATTAAATTTGCAGGATCCTGTGCTTGGGCCATATAAATTGATGCATCAAGAAAAACAAATAAAAAATAAACTAGTGATGATCATCTTTTACATCTCTTTTAGATGCTACGAGCTACTTACCCTGCACTCTGCCGCAGATAAACTAATTTTTTTAAAATATAAAAATCAAAAGAATTTAGTTGCTTTATGATTTATTTTTTATTTTGATTTCAACTCTCATTCTTTTCATATTGTTTTTTACTCTATATCTTTTTGTTTAATTAATTATTTTTCCCCGTTATGTTCTTTCATGTTTTTTTATCATGTTTAATTTTGTGTCCCCGTTGTTATTTTTTTTCTTCTTTTAATTTCTAATTAATATCATTGTCTTTTCTTTTACTATTTAATTAAAATAAAACCAACTCATTAATCTCATTTGGTGTCATAACTCAAATTGTAAATATATCTTATAAGTTTGCAATATTTAGACATTGTTTTTCATGAGAAAAATATTGAGGATTTCCATAATTTTAATATTAATTTTTGCAGAAAAAATACATACTCGCAATATAGCACGGGTACATCCTAGTATTTACCAAAATAGGTAGTCCAATACAATTTTAAAAAAAATTAAAGACAAAGGGATGAAATGAATAACATGATATATGTTCAATTTGAATTGAAAAACAAAATTGAAACAATTAAAAGCTCAATACCAAAAAAATAACAAGCATTAATGCATGATTAATAGCAGCAACCCAAGAGCTTGATTAGGGATGGCTTCACACTCGAGTCTAAAATTTTTACTATTAGTTTAGAACCCAGCTCCAGAATGGTGGCTGAACATGCCAGACCTGATCCAATCCCAAAAGCTCAGCCCATTATCCTAAAAGCTCAGCAGCCCATACTAAACCACCCAAAATTGTTAAACACTTGAAACGTGCATTTGCTTGCTAGCAGCATCGATATTAAAACAAATAGCTTTAGTCAAACATGAAGGACCGCAATATAGCATGTCAATCATGAAAGCTTGGTTTGGATTGTATCAGAACAGTTGAGTCTTAAGACAGGTGCTTATTATCAATTTCACGTTTTGGTCCAAGTATATGCTTTAGTATTGGAGGTGGGACAGAAAAATACAAATATAACCTAAAAAACCTTCCTTCTGGGTTGTCTTGGAAACTACAAACCGCTCAGATCTCATTTGCTGCCCTGACATATAGCTCAGATCGCACAACGTTTGCATTCGTGCTACAACGTAGCTGCAAATGTAAAAGGTGAGCCAAGGGCAACTGACCATCCCAAGGCAACATCTGTGCCTCTACCATCGACATCCTGTGTATAAACAAACAATCAACGTGTGTTAAAGAGTAATTGAGACGATAAAAGAGTCCTCATGTGTTGCAGTTGATGATTTGAACAGTAACTGTTTTAAACAGTTACTGTTTGGATTTAAAGATGGAAGTTCCAGAAATCTGATGCACATGCTCGGCTTTTGTACTGACTAATGAGTGTGAGCATGCCTTGAGAGAGTCTAGAGAAAGATAGAGAGAGAACCTGGTGGACTGCAATGCTGGAATTGATTCCGGCTCCACTGATCTTCTGACCATGAACCGATTCTCTCCTTACAGATTGGGCCTCTTCCACAGGACACACAGCAATCACACTGATGTGCTTTGGGAAACCAAGCCCCATTGACTGCAAATGCTCAATAAGAAATCCATGGGACAGCCCAAGAATGCTGTTTGGCTTCATCCGAGAGAAAACTTTCTCATAAACACCGGCCTGATGCATGATATTGAAGTTGAAGGGCTTAGAATGTGACCAAAACAGACGTTCATCAACACCAGACACATGATATTTATGAGATGACCTTTTAAAAAATCGGATCATCATACAGAATGCATCACAGAACTTTTACCTCTGCTTGATGAGTTATGGGGGAAAATGTACTGAAAACAGATGTGCTGGAGATGCGCTAGAAAATCAGAAACATTTTCTTCTCCTACTCTAATTTGATACATAGAACCAAACTCAACCTCGCGACTTCTCAGAAGAAAATTAAGCAAGCACATGCGAACACATAAGCAGACAGACGTATCATAAATGCGTAGTCACTAAGAAATAACAAATAACATACACTTAGCACTTCGCATAAGTTGAGACCATATAGAACCTTGAGCAAGCAAATTGGCATTGATACAGTACATACAGAAAAGTAACCCCTGGAGAACGTCACAAGAAACAATTTCTATTATGACATCGAAGACAAGTAGCAGAACAACACCATCTGTATTGCTTGCCCCAACTCTGTATTTGCTTTTGTTTTTCACCCCACACAACGTCCGCAAACTCGAGTTAAGAATACTAAAGGATCTAGTCTTTTGTCTGGCCTGAATCTCAATAGTTACAAATTGAAAGAAAAATACAGAAACAACAAATAGAGAAACAAATTCAGAACTTACTCTAAAATATTAATTAACAAAACAAACCTGTTCAGCATTGGAAACCAAAAGAAGCACGAGATCACTGCCTGAAATAGTTTCCCAGATATCTCCTAAAGTATCACTCTCTTCAGTAAAACCAGCAGCTCGAGCTTCAGCAAAAGAGCTAGAATTCTTCTTCAGACCCACCTATACCATACAAAGTAACCATGTAACTTCCTAAACAGCTAAAAGTTCTGTGTGTACGTAAGAGTGAGGTGTAAATAAGTAGTTACCTTGACTTTTATATCAGACTTGACTTCAGCAAGTGCATCCCTTAAATTCTGAGCTTGAACAGAACCCTGTTAATGAATGAGGGCTTGTCAGCAATCCGCACAGAGTCATGAATAAAATAGCATTAAAGGAAAGATTTATGATAGAATGAAGCTAGCAAACATCGTACACAGATTGAGCTATCGATATAAATGCACACGTTCATAGACGATCCGTTTCCAGTTTCCACAGACACTCCAAAAGATTTGGTAGAATGGAAAGTGGGTTTTTTACTCTTACCAACTTTTAGTCCTCAAGCAGAACCAAGACATACTGGTAAGATTCGGCAAATTTAAAGGCAATTGTACATATTTTAAGCACAAAATCGATAGTATTCACCTGGGAAACCCAACCAATGACACCGATCTGTTCAATGCCCTTGAATGCATATGGGAGCAAGGGAAACACATCCTTGCCTCCTCTCACAATGTACTGCAATGCAATAGGAACAATCCATCATCCATAACCATTGTTTCAAAGAGAAAGAAGTACAACTTAGACGTACGGGGAAACAATGTATTAGACAAAACCTAATAAAATAGTTATCTTCGATTATCAAACACTAATAAAGTGTCCAATATTTGATTACAGAATTCACAAAATGGAGCTCTAGATTTAGAGAAGGAAATGGATAAAATAAATTCTGGAAAATCAAACCTTGTCATGGCCAGCGAGAATGATCTTCTCCTTCTTGAAAACGAAAGTCTCAAAATCGAGAGAAGCCGGAAGCTTAACCCTTGGATGCATGACCCTTTCAACAGCAGCAGCAGCTGAGCCCCTTCCGCCACGGCCGCCACCGTCACCTCCACGAATTTTAGTAACAATAGCTATGATCGCTTGCACAGCCACATGATTGAAGAAGTCCCAGTTAAGGAATTGTGAGAATTTGCCACCGAAAAGAGAAGCAGAGACGTTGCCATGCAATTCAAATCGTGTCTCTTTTACATGACTAGATAAGGAGATCTTCTCGCTGCTTGTAAAGCGGGTAAGAAAACCAAGACTTGCAGCACACGGTGGTGGCGGGTCTGCATTAGATGAGCCGTCACCGTCCACGTCCTTTTCTCCGCCGCCACCTCCGCCGCCACCTCCGCCACTAACATTACTATTTTTATGTAGCTCACCAATTAGTGTTAAGACAAGTGATAGAAACACATAAAACTGTTGCGGATACTGGACTGGTTTCGATGGTTTTGGAGGAATGGTGGGTGGAAGGAGAGGAGCAGAGGCACCAATATGAGTTTCAAATAATAATTCCTCTTCCTGAACACCATCAGGGGAGATGCTCTTCTTCTTTCTGTAGGAGGTCCCGAAATCAAGAGAAGCTGACACCGGTTTCTTCTTACCATAAGGATACGCCACCGGCATTCTAAACGCTACTGGTGACCCTGACAGCTTGGGTATGCGTCTTATCAGAGATAGACCAATATGTGAATGTGTTTTGCTTAGAGAGTTTGGTGGTGGGGGAAGCTTTGGACTGGGTAGAGCATAAGGGAAGCAAGCAGCCGCCATTTTGGTTCCGGAGACGGTGGAGACAACGGGTTTTTTTTGTACAATGCAAAGAAAGTTGGACACGAGCTCTTGAGCATTAATGTACACGAATCTTTCAAAAGTTAACTTTCAACGCAAGAACACACAACACGTGTCCATTGTCACTTCAACGCAAAAAAAAAACATATGACAAATTAAATAATTATTTTTAAAAAATTCGTAAGCAATATAATTTTTAATTTTTAATTATATTTAAATAATAAAAATGAATTTAAAATAGAAAAAACCCCAACAGTGAATTTTCAACCTAAAACTGGAAAACATATGATAAATTAAATAATTATTTAAAAAAAAATCCTCTAATAATATAATTATTAATTTTTTAATTATATTTAAATAAAAAAAATGAAAAATAGAAAAAACCGCAACATTGTATTAGTGGGACAGCCAAAGGAGATGTGTGTTTCCGAGTCCCATGTGGACCCAAGTATGAGCAGATGATTAAGATCTTTGCATCTTTGCACTCATCGCTCACCACCACCACCACCACCACCACCAAGCTGAATATTATTCGTTCACAGATAATAGTATTTGATATTTGATTGTATCAGTATTAGTCCACAACCACTGCTGCATTGTGTTAGTCCATAAAAAAATTGAATTTAAAATAAGAAAACCGCAATATCAAAAAGTGTGCAAGCTCTGATTTTGAGAGTCTAAATCATTACTGCTTTCTGGTGCTTGTTGGTAACGTAAGCCACTTGAGGGAGCCCAGGAGGAAGGCTGCAGAAGGTAGTGAAGGTCTTTTCATGCCATTGGATGTTGATGAAGAGTTGAGCATAAGAATATGGTTTTGATTAATTGTCTTGTTGCATTACTTTTCTTGATTGAGAGTTCGATAATGGAAATATCATGGTAATAGTTTTGATTAATTGTCTTGTTGCCTGCAAAGTTACATATGGACCACTTGATGAATAAACAGTTATGATTAGACTGAATTATTTGGTATTGTGAGAGCTGGATTGTTGTGATCCTGTCAAGATTCTAGCTTTGGATTGCTCAATTACTAGTCAATTTGAACTCTCAGATGGACAAGTGAAAGTGTTTAAAGAAGAAAAATTGAAACAGGGAAGAAAAACAGAAATGATGAACGCCAGAAATTGATTTGCACAGTAGATGTTTTTACTGTTCACAAATCTTTGATTGATTGCAGAATTGAATAATTGAATTGAAATGCATCCTTACAATTTATAGAACAGAAAAATAAACATGACAAACTATTTTTCAGCCATGATATGGACTCCATAATCATGTAACAAGCTGCCACTAAGACACGAAGTGAGCTGCATTACTACACGTAATCACGGCATCTACATGTTGCGATTGCAAGCCTGGAGTTCTGTCTGATTTAAGACAAGAACTTCATTGATGCTCTCCATCTAATAATAATGAGGGCAGAGATTGCGACTTTGGAAGGCAGGATGAGGAATGTCTTTGTGATGAGCAGCTGCAATGAAGGGGGCGGCGGCGGCGATACTAAAGCTCACCAGTTTCGCGGTGGCTCCATCCACCAGGCCTTGAGATCCGTACTTGACAAATTTTCTGCCTCGCAGGAATTCTCGTTAAAATCCACACTTTCAAACAAGAGTAGAAGGGTTGGCTTATTCAAACCATCCCTGTCATCTTCTTCAGGAGATCTCTGGTGAGCCTATGATTTTTCAGCTGTCGTTAATGCTCCTTGTATAATGTTCATAGCATATTTTATCTTGTTGGGGTAAATAGTTTCTTCAAGATTGCTGTGTTAGTTTGCATTTTCCTTCTGATATGCTCGTAATCTTGTGCTGTATCCCTATCTTCTATTTCACCTTCTTCACTATCTTCCATGGCCAGAGCTTCTGTCATTTCAATAGCAAACTCGAGCACATTAGCATGCCTAGGAATGGAATGACCAGCGAACGTAATCCGCTGCGCGAGGAGATGCAAGGAACCATGATGCAGAACAGTTCCATTTGATAATCATAAACAGTACAACTCGAAATGAAAATCTGAAATATTTCATTCTGAAAAAATAAAATACCAAAATTGACAATTGTGGTTAAAACCATAGACAAATAACAATCCCTAGCCGTGTGTGCTTAACCTAGCCAGTCCATTTTTTTAAATTCAGAAACAGAAAACTTGTAGTCTTTCCTTTTTTTAAAAAAAAAAATAACAAATAAAAAAGTATAGTGTGCTTGAACTTGTAGGTGTAGTAGCCTCACCCCCTTGCACATTTATCATGTGAGCTGAACCATAAATCTAATTCAGAACAACGAGAGAAAAATATATTAATCTAATTTACCATTTATATGAACCGACTTTTTATTTAATTGTTTTAGTTGCTAGTACAATTTGTGGAAGCTTTTAATCTTTAATTAATTAGAAATTTGACTCAATTCTATAACAGATTTTCATTTTAAGTCTATCTAAACATTTTTTTTATGAATAAAAAGTCTTGGAAAAAAATTAAAATTTAGTGGTCATTAAAATTCAAATTTCTCAAGAAGAATTATTAAAAAGAAAAAAGGAAAGCAAGCATAAGAAGATAAACTCCATCCAACTTCCACGTGTATGAACATCATACGTGAATGTAGATTCGGCGCTTATGACATGGCGATAGGAACACCAGAGAAGTTTGTCTTGTCTTTCCAGTTACTACACAGCACAGGATCCTCCCCCCCCCTCTCTGTGGAGCTTCAATGGCGTTGTCTTCGCATACCCACAGCTTCTCTGTTCTCTCAGTAAGCAAAACAACAGAGAATGGCAATCGAAGAAGGAGAGCAAGAATGGTTGTAAAGATGGCAGCATCAACATCAGAAATGGCCGCCGCCTTTGAAGAGGGACAGCTAGAAAGACCTAAGTGGTCAGGAAAGACGCCTCTCTCTCGTCTTGTTGGAGCTCTTATTGCTTTCAAGCCTCTCTCCTCTGTTCTCAAACTTGGTGCCAGACAAGTCCTCATCAGGTCCCATTAATTAATTTCCCTTTATTTACCTACGATAATTTTCTGTGCTGCTCAATATTGCTGGTGTCGAAAATTAGCAGGCTGGCATTGGTTATGCCTGAATTTTTCTAATTTAATGGCTTTCTCTTTGACTTGAATATGGAGTTTTGAATGTGTGGAACAGAACAGCTGAGAAGGGGGACATTCCATGGAGAGAAATGACAAAGGAGATTCTGGAATCAGATGTGTATAAGGAGTTGGAGAGCATTCAAAATCCCTCACTTGTTTATCCAGATTGTGAGTATCTGAACCTATTGAATTCCTTCATATAATGATTCTCTTGCTCACACTCTGTAGTCAGTCTTCTTTTTGCTTGTAATTATGTTTGGATGGTTAGATTTGTTCATATTTCATTTTTATCTAAACCTTTTTATGACATAAAAGTTTGAACTTTGCTGCCAACATCCCTATCTTGATCTATAGATGCTTGCAATTTCTATTGGAACATTTGCATGTTTAAGGATATTTGAATTGAGCTAATGATGGAGTTAAATTTTAAGATTTTGGAGGTCTGTCCCTTTTCTTGGTGGGTTATTACTTGAAATTTTCTCGCTTTATTATGCTCTTCATACTTCAGTGATCAGGTAATCTAATTAAAATAAGCTGGTTCTATTTTCAGATTACCTAAATCCTTTCCATGCTTACGACGAGGGAAATCTTTCATGGCTGGTAAGTATTTATTACTCAGTTTCAGTGACATGGATTTGTATGTATCATTGGATGTATCTCCTTTCTGTGATTTAACAGTTCTGCTGAATGTATTCTTGATTACTTTATTAGTGCTTACAATTTACTGTTTTTCTTTTGAATGTCAAATTCTTGCCCCCAAATGAGCAAAAACTACAGCCTAGATTCTTTTATGTTCTGTCTAGCTCAAGTGGTGCTTGTAGATAGGGGTGAGCATTTTCGGTTCGGTTCGGTTTTTATCAATAAAAACAACCAAACCGATAAAAGAAAAAAATTCAAAAAAAAAACGAACTGAACCAGACCTGGTTTAAACCGATCGGTTTTGGTTCAGTTTTTTTTGCCTTTTGTTTTAACTTTAACCATGTTTTCCCTTTTCCCATTTAACCAAAATGGAAGCAAACCAAAAAATTTGAACGGAACCGGACGAATAAAAAACTTATAGCATATTTCTGTTTAATTTGAACCGGTTCGGTTCGGTTTATGGGTTTTTTACTTCAAAAACCGAAAAACCAAACCGAACCGGATTTTTTAAAAAAACATCTAATCGGTTTAATCGGTTTTTTTTTTCGATTCGGTTTTTTTCGGTTAATTTTTTTCGGGTTGTCTTCTTGCTCATGTTTATCAAGAATGAATCACAAGCTATAAAACATATGAACACGATGAAGTTAAATGTTATAGTCTTCTTAGTTCCTAAGCACAATAATATTTCTGTTTAATTTGAACCGGTTCGGTTCGGTTTATGGGTTTTTTACTTCAAAAACCGAAAAACCAAACCGAACCGGATTTTTTAAAAAAACATCTAATCGGTTTAATCGGTTTTTTTTTTCGATTCGGTTTTTTTCGGTTAATTTTTTTCGGGTTGTCTTCTTGCTCATGTTTATCAAGAATGAATCGCAAGCTATAAAACATATGAACACGATGAAGTTAAATGTTATAGTCTTCTTAGTTCCTAAGCACAATAATATGAAAGAGAGGATGATCCTATGGTAGACACGTGTCTAATGTCAGGCTGCAGCTGAAGCTGAACCTGCAACCATGTCAATGGTGAGGCGAGCAATACCTAATGCTTCTACAGTAGATGAAGCAAATGAAGTAGTTCGTGGAAATTGGCTTCAGGCAATTGAACAGCACCATCTACAGTACTCTCGGACTACCATCATTAGAGACATTCTAGATATTGGATGTTCTGTAGGTGTCAGCACAAGATTTCTGGCTGACAAGTTTACTTCTGCCAATGTCACCGTAAGTCCGATCATCAAATTTAGTAAGATTATTTCAACAATCCTTCACATACGATACAATGCAGTGAAACAAAGATGCTCATAAGCTTTCATGGCTGAAACTTGTTTATTTTCTTCCATATGCGAATCCCACACTGCAGGGGCTAGATCTGTCACCTTACTTCCTTTCTGTAGCTCAATACAAGGAAAAGAAGAAAGGTCCGAGAAAGAATCCAATTAAATGGATGCATGCTAATGCAGAAGACACTGGCTTTGCACCCCAATCATTCGATCTTGTTTCAATTTCATATGTGGTAAATGCTTTTCTCTAAAGCTGTATGATTCTTGATATTCTGGAAGATTTGGTAATTTATTAAAAATAAAAAAGAAAGAAAAAACAGCCCCACATCATGTTTAACCGTCTGAGAGATCTGTGTGATAATTCAAGCATTGAATGATTTGTATTCTGAAAGCTTCTGGTGTGCAATAATTTCAGATACTTATGCTTCCAACTCCCTGAAATGTATGCAGTTCCATGAATGTCCTGAAAGGGCAATAATTAATATACTGAAGGAAGCATTCAAGCTACTTCGTCCTGGAGGCACTATTGTAGTGTCGGATCAATCAGTAAGCATCCATGCCTATGAAACTCTGGAAAAAACATAATATATCTCCTACTACTGTATCGTTATTAAGGTGATGTTTTCTGCTTTGTTATGCAGCCAAAGTCAAAGATCCTTCAGGTATGGTTCCAATTCTACCATTACACGCCATAGATTTATCTGTGTCACTGCGTTGCATGTTCATGTTATGGATATATCAGTCATTAAATCAAAAATTTGAGAAAATCGGTTTTGTCTGGACTCGTGTTGAGAATTGACAGGAATTTGAAATTTCTTTCTGTAAATATAAAATTGTACATGAATTTTCACAAACATGCAATAAGCAAATTGAAGCCCTTGCCTGTCCCCAAGAATTATGGCGTAATGGCAAATAACTTGAGATTTGCACAGCAAGTTTCGAGTTCGAGTCAGGACGTGCATCTTTTATAAGAGCCTGGAACAGCCGGAGTCTTACTCGCTCACCTGGGCCCATAAAGTGCGCTTTCCGGGGAGTGGGGTTCCCTCGAATCCAAAAAAGTAAAAATTGAAGCCCTTGCCTGTTCATGTGTTGCAGGAAATGTCTCCAGTTCTGTTCACATTATTGAAGAGCACTGAACCATTTCTCGACGAATACCATCTCACTGACCTCGAGGGAAGAATGAAGGGGGTTGGCTTCATAAATGTACAAACAGGTCTCACGGATCCAAGACACAGGACCTTGACAGCAACCGTGCCTTGTTAACATGTTTGCTCACTAAACTGATCACTGCATTATCTCCAAGCTCGTCTCTGAATGGATCGATCAGCAGAAAGTCAGTCATTCTGTTGCTCTTTATGCTTCTTTCTAACCAGCTCATTGCAGACATGAAATATATTTGTTTATTCGATGCCAATTGTCGATAAACTATGCAGGAATTTTGTGACAGTTTGTGTTGATTGGCATGTGTAAAACTTCATTAGTGCTGTTATGATGCGATCAGGCAACTTCATTGAAATAAATTCATGATGTATATGGGGATGAGCATTTGATCTGAACAGATGTATGCTCCACCTAAATCGACCTTGAAAGAGTTGGGTTTTATATATATATATATATATAGTTATTATTTTGGAGTGGATATTAACATTAATTAACAAGAAATAATTGAAAACCAGTAACATTTTTCTCTCCTCTCTCAAATTATAAACTAACTAAATAAATAAAAGTTATGGATCAACATTAATTTCTTGAAAACTAAAGGGACCTAAAAGTGAATTTTTAGCTAATTTTGAAACAGCCATGTATATTCTTGTGTTTTTTTTACTTTGATCATCAATCTTTCCATTTGTTAACAGTCTATAGTAAGTGACCATCAATGTGGCCAAAAAAGAGTTTAATTACAGAGAAAAAGTTTGGGGATTAAAATATTAAAAAAGATAATTGTTTGAATTATATTAATATATTCTTAAAAAAAAACACCTCAAAGCTTTGCTTTTATTATTTTTTTAATAATCCAATTCATATATTAACTGAAATAAAAGGATGCAATATGACTAACTATATAAATAAATAATGCTTCAAGGGCTCAAACGTAGAGCAAAACAGAAAGGACCAAAATGCAACAAAAGAGAAATTATAATTATAATGTTAAAAAACCCTTTTATTTTATTTTTGTTATTAATTAATTCCCCCATTGACAAACTGATGCTTCCTTGCAAATCAAGCAACAGCTCCACCAAACTCCCAAGTTGACTTCTACTGTTTAGTATTAGACCACAACCGTTGATCTGACCTAAAATTAAATGGTTCAGATATTTGAAATTAAAATTTAAAGTAGTCTAATCCGATAATACAAATTTCTTACATGAACACATCCAGTCTGCTCGGTTCGGTTGACCAACCTGGTGGCTGGCTGATTCAGATCTTGACTTGAGCCGGTAGCAGTTGTGAGTCCATTTGGTATTTTAAAATAATATTATTTATTTATTTTTTAATTCTTTTAATATAACTGGTCCAAGATCTGACTTTAGGCCTTGTTTGTTTCAAAGAAAGTGGTTTCCGGGAAACCACTTTCCAAACTTTCCTGTGTTTGTTTGCCTTTCGGAAAGTTAGTCAGCGGAAAACACTTTCCAGTCAAAGAAAAATTTAGCTTGGTTTTCAGGAAAGTGTTTTCCGGAAAATTTGGGCGGAAAACACTTTCCGGAAGTTGTGAAAAATTTAGAAATGTTATTATTTGCTGATTATATCAAATTTGATCCTCAAACTTTTGATTGCTATATATAATTTGTTTTGAATATTTATTTTTCAATTCCATCTCTTAAAATTTAATTTTTATATTAATTTTGGTCCTTATTTTTATAATTGCTATTTGCTTTTTTCTTATCATTTTTTTATTGAAATTTTTTATCTATCAAATTTGGTCCTCATTTTTTTTATTGTTACTTATTTTATTTGAAATAATTTATGAAATGTTAATTATTATTATTTTAATTTATTCACCTTTCATTTTTTTAATTTTTTAGATTTGATCTCTATTATTTTGATTATTATTTATTTTATTTGAGATAATTTATGATTTTTTTTTTTCAATTTCATTCTCATTCAACTCTTTAATTTGTAAGATTTGTTCCTCATTATTTTAATAAACTTGAAAAAAAAAAAATTTATTAATAAATTATTTTCCAGTTCATTTCCATAACACAAACAAACATTGGAAAGTGTTTTCCAGTTCATTTTCCATAACACAAACAAACATTGGAAAGTGTTTTCCAGTTCATTTTCCATAACACTGCCAAACATCGGAATTCACTTTCCAGGAATTCACTTACCAAAAGAAAACCACTTTCCAGCAAACAAACGGGGACTTAATTTCTTTCTTAAAAAAATATTATTTAAACTTTTATTTTTTAAATCTTGTAATAAAATCGCTTTAAATGAACCAAGTCAGATTAGGTTAATCATTCTAATCCGTAATACAAGCTTTAAACCCGAGTTATGGGCCCGGCGGGTTTAATAGCTATGCATGAACTACTCGTTCTTTTTCGTCGCTGTATAAGCAAAAGGAAAACTAGGAGACAGAGACAATTACCTCTGCGTACTCTATTTCCTTGTTTCTTAAAAACCCACTAGTTTTTTTGCCCCTAAATTCCCATCAAGTACCAATCTTTCTCTCTGTGAATTCACACTTCCATTGCTCTCTGATCCAAATTTCCGTGTCAAGAGTTTATCTTTCGTTCTTTAGTGATCATGGAGAAAGTAGAGAAGGCACCAAACGATCCAGAGAGTGAAGAAACTGAAGCCATTGAGCTTATTCTCTTTCAAGTCTCTGAATGCTATGTTTATCTGGTAATGCTATGTTTATCTGGTAACTTTTCTGTCTTTATCTTTGTGTCTATGCATGTGCTGTACTGTCTTTCGATTTATGTTTAGTGGATATTTCTTGTGATTTTGCAATTGGGCTTTTGAGATTTGTGGTGATCAATGATCTTTTGAGCTTTTTGTATATAGCCAGCTTTGAAAATATGTTACTTCTCCAAAAAAAAAAAAGGCCTTTAAAGAAAATTGGGTTTTCAGTTGTATGGATTGGAGAACAGAACTTAGATTTGAATTGTTGTAGGTAACTGAATTGGAGGTGGCAATCAGCATTGTTCCCTCCTTTTTCTTTTGATTAGTTCTAAGGAAATGAAATATGATACAAATGTATGTGAACTGTGTTTTAGAAGTTCTGAGGTGGGTTTTTGGGGTGTTGCTTTATTGTTCTAAAAGAAACATCATTGATTAAAGGTTCTTGTTTTTTGTACTTGTAGACTGAGTGCTGATGGTGTTGATCATTGATTGGGTAAAATTGATGAAGGGACCAACTCACAATTGAAATTGATGTTTGAAATTAATTAAAGATATGTAATAGAAGCAGTGATATTACCTTTAGAGATCTCATCTTGGTCAAACAAGATGTGGTATATAAAAGTCCGAAACTGCAGATCTTGCACTGAAAAGTGATTACTGGCTGCTACTTAAAGAAGCAAGGCCGATTCCGAGAGACATGGTATATGAAGTTTTAAATTGTTGGAAAGAATTAAATTTTACGTGGGCACCTCAAACACTTCCATTTCTAGTTTTATAACAAGTCTCCATCTCTAGTTTTGTAATAAGTTTGTGAATTATGTCAAATTAAGGGCCAAGGAAAGAGCTATTTTCTCCTTTTTCAAGTGTGCTGCCTTCGCTATTGACTGCCTTCCTTTTCCTGTTTGTCGCATTTTTGTAATAATAGCAATACTAACCGACAGTAATCACTTTTTTCCCCTTAATTTGTTTCAATATGAAACCTTTCGATCATTTTATTCATTAAAAGCACAGGTCCTATGACCTCAGTTTTTTTTCTGCAACTAAAAAGTTTAAAAGTTCATTTTTTCATGTTTACCTTTATGTTGTTGATATTTGTTTCCCCAGTTTCTCTTTAATATACATATTAAATTGTTACCTTGACATCAAATTCTTTTTCATATCTGTTTATGGTCTTTGTATTCATTGCAGGTGTTTGAAAATTTACATATTCAGATATGTCAATGCAAGTCTAAGCTGTTTGTTATCATCTTTTAGGCTTTTCATTAAACTTTAATATCTTATAGGCTGGCATTCATGCTTAACTTTCTGCTATCACCTGTTTACATAGCTAGTCACCTGCAAATCCATCAAAAAATGTTTTTTTTTTTAAAAAACAAATTATGCTGTATCAAAAACCACCCAGAGTACAGATATTATGCCATTGTGGCAAATGATTGCACGCTCCTTACACTGCATCTTATAATTTTCCTCGTATTTTCCTTGTTATCTAAATGCACAAGGTAGCTTTTTTCTGATTATGTCAATTCAAACTAGGTAACAGTTGCTAACCTAATTCGTTTTTTTTTTCTGCAGATACCACCTAGGAAAAGTGCTGCTTCATACAGGTTCTTGCTCGACTTGTCATCTGATGCCTATATAGTGATATTGAATTGTTGGCACATTTTCTAAATGATGTCTTTCATACATTACTTTGCCATTTTGAATTACAAAGAAATTGATTCATCCAATCTGTAGTGTTGTTCGGATCCTCTTGATTATGGAATAATTGTTCATCGATCTAATTAGGAGATGGACTTTAATTGACACTCATGACCTAATAAGGATGTAGATGCACTAAAAGCTTTTGTAATAGGAATTGTTGACAAAATGTTTTATCCTTCTTTTGCGAATCAGGAGATAGACAGAGGAACAACTAGTCATCTCAAAACACCAGGAGTAATCTTGTAATTCATTTTTACAATATGCATGGGAATTATGGGTTTGGAAAATTATATTCAAATAACCAGTTTGATTTCTAAAAGAAAATTATTATCTAAATTTACTTTCTAAAATACAACCTGTTATGAAATCCAGTCTCTCCATACCCTTTCTTTGTTTTTTTTTCTGCAATCAAATGCAGCCAGGCATATAATGCCATTGAATATTTGAATCTATGGCTATATTTACTTCTTAAACTTGTTTTCACCGATTGAATACGGATATTTATATCTCTATAAGGGTATTTCAGGGCTGATGAATGGGATGTCAACAAATGGGCCTGGGAAGGGAGTTTGAAAGTCCTTAGCAAGGGTGAAGAGTGCATTATCAGACTTGAAGATAAAATAACAGGTTATATTATCTTTGGATTGTTATGATGCAGGAAATGGTATAGTGTGTTTCTCCGATGGACTTTGCAGTGTCTGATATGCTTTGATCTAATTTGTATAGGTGAATTATATGCGTTGGCATTTTTAAGAAAGGGGGAGCTACATCCAGTGGAACCTGTAATTGATAGCAGCAGGTATTTCTCACTGAATCTTAAGCTTATCTTTGTTGTATCATTTGTTTTATTGATGAGAGTAATGATATATGACCTATTGGCATAAATTCAATACATTAAGCTTAACTGGAGGTTGTTTCTTAGCTTCTAACTGAATTCCCATAAAATAATGTCTTGACTTGAGGGTATATAAACAAACATCTTTTCTTTTGCAGATATTTTGTTCTGCGGATAGAGGAAAATATAGGTGAGCTACCACCATTCTACAGAAGATTTTACTTCTATATACAACTGAATTTACTCTAGCTTTATCGGAATGGATTACCAAATTCCATCCTATATTATTGCAGTTAATTTTTCAGATTATAACTTATTTAAGGTTTTTTAATGATGCACAATCCCTTTGGTCTTCAATCTCTAATCCTGCTGATGCAGTTTCATGTTGCTCGAATATCATTTCAGCTTCTTCGTTTCTTATTCTTTTTTCTGAATGTCGCCTCTATGAAAATTATTAAACCTCTTTAAATGATCTGCTCGCATTTTTTATCCTCTTTCCCTTGGATTTATTATCAATTTCGTTACTAAATTAGCTGTCTGGAATCATGCAGGTGGTCGCCTTAGGCATGCATTTATTGGCTTAGGATTTAGAGAAAGAACAGAAGCTTATGATTTCCAGGCAGCGCTGCACGATCACATGAAGTATGTTCAAACCTGTAAATGTATCATTTACCTTTTCCTTACAGAGTTCATACTCCACGTATCCTTAGTATTTTGTGCTGTTGATATTCTATATGGGTTCTCATATAGAGATGAAATTCGGACTAGCAAAAAGTTGATTAATATAGGCATTCTCTTGTGTTGTCTATTAAAGCTATCTGGACAAGAAGAAAACAGCGGAAGAGATGGAACAGCATTTTCAGAATACTTCCTCGGTTGATTACAGTATAAAAGAAGGGGAAACTCTTGTACTCCAAATGAAAAATGTAAGCTCATGTGCATCACATTTCCCAACTATTTATGTATGTATGGACACGTTACGAATCCTAACATCCATTGAAATTTTCTCTTCTGGTATGACAGAAACCTGGAGGTAGTGCGAAGTCCAAGATTTTTGAACAGGGTTTGAACAATCTGTCAGTGGAGGGAAATAGTGATGGAAAAGAATCCTTCCTTAGTATCAGCCAGCCTCCACCTCCACCAGCGCCGCTTTCGCCTGCAACGAGTGTACAGAATTCTCCATCAAACTTGCCACCAAAAATTACTCTTGATGGAAATTCTACTGAAAAATCCCCCAACTTGACAAAGGATGAAGCAGAACACCAGCATTTGCCTGACAATGAAAGGTCACAGGATACACAAGATGATGATTTCGGAGATTTTCAAGCAGCTGGGTGATGAGGACTAGACATTGACATATTTATGATCAAATTCCTCAACCTTTTTTCTTTCTTTTATGGGATTGGAGTTCTCAAGGGCTTAGATAGAGATCCAGCTATGAGATTTTGAGTAGCATGGTTTGTGAAATATTCAGTAAATATTACGAAAAGTGGACTTACCCTACCGACCTCGTTATGCTGCAGAGATTGATTTACCTTTTTCTCCAGAAAGATGTCTAATTACAAGAGGCTAATGTGCAATCGAACAACTACTCCAATTGCAAAGTACTTCATTTCTGTAAGTAACCCCTCCAGCTCTATGTTGTTAAGGGTTCCAGCTAATAATGTCTTCGTAATGTCTATCACATCTCTTGAAGCTTATCATAGGGGTTTAGGTATAAATTCAACAATTCTTTTTGTGAAGGTCTAGGTATACTTGTTTAAGATTTAATATTTTTTTTAAAGTATTTAATTCGTTTATATGCAAATTAGTTAGATAATACCTATATTATTAAAATTAAAAAGAAATTAAAACTAAGAAAAATAAGAAGTTGTAATCCCAAGGTTTTGTTGCCCCTAATTTATTTTTTAAATTGCTTTTTGCTTGAAAAAAATACCAAATTGATATTGTGGTTGTTTTGTGTTTGTAATTTGAAAAAATAAGTTAAAAAAACTTCAAATTATAGTTTGTTTTTAATAAATGTTTCAAAAAATGTTTTAAATAGAATTTACACAAAACTATTTTTAAATTTATAGTTAGAATAAAAAATAAAATAAAAACACAACATCACATAATCTAACACCCACAAGCAAAGACGTGCTTGTCACATAATTTTTTTTTTTATATTAAATTAAAATATTTTTAGTGTTTTATATCTTTTTCATGTGTTGATGTCAAAAATGATTTAAAAAAATATAAAAAATATTATTTTGATGTATTTCTGAATAAAAAATAATTTCAAAAATAATTTTAATTACACTTCCAAACGAACACTAAATATTCCTTTAAGATTCCTAGATACTTTCCATTTTATTTTCAGAAGGAACATATTTCTCCTTACCAGGAGCAAAAAGAATTTCATTCCACCAACGCTGTAAAAATTATTAAGATAATTAACAAGACTTCTTTAACATCTTAGGCTCTAATATTCCAAATTCCTTATAACTTCATTCCTCATATTTATATAATTAATTAATTTGATGGTCAAAAAGGTGTGTTTTCTCTTTTAATTTTTTGAAGTGATATTTACAAAAAAATATCATATGTTTTGGGTTTTTTTTATCAAAGTTCTGAGAAATTATGGTTTATTGCTTGAACTTTATGCATGTGCTAACAGTTCATATTCTAAAAAGAAAATCAACAAAAAATATCTTATTATTTATAGATTTGTTATTATATTTATTTTAATGACTAAAGAGCCCTTAGAGCTTTAAAATAACAAAATTGCCATCTATAATTCATAATTTTAATAATGTCATCCATAATTCCCCAAACTCATGAACACAAATCCTTTTTAGGAATTTCATCAAATAATTTATGAACATCTAATAAACTATTATATTAAACTGATCGTGTAACATCATAGCCCACGCATCACACATTCTTGTAAGAGTTTATCAAAATTGTTATTATAAAATAGAGCTCAAGTGTTACTCTTTTATCAATTTTATGTTTTTAATATCAATTTTTAAATTGAAAGAACAAAGGGAAAATAAGAAATATAAATTTTTAAATGATCACAATCATAAACTAAATTTAAGATTTAAATTATTTTAAAAAAGATTACCTCCACAAAAGAGCAAATAATAAAAAGTAAAATTCAAAACTAAAAGCATATATATGTAAATATGGACAAAAATAAGGACAATTTAAGAAATATAAAAAACAAATGAAAGAATTGAAATAAAAAATTAAAAGTATAAGGGCTGAAATAAAAACAAAATATATAATCAATTTCCATCACAGGATACAATTGCAAAAATCAAAATCTTTGTACCGAATATATCAAGAGATTTCAACTCAATCTGGAAACTAAAAGAATAAGGACCGTATTGAAACCTAAATATATAATCAATTTCCATCGAATGACAAAATTGAAACAAATCAAAACTTCTATAACATAGATTAGGACCATACAACACAATCAAAAGATAAGGGATTGAAATGAAAATACCAACAACATTGGGGAATGCCGAGCATTGTCGCCTACAGGAGAGAGAAATGAGGGGAAAAACTTTCGATCCACAAACGGCGCATTTTCGATAACCGCGAGACGCAACGCGCTACACCATAAGGCGGATGACATGGAGGCGCATCCGGTTACACGCTGGATTAACATTTTAGACCACTTGAATTGGCTGTACTTGTCGCCTAAAGGAGACGTTAGGTCAAAAATCGTCGGCATATTCAACGGACGCGCCTGCAGTTTTCATCAGAAATGAATATTTTAAAATAGTTAATTACCTAAACACCCCTACAACCAATTCTTGTATTTTGTCTTTTATGGGGATAGATCAGTATTTGCACATTTATTTACTGTTATGAAAGATGTGAAAATACCGTGATACCCCTGCAAGCAAAACTTGGTTTTTGTCTTATTAGAGGGTATGATGGTTATTTTACTGTACACAGAAATGAAAAAAAATCAAAAATACCCCGAACCCAAGGCTAAAAAACACAGTAAACGGAGGGGCAAAATAGTAATTTCACTATTACTATTCACAATGATTCTGAGTCTAGAGGAACTGTGAATTTTACTGTGCATTACTGTTGAAAACCCTAATATCATTTAGCTTTTAGTATAATTTAAAAAATTATATTATTTCGGTTCAATAATATCAAGTCATTTATATTCATGAACTCTATTGCTTTTGAACTGGGTCGAAGAATAATTTTTGTATGGTCAACAAGAATAATAATGTAGATGCTAATATAATAACTATTAAAAATTGTAAGATTGTTGAATTCAGGGTTCATAAAATAAATCAAAATACATATAAATTAACCCGGATACCCACATTAATAATAATAATAAATTGTGCGAGATAGTGAATGGCCATGGATTTCAAATTCATTCCAACACATTTTATTCCCTTGCTTGTTGTTAGGGTTCATATTTGTGATTATGATTGATAATAATATTATGCATCATTAAGTGAAGTTTTATTCATTGACCAACCATTCAAATTCATAGATGTAATCAGGATCTAAGTATTTTCTTCATAAATTATTTACTTTACAATTAAGTTATTTTAATTATTTGATTATTTTTTTAGTTGAATTACTGGTTGCATGAAGTATACTTAATTATATTGATATTCATGTAATTCTATAATATGAATTTGAAAATACATGAGCAATTAAGAATAAATCTAGAATTAGAATCAATTAACTTAAAACTCTAGATTTTAAACTAGTTAGTTCAAAACTTTATTATTAAATTACGAAGTCTTGTTAAAGAACCATCTCACTTAAAATGTTACACTTATAAGTGAAGCCCCAAAATGTAATTTGTATTCTTATCTAACATATCCTCTTAAGTGAAAGTTTTTTATGCTTAAAACTTGCACACAGACCTACACTATCTCGTGTTTGATTTTTATCAAATAAAATGAGAGTAGTGAGATTTGAACTCGTGATCGCTGGGTCAATAAGGCTCTAATACCATGTTAAGGAATCATCTCGTTAAGCTTATAAGTGAAGCCCCATAATATAATTTATATTATTCTCTAATAGTCTTGATATACACACACCAAAAAAAAAACCCTCTAAATCCAACTATCAATTGATGACTACAATGAAAATGTGAAAGCACAATAAAAAGTTCAATATTACTATGAAGTTTAGAGAAGAGATGCAGATTTATTAATGCTCTTCTTGGAACAGAACATGACATGCCAACTTAGTTAGAAAATCGAGTGACAACATGGAATGGCTGCTGGGAATTCCCTGTCCCCAGGGCCATGCCCCTCTGTTCTCCAAATCCTTCAGCTGCTGCACACTTCAGCTCATTATAAATGGTCTCGAACTGCCCAGAAAAAAAAACACGAACGAAGGAGAATCAAAACAAGTAGTCTGGGTCTATTAGTTCAGTTCCTTGTTGATCAGGCAAAGAAAAGAAAAGGAATTAGTTACCCTTTGTTCAATCAATTGTCGCTGGCTTGTAAGATCGAAGATTTCTTGCCGGAGTTCTTCTACAGAGCGCTTCAGGTTTTCATTCTCAGTGATGGCCATGGCCAGCTTGTTCTCGGTTTCTTGGACAGCTTTCTGCATGGTTAATAAAAGAAAACAGTGATGAATACAGGTAGCAGGGCTGAAATGTTATGATCATAAATTCACACGTAGAGGGAGAGGAGACACTTTCTTTCTTTCTTTGATCAGCTTACCTTCTTGTTCTGTCGATAACGCCTATCAGTTTCCCGTTTCTTTCGCTTCTTCATTTCCTCGGTGTACAGTTCCGTTTGAGCACCAGTACTCATGAGGCGGGATCGGAGTGGAAAAAGTAAGAAAGAAAGGAGATAGCAAAGCGGGGCGGGGGGCGAAGGCTATATATATTATTTAAAATTTTGAAAAAAAAACTTTTAACAAATGGAACCGTAGGTGAAATATTCCCAACGCCACTCGATCTCCCCGTCCATCCAGATCACGGGCATAGCCATCAAATTAACGTCCGATTTAACGCACTTGGGGTATAGCCGTACGATGAACGCACTTGGGTATAGACGTCCGATTGAACGCGCTTGGGGTATAGCCGTACGATTGAAAGCACTTGGGGTATAGCCGTCCGATTGAACGCACTTGGGGTATAGCCGTCCGATTGAACGCACTTGGGGTATAGCCGTCCGATTGAACGCACTTGGGGTATAGCCGTCCGATTGAATGCACTTGGGGTATAGCCGTCCGATTGAATGCACTTGGGTATAGCCATCAAATCATCTTGGCGGTCAACGTTGGCTTTCTGGCACCATTGTCTTATGTCATTGCATTTCCAAGGCTAAAATTTGTTCGAGTTTTAGCTCTCACGGAGCAAGCAAGCTGCCTCGCCATAAGCTCTTGCGGCTTCTTCTCAACTTTGAATGAAAATAAAATTTAACTTTTATTACAATGTCATTATCGATTGATAATGATTGTTTTTAGTTGAAAATGAGTCATTAGTTTGCGCTCTTCTGTAGTTAGAAAATTATTTTACCTTATTTTATCTTATATAATTTTTTATTTTTTATTTCGATTCTTATTCTTTTATTTTTTGGTTTAGTTTTGAATCCTTTATTTTTTTGGTTTTTTCGGGATAGTTTTTAATTTTTGTTTGTACTATACTCTTAGTTTATGTTTTTATTTTTTATTGTTATTTATTTTTGTATTAAATACAGTTTGTATTGAAAAAAACAGAGTACATTTAGTTTTGGTAGCGTAAATGAGAGTGAAACTCTCTCTTATACATGTGTAATGAATTTTCTGTTGTTAGCGATTTGTTATCTTTGTGTTTTTTTTGTCTATGTATGATTTGATATATTTTTAGTTTAAAGTGATTTTTATTTAAAAAGGAATTTTTTTTTAATTTTTAAGATTTATTCTTCATATTATTAAATTAAAAGTATTTCAGAACATTGAGATTAAATTAATTTGATATATATATATATATATATATATATATATATATAAGGCGTTAATATTAAACAAATATCAAAATATATAATTAGTCTCACATATTCTTAAGAAAAAAAACCGTCATTATTTTAAACACCTTATCTATAATGAAATAAATATATAAAAAACCTAAATAATCAAAAATTTATAGGCTGATAATTTCGCTCAGATATATAGCATTATAAAAAAATCTAGGACCATTAATATTTTTTTTACATGTTAAAAAATCTGGTTCTAGCTGTGGCAAAACTCAGGGCAAGTGACTCATATATTTTTTCCTTGTAGATAATTTGGCCTAATTTTTCCACCCGTTTCTCTCCGTGTGACTTTGTATATTTTTTATTTACTTGATGTTAGATCTTAAATATCACAAATAAAAAAGTGCAAAAATCTATTTTTAACAAAAACAATATCGACTAAAGAATTATTTTGATTATTATTTACAATTGTGTTTATCATGATTATTTTTAAATAATATAATTGAAATATTATATTATCATCGACTAATAAAATTTACAAATTTGAGAAGTAATTAGGAGTAAGTATAGAAATTTTACACTAAATTGAAGATTCTCCAGAGTATTTTTTAATAAGGAAGCATGGTTTTTTTAATTCACTTTTACTTAGAAAAATCTGACTGCTTGATTTCAATTGGGGGAACAAATCTTTTAAACAATTGACCGGTTCCAAGCGAAAAAGAGCTTTGTCTATATGCATTATAGCTGTGCCATAAAAAATAAACAACATGAGGAGAAGAAATTAATTGTGGGAAAGCACTTACCAATCCACGGTATTTTGTATTTTGTGAGAACAATTACAGTGTTTTTTTCCATATCATTTAGAGTATAGGTAATTAGTAAGGGTGTGTTTGCAAGTTAGGGTGTTTAGTTGCTTTTCAAAAATGTTTTTTTAAAAACAAAAACGTCAAAATGATACTCTTTTTTTATATACTTTTTAATGTTTTGATATGCTGATAAAAAAAATCCAGAAAAATAGATTATTTTGATATATATTCAATGAAAAAACCCTTTTAAAAATCATTTTGCATCACAACGCCCAACCACACTCTCAGTAACCCATTCACACGTATATATTTACTGAATGGGGTGATTAAGTTGTGCCAGATGTTAATAATGGCAGCTGGGTTTCTCCCAAACCTTGTTCCCTTTCCTTGCTTGTTCTCTTTTCTTTAACTGTTGAAGTTTGGAAACGGCAGAGAAGAGATACTGATAAATAGCGTCCTATAATTATGAAAGTTGTGAATTTATATGTAGTTATTTTATGCTGTCTTCAAATTATGGGGACGCAAGTTCTATTTACATGCATGGTCTTTGTGCCTTGAGCTCCAAGCTAAACCACAGATAGTTGAAGAAATTGTTTCCATCCTTCCTCACGGTCAAGCCCATGAAGTTAGGATTCTCTTGAGAGCTGCAAGAGTTATTATATTTGGATTTCTTGAAATTTGTTCTTACATTCTCAAAGTTACCTCAGATTTCTTGAAATTTGCTGCTACCTTGATGACGGGCAACTAACAATTTCATTGTTTTGACGAAGGTTATCCATTCTGTTTCGATTAATATTTTGTTTTTTCAATTGGAATGGATTATTTCGGTTTCGAAACGTTTCAGCTCGCCATTTCAGGGTTGTATTGTTTATATATATATATATATATATATATATATATATATATATATATATATATATATATATATATATATATTAATTAAAAATAAAATTCAAATCCAAAAATAAAATTATTTAGAATTATGGAATTTAATATAAAAAAAGACACCATAAAATAATTTTTCTGAAAAAATTATAAACATTTATAATATTACGAGAATGTCATCATCAATCTCACAAGGTCATTACATTCTCTGATTGCTTTAAAATTTTAACATAATATATATAAATATGTCAAGAGAGTCCTCGTAAAATTTTATCTCAATCTAACAGTTGAATTAAAAGATATGATAGATATTGTAAAATTATTTATTATTTAAAAAAACACTATTTGGCTGAAACGGAACGGACGGAACGAAACCGGAACGTTCGGACTGAAATTTGGGCGAAATTTCCAGAATAGACTGAATTTTAAGTGAGGTAAAAACTGCGTCGTTTTATCTTGTTTTTTTAACTAATACAAAATATTTCGACCGAAACAAAATGAGATTAACAACACTATTCTGATAATACTAAAACCAAGGCACATGACACCTCTCTGTGAACGATACTTGGATGATTGGCAACTGATCAAGCTGGTACAGAATGAAATAACAAGTTAAATGATCTGATGATTCAAACCAAGAAACAGAAAAATTCAAGTTCGGCTGTTTTCTTTCTTGGTTACAACTCAAGTTTCTAAACTAAGACAGCACAATTCTAACTGATGGTCAAACAACCAAATGCGAGGAAATTGAAGTGTCCACGACCAAAGATGCATACAAGAGCCTGTTCCATGTATCAGGCAGCCCTGGTAAACACCAATGGCTGCAATCGGGATGAGATTCTTCTAGCAGTTTCTGCCCAGTTTTCAAAATCTTTTCCTGCTTTCTTGCGTACGAAGCTGGATGAGCATCTCTTCTATACTCGGATAGCTTTGTAATGTTCAGGTATCTCACTGGTATAACCATGCTTCGAATTGTTATCTCGATAATTTCTCTCATTGATTTAGGAAATGCAGACTCGTACGACTCGTCCATATTGGGTCGTGTTATATTGTAACACCACTGCTTTCCCTGGTGCTGCGGCGATATGCTTCGGAAAAAGACGGTGGTTTTGGCTCCATCAACATGGCGATCGATCCAACGAGCCCAAGTCCTCATGCCTTTCCTTAATGCAGACTCAATCTCCATCTCCTCAACTAATTTTCCATTGTACTGAAACAAATCCCACCTGCAGATTAATTCATCAACCAACTTCGATATTATTTCGCGTTCAAATTCAACAAGTTCAGCTACCTGCCATAATTATAGCTCAACCGGAAACTTACGCCTTCATTTTCCCACTGTGAACCCACCAATGGCCAGTGTTGAATACCATGACATCAGCTCCGCGCCACCTCTTGGCTAAGGGTGACAGTTTGTCAAGACTTAGGATTCTGCTCCCATTATCTTGCTCAAGTTGCACCAAAAATGGGCTCCAGTAAAACTCCACAGAACAATTATAGTCCTGTAAGAGGAATAGTCTTACGTTTCAAGGTTTTTAAAATTGCTAGAGGGTTATATATAATTCAACTAATCAGCTTCTAAGAATCAATGGAGGATGATAATAGCATAACAAAGAATAATCGTACCTTGGCTTTGAAGACCTTATAGAAACCGCTACGAACATCTACATGAGCTTGAGAAGAAGGTATGGCTGAATAAAGAAGGCAAGCTAGAGATTCCCATTGGTTTCTGTTGAGAGAATCTCCAACTATTATCACCCTTTTCCCTCTAAGTCTCTCCAACATGTCTATGCCATTAAACCTTGAGCACCAATCTTTGTTAGAAAGAACACAAAACATGCACTTAATTTATATATATCTAAGCTAAAATTTTGGCTTAAAAGACCTATAATGCAATAATAAGCATCAGAGAAAAATTACGAGAGTTGAAAAGAGACAAGTCCTCAAACAGAAGGAAAACAGACATATGCTAGCTAGATAGTTATTAGAAAATAATATAAATTATATTCCGAGATATAATCTAATAATTTAAATTTTTAGATAAAATGGTCGAGAGTAACATTGATATTGGCTAATAACCCAGGATAAACCAGCAAGGTACTTGGGCATAGGCGCCTAATATCCCACAAAACATGGGCATAGGCTAAATATCCCACAAAACATTGGCATAAACAAAACAAAATGCACTTATGGTAAGAAATCTTACATTGGAACATCACAGTCTTTGGCTTCCCAGCTCCATTTCTCATATTCAAAGTCTGGCCTTCCATTCCTTTGGCAGCTTACCTGTTCACTAAGAAACGGACATTCAGCTGGAGTATGTTGAGGGCCTCCCTCTGGTTTATAAACCCATTTCCCATCAAATATATTGCACTTCGCTTCTTCCTCTTTCACAGGGTTCACGCCATTCTCGACCAAGTTTGTACTCTCATTCTTGACAAAGTTGGTGGGCTCTAAGAGTTCACTAGACGTGAGACTGGACATTGACATCGACACACCAACATTTAGAAGTGATGAAAGTTTCGGGCTGTTCTGACATTGTTTTACCAAAAACATCAGTACAACGCAACTCATGAAGCTTGCAAATATGCAGAGCTTCCAATTTTTACCAATGGTGGAACTACCAGCTTCCATGCCTTCTGTGTGTTTGTTCTTCTTCAAGGTTGTAGAGAGGTCCAAGTTTTGTGCATAAGGGTGGCCAACCACAACTTAACTAAGTTTATAATTCTACAATGTGCAAAGCTTGATGAATCCTTGTTAATGCACGTACATAAGTAGCAACAGGCCTAAACATGTTTCAGGTATGCCAACTCTCTTAATTTCCAAATTTGGTGGAGGGTAGATGTAACAAGAATTAATAGTGACTTTTTGAAAAAATAATTATTATATGACGTGGACCATCACATAGATAACCATACAGAAATAAAGTCAATCAGTTTTCATTACCAAAGTCCTGTGTTACAAACCATATTAAAAAGATTAATTAGTGTTTGAGTTCATCATTTGGATGTGTTGTTTATCCTCTAGTGATTAAGTTGACTTGAGGAATCAATCAGATTGCGTAGAACTTGATCATGCACTTGTCTATGTCCTTGTTAAGAACATGCACTAATCATATGTTCAATATTTGATAACAAATATGATTTTTTTTTCATATAAAAAATTAGAAATATATCAATATTACATTAAATTTACGACACTACATAAAAAAACACTGATTATATAGGTTTTTATTCAAAAATTAAATTTCATTAAATTAATGTTGTTTTTGTTAAGGAACTATTTCACCTAAAAGTTTAAGCTGTTAGGTGAGGTCTCAGAATATGATTTATATTATTCTCTAATATACCTCCTCAAGTAAAAGCCTTTTGAACTTGAAACTTGCATAAACTCATTATTTTGTGCTTGATTTTTATCAAATAGAATAGGAATGGTGAGATTTGAACTTTTGATCGCTGGGTCAATAAAACTCTGATACCATGTTAAGAAACTATCTCACCTAAAAACTTAAATCGTTAAGTAAAGTACTAAAATATAATTTATATTATTTTATATCGTATTTTTCCTTTGCAGCTCCGAAAACATCAGCACTATGGCATGTTGGCATGTATCAACGTTGAGCAGGATAGCAAAAAAGAGTCTGACGTGTAGCAGGTGAAAGAGGAAACACGTTTTGATCAAGCAGGAGCTGCTTAACCTACTGCAACATTGGACCTCCATTTCTGTCGATTTTTTCAAACCTTCATTAATGGATCACATGATCACAGGTTGTTTCCACGTAAAAATTGAATAATTTCCCTTAATTAGTCAACCCCACCAAGCTTTCTCAACCTGATTTCTTTGCTTTTTACACACACAGTTACTCAATAACTTTTGGTCAAGCTGTGGTGGAGGGAGCTAGGTACTGTGAATCTCTACTTGCAGGGTTTTAGTATTTCCACTGCTGTCTTTTTACTTCTTCCTGCATGGTTGCAGGGACAGCAAACCAACATCATTACACTGTTATTTCTTGCAATGAATTAAATTAAGACTTTTGATCATTTCTTTCCTTCCTAGTTGATCATGATGTCTCAAAATTGTGTTTCAGATACTGAAAACAAGTAAATCCACCAAGGAGGATCCGTAATAAGTGGTTTATAAGACTTGAAGACCTCTAATTCTGCTAGGGTTCACTGACAATCATCAAATATCTGTTCACAGTTCATTCTATTAATTAATCATTCAATCCATATGGTACTTTAAACATTAATCCATGACAGTTTTTTCACGCATTTTAATGTTTAGAAGCGATACTGCAGTGCCATTTTCATTTGAAGACTGAAAGATAATAGAACACTTAAAAGGGAAGCGATGTAGGCGGGTATCAAAATTTTGCTACTTTTAGTTGTTTATGTTGGTGGAGAGGCCACTGGTGGTGGCTTGGGATAAAATAAACCGTTTTATTTCAACAATAAAATTACACAAAGCTTGATCAAACTGTCAAAGCTCTCTCTTCTTCTCTCTAGTGTTCTCTAATGTCTCTCACTATTATTTCATCTTAACTAAGCTTCTTATTTATACACAAAATGAAAGCTTGATAAAATTGACTTTAAGGTGAGAAAACGGTTGGCGGCTGCAGTCGGTGGTCGTGGATAATGGTTGTCAGAGGCTTTAGTTTGTGGCCGTAGATGGTGGTCGTGGATAGTGATTGTCAGAGGCTTTAATTGGTGGTTGCCCGTGGTTGCTTTGCTTGAATTTACAGATTTGAGTTTATCCCAATAGTTTAAAGGGCAAATTGATGTTAGGAAATTAATGAAAAGAGTTACGAAAATAAATATAACCAAGATTTTATCGTCTTTTTTTTCTAATTGAATGCTACTAGAAAATTAGTAAATACAAATGTGTTCTTTTCCATCAATAATTATACCGATAAAATAAGTTCTTGTTGTATTTATTAGTAAATGAAAATAGAAACATCGAGAAAATTCTAATTGGAAGAAGAATGAATTAAAAAAAGTAGAAAAATACGGTAATATGTTATTTTTTACAACAAAATTACCGATCAAAAGTTAACTTATTTGTAAAATCTATCTATAATATTTAATTTCTACAGTACAGTAGCTCATTGCAACTAGCCGAGGTCATGAAGGCCTTCAAATTTAGCATGGAAGATGCACTTTATTTTTGTTTTGTTTTATGAATGAAAGTTTATTTTTAAATTTATTTTTTTTATTTGATTTAGAATTTTAATTTCTCTACCTTATAAAAGTTGATTATTAGCCTATTTAAGGAGTTGAAAATCCCTTGATAAGACAAACTACATCGTAAAGAAATTATTCAATAATAAAATTCACATTAGAGTGCTCGTTGTTGAAACTCTTTTCCTGAGATTTTCTGTCTTTCTTGTACTTTGTTTCCTGACACGTAGTTCGGCTGTGTGAGCAAGCCAGTATTTGCCTTCTATGATGACAAAGAAAAGCAAGAATATGATGAGATCAGAGTACTATCACTGACTTCCGGACATGGTTCTAAGATACAGTAACTGTTGGTGGATTTTGTTGAAATTATTTTTAAAAATATTTTAAAAAATATATATATTTAAAAAAAAATTAATTTAATATACAAAATAAAAATAAAAAATTATTATTATTTTCAAAAATAATTTTGAAATCCATGATAAAACACCCCCTAGATATATCACATGAAGTTTGTGTAAGCTGCCTCTGAATATGAACACGGCTAGCCAGCCAAGAGACATCAGGATCCTACCAAGGCTGAAGATTCCAATCACTGTTAAGGTCATGATTTTTTATTAAGGTTAAAATTGTTTTTAAAATTGATTTGTATTATTTAGATAATATTTTTTAAAATAAAATTATTTTTGACATCAACACATTTAAAATATCAAAAAATTGTAATTTAAAATAAAAAATATTCATTTTTTTTCAAAAATATTTCGGTAATGTGTAAATACTACAAGAAAAAATAAAATATTTCCTTAGATTCCTTTTCGTTTTGTACCACAAAAACACATTTAGAGGTTGTTTGGCACTGCATTTCAAAAATGTTTTTGAAAACATATGAATTTTTTTTAATTTTTACTTTAAATTTAAAAAAAAAAGTATTTTTAAATCATTTTCATGTGTTGATATCAAAAATAATTTTAAAAATTATAAAAATATTATTTTAATATATTTTTGAGCAAAAATCATTTTCAAAATCAATCATAAGACACTCATAATTTACTGGAGCAGATCGCACGATAGACTACTACATGGCCACCTAAATCCGATGCAATTTGACGTCTACTGATCTAGGCATCAGAGATGTACGAAACAAGTGCATATAGATTCATGATGAAGGAATCAAAACGCAATTTTTGTTACTTCACCGCAATTTTTGATGAGCAAAACGCAATTTTGTTTGCAATCTTCTTCATTTTAGCGATGTGGGCGTCTCGGGTTACTTCTCGCGACCTACACGAATCATCCCTGTCTGCCAGGCATGAGCCAAGTGTTGATAAATTTGCAGACCTAACCAATGAAGAGTTGAAGGAAGCCCGTAATGGTTATAGAAGGCCAATGAGAGTAACACCATTTAAATATGAAAATGTTCCTGCTACCATGGCCTGGAGAACGAAAGGCGCTGCTACTCTTATCAAGGATCAAGGCCAGTGTGGCCAGTTCTGCGGATTGTTGTCGAGTCTGTTTCGTTTCGCTCGGAATGATCGGTATATTTCATTCCAACTCAAAAAATAAAATAAACCAGAGCAAATTTTATCTTGTTCAAAATTTTGGTCTATTCCAAAATATTTCAGTTTTGTTCCAAATAGTGTTTTTTTTTAAAATAATGAATAATTTTACAATATCAATCATATCTCTTAATTTGACCGTTAGATTTAAAATAAAATTTTACGAAGAGTCTTTTGACATATATATATATTAGAGCATTCAGATAATCTAAAAACCTTGCGAGATTGATGAAAGTATTCTCGTAATATTATATATGTTTATAATTTTGTTCAGAAAAATCATTTTACTATGTCTTTTTTTTATTGAATTTTTCTCAAATTCATTATTCAACAAAGAGTTTATTAACTTTATAATTTGAGTTGATTTGTTTTATTTAAGATTATCATGGTCTTATAACAGATGTCACATATTTGAAAAATTAATCTAGATGAACCTAAGTTCATTCAATATTTTTTTAAGATGTCAACTTTATTTTTTTAGTTAAACTATATTATTATCAATTTTTCATGTTATCTTTGAACTCATCAAGTTGATCGAGTTATATTAGTCCAACTCTTATTTTTTGACATATGTTTGAAATTTAAATTATATAATTCTAAATATTTTTATTTTTGGATTTGAACTAAAAAAAATTGAATTATTTTTATTTTTGAATTTGAACTAAAATAATTTAAATTAATATATTTAATTATATATATATTACAAAACAACTAAAGGGCGTGGCCTTTCCACTGTAGCACCAGACTCAGGTGACTGTGGATTCGAGCAGTGCACGCCCGGTTTTGGCCCTCGGGCGCGCGGCAGAAGGGGCTGGGAAACGGGGCTATTTTCGGTTTTTCCTTTTGATTTTTTTTTAAATATTCAGGTGTGAACAGTGTCTTGACTATTTAGTCCCCGGTAATAAGACAAAATAAGGGTTCCGGCTGAGGGGTACCGGCGTAATTGCGCGCGGCCGGACCGGTCCAGTCCACCGCAACTTTTTCATTTTTTATTATTTTCTGACATGGCTAAATACGGTTTTAGCCCCTAATAAGACAAAAACACTGAATTGGGTACAGCGGCAGGACGGTAATTGACCCTATTTTTCGAATTGTTTATTCGGCGTCTGTCAGGGCGTGAGGCGCACGCGCCAGACGGTTTGTCGCCTCACGCCCTGTTTAGGTGGCGCGTGCGTCATCCTCAGGTGGCCGGAAATTGTCTACCGGAGGCCAGAACGATGCGCCGCCGAGTGGTCTTCCTCCCGCGGTGGTGCGTGTAACCACCAAATGTCTGTGGACACGGCGGAGGCCGGTTAAAGCCACCGGCCACGTTTCTCTCTCTCCTGCACGTCAATGTGCAGGAGAGTCCCCCATATTGCGTTACTTTTCACTTCGGTCCCTATACTTTTAATTTCATTTTTGGTCCTCATTTCTTTGATATAAGTTTTGATTTTGTTCGATTGGGTCCTCCGATTTTAATTGATTGAATGTGAAAGTTTCACTTCAATCCTTCTACTTTCAATTTCCGGGTTGGCTGTATATAACTCAATCAATTCGGTACAAAAGTTCCGATTTTTGCAATTTTGTCCTCTGATTTCAATTGACAATAAATGTAATTTGCTTTATAACTTAATCCCTTTATATTTGATTTCAATTATATAACTTAATCCCTTTATATTTGATTTTCATTTCAGCCCTTACACTTTTATTTTTTTAATCCCTACTTTTGTCCATGTATATAAAAGTGTATTTAACACAACAACAACAACAACAACAACAACAACAACAACAATAATAATAATAATAATAATAATAATAATAATAATAATAATAATAATAATAATAATAATAATAATAATCATGATTTAATTATTTTCATTCTTACTCTTTTGTTTTTTTTTCCCTCCCGATAATTTGATAATTTTTTTTTTGCCGGTAATAGCAATGATAATTTTTTTTTATTTATTTTTATCTTTTGTTAAAGTTTCTAGGATATTTTTAGTCTTTCATTTATTTATGTTTCTTTCATTATTAACATAATAATAATAATTATAATAATAATAATTATAATAGTGATTATTATTAATATTATAATAATAGTGATTATGTATTCTATTATTATAATAATAGTGATTATTTATTCTTTCATAATAATAATAATAATAATAATAATAATAATTTTTAATTTGTTTTTCTTGCTTGCTGTTTTGTTCATGCTTTTTATTTTTTTCCCTCGGTATAATTTAATAATTTTTTTATTATTCTAGCGGCAATAATAATTTTAGATATTAAGACTCCGATGTTGCTATTGTGATAATATTTTAAATTAATATTGCTTCCTTTTCCCTTTTTTTTTTTTTTTTTTTTGCTCTTTCTATTAATTGATTTTTATAATTTTATTATCTGCACAATAATGATTTCAGTAATTTTTTTTTTCTTATTCAAATATTTTGCTCTTTTTTCTAATGTTAGTGCGCGCTCTTTTGTGATCGTTTATGACGTAATACCTATATTCTAAAAAATATAATCTATGCTTACGTGACAAACTCAACTCAAAATTTTAAACATGTTATCTTTTAATCTTTAATTTTTATTTACTTATATCATATAAATTTATCGTTGTAGATTTAATTATGTTAAATTATATACAAAAAAATACCCGCGGCAACACGCGGGCAATTAGCAAGTATATATATAAACATGAACAGTATAACCTCAAAATAGAATACTAAAATACTTCAAAACCAAAACATTTTATTTGAATCGAAAAAATAAAATATTAACCAAAACGAAATTTACAAACTTGATTCTGCCACTGGACCCAGCAATGCCCCCTTACCACTGCTTTTATGCTACCGACGACTCTTACATACGTATGTAATGATGTCATTATGGCTGGCAGCTGCTGGGCCTTTTCCACTGTGGCAGCTACTGGTGGGGGGGTCTATCAGCTAAAAAATTGTGTTTTTTTTTATAACATATATAATAAACTAAAATAAAAATATTTACCTTAGAGGATGAACCGATTCGTTGGTGTAACTGCTTGATCAAGGTTAACCTGACATTCTTCTTTTTACTTTGGACTTGTTCTATCGACAAGTCCACGTTGAATAAACAAGAAAAACTTTATTCTATGCATAGTTTTATATTATGAGAAATTCATATTCTCTTTATTATAACTTGATTTTATATAACACATCAAAACTAGCATGCATCAAACATAACAAATGTATAAAAAAAATATTAAAATTATCCCTTTCATATAATAATAGAGATCTATTTTTCTTAATTTTAATTTATTTTGATCTTTTATATAAAAAAATAAATTTTAAAAAATCTTTTGTAATTAAAAAATAAATGTTATTACAATATAATATTAAATGGATTCTTTCTTATCGACCAGACATCCTTTTCCATCCATCTGAGCCTGTGGGCTCGATCTGCCTTTTTATCTCATAAAGTTGTTGACTTTCAGCCCACATCATGACGTTGTTGAAATTCATCACAAGGATCCAAACAGAAACTGACATCTAATTATTAAGTGAGCTCAAGCCCATTGACGTCATGGTGTGTTTGATTTTAAATCAAAACCATCTGTTTTTTTTTTTTTTTTCCTATTAGCATTTAGTTACCACTAAATAGTTGATTCGTGCCATCCTACGGGATTAATTGTTTTTTTAACTGAAAAACCATGAGGTATTACTAATATTTTTTAATAAAAAAATTAAAACAGTATAGAAGTTTATTCTATGTAATTTGATCAATTTAATGAGTTTTGACGGTTGTCGAAACCTTCACAAATTAATTCTGATTTTACTATCACCGAAACAATAATTTTAGTAGTATGGTGGTAGAGACCAGGTCGAACCCAAGGGAAATTGATTTATTTTCCTACAAATACCAAATGCAAAAGAACGGGGTGGTTTGAATCAACAAGAATTAAATAAATAAAAGTGCTAAGTCTTAACGAAGGTTAATCAAGATGTTGGCAACTCGGTTCAAAGGGGTGATTCCTCCAATCTTACAAATCGGTTGATCATAGAAGTTAAATTAATATCCTTTCACAACAAGCAAATAAATTAGGCTTCCATTAAAGCTAAGGGAAACCTAGAGGCATGCTAAACTAATCCGAATAAGCTTCTAATTAGTTCCTTATCGTCAAGCGAATTAAGTATTGAGAAGCAATCTTTCTTCACTCAACGGTAGCTTTAAGATCAAGATCTACGCAATTTATTCCTAGCTAACATTCAAAAGCTTGAACATATACTCGTCCTATTCATCCTAAATAAATTAATGTGATAGATAAGACAATCAAATTAATTTACTTGCTTCTTATTCTTGTTCCTCACAACAATTACGGATTGAAAGAAACATAGAAAGCATATAAACCATATCAAATCAATTCCATAAGCATGAATCCGAAATCAATAGCTTAAATTCTGGAAAAAGATAAATAAATACTTGAAAGTGTAAGGATTACAATGGAAATGTTACTTCTCACAACCAATAATGAAGATGGATGCTATCCCCTTTGAACCAAGAAAGTGAATCAGTTGCTCATGCCTTTTAGGTTGCTGCCGAATCTGAAAAATTGATGGAGAAAGAGAGAAGAGTCCTTTGCTTGCATGTATCTTCCCTTTTATTCTGGAAGAGTCCTAACCCTAATGTTGTTACTCAAGCTAAAAAATAGGAGATAAGTGTTGTAGAGAAAATCTCTCTAATCTTTGACAAATAAGGAAGCATATCCCGTCATCCAGATTGCACCAGGAGTTCCGTGATGTAGATGATTTTTTCTGACTTTGGTCTCTTCATGAAAGTTGTAGCCCTAAATGTGTAGATGAATTTGGGCTTTTGAATCACTTGATTTGGACATCGTATGCTCCAGATATGCCCAGTTCAGTGTTGGTGTGCGAACAGACTCAAGGCTGACGTTGTTGTTCCAATTGGATGCCCAAATCTGCATTGAATTTCTGCCACAATACTTTTCCAGCAAGCTTGATAGCTATAATTCCAATTCTGAAACTCCTCTTTAGGAATTAAAACCTGAAACATGCAACAAAGGTCCGAAATATAAAGTGCAAAATTTCCTATTTTATAGCAAGTAATCCACAAAGTCTCTTAAACATGTCAAACCCATAAAATAACTTTCAATATGTTGAAATAAGCTTGAAAGATGTTAAAAAGCATAATGTAAAAGGAATACAAATAGATGTGTATTTTGCACTTGTCAAATTCCCCCACACTTAGCTTTTGCACGTCCTCGGGCAAGATTCAAATCTACTTTTTCGAAAGAAAATGCAATGCCATCAACTAAGAACAATCAAACTCTTAAATTACCATAATATTTCATGAACAACAATCTACACAACTTAAAAGAAATGCTTAGCAAGAATTTTTTATTTGAAAATAAAATAACCGAATGCATAGACCTCATAGGAATAATCACTCCATTCTCACGTGTTTGACAGGTTAGTGTTTCTCTCAAATTTCTTCCAATGTAAGTGATCTACCATAAGCTTGCAAATCATCTCGCTCTCCACCACCTAGATTACATGCATTACATAAATCATAAGGTCTTCAGAAGGGTTGTAATGGGGCTTGGTTTAAGGTAGGAAATTTATTTGGTAAAGTAGTTTAAAAGCCATTGAGACCAATGGAGTAAAGTACCTCGAATTTGAACATGAAACCTCAAATATTCCATCCATCCCTTCTTTAAACTTAAAGATATCAAACCCACTTTATCCTTTGTTATTGGATAATTTATCACTCACAAAAACATTTGCACTCAACTTAAGGGACAATCGTTAACCTCTTATTAGAATTTGTCGAGGAATCAATGATAAGAACAAATAGTTGCTATCAAGCAGAAAGCTTAGCTTTTTGTCATGGATTCTTATAATTTCCACATTTTCTTCATTCCTTTGCTCCAGCTCATGATTTAATATATATCAATGTGTCATCAAGGATGAAGCAACCAATAGAGCTAATCTTTTCAATAATATACTGAAAGTACTTTAGAGTAACAATCTATGACATTTCCCTACCATATCACATCACCTTTCAAAACTCTCCCAACTTTCCAGGTAGTCTCATGCTCCTATAATTATGAATTATACTCCACTGGTCCCTACGACTTGGGTGAGATAAATGGTAAGGCTTGTAATGTGGGTTATCAAGGAAAAAGGGTCATCAGCTCAAAAGGGTTCGCAATGGGAATATTAATTCAAAGGTGGGCTGATAGGCTTTATGTGGCATATAACAAAGAATGCCTTAATCATGTTTATGCACGCATGTATCAATGTGGTCTCGAAAAGAATCATGGCAAGTTCTAGAGAAACAAAACAAATGGAAGAATATCACACATGAAAGAAAATAGAGACCGATATGGATGTTTCGATCATTAGGCTCAAAATCTCACAGGCTAGTGTCTATCACATTCAATTACTTTTATTCCAAATAATATCGCTTGACTAAACAACCTTTAAGAAGCAAGTTCATCATTGAATCATATTATGATTTTTCTTGAGTTCAACTGAAAAGTCGTTCATGACATTAACATTCAAAACAAAACAAAACAAAATTTTTTTTTTTTGCTTTTTAAAAAAAAAATATTGGAGACAAAGATTTTAAAAATATTGGAGACAAAGATTTTAAGGAATGCACCCCCACACTAAAAATGGACATTGACCTCAATGTGTGCAAGTAAATTCACCAAGAAGGGAAAGGAGAAAACTGCCCTGATTACTCTTTGTATTACTAACATTCGGTGGAGCATTTCTTTGCATAATTGACTGGAGTGGCAACTGGATCAAGAACCTGTCTGAGAGAATGGCTGAGGAAAAACAAATTAAAATCATATTAAATATAAAGATGGAAAACGATAAAAGGAATCCAACGGAAAAGAAATCTTTATTCATTGTGGTGCACCACCACAGTTGGGTTGCCTCCCAAAAGCGCCTTTTTTTATTGTCTTTGGCTAGACAAAGTCCTTCTGCAGCATTAATCTTGGTAAATTGGACTGACCAATTGCATCTCCTTCACATTAGTGCCATCAAAATCATCAATATAAGGCTTAAGTCTATGACCATTCACCTTAAAAATCTTGTTAGTTTCCATACTCTGAATTTCAATAACACCATTTGGAAAAATATTCACTACAACAAATGGTCCAATCCATCTAGATCTTAACTTACCTGGCATGAATTTCAACCTGGAGTTAAAAAGTAATACCTTCTGACCAATGGAAAATTGTTTTCGGAGCAGCAGCTTATCATGAAGGTACTTTGTTCTCTCCTTGTACAACAATGCATTATCATAAGCTTCCAACCGAATCTCCTCCAACTCCTGCAGTTGTAACTTTCTTTCTACTCCGGCTTCTTTAGCATCCAAGTTACATTGCTTCACTGCCCAATAAGCACGATGCTGAATGGCAACAGGTAAATGACATAACTTACCGAATACCAACCTATATGGTGACATTCCAATTGGAGTTTTGTATGCTGTTCGGTATGCCCACAGTGCATCTTCCAAACGTAGACTCCAATCTTTTCGGTTGGGGCTCACTGTCTTCTCAAGGATATTCTTAATTTCCCGATTGGAAACTTCTGCTTGTCCATTGGTTTGTGGATGATAAGTTGTGGCTACTCGGTGGTGGACTCCATATTTTCGCATCAATGCTTCCACAGTTCGGTTGCAAAAATGGGTACCTTGATCACTTATTATTGCTCTCGGAATTCCAAACCTACTAAAAATATTAGACTTGAGAAATCCTACAACAACTTTAGAATCGTTAGTATAGGTAGCTTTTGCTTCTACCCATTTCGACACATAATCCACAGCAAGTAGAATGTAAACAAAACCAAAAGAACTAGGGAAAGGTCCCATAAAATCCATGCCCCATACATCAAAAATTTCACAATATAAAATAGGATTTTGTGGCATTTCATTCCTACGGGATAGGTTACCCATCTTTTGACATTTTTCACAACTCTTACAAAATTGGTAGGCATCTTTAAAAAGAGTTTCCCAATAAAACCCACTGTCTAAAATTTTTCTAGCTGTTCTTTTGGGTCCAAAATGTCCACCACATGCATAATTATGACAATAAGTAAGAATGGAATAAATTTCATCATTTGGTACACATCTTCGAATAACTTGATCTGAACCTAATTTCCAAAGATATGGCTCATCCCATATGTAATACTTAGAGTCATTCTTTATTTTGTCCTTTTTCGCTTTCTTTAATTCATGAGGTAAGATTCCTGTAACCAAAAAATTAACAATGTCAGCATACCATGGTTCCTTACCTTGTAAATGGAATAGTTGCTCATCAGGGAATGTCTCAGCAATTGGTAGCTTATCTTCCTCATTCACAATTCTACTCAAATGGTCTGCCACTGAATTGTCAGCTCCTTTTTTATCCTTGATTTCCAAATCAAACTCTTGCAACAGCAAAATCCAACGTATAAGCCTTGGTTTGGATTCTTTCTTTGATAGTAAGTACTTAAGAGCTGCATGATCTGAGAAAACAATCACTTTAGATCCTAACAAATATGATCTAAATTTGTCCAAGGCAAACACAATAGCTAAAAGCTCTTTTTCTGTTGTTGAATAATTGCATTGAGCCAAGTTTAGTGTCCTCGAAGCATAGCAAATAACATGGCTTTTCTTTCCATTTCGTTGGCCAAGTACAGCTCCTATTGCAAGTTTACTTGCATCACACATGATTTCAAAGGGCATCTCCCAATTTGGTGGTTGTATGATTGGTGCCGAGGTGAGGAGCTCCTTCAATTTGTCAAATGCTATCCTGCAATTTGCTTCAAAGTGGAAAGGCATGTCCTTTTGCAAAAGTTGAGACAGTGGTTGTGCAATCTTCGAGAAATCCTTGATGAATCGCCTATAGAAACCTGCATGACCAAGAAAACTACGAATTTCCTTAACATTAGTAGGATAGGGTAAACTTGTAATCAAATCAACTTTTGCTTTGTCAACCTCAATACCTCTAGCCGAAACCACATGACCCAAAACTATCCCTTGCTGGACCATGAAATGACATTTTTCATAGTTTAAAACCAAGTTTGTGCTAATACATCTCTTCAAAACCTTAGTTAAGTGATCTAAACATTGATCAAAAGAATTGCCATAAACAGTAAAGTCATCCATAAAAATTTCAATGCAATTTTCAATCAAGTCAGAAAAAATGCTCATCATACATCTTTGAAATGTACCTGGGGCATTGCACAATCCAAAAGGCATACGTCGGTAAGCAAATGTTCCAAATGGACAAGTAAAAGTTGTCTTTTCTTGGTCTTCTTGAGCTACAATTATTTGATAGTAACCAGAAAATCCATCTAAGAAACAGAAAAATGACTTACCTGCTAGTCTTTCAAGCATTTCATCTATGAAAGGAATTGGGAAGTGATCCTTTCTTGTGTGAGCATTCAACTTCCTGAAATCAATACACATTCTCCACCCATTCTGCACTCTCATGGGGATAAGTTCATTTTGTTCATTGGGAACAAGAGTTAGACCAGTCTTCTTGGGAACTACATGTACCGGACTTACCCATGGACTATCAGATATTGGATAGATAATCCCTTGGTCCAATAACTTCAAAATTTCTTTCATAACAACCTCCTTCATTGCTGGATTCAGTTTTCGCTGAGGTTCCCTCACGGGTTTGGCATCACCGTTGAGGAAAATTCTGTGCATACAAAGTGTAGGGTTGATCCCTTTAATGTCCGCCAATGTCCAACCAATTGCTGTCTTGTGTTCCCGCAAAACCCTTAATAATTTTTCCTCATGAACATCGGTTAAATCATTTGCGATAATGACTGGCAATGTTTCATCCTCTCCTAAGTACACATACTTCAAATGTGTGGGCAACATTTTTAACTCCAGCTTTGGTGGTTGCACAATGGAAGGTAGATCTTTAACATGTGAACTTGGTAATTCAACAGGTAAGCTAGTCCACGTGTTAGGCATTATAGGCAATGAGTGTAAGGACATTATTGCTTCTTTCATGTCTTCATCAATTTCTCTCCTTGCATCCTTATCTGTCTTACTCTGTTGCAACACTAAGTTCAACTTATCCTTCATAAGATTCAACTCAAAATCATCTTGCACAATAGGGTCAATAACATCAATATGAAAAATAGATTCAAATTCATCAGGATATTTCATAGCATCAAAAATATTAAACGTTACTGTTTCTCCATCAAACTCAAAAGATAAAGTACCCTTATGCACATCAATCTTAGTCCTGGCTGTTTTCATGAATGGTCTACCTAACAATAAATGAGTTGAATTTAAAGCACAATCATCATCCATGTCAATGATATAAAAATCTGCAGGAAAAATTAATTCATTGACTTTAACCAGAACATCCACAATAATACCTTCAGGATATGCGTTAGACCTATCTGCTAATTGAATTATTACCCTTGTTTCCTGTAAAGGTCCTAGATTCAAAAATTTATAGATTGAAAGAGGCATAACATTTATTGATGCTCCTAAATCTAGCATTGCCCTTCCTAGCGTATAATTTCCAATCACACATGGAATAGTAAACATACCTGGATCTTTGCATTTTTGAGGCAATTTTCTTTGTATTATTGCCGACACGTTCTCTCCAACTCTGATTTTTTCTTCAATTTTTAACCTCCTCTTGTTGGTGCACAACTCCTTGAGAAACTTGGCATAACGTGGAATTTGCTTGATTGCATCCAACAATGGAATGTTGATCTCAACCTTCCGAAAGGTTTCAAACAATTCATGCTCCCCCTCCTCTTTCTTTGTGTTCGCCAACCTGCTAGGAAATGGAGGTGCAACTAACGTATTTGGCTTATGCAAAGTTGACTCAATACTTACCTCATTACTTGACTTTGGCAAAGGGGACTCAAGTAGTGTGTTTCCTTCTTTTCTAATTTCCTTCGGCACTGTCAGCCTTGGTGATGAGGTCTGCACCTCCTTACCACTTCTAAGGACTATTGCATTCGCATTTTCCCGTGGGTTAACTTCTGGTTGAGCTGGTAACTTACCCTTGTTAGCCTCCATTTTGCCTAATGAAGTTGCCAGCTGTGACACTTGAGTTTCTAAATTTTGGATGCTAGCTCTTGTCTCCTGCTGGAACAAATGGGTGTTAGTTGCTAAAGATTTCACAATATCCTCTAGAGACATACCTGAGCTTGATGCTTGGTGAGGTGGAGGGGCTGCTTTATTCTGACCGAAAGAAGGGAACTGTTGTCGATTATGGGGTTGTCCATACCTTAGGTTTGGGTGGTCTCTCCAACCTGGGTTGTACTGATTTGAATATGGGTCATGGTTTCTTTGCTGGTTACCAAACCCATTTACAGCATTCACTTGAGGAATTACATCCTCTTGAAGTTGTGGGCACATGTCGGTAGAGTGATCTGAAAAAGCACAAATACCGCAAACTCTGGTCTGTCTTACCTGTCCCAAAACTACCTGCTTGACAAGAGAGGTTAATTCTGAAAGTTGAGTTTCAAGATTAGAGTGACTCACCTCACTTACCTTTCTAGGATTGTTGTCACCTCTGATTCCAAATTGCTGTGAATTTGCTGCCATCATAGAGATTAAATCTCTTGCTGCATCAGGAGTCTTTTCTACAAGTGCTCCCCCACTTGCAGCATCTATCATGCTCCTGTCCATATGTAGTAATCCTTCATAAAAATATTGCAACAACAATTGATCAGAAATTTGATGGTGTGGGCAACTAGCAACCAGCTGATTAAAACGTTCCCAGTACTCATACAAAGTTTCTCCATTATTTTGGCGAATCCCACTAATTTCTTTCCTAATTGTTCCAGCCCTTGAGGCTGGAAAGAATTTTTCCAGAAACCTTTTCTTCAATTCATTCCATGTCCTTATTGATCCTGAAGGAAGGTAGTATAACCAATCCTTTGCTTTGTCTGCCAATGAGAATGGAAAAGCCCTCAATTTAATTTGTTCCTCACTCACTCCTTGCGGCTTCATGGTTGAACATACAACATGAAATTCCTTCAAGTGCTTATGGGGATCTTCACCTGCAAGGCCTCGAAAAGTAGGTAACAAATGAATCAATCCTGATTTTAATTCAAAAGCTACCTCAATATTAGGAAATTCAATGCACAAAGGTTGTTGGTTAACGTTGGGAGTTGCCAACTCCCGCAAAGTCCTTTGTTGTGCCATTATTTCAGCCGTTTCTTCTTGTATGTCTGTCTCGGATTCACTGTGCACAGGTGTTAAGGCCGGCAAGATGTCCTCTTGTCTTTTAGCCTTCCTATTCACTCTTGCAGTCTTTTCAATCTCTGGATCAAAAACTAATTCACCTGTATGAGAAGATCTTGGCATAAATTAGTTTGATATTAAAGAAAAATAAAAACTTCCCCGGCAACGGCGCCAAATTTGACGGTTGTCGAAACCTTCACAAATTAATTCTGATTTTACTATCACCGAAACAATAATTTTAGTAGTATGGTGGTAGAGACCAGGTCGAACCCAAGGGAAATTGATTTATTTTCCTACAAATACCAAATGCAAAAGAACGGGGTGGTTTGAATCAACAAGAATTAAATAAATAAAAGTGCTAAGTCTTAACGAAGGTTAATCAAGATGTTGGCAACTCGGTTCAAAGGGGTGATTCCTCCAATCTTACAAATCGGTTGATCATAGAAGTTAAATTAATATCCTTTCACAACAAGCAAATAAATTAGGCTTCCATTAAAGCTAAGGGAAACCTAGAGGCATGCTAAACTAATCCGAATAAGCTTCTAATTAGTTCCTTATCGTCAAGCGAATTAAGTATTGAGAAGTAATCTTTCTTCACTCAACGGTAGCTTTAAGATCAAGATCTACGCAATTTATTCCTAGCTAACATTCAAAAGCTTGAACATATACTCGTCCTATTCATCCTAAATAAATTAATGTGATAGATAAGACAATCAAATTAATTTACTTGCTTCTTATTCTTGTTCCTCACAACAATTACGGATTGAAAGAAACATAGAAAGCATATAAACCATATCAAATCAATTCCATAAGCATGAATCCGAAATCAATAGCTTAAATTCTGGAAAAAGATAAATAAATACTTGAAAGTGTAAGGATTACAATGGAAATGTTACTTCTCACAACCAATAATGAAGATGGATGCTATCCCCTTTGAACCAAGAAAGTGAATCAGTTGCTCATGCCTTTTAGGTTGCTGCCGAATCTGAAAAATTGATGGAGAAAGAGAGAAGAGTCCTTTGCTTGCATGTATCTTCCCTTTTATTCTGGAAGAGTCCTAACCCTAATGTTGTTACTCAAGCTAAAAAATAGGAGATAAGTGTTGTAGAGAAAATCTCTCTAATCTTTGACAAATAAGGAAGCATATCCCGTCATCCAGATTGCACCAGGAGTTCCGTGATGTAGATGATTTTTTCTGACTTTGGTCTCTTCATGAAAGTTGTAGCCCTAAATGTGTAGATGAATTTGGGCTTTTGAATCACTTGATTTGGACATCGTATGCTCCAGATATGCCCAGTTCAGTGTTGGTGTGCGAACAGACTCAAGGCTGACGTTGTTGTTCCAATTGGATGCCCAAATCTGCATTGAATTTCTGCCACAATACTTTTCCAGCAAGCTTGATAGCTATAATTCCAATTCTGAAACTCCTCTTTAGGAATTAAAACCTGAAACATGCAACAAAGGTCCGAAATATAAAGTGCAAAATTTCCTATTTTATAGCAAGTAATCCACAAAGTCTCTTAAACATGTCAAACCCATAAAATAACTTTCAATATGTTGAAATAAGCTTGAAAGATGTTAAAAAGCATAATGTAAAAGGAATACAAATAGATGTGTATTTTGCACTTGTCAAGTTTAAAAATAATAAAAATAGTCAGTAAGAATACAATTTAATTCATAAAAATTTATGATCTAAATTATAGAATCATGATAGCTCACTTAAAGCAAATCAAAATAAATCATTCAATTCAATTCTTAGTCATCTCATTATTGAAAAAAAATTAATAAATAATAACAAAAACTTTGATTTAAATCAATTTATCAAACATGTGAGTCAAATTATGATATCATGATAACTTCATTAAAAATAAATAGATCAATAAGTGACATAAATCAACTCAAATTAATCTATCAAACTCATGACTAAAACATGAGATTATGATAGCACCATAAAAAAAAAAAATTATGAAATCTAATTTTAATAAATTCATTGTTAAAGGCTGAAAAAAAAAAAAAAAACAATATAAAAATAGAACACAATAAAATAACTTGAATATATCCGGATTAACCCGCAAAACACATGACTAGACTCATGATACTAGAATAATCTCATAGAAAACAAATCCCAACAAATCATTACACAAAATACTCAATCAACTTAATATTCAGGTTTTTAATTTATATTAAGCTATTGCTTTCGTTTTTAGCAATCATAAGGCGAGTACCCCCACCAAGTGACCACCTAATCCAATAATTGAATAATCTCGCATAAAAAAAGTAGTCGATATGGCTTCCCAAAACCGCATGGCATCTGAAAATTTAAATTACTAGTGTCGAGTACATGTGAAGCCAAATAAAATAAATATCAATAAATCATCTCATATAATAAATTTTACGTGTTAAACAAAATTTCAAAATATAATTTATATTATTCTTTAATATTTTTCTCAGATAAAAATTTTTTGAACTTGAAATTTGCATGAATTTATATTATTTTGTATTTAATTTTTATCAAATAGAATAATGATAATGAGATTTAAACTTGTAATTATTGGATTAATAACACTCTAATATCATGCTAAGAAATTATTTTATCTAAAAATTAAAGTTATTAAGTAAATTTCAGAACATGATTTATATTTTTTTTTTTAAAATAAGTAGAAGGGCGGCTGCTGCTGCTATAATTAGAATTATTTGTAAGAAAAACAAGTTTCATGGTTAAATCATAGTTTATAAGGGAAAGACAAAAACAAGGTAACTCATTTTATAAGCAAGTTCTACTAAATGCCGCCCGAGTGTCCCTGCCATTTGGTGCTGGTGACCCACCTAGAGCACGTTATGAAAGGGGATACCTTTCGACCGAAGCTTCCATATTTTTCCTACACGTGTCCTTGTTCATGCAATTAGATTCTCGATAAGTTATTTGGTATTTTGTTTTTAAAGTGTTTTTAAAAGGAAAAAAAAATTTATTTATTTAAAAATAAGTTTTTTTAGTATTTTTATATCATTTTCATATACTAGTGTTAAAAATAATTTTAAAAAATAAAAAAATATTATTTTAATATATTTATTAATAAAAAATATCTTAAAAAACAATCTTAACAGCAGTTAGAAACAAACACGAACCTAAAACATTCACTGTCTTCTTATCGTCAAACGTCAGTTTTTTCAAAGGAGTGTAAGAGAGGAAAAAAAAAGAACAACCTTGGTCATTTTGTTAAGCATTCTCTAGGCTTCTTGTATTTTACTATATTTAATAATATTTTTTTACATAACAAATGCAAAAAAAAAAAAAAAAAAAACAGGGTTAACTCTCCCAATTTTTACTTAAAGATGTATACATGTTTTGATCAACCTAGTATATGTTTGTTAATATGGTATACGCTATTTTAGTAAAAGTGTTTTTTAATTGGGAGAATTAACATAATTTTTTATATTAACACATAAAAAAAATACATTAATTTGTATTTTTTAAAATGAAAAATAATTTAAAAACCATTTTAAAAAACTTCATTCACATTATTATCATACGAGCTTTAGCTTACCATTTTAAAAAATATTTTGTATTTTTTTATTTCTTGAGGTATAAATACAAAAGTGTTTTTGAAAATTTTGAAAGTTTTTTATTTTAATTTTTTTAATTTAAAATTAAAGTTCTTAAGAGGTTTTACATTATTTTCATATATTGATTTCAAAAATACCTTTTAAAAAATAAAATAAAAACAACAACAGCTACTAGCATGCAGCACGTTCGTATCAGCGACGCCAGCCAAATGGGCTGTTTGGTGTCTCCACTTAAAGCAGATGATATATTATTCCTTTTGCCAAAAATTATTATGATTACTAGTTGCTTTTCTCTTTTTTTTTTCTTTTTTTTAAAAATAATTACTAATTGCTTTTCGGTGTGACATTAATGACACAAAACAAGACAATTCTTTCCTAACAACCGGTCCTACATGCCATGAAGATGTTCTAAGAAATATGATTATGATGATGTACAATATTCAACATATATAAATAATAGGTTATTCGATATTTGGGATGATAATTAATCAATATATTTTAATAATTGGATCTCTTTATTTTAAACTAAGAAATTCCAAATTAATAATAAATATTTGAGTGGAAGGATTTAAAAACCTTCTGATAGTTGTAGTATACTTATAGGAAAAAATATAAATGACTTAAAAAAAGCTTTATATTCAAAGAATAGACATGTTTGTTCATAAATTGCTAAGATAATTAATACTCTAAAATCTATATAAGTTTATCTTAAAAAATAAAAAAAGATTTGGTCTTTTATCTCGGCGATTTAAGGGTATTTAAGACTTTATAAATCATCTAAGAAAGCAGACTTTATTGTTGAAATTATAGAGAAAAATAAGGTTATGAATGTAGGGCTCATCTCGACCTCTTTCACTCATTAAAATTCACGTATTCCTTCTCGATTTGTTATCTTTAGTTTCCACCTCCATTAGAAGTCATTACATCATATGTGAATGACTCACATAATCATTCTAGATAGAAATACATTACGGTTTATCATCATGTTTACAATACTTTTAATTATAGGAATCATATAAAAGTCAACAAGTTATACATAATAATAATAAAAAAAAAAAAAAAGCTTTGACAACTATCTATGGAAGGAGAGGGGACTAGAAACTTGTCATGCCACAAGGAGAGTAAGAACAAAAAGCAATATTTATGATCTTTTAAAAGAATCACTTTGATTATTTTATAGTTTGATTATTTTTACATTTACCTTTCTTGTTCTAAAAAATTGCAGTTTATATTATAGACTAGATTAAATGATGATTTAGAATGTTAAATATTACATGCAAAATAAAGTTTAGAATATGAACTAAAATTTTAAAAAAGCACAAAGGATAAGTGTAAAATCACTTTGTTTCTGGAAAGCACACTTTATAAGAGTGAGAGTGAGTAAAATCCTGACTATTCTAAACTCTTACAAGAAATACACGTTTAAATTCAAACTCGAGATATACTGTACAGATCATAAATATTTTGTTATCACACCACGGGTACGTTAATTGTTGGTTGTTAGAGGGAAGAATATTATTGCCATTATAATTAAAGACCGGATGCATAATTACTATATAAAAAAACGTTGCTATTAATTATTTTTTGAATGACATATCTATTAAATTCGGATCGTGACCTCTTGGGAATATAATAAAACCAAATCTAGACCAGGTACCTATTCATATTTCAAGTTATCTTTAGGATTTTTTTGTAAAAAGAAATAAAAATCTTTTTTTGGAGTTTTAATGAATCATGATTTATGAAAACGATCACATCTCAAAAGTCAGGTCACTCTCAGTTCCACCAGCTTGCCCACTTCCGACCGACATGGATCTAAACCTACTTGGGTACCTCAAACTCGAGTTTGATGTGTCATAAGAGAAAAGAAAGAGTGAGCGTGGTCAAATTAAGAGCACATGGAGATTGTTGATCTGGCAACATCATCAACATGCTGCCTGCCATTTTTAGATGTCAACCAGTGCTCGATCGACCTTGGCGTTTCCAGTTCATGGGGCACCAGTGACTCGTGGCTATCAGCTTTTCAAGCCTAATCGTCCTGTTTTGTCGTTTAAAAAATAATTTTTTAAAAAATAATTTTTTTTATTTTTAGTTTTTACTTTAAATTTAAAAAAATGATGTTTTTAGATTATTTTTATATGCTATATTAAAAATAATTTTAAAAAAAATATTTTTATTTTATTTTAATGCATTTATAAACAAAAAAATATTTTTATAAACAATTTCAATCTTACTATAAAATAGTCACTAATAAGGGGACAAAAACATATGATTTGTTGCACATGATAAGTGGAAATAGTTGAAAACTAAATTGATGCTGAAAGACTCTAATATCTAGAACAAAGATATTAAATTGGCCTGGCACAAAGACTTGTTCCAATCTTAACCGGATTGAATGAATTGTAAATTAATTTATCAGTCAATCGAGTCAATTCTACATTGATATTTTAATACATGGTTTATGCATAGACTAGATGGGATTTAATAAATATGATCTACAATCCCCAAGAAATGTGATCTGATGACAGAAGACTTGCGATCCGTATAATCGGTCTTGATTTCGAGTCAGGACGTGCATTTCTTGTAAAAATATGGAACAACAGGATTTTACTCACTCACCTAGTCCTACAAAGTACATTTTCTGGAGGATGAGGTTTCCTCGTATAAAAAAAATCTACAATTATTTCAATCCAAAGGAGTGTCTTGAGAATATTCATGTAACTTTAGTTTTAAGAAATTATTTTCTATACTAGTACTAAGATTGAGAAGTTTTACATGAACTAATGTTTTTGTACGTTACATACCTGCCCCTCCTCTCATTATCTCTCCCCGGTCTAATACGATGTAGTTTTAGCCTAATTAACCCTCAACTTAAACCTAACCAGAGGTAAGAAAAGATGAGAGAATATTTTGGCCCGACCGAACCCATCACCTATACCACTTTCTTTTGCTAATAAACCTAATGTGGAAGACATGTTCATGTAATTTTTTTTGATAAAAATGGTTGTATTATACAAAAATATTTAATTCATAGTAGTTTCCTTTTGCAGGATATGTGGTTCTTAGACACAATCAATGACTGATGAAGTGTTTTTTTTGTAAGAACTAATATGCAAAATAAGGATTATCTATTAGGAGTGAAGTAGCTCGTGGATAACCAAGCTCATAAGTTTATGGGAAGTTGAATTTTAACAATATTTTTCTTAAGTTATTATTATTTATTTATTTTAAATTTGCTAGATTTAAAAAAAAATATATATATAACATCTAATTATAGGAGAGATACAAAGATGATCTTGCAATCCATCCAGAACTCGATCTGGATTTGTGATAGGATGTTGGAATAATCAATGAACAAAGTCCCTAAAAAAAATTAAAAAATCGAAAAAGAAATTATAGGACTTTGTCACTACAATGACAGACGAAAATTAGACATGGATTATTTCATTTCCCTATTCCTTTCTGGTCTCTATCCTTTTCTAATGCATATGCCAGCCAACCGTTAAACCCCAAACAAATGAAAAGAATATAGTTGACATCATGACATTGTTAATAAAAAAAGACAACCTAATTACCTAACCATGACATAAAAATGGTCTTAATCTATCGCCCCCATGTTAGTTAGCTCCTCCCTTTGTTCTCTGTCATCATTTTTTGTCTTATATTATTATTATTATTATTATTATTATTAATAAAACCTATCCTTTTTGAGATATTAAATTCAGCTTATTTTGGGTGGAACTGTTGAACCTCGCCAGCTTCCTCCACCAGATGGAACCGAGCCAAATAAGCACTTCACCAAATTGGAATTATCTACTGGTTTGTTAATTGCTATCATCTTCGATTTTCGTGTCTGCCTTCGTTTTCTTACGATAAAATACTTGTTTGATTTCATCATCTTTTTCTTATAAACCACTCAATAGAATACTCGAATTAAGAGATCGTGCTTTCTAGGGTTGGGGGAAGAGGGTCCTATCCCTTATCCAATCTTTGACCTCGTTGATCTCAAAATCAAAATCCTTAGACCTAGTTTATATTCTATTTTAATTTTATATTTTATATTTTATATTGTAGTATTAAGTATTTTTGCAAAAATATTTTTTTTATTAAAATGATTTTTTTTTTTAGATTTAGATTATATTTTTAAAACCCAACTCATTTGTTTAACACTCAAACCAAATATAACTCTTAAATCATAAGCTTGTAGTATAATAAACTAGTTTTAAAACCTTTATAAAACCATTTTCTTAACAAAACAAAAGTTGAAAACTTGTTGATAGTTTCTGTTCTATTAAAAAACGAAAATGAGCAAGTTTTCACATGTTCACTTCTTATTTTTTCTTTAAAAAAGTAAATTAAAAAATTAAAACGATTCCAAGTTACTCTTTATTTATTCCTAGTAGATCATGGAGTATGTTTAGGCAAAACGTCTTACTTTATTAAAGTGGTAACTTTTTTCCTAAGAGAGGTTGATATGATTACTTTGTACAATTATGGTATGGATATCCCATTCTTAATTGAATTTGTTAAATGAATTATAAAATTACCTACCAAGCTAACTCACATCCTGTTTGTCATTATATTTTAAAAGTATTTTTTGAAAAAAATATATTTATTTTATTTTAAATTAAAAAAATTAGTTTTTTAAAATTATTTTCATGTTTGTCAAAAATAATTTTAAAAAAATACCATTTAATGTATTTTTGAAAAAAAAAATTCAAAAATAAACTTAACAACACTCCAAACAGACACTAAAGAAGTGGTGGAACTATTTCATCCAAATCATTGTCTCAAGTAAAACAAAACATTTAAGAAGAAGGCTGAGGATTAACTTTGTAAATAGATGTATTCTTCAAGTTAAAAAAAATTATTATAAAACTTTGACTCAAATAGCATTTTTTAATATCCACGTAGAGACGAATTTTGTAATCCAAGCTTATCCTTGCTTTTCTAAGGAAAAATAAAAAGAAAAAAAGAAGGCAACTTATGGGTTACAACTCATTCGATGACCCTACAATATTATTTTTCAAAAATAAAAAAGTGGTTCGACCAAAAAACAATCAGACAAGAGAAGCGGGCCAGCAGTCCATTAAAGGCTATTTGGTCCCTTCCCCCCGTTTGACACGTGGGTGTACTTTTTTTTATTTAAAGCTCCTTAATTTTCTTCCACCACTCAATTTTGAGCTCTCCCTGCACAAATATGAGAAATGTTTTGAAGAATTTTACCATTTTGTTTCTAAAAAAAGGTTCCTCTTTTTCTATCTGCCCACTTGCTATATAGATATCTTCACTGATTGGCAGATTTGAGTGGGCAGTGGTAGTTGATTGAGAGCTTGAGTTCGATTCCAAAAGCTGCAAAAGGCTATCCATTCACTGTTGCCGACTGTTTTGGTTTGTAATTAAAGTTTTTTTTTTAAAAAAATTCAGAAATATATTAAAATTAATGTTTTTTTAATTTAAAAAAAATATTTTTTACATTAAAATATAAAAAAACGATACAAAAAATATTTTTATTAAACAATAATTAGGTACCTGGCCACAATGAACAGTGCTAAAAAGCTTTTTGCCCCCTTTGTTTTTTATATATATAACATGCACACACTTCTCAATATGACTCGTAGGTGGGGTGGGTGTTCACTTTTAAAAATCAAATGATGAAAGAATCGCAATAACTTAATTTCTTGTTTTGGAGATTTTTTTTTAATTTTTTTTAATTTTATTAAAAATATTTTTAAAAAAATATAAAAATATTATTTTAATATATTTTCGGATTACAATACTTTAATAAACAAACTCTGCAATACTTCTAAATAGACTATAAAGCTGTTAGTGATTTGCATATCTATTTACATATAGGTTGAAAAATAAAAATAATAGAATTCGAATCAGTAATTTTCTTTCCTTTGTTAATCCTTACCATTTAATTATGTTTATTAGGTCTACTATCCCATTTGTGTTTTGGCCGGGTTTTTCCTAGCTTGGAGTATTGGAAACCATAAATAATGTCCAGTCAAAACTTTCAGAGAAATAAAAAAAAAAAAACTCGGCCTAGATTCAGTTGTTACGCCAAAATTTACTTTGCTCATGAAGTTCTTGGCAAACCAAATTTAGATCATAGCCATGAAATACAAACTTAAAGGCAACCCCATCATAATTTTGTTTTTTTAATGGAGTGAAATTGACTGAAAAATAAATTCTTTGCTTATCGTGATTACTAAAGGAAAGGAAATGTTTATACAAAATTGTTGACATTTTTATAAAACTTGTACAAAATCATAGATATATTTTGTCGATAATTTTATCATTAATATTTCGTCAATAGATTCAATTATATCGAATCAAAACACAGATGCTGATAAACTCAATGTTGTGGTTGCTGGATTTGTTACGAGAGGTTGAACTGTGATGAAATTGAGAGAAGCCGACAATCAAGAGTTAGAGAAGAAAAAATACAAAAGAAAGAAGGATAAAGAAGGGAATGAGAGAGGAAAATGGATATTTAGGTCATAAATTAAACAATGATAAACATAATATAGTCGTTGGTAAGTCACTATTAGTTCTATCAGTAATAATATCATGTCATCTTATAGATTTTTTGAATCCTACTATCTCTTCGCAAGCAAATTTATCGGTATTTATCAAAAGAATTACCGATAGAATATATGTTGGTAACTTCATAAGTAATTCTATCAGAATAAATTGCATCATCATCATATATTAAAGGTTTTTTGAATCTCATTGTAATTCTTTTACTGTTCATCATTGACATTTACCAATAGAACCATCATTATTTTTCTTATAAATTAGTTGATTTTACAGTAGTTATATAGCTATGCCTATCATCATATAGTATTGGATACTTTGAGATCATCAATGGTGTCTTAATTAGGACAAAAGATAGACAGATCTGACATTATAATGAAAGTTGTAAATTTACTTTATAATTCCTGCAAGGGCAGCCTTAACGGCAAGCATGAAATGTGACAATTACAAATATTATATGCTTATCTTCAGCTCTCAAAATGCATAAAATAAAGAATGGGACAACGAAAAGTTCTTTGAGTCACCTACAAGAAAAGAAACTTTAATAACTTTCTATAATTATTTTTTAGTAATGCTTTTATATATATATTTATTTATTTTTAACAGAAAATGATGCCATTATTTTAGAATCAAACTCATGATGATTCCTATTTTTCAAAGCTAAGGGGATTGTCATCATCCCCTCATGCCACAGTGAAAGGAATCCATCCAAGATTTCTTAATTTCTCTTGCCAAAAGCCAAAAAAAATTAAAAGTTTACAGTAGTACACCGTGATAAATTCCATGTGACACCCCTTCTTAATAGTTGAGTTATTATAATATAATTTATATAATTTTTTAATATATTTTTATTTGAAAGTTTTTTAGACTCGTAACTTGTATAGATATATATTAATTTCTGCTTAATTTTTCATCAAATAGAATAAAAATGATAAGATTTAAATCTATGAATATTGAGTTAACAAGATTTTGATACCATATTAAAAAATTATTTCATCTAAAATCTTAAATTATTAAAGATTCTACTACCATATTAAACTATCAGATAAACCTCATAATATTTATTCTATAATAATATAAAGCGCCCCCTTCTCTCTCTCCTTCCCATGATAAAAGAACTGGTCAAGGACAACTTTCTCTTCACTCGTCGTCTACTTCTCTAGACAAATCTCTAAATATAGGAAAAGAAAACCAGAGATGGCGATCTTGTTCAAACCCATGTTTCTCTCGTTGTTTTTGCTAATATTTTCTTACCGTCCAGCAACAGAAGCTTCAAAAGTCTCTCAGAGTTTCAGCTTCAACAGCACCTTCAGCAATGGCACCGGTAATGCTAGAGAGCTCGCCGGAAAGTGCAACTGGTTCAGCGGGAAATGGGTTTTCGATCCTAAATATCCTCTCTATGACTCAAATTGTCCCTTCATAGATCCACAATTCAACTGTCAGAAGTATGGCAGACCTGATAGCTATTATCTCAAGTATAGGTGGCAACCTTTTGCATGTGATTTGCCCAGGTACCATTTTTTTTGCCGTCATGTTTAGGAAAATATGTGATTGTTTTTCTGGTATATAAAAACATATCATGTTGATTTCCAGGTTTAATGGGTTATATTTCTTGGAGAAATGGAGAGGGAAGAAGATCATGTTTGTAGGTGACTCGCTGAGTTTGAACCAGTGGACATCTTTATCGTGTTTGATTCATTCATGGGTTCCTAATTCAAAGTATACAGTGTTTCGGACAGATGTGCTATCTTCTGTTACATTTGAGGTAAGAAATTGAATCTCCATTGTTGGTTGCTTTAAATTTTCAACAATCATTACTTTAACCACTACTGCATGCTCGTCCTGTCCTTTTCTCTATACCTTTTTTGAAGGTAAAGTTTCTATGGCTTCAATGAAATTCCTCTATCTCCAGTCCCAGTTTTGCTACTTTTACTCCACTGAAATGGCCTCCCTCCATTTTTGTCTTTCTTTTGTGTTCTGATCAGCTCTTACTGTGGAGTTTTGAGGATTACTGAAATAGTTGTATGGTGACAAAAACCAATCAATTTTTTTTTTTATTTTCTGATGGTAACCTTCAAGTCCTTGATTTACCAATGAATAATTTTTTTTTTTTTTTTTGCCTTTTCGAATCAAAGGTGGTTTCCTGGTCTACATAGAAATACCCTTAAACCTATCTAAGATTTTTTTGCTGAAGTTAGTGAGAGATGCAGGTAAACTGTAGTTATGGGATATTTAAAAATATATATATCAAAATATTTTTTAATTTGTTATATTAATATAAAAAAACACCAAATAAAATGTCAATTAATTCAACATTTTTTAAAATAAAAAAACACGTAAAAACATAATAAAAAACTATGGCGCCAAGCACTCCTTTAATTTAACTCATCAGCATTAATTATCTTTCTTTTGAGTTGAGTAAAGCTCACTAATCAATTATTACCCCCAACAAATCTACTCTAAACATGTTTCAACTAGCAACAACTACAATCATAATCCCTGGCATCTTGACTTGTTATTCTCTTATGGAAAAATTATTTGGAGTTCATATTAATTAATATGGAGTTTTTAAAATCTAAATGGTGGCTTCAAATTAAATGGGTTTAGTAGAAAAATACAATAAAATAGAAAAAAATTATTATTATCATTATTTGGACTTTGAAACTTGACTATATATAAATATAGAAAAACAAATAGTATATGTATTTGCTTGAAAAATAAAAATAAAGTGAGCTATAAATTAAAGGGACTGTGTATGCATTTGTTTTGAGCAGGATTACGGGGTCAAGATATTGTTATATCGAACGACATACCTGGTAGATCTTGTGAACGACAAGGCAGGAAGGGTATTGAAGCTTGATTCAATAAACAATGGCAAGGCATGGCTAGGCATGGACATGCTGATCTTCAACACGTGGCATTGGTGGACTCATACAGGAAGATCTCAACCGTATGTCAACCTTATCTGTGATATTACAAAACAATTACAATCGAGTGGCTAATTCATTTCTATGTTTTCCAGATGGGATTACATCCAAGAAGGGAATAAATTGTACAAAGATATGAACCGGCTAGTTGCATTCTACAAGGGGCTAACCACTTGGGCTAGATGGGTCAACCAGAATGTTGACCCTTCTAAAACCAAAGTCTTCTTCCAGGACATCTCTCCTACACATTATGTGTAAGCCTATTTCCCTCCCTCCTTTTTCAGTTTTTAGTTTTCATGATGGTGCATGGCATGGTTCTTCGGTGTTGTGTAAAGGAAATGCAGTTTAAGTTATTAAGTGAGATGTTATAAATTATATTTTAACAACACGTTTTTTAAGTGAAAGTTATTTACATTTGAAATTTGCACAAATTCACACTAATTTGTGTTTGATTTTTTTATCAAATTGAATGAGATGATGAAATTCGAACTCATGACCGCTGAGTTAATAAGATTCTGATATCATGTTAAGAAACTGTTTTACTGTTAGAGAATAATATAAATTATATTTTGTGACTTCACCTAATAATTTAATATTTTAGATGAGATGTTTACGCTGCATATTTTTTTTATCATGATGAAACTACGTTGACGTGATAATGTTCATAGATTCATTGATGCGAACCTTTTAACATATTTTTCATCGATGCAATAGCATTGTAGTACCTCAGCAATAAATTTAAGTCGCTGTCCATAAATATATAAATATATATATCATAATTAGAATGCAAGATCGCTAGTAAAACTTACTTTTAATGATTTTTTTTTTACAAAAACAGGGGCAGGGATTGGAATGAGCCGTCAAAGTCATGTGCCGGAGCGACACAACCATTCTTTGGGACAAGGTACCCGGCAGGAACGCCGTTAGCCTGGGCTGTTGTTAACAAGGTTTTGAGTAGGGTTACCAAACCAGTCTACTTATTAGATGTGACCAAACTTTCTCAGTACCGGAAAGATGCGCATCCTTCGCAATACGGCGGCGATAGTGGCGGCACAGATTGCAGCCATTGGTGTCTTCCTGGATTGCCTGATACTTGGAACCAACTTCTGTATGCAGCCCTCTTCAGTTGATTGTGGCATTAATTAAGTTGTAATTTAGCCATTTTTTTAGATGATCGATCATTGTTTCGATGATGGTATAGGAGTTTGTTTTTAATTTTTAGTGTGCCTGTTGACAATAATTAATGAGAGATGTGATTCTTCAATTGTAAATTTAGATTATTTTGGCAATGAGATTGCCATGAAATGAAAGAAATACACTCCAAATCCGAAGGCCTGTTATTGAGATTGGAGATGATGATCTTTCAAAAGTGTTTATTAACTTCAATAATAATAATAATAATAATAATAATAATAATTATAATTATAATAATATTTTTAACTGGAAGCATAGAGAAAGATTATGATTATTAAAGCAAGTTAACAATTTTTTTTTTATCAAAATAACGTGTATATATTTTGTGAGATTGAAAACTAAAAAAAAGTCATAAATATAATAAAATCATGTTCCAAATCTATTTAAACATTTTAATAATAAATATTTGCTTCCAATAGAATTGTCATAAATAATTTATTATTAGTATTAGTTTTTTAGATCAAATACATAATAATTGAAAAACAATATAATAATATTTAAGAACTATATCAAAATTAGTAAAAGAATACATTAAAAAGTTTTTGAAGTATAAAATTGTTTTTAAAAAAAGACAAAAGAAAATAATAATAATAATTATTATAATAATAACCTAGTAAGGATCAATGCCCAACTCTTGCTCGCGGCTTGCTCGCGGCTTGCTCGCTTGGTCCAGTTTTTTATTTATTATTATTATTAAGAGAGCCTCTCATTATTTATTTTTTTAAGAAAAAAGTGATAAGCAATATGTTATCTGATATATTTTAGAAAATATACACGGATTGCACTTAGACTTGGATTTGTTGTAAAAGAATTTTAAAAATATATAAATTAATTTTGTTTATATAAACAGTAAATAAATATATACAAGTCAAGTTGTTTTTAGTATTGTAGGTTAATAATTAGCTATGGTAATAAAGACACTCGTCCAGAATTAACTTTTTTATATATTTTTTAAAATTCGCTGAACCGGCTAGCTCGGAAGATCCAAAATAGGACTTCACCCTTCGTAAATGTTGGGCCTGAGAAGATTCAGAAAAGCTCTGCTCTAGAGAGTGGTGAACATCTAGACCGACAGACAAGCCCACTATACGAAGGCCCAATAGCATAAGATCTTAGGGCCCAAAGAGAATTCGGTGGTTGAAATTAGTAGAGTTCGCTTGTGTAGTTTTTGACAACAAATTGTTTTTCGTTTTGCTCCATGTAATGTTGTTAGATCCAATTCGGGATTTGATCGGGTTGAAGCCTTGAATCATGTTTCAACAAAGTTTTAAATAAAATTCTTTAAAGTTGATAGATTGATTATCCAAATCGAGGTAGAATATTTTATAAAATCACTCAAGTTTAATCAAATTAATATTAAAAAAATATAATTCATGTTAAATTATACATAAAAATAGAAGGGAATGAGAAAACCGACCATTCTACCAAATACTATTGTTCTCATTCAATAAATAAATAAATAATATCCTAATATATATATATATATATATATATATATATATATATATATATATATATATATATATATATATATATATTTATTCGAGAAAATCCCATCTCTCTTTAGACATTTTTTATAGGCGCGAGTTAAGCGAGTAAAACACCAGTTATCCAAGACTCTTATAAGATGAGCACGTTCTCATTTAAACCCAAAACATTCAAGACAGATCTCAAACCTTTTGTTATCAGTTATGTTTTTTAGGGACCATATGTATGTATATACACACGCATGCACAAAAAGGGGTGCTCACTCCTATTTCTTTTATATATATATTTCCAAGCAGGGAATCAAATATCATATGTGCCTCTACCTTTGAAATTCAATAGATTCACATAAGATTAATCTGCAAATCACATGTAAACGAGATTTCACTCTTTTTTTGTTGCAATGAAATTTCAGATTGTTTGTATTTGTTATTATTTCCTTTGTTTTAATTACTTGAAACACTGCTATTATTCTTGTGTTATTGTTTCCCCCAACCAAATTTCCAAAAGAATTTCTGCTAAATGCTTAAAAATAACCTAAAGTTAATTTAATAGCAAAAATATTAAATAATTAACTCAATTTGGATAAATAGATTGACACGGTGACTCAACCATTTAGATTAGTTGAGTTTTTGTTTTAAAGAAAAAACCAGGTTTTGATATTGATTCATAACTAACTCGGATTCATTTGTAAGTAGAGTATTAAAATGTTATTTTTTTTTTTAAATAGTGTCATCTGATTTTCTTAAAAGATATTATTTAAAATAAGGTTTCATTGAAAATAGATATTTCTTTAACTATAAATCTGAATTTACTCAACCACCACATAAATAACTTAACTTAAAACTTAGAAAAAAGAAAAACTTAAACCCGACATGCGATAGGAGGGGAACTGACCTAACGCTTGTTGAGCCGAAGAGAGTCACACACGGCAAAGGGAGATTTATCCACGTGGCATCTCCTCAAATGGCTAACCTAAGCCATATCCTCTTACGTGTGCCAATGCATCAATCTTTTGTATAGCTGAGTCACCTTCTTCTTTGTACTGTACCAACACGTTGCTTCATGCACGCACACTTGTCCACTCCATGCACGCACACGTGTCCACTCCATGCAAACCCCACCTCTATTGCCTCTTCTTTTTTAACGCCAATCTTCTCCTCTCCTCTTCCTTATTCCTATAATCATACATACAGTTCTCATACACAACCCACAAAGAAAAAAACACGCACAGAGATCTAGTGATTTGTTACCTTCTTGAAAGATTAGCAACAATGGCATCTCTGCAATCCAGGAGAGAGAGCGCTACAAGTGAGAGAGAGAATTCTGTGGAGAGAGAAAGAGTCCCAAAAATGGCTAGCCATTTTGAGTCTTTGATAGAGAAACCAAAAGAACCAGTTGTCAATAAACCCATCGGTGAAGATGACAACGAAACGGGAGCCCAGTTTGAGTCTCTTGCTGAGAAAATGAGAGAAGCTGGGACGGATTTTTCTAGTGATCATAAAGAAAGGAAGAGAAGAGAAGAACAAGAACAACAAATATTGAAAGCAAGAGAGAGTTATTCTGTTGGAAAATTTGATGTGGAGGGGGGTAGAAAAGAAACCAAAGTCAAAGAAGACGAGAATGGCAGCGATCGAAACAAAGAGCAACAACTTTCTCTCGATGAAATAACGAAATTGAGAGAAACGGCGCAGAAAAATTCTTTGGAGGCTTTAAAGGCAGCTGAAGAAAGATACGAGAAAGCAAAAAACAAGGCAAGCCAAGTTGTGGGTTCCGCAAAAAACACTGTTGCTGAGAAAGCTGCACAAACCAAAGATATGGCTGCTGAGAAGGCCGCGCAAGCCAGAGACATTACTGCACAGAAGACCGCACAGGGAAAGGACACTGTAGTTGAAGGGGCTCAAAAAACTACCAGTTATATCGCAGAGAAGGGAGCACAAGCAAAAGACACCATTGTTGAAGGTGCTAGGAGAACTTCCGAGTATGTTTTAGAGAAAAGCAAAGGGGCCAAGGATTATACAGTAGAGAAGGCAGTGGCAGCTAAAGATGTGACTGTGGAAAGTGGGAAAGAGGCAGCTCATTATGTAGAGAAAGTGGCCGTGAATATGAAAGACAAGGCCGCTGCTGTTGGATGGACTGCTGCTCATTACACAACTGAAAAAGCTGTGGAGGGGACTGTGGCAGCCGCGAGGGCAGTAGAGTATGCTGGACAAAAGACTACGGAGCTTGCAGGGAAGCCATTGCGTGCTGCTAAAGAGACAGCTGCGTCTACTGGTGAAAGTATCATGGAGTATACAGCCAGGAAGAAGGAAGAGGCCGAGAGAGAGCTTGAGGCTCGAAAATCTGCAGAAGGACAGGTATAATTCACAGAATAGTGTATATATGTCTAAGTTCTTTAAGTTTATGATCGTCTCTCAACTATTCTGTAGTGCAATGTAATGTTTGTTGAATAATTTGAATGTCTGTTTTGTTTCTACATACTGAATTGAAAGGTGATGAAGTACGGCTCTCTAACAGGCCAGTCTGTTATATTAGAAAATAATATAAATTATATTTTATAGTATTGTTAAATTTTTAGATGAGATAGTTACTTAATATAGTATTAGAGTCTTGTTGACTCAGCGGTCATGAGTTTATATATATAAGTTTTAAACCCAAAAAACTTTCACTTGAGAGGATGTATTAAAGAATAATATAAGTTATATTATAAAACCTCATCTAACAATTTAAATTTTTAGATGAGATATTTATTTAACCGTTTGAACTGAACTGAATTGAACAATATCACAATAGGTACAAAAAAGAAGAAGTTTGATGCTTAATTGAAGTTCGTCTTTCCAATTGAACCTGTAAAAAATGTTAACTAGAGTGCATTTTTACATGCAAGAGAGATATAATTTGTGTTTCCTATTGAGGATGATGATCAGAGGAGTTTCCAGGGAGGAGAATACAAAGAAGAATCACAAGTTCATGCAACAGGAGGTCAAGGAGCAGAGGTCGCAAATCAATTCAGCGAGGAAATCACCCCAGAAGGCGAAGAACAATATTGGCGGCGGCAGCAGGGACAAGAGGCAAGCAGCTTACTGGGCGCCATTGGCGAAACTATAGTGGAGATTGCTCAAGCAACCAAAGATCTCGTTATTGGGCAAGACCCAGCCGGAGCTGGGAAGAAGGATGGCTATGAGGCAAGCCATTTTGACTATGGGAAGCAGGAGAAGAACATTCCAGATGAGAATAAGAGAAGCTTTTAACTCGGCTGAAATCGAGTGAAAGATATATATGAAGATGTCTCGTGGGATTTTGTTGAATGGTTGATGGCGTGTCTAAATCTATAGTTTGTTTTTGTGCTATCGAAAAGTGTTGAATAATTTTGAACTTCGCTCTGCGTTCGCATGCATGTTTCATGAATAATATACTTTGACTTTGATGACCATGATTTTTGTCTGCGGTTGATCTGCATGCTTTCTCAATTGATGAATGTTAAAAGTATATACATCAAAATAATTTGAAAATATAAAAGTAATTAATTTAAAAAAAACAAAAAAACAAAAAAACAAAAAAACAAAAAAAAAACTTCAAAGTATTTCGAAATGATTTTAAAACACTCTTCCAACACCCAAAAAACATTAAGCTATTTTTAGTATGGTCTGATGAATAAACCAGCATATGCAGTATTTGTTTTTTGTTTTAATGATTTTGGCTGCTTCCTTGGTCGACAAATGTTGAAGTTTTTAAGTTGGTCAGCCGTGAACAAAATCTGTCGACAAATTAAAGGGTTTGAATTTTTTGCTGTTCTAATCAGATTGGATTGGCTGTTATAAAGGAAAATAAAAAATCTTGAGGATTTGGGAAATCCGTTAATTAAAGGAGTGGCGTACGTGAAGATATTTTTTTTTTACTAATTCTTTAAATGAATTTTTTTATAAATAATTGTTTCTTCGAACATCTCCAAATCATGGGGATAAGGAAATTTTATTACTTCAATTCTGTTTTTTTTTTTTTTTTTTTAAATATTCAGGTCAGCTTGAGTGCACCTCGATTAATTCTATAAGTCCAGAAGTTAATAATCATGTAAGCCTCTAGAGGCCATCATATTAGCAACTACATTACTCAAACCTGAGATCACAAGAGAAGCAAATCTCCTAGTCCCAAACTCTTACCACTGACCACCTACTAGATGGTTAACTTCAACTCTTGATTCCACATTCTACATGTGGTATATCTGAGTTTAATGATTTTGATATGTTGTTGGATATGATAATTTAAATTAGATTTATTGAATATTAACTTGACCTGATTTTAATTAATATAATTTTCTTAGATTTGATAGATAATAGATAGAATATAAATTTTGTGAAACTCGACTCAAAACTCTTTTGAATCTAACTCAAATATATATATTTATATGATATAAATATATTTGTAGAATATTTATATATATATATATATATATATTAATATAATATGATACACACACCTTAATATTAACATAAAACACACATATAGATAGTATTTATCATAAATATGCACAATCCAAATATATATATTTTAACTATTTTATTTTTTAGTTTATTAATAAATAATAATAGTTAATAGATACCCATTGAATATTAAAATCAGATGATAATTTATAAATATCTAAATATTATATCTAATAAATAATAATAAAAAAATATAAAAATCAAGAAACTTGATATAAAGATAACCATTTCCATTCCTAATACCCGTAGTTGATTTGGACATTGTATCAATCTCTTTTGTCGGTTTGTCTTGATTGCCTACTGAACTTTCAAAGAATGCCCTGAAACGGATGATTACATTATGATAGAATTTTCTGTGAACTTATTGACTTAGCGAGCAGGATGCAAAATCTGCTGTAGAATTAGCAAAGTCTGGAATTTCATTATTATATAGCTTGCTTTATTATTTGAATTTTCTTATTCATCTTGAGATTTAGTGCAATGTTGTCGGCAAGTTTTACTTCATTTATTGAGAAGAAATAACTTAAATATATTTCGTTGCTCAGTGCTCGGTCTCTTTTCCCGTGAATTATGATGTATCTATACATTTTATATATGAGATGTCAAGAAGCTTCAATATTAGATTTTGTCAAACCCTATAAATTTTAAGAACTTTGATAACCCTTTAGATAATGTTATCTACAAACCCTAGAAATTTGAGATTTTGTCAAATGAAGCTCAGTGTTGATCCTATGCTTCTGACATTTTGCTTTGATTGCTGTCAAGATTTGTAGACTATAACGCTGTAAATCCATTCCTTTCAGGAAAAAAACAGGATCGTTTTTATATCAACAATGTCAAATGGAAGTCATTGAAAAGTGCTCTGATGCTTATAACAAGGCTGCAAATTACTGTCAGACGCATGGTATAATAGTAGTTTTGTCTTCGAGTCAGAACATATATCTTTTAAAAAAACCTAGAACAATCAGAGTTTTATTCATTCGTCTATACTCACAAATTATATTTTCCGGAGAATGGTTTCTTGCATCGAAAAAAAAAGAAAAAGGTGGAAATTACTGATCATTTTTTGTCATTTATTTGTTGAATTAGGTTTGTAGGTGTAAAAATAATAGACAAGAGCTGGTGCAGGTTAGTGCCATGTCTGTGCTGTTGTTGACGAGGGAGAGAGCTGACCAGTTCCAGCAGCCAAAACCTATGCTCAACGCGTTTGCCTGGTTTGACAGTGGATAAATGGCTGTGTGAATAGTAGTTTTGGAAACGCAAAAGCTCTTTTGACTTGGAGTTGGGAGTTGTGTTCACATTCTTTTTTTCTTCTCCACTGATGCAGCTTTTTAAGTGTCAGGTGCTTGCTTTATTTAAAAGACATCAACTTTTGAACCACTTGGAATTTTATTGTATTTCTTTGCTCCCTTTCATTGATTTGTTTTAGTTTCTTTTTACTTTCAGGATTATATCTATTATTTAAATACATTTTATAATCTTCAAAGCTTATTTGATTGGAATAGTGAAAAAAACCCTCATGATTTAGCTATCTAATTTATCCAGTCCAAAACAACTATCATCTCTCCCGCAGCGCAGCGTGAGAAGATGACCTAGTTCATACTATAGCTAGGGGATTGGAAAATTCACCTTTCAGTGATGGTACTCAAGCACCTCATGATCCTTTAATGAAGAAATATAATGGATGAACTACTCAGTTCGAAGTTTTGGCAGACAACATGCAGCAGTTGATCTGCTAGAATGGCAGACCTTATTAGACAGCCAGACTCAGTTGGGTGTTCTTAGTTCATGTCTATAACATAGTTGTTATCCACAGATATAAGAACACAATCTCTAACGATTGTGGGACACCAGAAAAACAGTAACATCAAACTCATTGGTCAGAAATCATAGGAAAACCAATCTGCAGATGAATAATCTTATAAATCATTCCATAATATTTTATTCACAGAAATATGTATATATTCAGTAGAAAGAGGAAGAACTCAAATCAACAAACAGAAAACCACTACATGACTAAGGAATGTTCGGTAGAATTATCAAATCAACAAGGAATCCGAGAAGTGAACCACTCCATGACATGAATGGGGGCCTTGATTAACTCCAGAGCCAGTTCTATTATCACTGTCACGCAGAGACAACAAGGACAAATACAGGATAATAGCAACCTGCACAAACACCAAAAGGTCTAAATTCTCAAGTACAAATGTACAATATAACATTATATATATATATATTTTATTTTTTTTTGACAAAACCCAGATCACATGTTGTATCAAAACTGCCAAATTCTGAAATAGAATCAAGAAATATCAAATAACCAGAGATTGAGATGAAATTAAAAATTTAGATTTAAAGTACAAGAGAAACTATAAAAAATAAATTCTCAAATACTATAACTTTGAAATGCAATAAGCTAAACCCTGTACAAAATGGAAAAAAACAGTCAGATAACAAAACTATGATGCCCAGAAACAAACATAGAAGAGAAGAACAGCCAAATTTGTAAAAAAAGGAAAGAAAAACTATCACAGATTCAAGAAATCTCAGAGAAGGTCGTCCAGGAATTGATTCATAAAATCAAGAGATCAAACACATCAAGAAACTATGATACATAAAGAATTATTGTAAGGGAAGAGAGAACAAACCCGACAATCCAAATGATAACACCAACAACGGAGATAATCAGACAAAGAAAGGCAAAGGGAAGGCCTAAAAGAAAGCCGAGAGGCCGACAGTCACCGTCTCCACAGCACATCCTCTCTGCTTTGCTTCTCGAGCTCGAGTTCCTTGGTCTTCTTGTATTTTGCTTCTATCACTTAAAAGTCAATGCGGTGAGTTAATCTGACAGAGAAGCAGAGATTATGTTAAGTTAACGTTGAGAATTTCCTCTAATTACTATAAATAATCTATTTTCCTTAAAAAAATGTTTTGATTTCTTCGCATCCTCCATGTCCACGTTATGTATTAATGAGCAGAGAGAGACAGGGTTTGGTGGCTTATACATACTTGTAGTTTAAAGCAACCAATCACTAAAGTCCAAAAGTGTAAAGGGCTAGTCGATCTAAGAGGCTAAGAATCTTATCTTAAAGTAGTTGTATAAAGAAACATAATTTATTCACTTTTGTATGCATGAAATTGCCATCATTCACGTTTACTTTCTGGCTCTGTATCACAGCTCATGAGTACGTGCCTCTTTTCGAGTTAATTTTCGATGTGTTTTAAGAATATGTTTAAAAGATATGATTAATTTTTTATTTGAAATTAATTTTTTATTTGAAATTAATTTTTTTAATGTTTTTAAATTATTTTCATATATATATATATATATACATCATATAAACATCCACATTTATATTATTTAGCAATGATAAGAAGAAGAAATAGAAAATGAATATCCATTTTGTTTAAACTTAATTTAGAATACAGTTTCTATAGATTTAGTTAAAACCTAACCTCGTGGATACCGTTACCATCGTAGTCGAGGTGCTTTGATGCTTTTCATCTTCAAAATAAGCCCCCTTTTAATGTGTCCCCCACTAGCCTAAGCCCTTTCTTGTACGAAGGAGGATTGCATGTGATTCAACAACAAAAACAACTGGCTAGCCATTTGTTCCTGTCCACCTCTAACTCTTCTAGTTTGAATAATAAAACATTTATAGAATAGCTAGTACTTGTTAGTTAAACCTAAAAGATGCTTTCAGAAAGTTTTATCTGTATAATTATATAAAAATTCATCCATGGATCCAGTAGAATCAAAAAGACTAATAGCATAGCTTATTCTGCTCCACAGCCACCCAATCCAAATGTCATCAAGAGGGATTTCATTTGTTACAGTTATTTTCTGACAACTGATCAAGAAAGAAACTACAGAAATTATAATATATACAAATTCAATACCCAGAAAAGAAAATTCACATGTATACATGATAGAAAGACAGGCAATATGATGAAAAGAGCACTTCTACAACTATAAGCTCCAGAAAGGGCCAGCATTGGCAGTTACCAGGAGTTGCTAGCTTCCAAAATGCAAAACAAGACGGCTCTGAACTACTAATTCAGAGTGACCTGTCTGAGCCATATCACTATAGCTACTGGCTGAGTCGTATCTGAAGCTTCAGAAATAGAGCATGAAATCAGAAAATTGGCACCGAACCAACTGCTTAAGAATTTTAGGATATTCAACCTACGCTGCCTATGCCCTGGGTATTATTCAGCTGGCTTATTCAAACTTGCATTTTCATTCTCCATGGCAATGATAGAAGCAAGTCTTCCATAAATCTGTAATGTGAACCACCACTTTAGTTTATTTGCTACTAACATTGTACGCGTGTGTTAACTCTCCCGGGGAGGGAGAGAAAGAATCTAATTCTCATACCATAGAAAGCTTCTCGGTGGTATCTGGTTTTGTAACCTCGCCATGTTTATTTGTGGATGATTTATCATACCTACACAGCAGGTAATGCAAGAATCAAGTTAAAAAAAGAAGAAAAAAAGAAGCTTTTCTTTGGATGCAGAGTTAAAAGAAGATTGATTTGCTGTTAGATTGTCAAGGAAGATAGGTCAATGGATCATACATTAAGTATTAAAATACGTCACATTTTGATTTCCATGCAACCAATAATGAGATACGGTTTTTCTCACCAGTCACGGGGAATCCCAGCTTCATCTCTAGCTGAATAATTAAAGGGCCCTTTCAACTCCACTTTGTACTCTCTTAACAAATCTGCTCAACGTGGCAATATTTGCGAATAAATACTTGCATGGCCTATATGGAACTAAAAACATATGAACAAGTGACTATCTAAGATTAAACATTAAAGGGTCTGCTAAACCTTTAAAAGTGGAGCAAGGAGCACGACCCATTTTCTGACAGACTGAGACAAACCAGTAGACCCCAGCGGCTACATGAGCAACTTCCTCATCAGCAATTCTAGCCACTATTTTAGATGTCTTATTGTCTCCAAAGCCAACTAGTTTCTGCACTAGCCTTGGCCCAGCATCGAGTCCTCTAGCCTCCTACATCCATGGTATTAGAGGAACAAAGAAAAAACAAAGCTCTTTAAATAGAAATGAAAATAATGAGTTTTCTACAATCTATCTGTGATTGAAGTTTCATTACGACTAAGAGTTCTATGGGCCAGGATTCAAGGTCGGATAATCAAATGGAAATCTGTTGACTAAATTCAACCAGTATCAAGAGTAAGAATCATCCTTTAATCAGCACGTGCACACATCATATCTTCGCCGAGTGAACTGAAATGGCAGGTAGAAATAACAAGATCTTCACAAGACACGTAACACGAGCCTGAGGGTAAAAATTCTATAACCTACCTATCTGGCAATAATCATCTAAATATATTTTATGGAAAATTGAAATATATCAGGTGACTGCAGAAATCTCTACCATTCATCTAAACAAAATGATGTCATATTATTGTTTCATAGAGCATATTATCTTAATAAGCGTATGCCAGGATGCATGTTTGCTTGTCATGAACATATCAGTAGCTCTTGAATAGCAAACCTTGAATGGGAAAACAAAGGAAAATTAAAAAAATGGCATATGCAGAGCCATAAAAATCACTGTGCAAGCATATTTTAACACCCACTGGATCACTGAGGTCTAGATAATGTATTCATAGCAAACTGTTACCTGAACTAGAGGAATCACAGCCAAACGTGCAGCAACATCATCCGATGATTTTTCACACTCCCTCCAAAGCAAATTATGAGCAGGCATGTCTCCATATCTAATGCCAAGGAAATTAATGCTACTCGGTACAACAATAAAGAAGCAATAATAATCAGAGCAATGAATTAACTGACCTGAAACCCAGCTCGTCGAGTCTCTGAGAGCACCAAGCAAAATGACGACTCTCATCATCAGCAACATGTGCAAAGTCAGCAAAGAATCCTTCCCCCAAAATCTCACAAAAAGGCGAAAACCGAACAACAGTATCCCACGCCAAATCAATTGCGTTTAGCTCCACATGTGCAAGATTATGAAGCATGTAAGCATTAAGAGGCATGCCTGAATCTTTAGGAGCTGGAATTTCCTTTGGGGAAACCTGGGAATGAGCACATGAATCCAACGACCAATTCAAAACTGAAGCAATTAATTTTCCGATACACAATAATTAGTTAGGAATTTCGATCAACTACTAATATTCAAATCACTAAATCATCAACTGCCTACCCAAATTACTTTCGAACATACATAGGTAATGGCATTTTCTTTGTGAGAATATCAAGCTAATGACATTTTAATAATGTAAAAGGGACAAATTCCACAAATAGCGTAAACGAAAGTGAGGTCCTGAAATGTCCAATTCTGAATGAAATTGAAAGCACAAATCCCACTGACATGAACTACATACTGTGAAAGCAATACCTGCACAGAGGCACCATAAAAAATCTCCATTTCCTGATACTAGAAAATAGCTCAATGAAACAATTGCAAGTAACTGATAAATAAACCATACTAACACAAAATTCATAAACACTTAACCAAATGTCCATTGCAGTGGCATTGATAATAAACACAAAAAAAAAACCCACAAATCACCTTGGCGACAAACAACACAAAACATAACAACAAACACAAAAGAACCAAACTTTAATAAGCAACTCAAGCTTTTAGAGGCACCCATTAAAGATAAGTTTAAAAAACAATAAGAAAACAAACCAATTCAGGTTTAGGAGGCCTAGCAGGTCTTGAAGGAGGGTCATAGACCCCAATAGGAAGTTTCTCATTGCGCCACTTAGAGAAAGCCAAATGAGAAAGCTTGGATTTTAAGAGAGGGTCGCTAGTAGAGAGAACAAGAGCACCAAGTTCTGCAAGAGAAGAAGCAGAGTCCAACAACGAAGTGCCATTGGTGTCAATTGAAGAGGGAGGTGTTTGTGGGCCATTGGGTCCCCAAAACCTGTTTTTGTTCAATGGGCTTTCTCTCCATGATTGTAGACCAGACCATGGTGAAAATTCTAAAGAGGAAGAAGAGAAAGGTTTGATTTTGAGGAAATAAGGTGTGAGATTGGATGAGCATCTTGTAAAGGTTGGAGAGAGCATGAGTTTGAGGGGATGAATTTGCATACCTTAACTACAAGCTGGTCACTGGTCTACATTGTTTTCCGCTTTTGTGCGTGTTTGCTATCGTTTTTTTTCTTCTAAATATATTAAAAACTTAACTTGTCAAAGTAAATAAAAAAAACTTTCTTGACATTAAATGGGTTTTTGGGAGAGCTTTTCAAAAACGTTTTTGAAAAAATTTGAAAATTTTTTATTTTTAGTTTTAAATTTAAATTAATAAAATTTGGTGTTTTTAGATCATTTTGATGTGCTGATGTCAAAAATAATTTTTAAAAAATAAAAAAACATAATTTTAATGTATTTTAGAACGAAAAGCACTTTCAAAAGCAACCGCAACCACACTCCCAAACAGGCACTTAGTGACTATGCAGTTAACAACAATTCAACTGTATTTTTTAAAAATATTTAACTCTAAATTATTTTTTAAGTTTTTGAATGATATGCTACTATAAAAATTATGTTTTTTTCTTAAAAATTAAAAATATTTTGAAAAACAACACATATCCCAAATAAATATAATAGCAAATTTATCTATTTATTTTATGTGACTATAATTTTATTTTTTATAATATATATATATATATATATATATATATATATTGATAAATTATTTAGATTATTTTAATGTTTAAATTTACACCTTTTTATGATTTATAGATAGAAATGTATTTTGATTTTTAAATTTATTTTTTATTTAAGCAAAAATAGAAGAAGAAGTCTGGGCACTCAGCCACTTACCAAATGAAAAGAAAAAAGAAAAAACCTTCACCCAATCCAATCAGCTAGACTATAGATGAATAGTAGTGATAGATTTAAATATTTTGAATTACATATGAAAGGAGAAAAAACCAGCTCAAGCTCAACACATTGCCATCCCTAACCATGGTTCTTATTTCTTTTCTTCTCTTTCTTCAAGGATTTTACAGCAAATAAAATACCCCATTTACATGCAATGGATCCAAGAAACATTGTACAAGGAGGCCACAAATTGTTTTATATAATAGTATTAAAAATACATTTTAAATAATAATAATAATAATAATAATAATAATAATAATAATAATGTATTTTTAAATAAAAAACAACAATCAATCACTAATACAATCTCAAACCGTTAATACAAACACAATCTCTTGAGGAAACAATAACATTCATATGAAATTATATTATACAAGAACTAAAATTAGATGGACAGGGTCGTTGTTGCGACTCGTATGCAGAGTTTGAGTGTTCATATAGAGCCCCCCATAACCTGTGCCATGAGCACAAACCAACAATCTTCAGAAAAAATATTTCTTAAGAATTACAACTTCATTAGTTTGAATTACAGACTATCTATTCTACAGCACCAAAGAATCCTGAATCTGCTAACACAAAATCAACGGCAAGGCAGCTCTACAACTAAAATGACTAGTAGTTAGCCATGTACACATGCTAGGGTAAAACAAACCACCGAATCTATATCATAACCACATTCTAGGGCATATTATACAAATGCAAGACCAGACAGATAAGCCACGTGTAGATTTAAGAAACCAGGTCCCACAAGAAAGACAAACTTCACTTTGCACTGTCAGAACAATCTGTCGCCTTGAGAACTTCGCTGTACACCAAAGGCAGATTTCTAATGAGAATCGAAATCCAGAATGCATTTACCCTGAACTCTGAGATCTGTCAGAGAAAAAAGGAAAGGTGAGATTAGCAAGGAGTACCACTAGTATTTTACCAAATAAACTTCAGACATTGCCAATGAACTAGTTAATGCAGAATAGAGAGGGAAATTTTCTACAAAACCATAACAGCAAGACAAAGCTTCACCTGTTTACAAAACATTTATTTGCATGTCCATGCAAGAATAGACAATCCACGAAAACTAATGCCTATTTGTATGCAGACATCCTCTACAATTACAGTTTCATTTTTACTAATAATCCAGAACGCAAAGATAAGCATTTCTTCCACAAGTTTAATAGGAAAAACAATAAAACAAATGGAAAAATACAACCAGAAAACAGCTCTGAGAATAACCAGGATTCACCAACTATCCCAAATCAAGATTCCAAATCAAGATTCCAAATCAAGAACACTGGCAAAACACTGACCCAGAACAATCAAGAACACACCTCTACAGCATTAATTACTGCATTAAGAAACACCTTAAATGTTTCAGATGGATCCTCAACAAAAGCAAACACACTACACTCCCCAGCAGTCTTCAAAGTTTTATGAGTGTAATTTCAGATGGATCCTCAACAAGAGCAATGGCATAGAATTAATACATTCACTTGGCCTGCAAAATCACTTAACTGGAAACTAAGGTCCCAGCTGTAATTTCAAGGAAACAAATCCCACAAGCCATGGATGTTCTTGCTAATTTGTTACTAGGTTTGCTCACAGCCTGCAAGGAATCTCCCTGGGCTTTTTACCCTCCTTCCTTGTACTTTTCCTTTACCTATTTTATATGCTTTGCAGCTATCATTTCTTCAGCCTGAATTTACCTATCTAGTCAATAATATATCAAGACAACAGATTACAGATTACAGACAACAGAGAATCATAAAGCCAGTCATGCTTTGCTGTATTATATAGCAAGGTTCCCTTGACAGACCTTGAAACTAGTCCTAAGACAATTGAACTCTAAACTTGTTGGTGGCTGTGACTGCACCTAATCTGCTCCATAGTTAACATCACAGCGATAATTGCATGCAACCCAGTATACTGTAAAGCTGAGAACAAAACAGACACACATATAGGATACTATACAACAGAATTATGGGGGGCACCTTTAATCCATGAAAGAAATCACCACATTAAGAAAATGAAAAGATGAGAGGCTGGTAAATAATTGTACAAGTAAACAAAATGAGTTTCCTGTAATAACATGTGCACACGTTGTAAAGGTCAAAGAGAACAGTTTTTTGAGAACACGTAATTTCATATCTACATCTTTACTGTTCATTGAGACAAAAAAAAAAGTCTCCAACTCCATGACAGAAAACTTCCCTTTTTTACAAGTTTTAGAAAATGTCTTTCTTCCAATTAATCATCATTTAAGAATTAGTTGTGCATACGGGAAAACAAAAGGAAGTGATTGAGTAGAAGACTATAAATATAATCCAACTTGAGAGCCAACATCTCAAGGTGATTAATTAACCCTTCAGAGATGGCAATGGTGAATTGGTGGTTTGCAGAGAGAGAGAGAGCGAGGTTGGTCCAAGAAAATGGAGAAAATGTCACTAGCTGGGAAAGTATATATTTTAACACCAGAAATGGACTTAAAAAAATTTTGTACATGATCAACAAGCCTAATTCATTGATGATGAACTATCTCCTCCAACCCATATTGTTGTGATGTGTGCCAATTTATGCAGTGCAGGCTTTCTACCATTTAGAAACCAATTTCTAATGCCAGGTCATTACATTCGCCAGCTAATCTTGGAGCAGATGATTAGTCATCTGAACCTATTTTCTGCTCCCAAGCTCTGAGTTCCTTTCAACTCAATTTTTTCCCCTCACTAATCCATACCAAGCCTACACGGTATTCATACCAGTGAGTGGAACCCACACCAACTATCAGAATTCAGAACCAACCCACCAATAACCAAGCCAACATCATCTACATAACTAGACAGTACTTTAAGCAATAAAAGGTTAATCACCAAACTACTACACTCTAACTAGAGCAATCACATTCTTCCTTATATAAGAGGCACTGTACAAGGGCAATCAGAGACTGTTTTAACATGCATAAAATTATGTTTTTGGTTTTTCACTAGTAAATCACAAATAAGGAGTGTTGTCCTAAACATCCTGCAAATCCTAAGCAACCATACACTCTTTTCAACAACAATAATCATGCTATTATTATCTCTATTGCCACTACATTGCAGGTAGCACTTGCAGACCGGACAGCAGACAAGCGCTCTAATATGACAATGAGGTGACATTGATCAACAGCAAAGTATACCATATTATAAATCAACAAGAAGGAAGAAACACAGGAAAGTGCACACGTTATCTGCAAATAAAAGTCACACAAACATTTCATGCAAATCCAGGAGAATATGCAACCACCTGAACTACTTGAGCACTCAATTAATTCCCTACATCAGATCCAGAAGCTGAGGAGCTATCGCTGTCAGAATCTGCAATAATCATGCAGATAAAGAAAAATAAATGAGTTCACCAAACATCAGACCAATATATAAGACATAACAATGACAGAAGTTGCAAAATTAGAAGTGCAAATCACTACCACTTGATGAAGATCCAGAATCACTGCTGGAGCTGCTTGAACTACTAGACCTACTTCCATTGTCTCCCTGTTTCTCCACGTGATTAGGTGACAAAGTGGAGACATTCCTTTCATCTGCCAGCAGAAGAAACAATGTTTCAAATAACCAATACAGCAAAACTATATGGAAACCAAAACAAAAATAAAACTAACTTTACCTGCTGTTGTTTCTTTTGGTGCCTCCACCACAACTGGTGCTGGGACCTGCAACCAAATATCCGTAGATTTAGCAACCACAAATTCCTGTTAGAAAATTACGCTTAACGATGAGAAAATTGGTCAAAGGCTTTACCTTCTGCTGCACATTCAACTGAGACTCTGCTCTAGCTTGAATGGCAAGTTCAGCTTTTCTCTTATTCTTGCTTAAACTCTTCTTATAGTTGGTGACAAACCTATCCAGCTCCCACAGAGTCTCCACATCAACACTGTCAATATCCACTTCAATTTCATCATCATGTTGGGAGAGTGCTGAACTCCTCTTCTTTATTATCTGTACAATGTTGTCCAGTTTCTCTGAAGGTAAGCTCTGGAGGTTAGTACTAAGCTTCTGTTTCTCGTCATAAGTCATGTCTCTCTTGTTTGGATCCTTTGCCTTGGGCTTCTTTGGAACAGGGGTTCTACCAGAAGGTGTAGTGGTAATGGGTTTGGGTCTGGTATCAATAATAGGATATGGCATTGATACTGATCTATCCAAAATTCTCCTCATATCAAGAGGGGGTGGTACAAATGGATTCTTTCTTGATGTAGGTGTAGGAATGCCCACCTCATAACTGGCAGCAAACCTCATCTCATGATCATAATCTGACTTTATAACAGACCACTTAGTCTCAAATATATCCAATAACTGCTCTGCCATTACGTGAACATCTTGTCCTTCCGGGTTATACTTCATAGCATTGTGAAATGTAAGTCTCACATCCTCTGCAAACTCTTCCGGGGACTTGTACCACCCTTGGTCAGCCTGACTTCACAGTGCCCAAGTCCGGGATGCTTGATTATGGTAAAGTAATCACAAACCAAGACTCACATCAACTGCGTATTAAACACCAACCATGCTTATGTTTCATCAGTTTGTCACAGCACCGCAATTTGAATACCTTAGTGCCTGTCCCAAAACCCAAACCCCACGTTCCTTTTTTTTTTCTGGGGGTGTTTTCGGTTTTTGATTTTTTTTTCCACTTTCCGCTTGTGTACAGTGTATTGACGCCTCTAGCCCTCGAAAACGACAAAATAGTGCACAGGAGGGCAGGGGCTCCGTCGGTTTTTCCATCTTTTTTTGCACAGTATGCAGACGAAAAAGGGCTCACAAAACGACAAAGCGCGGCTGCCATACGGAGGTCAAAAATTTTCCTCCGCCGGTGAATACGGTGCGCCTCCAGGTTCTCTGTCTTCCGTCGCGGCGCGTTCCAATCATAGATGCCCGTGTAAGGGGCGGCGGACGGCTTTTTGTCGGCTGTCGCTTTTCTCTCTCCTGCCGGCGCAAAGTCAGCTCCGGTCCCTCATGTTTGTGATAAGTTAATTTCGGTCCCTTAGGTTTTGATTTTGTTTTGTTATTACTGATTTATTTAAATTAAGGTTTTATTGTTTTCAATTGTACCCTTCAATTCAAATTGATTATATAGCAGGTTTTTAATTCAGTCCTTATACTTTGAATTTTTGATTTATTGTTGATTCCTTCAATTTTTCTGGTACGGAAGTTTTGATTTCTTTAATTTGGTCCTCCAATTACAATTGGTAATATATACAAAGTTTGATTTCAGTCCCTCTTCTTCTAATTTTTTTATAGAATGACAGCATTTGATCATTATTTAATTTTTGGTCCTCCAATTAGTAATTTTTTCAATCTTATCCTTCAATTGGAATTAATTTTATATATGTCATTTTTCATTTTGGTCCTCATTCTTTTAATTTTCTATTTGATTTTAATTCATAATAATAATAATAGTAATAATAATAATAATAATTTTTCTCTCTTACTCTTTTGTTATTTTTTTTCCTTCCCGATAATTTGATAATATTTTTTTTTTGCCAGTAATAACAATGATTTTTTTTTTGTTAAAGTTTCTGGGATATTTTTAGTCTTTCATTTATTTTTGTTTCTTTCATAATTACCATAATAATAATAATTATAACAACAACAATAATAATAATTATAATTATAATATTAATATTATTAATAATAATAATAATAATAATAATAATAATAATTTAATTGTTTCTCTTGCTTACTCTTTTGTTAATGTTTTTTTTCCCTCAGGATAATTTGATCATTTTTATTGTTTTTACAGTAATAGCAATGATAATTTTTATTTTTTCTTATTTTTTCTCTTATCTTTTGTTAAAGTTTCTAGGATATTTTTAGTCTTTAATTTATTTATTTTCCTTTCATTACTAACATAATAATAATAATAATAATAATAATAATAATAAGAATAATAATAATAATAATAAATAAAAAAATGATACTAATAATAATTTAATTATTTGCACAATAATGATTTTGTTATTAATTTTTTTCCTTATTAAAATATTTTGCTCTGGTTTTTAAAATGTTAATTCGCGCTCTTTTGTGATCTTTCATTACGTAATATTTACATTCTAAAAGATGTAATCTATGCTTGCACAATAAACTGTACTTAAATTGTTTTTACATTTTATCTCCTAATCTATAACTTTTATTTAATTATATCATATAAATTTATCGTTGTTAATTTAATTATGTTAAATTATATATATAAAAATGCCCGCGGCAACACGCGGGCATATAGCTAGTATATATATATATTGTGTTGGTGCTAAAAAATATTTTTTTAAAAAAAATTAATATTATTATTGTACTCGCAAACTCAATCTTCTTCCTTCTTCTTTTCACGTTGGATATAATAATTGTTTGATTGAATTGTCGTGTTGTAGGCTAAATAATTCATGTCATCGATTTGCTTTTTATTTTTATAATTTGGAAAATCTCTTAATATGTTTACAAGTAACCTAGCCGTGGATTGCCAATTCGGGATCAATAATCCTCTCTGGTGGGAGCATTATCCAAATTATTTTAATATAGCAAGAAAAAAATTGAATTTTAAATGAGATTCGACCTCGGCAAGTGATTAGAGATATCCTTTTGCAATAAACTCGATATGGGTTAGAAAAATGCATCCAAGCAGCCATCAAAAGTTGAAAACCTCGCATTGTTTTTTAATGCTATGAAATCTTATCCCGGTAAAATATATTTTGTAAGTCTAAATAAGTGAGTAAAATTCTGTTTGTTCTAAATTTTTTTTATAAAAAATACATGTCCTGACTCGAACTCAAGACCTCTTGTATAGATCATAAATTTTTTATCATTATATCATGCTCTTTGAGGACTAAAATCTTGCAATTGCTTGATCAAAATAATCATAGTGTACAATGAAAATTACAGGGTTATGTAATCTTAAATTGTAAGAGGAAATCTTGATATATTTTTGAAAACTCGATGATTTGTTAAAACTAATTTAAAAAATAATATACCAATTATTTTTATCATATCAAGACCCGACCTATAATTTATATAGAAAATAAAAAAACCAGAATTAATCAAGAAAATAATTAAAATCCAAAAAACAACATTGAAAATTAAAAAAGTTTCATCTTTTAAGTCTCATTTGAGGGTCTTGCTGACCTTGACTCGTTCATCCAATCAGCTGTTTTTGTTAGATTAATCATTTAATATGTGTAAAAGTAAGAGAGAGAAAATTTTGTTTAAAATTTTATATAACACAATAGTATATGGACTTTTCATATAATAAAAAGTTAAAAGAGCATTTTCAATGAAAAAATTATTTTGATATCAATATTAAAATTATCTGAAAATATAAATAAAATAAATAAATAATTTAAAAAATATATATATTTAAAATGACCATGAAAGCTAGAATCTTAATTTCTCATGGTGAATGTTATGGGTGCGATTATTTCTCTTGGTCTAACCTGCTTTTAAAAAAAAAACTTTTCATTTTAAATTAATATTTTTAAATTGTTTTAATGAGCTAATAATAAAAGTTAAAAAAATATATATTATTTTTTAAAAATAAAACATGTTATCGCAACAATAACTATCACGAGCATGCCAAGACAAGGAAAAAGGAAACCTTCCTAATTCTAGTTGAGAATTAGATACCGACCAAGCCCAACCTTTGTGCATGGTGCCGGTCTTGCCTTGAAAATTAGGTAGCCCCGCTCTGACTCATCTGTAAAATAGCGTCTAAGAGATGATTAATTGAAACTCGAAAAGTTTTTATTTATTTTTTTACTTTTTTAATTAAAAAATAATTTTAAAACTTGTAAATTTATATAGTCTCATATTATAAGGGTATGCTTCTGTCAGATCATAAGCTGCAGCAATCGTCGTCTACCACCAGAACACATTTAAAATTTTAAGTTTAAATTAATAAAATTTGGTGTTTTTAGATTATTTTGATGTGCTGATGTCAAAAATAATTTTTAAAAAATAAAAAAAATAATTTTAATGTATTTTTGAACGAAAAGCACTTTAAAAAACAACCGCAACCACACTCCCAAACAGACACATATATCGTGCTCTCATGAACATTACATTGTTTGTTTGATCATTAAAACTTTGATATCTTATTAAAAAATTATCTTACTATAATAATTTAAATTATTAAATGAAATTCTAGATAGAATTTTATATTATTATTTAATTTAATAAATGAAATATTTTAGCCCTTAATTGATAAAAAAAAAATAACGGAAAATATAGCAAAATCTAGTTGATACATATCACTTTCAATGCATCTATTTTGTGAGGTTTGCATTTATTTAATTTAATATGTTGGCTTATCAGCTAACAACTTTAATTAATCACTTGGTGTACTCTAAAGAATATTAAAGGTGTTTAATAGCGTTATAAATTGTGGTTTAATACACATTGACTTCTTGATGTGGTTGCAAATTATAGAGTGATACTAATTAATTTATTAAGTCTTGCTGCAAGTTGAATAAAGCAAAATTAAATATAAAAAAATATTTATATCATAGAGAGTTATTTTATGTTTTTATTAAATTTAATTTATCTAGTTAATTTTAAAATATATCAATATGCTATATGGTTCTGATTTTAAAATTGAACTATGTAAAGATTATTTTAAATTGACTCAATCAACTTTGCAAGTCCAAATACAACCTTAGTCTTATAATTATAATATGTGTGAAAAATCAAATAGATTACTCATGATGATAACTAAATTAAAAAAAAACACAAATTCATTATCTAATCTTTAATACAATAGATTATTTATTTTAAGGTTCAATCTGTGTCCTATTCATGATAGTTGACATTTCTCATTTTTTATCTAATAAATGATATTTTAAGAAGAATTGACGACTGGGTTAAGAGAAAAAGGTGATTATTTTGGACGAAGGGACTCATTTGAGGTTTTGATAAATTGGGTCAAATTGACGAAGTTAATTAATCTGAGACATAATAGAGAATTATGGTAATGAAAATGAATTAACAAAAATGAATTTTGTTCTAATCCGCCTTTTTATTTATTTTTTATAGTATTTAGTATTATGATAACAATTGATTTTTAAAATTTATTATTATTATCTTAAAATTTATTTGTAACATCATCACATTAAAACGATTTAATATATAAAAAAAGTTATTAGATGAAACATAATTTTTACCGCAAAAACAAACATACAAATACTTCATTTCTTTGATGTAAGGAAAATGTGTATCATCTGTTCCTAAGGGGTGTGATGTGGTGTCAAAGGGCTTGAGATCTGTACAGTAAATTTCAAATTCGAGTTACGACATGTATTTCTTGTAAAAACATGAGATAGTCGGGGTTTCACTCATTCAACTGGGTCCATAAAATATGTTTTCTAGAGAGTGAAGTTTCCTCGAATCCAAAAATAAAATGTATCATTTACTTGTTAATTTTTTTTTTGTTCTAGAAAGAACTTAATTTCTACTTTATATAGCACTGGACCGACGGTTTCTCCAAAACCTTGAATACTTCTAGCATGGTCTTCTCCACCTACATTTCGAACATCAAGACCAGAAGGTAAACATACATGTCGTCTGTGTTTTTCTATCGTCAACTTGCAATTAAATACTAATTATTTTGTCCACTCATGTCGAATATATACCATGCGCATGCTTTGGGGATTGAAATTTGCGCATTCCAGGAAGTTTCGCGGTGTTTGGTACAATGTTTTAAAAATATATTTTAAAAATTTTGTATTTTGTATTTTATTTTTATTTTTTATTTTAAATTAAATTTTTTAATGTTTTTAGATATTTTTATATTTATATGATAGTATTTAACTAAAAAAACAAACACTTGCCATGTCTCTGCTGCTGCACTTGTCACTTTCATTTTCACTGTAGATTTTTTTCGAAGATGGATTGAAGAAAAATGAAACCCTAGAAAGGGAGCAGCATTGTCAACCATGCATGTTCTTCACGTTATAATTTATTAAAACTCAGGTTATGTATGATTGCAGCTTGCAGTTTTCTTCTTTTGATGATGAAAACGAGTGTAAATTATATAAATATACTCTCGTCATGTCCGTGTCAGATTGGATCCAGTTTCATAATATTTCCGATTATTTCTTTTCATTTGAAATTCTGGGTTTACGGCTTATTTATTTACACGAAAATGGCCACAAAATACAGTAAGTACAGATAAATTGGTGGTGAGTTTGAATTGTCAATGTTGAGGGCCAAGAAAAATGTAATTTACCCATTGAAAAAATGAATTTAAATAAAATTTGCGGTCTTATAAAAATCATATTTATTTTCAAAGTTAAGAAACAAAACCAGAATTGAGTTATATTTCAAACTCATTCAATAGTATAATTCAATTTGAAAAGGCTTGGCTGAGATGTTGTTTTTGAAAGTATTTTTTGTTTATAAATATATTAAGATAATTTAAAAATACTAAAAAATATTAATTTAAAATAAAAATTAATTTTTTTAAAAAACATTTTTAAAATCTAACACATGTAAAACGGAACTACGAGAAAATTCTCAAACAAGTTACGTGCACGGTGCACTTTACGCCGGCCTCAATGCACCGAGAATTCCAAGAAGCCATATGCCCAGCTCCCATGCTGTTCAAGAGATTCAAAGAGCTTGACCTTTTGCTACATGCTAAGAGAAACGGGAGTGGAGAGCTTCATTTTTTAAGAGAAATGGACAAAATAATAGCTTAGTACTTTGACGAAATTAATTAATTATTTCATTCATTTTAAAATTTTATTTATAATTTAGAGTGTGTTTGACATTGCTGTCAAAATACTGTTGGCTAAAAAACTTTATTGTTTAAGTGTGTTTATATATTTTTTATTTGTATATGTTAAAAATTTTAAAAATATATATAATTTTAAAAAGTAATCACAACTTAGTGTCTATTTGGGAGTGTGGTTGATGTTGATTTTAAATGTGTTTTTCGTTTAAAAATGCAATAAAATGATTTTTTATTTTATTTTATTTATTTTATAAACACATGAAAATAATTTAAAAATACCAAAATATTTTTAAAACACAATGTCAAACACCCTTAATCATTTCATCAAAATATGCATTTAAATTTATTTTTAGTTAGGATAAAGAAAAGAGAAATAGGTACAATGTGAAAAATGAAGGCGAGCAGCCGGGCAGTCTTGTTGTAGCTTTGTTTAAAAGTCAAAGGTAGACAATAAATAACATTTTGAAGAACTCGTCTTTGAACACATCCGGGTCTGCTTATTGGATTGGCATCCCGTCAGCTTTGAAAATGTTTATTTCTGTGTTTTGGAATTATTTTATATATATTACTTTTAAAAAAAATTATTTTAAAAATCAATAGCTAATAACTAGAGTGGTTTGCTTTTATTCTTGAGTAATTTTTAAAAATATATTAAATTAATATATTTAATGTCATATATTTGAAATTATTTTTTAAAATGATTTTCATTCAAAAATAAATCAAAAATGATGGAGCCAAGTTAACAACCAAAAAGAAAATAGCTGGTGGAGTCCCTGTTTCTATTGATGGGCTGGGCTTTTGGGATCTCTGGATTTTACTGCTGGCCCAAATCTTTCAAATGAGTTTTGATCTATAACTGAGGCTTTTTTTGGTCTGTATATTTTTTCCCTATCTATTGCACCCCCAAGTTCATACCCAAAAATATGGCTGCGTTTAGCAGATTTATTTATTTATAATTAGGGAAGGATTTATAATGGTGGGTATATGAGTTTTCCGAAGATGGAAAGGCAGGTAATTTCTTAAAATAAAAAAAAAGGAATTGTTTCCTCTAAACACCCACCACATCATATTCATTGCTAGCTTAATTATGCTTATTTTATTTTTTTGAAAAATGGCATTTTAGGGATTTCGGTGATTTTATTTTTTAAACATGGATAAATGAGTCGGTTACTTTTTAAGACAAAGTTCTTAAAACTTTGTCCATGAGGTTTTTTGTCTTTACAATTATTTTTGTTATTCTTATGTTGGTCGAGAATAATTTAATCTTTTAATAAACATAAAATATTATTAAAATTTTGTTTGGAAACTTAATGTTGGTTGATATTTTTTTTTCTTATTTTTTTTTTAATTTTATCATTCGATGTTATTATTTTTTTTAAAAAAAATAGACTTTGTTATTTTATTTATTTATTTTCTATTGAATAATCTCAATTTTAAGATTTGAATTTGACAAGTTAATCCTAATTAACTCACATTTTATTACTCTATTACATGTATGCCATGTTAACTCAAGCTGAAGTTTTTTTTTACCAAATTTCATCCCTTCATATATATATATATTGAAATTAAACTACTTTGTTTTTCCCTCTTGAAAAAGTGTTTTCTGTTAGATTATAGTGGCTATTTTTTTAATTATAATTATCTATTTTTATCATCTAATTAAATTAAAACTAAATTATTTGATATAGTTATATCTAAAATCCAGGTTATATGTTTTTATTAAAAAAATTTCTTTGTGTGGGCTCATCATTACATTTAAGTTTTTTCTATTTTATGTAATCAAGAATTGTTTTTATAAATTATGGCTTAAAAAATCAACGTCATCATCATATTTAAAATTTATCAATAGACATAAATTGTGAATTGGGAAATACATTGAACAGAATAAAGACAGAACGTAAATTTATCAATTTTTAACCTAAGGAGAACATTGAATAAATAACAGTTGATAATAATAATAAAAACTAAATTTGCTATTTTTCTAAGTTATTTTTGAAAAAAAACTGTTTGTTTTTATGTTTTAAAATTGATTTTTAATTCATTAATTTATTTATAATATTTTAAAATCATTAAAATAATAATAAAAACTAAATTTGCTATTTTTCTAAGTTATTTTTTGAAAAAAAACTGTTTGTTTTTATGTTTTAAAAGTGATTTTTAATTAATTTATTTATTTATAATATTTTAAAATCATAAAAAAAATTAAGTTATTTTAATTAAAAAATAAGTTTTAGAAAAACTTCTATTATAATAATAAACGGGTGCTTAATGCCATCTCAAAACCTTAACAACAATCTCAAATGACAGGTCGTTCACTGTCCCCCTCGTCTAATAACCCAAAATACACTGGCAGGCTGGCTTCCCCCTCCTTCTCCTCGGCTCCTCCTCTCTTCCCATCTCCTCCTCATGAGCAGCGACGGCAACAACCACCTCTAAATACAGCAATCAAAGTTTAAAGCTTTATCTTCTATTTACTGAGTCTATCCTCTCACTCTTCTCACTTCAATACAAAAATCATCAAAAGAAGCAATTCAAGAACAGCCCTGATACATTTTATTAGTATTATGAGCTTTTCATTGCTTAGAAGAAGAAAATTTATAGCTTTATGCACTAATCCTGTTGGCCCAGAAATTATTTGCACAAATCCCACTCTAATACCCAAGACCCAACAAAACTCATGTCCCCAGAACCCTCTCACACGAAACCCACTTGGCGTTTTACAATTCTATGCCTTGTATTCAACACAAGCTTCAAAATTTCCTGAGTATGAGATGCCTTCAGTTACTTGGGGCATGGTTCAAGGTAAAAAAGAGAAGCTCGTTAGTCGTGTTATAGTTGGTGATTATCTTAAGAGCTTAGGGATAATTCCTGATGAATTGGAAAGCTTAGAACTTCCATCAACTGTTGAGGTTATGAAAGAGCGTGTCGAGTTCTTGCAGAGGTTGGGATTGACTATTGATGATATTAATGGGTACCCTATGATGTTAGGTTATAGTGTGAGGAAAAACATTATACCGGTGTTGGGTTATTTGGAAAAGATTGGTATTAGTAGGTCTAAACTCGGGGAGTTAGTTAAGAATTATCCGCAGGTGTTGAGCGCGAGTGTAGTTGTTGAGTTTCAGCCTGTTATTAAGTTTCTTCGGGGGTTGGATGTTGAGAAGCCGGATATTGGATATGTTTTACAAAACTATCCAGAGCTTCTCGGGTTTAAGCTTGAAGGGACGATGAGCACTTCTGTGGCTTATTTAGTTAGTATTGGTGTAAGCCCTAGAGATATTGGACCCATGGTTACGCAATATCCATACTTTCTGGGGATGAGAGTAGGGACTGTGATCAAGCCGTTTGTTGATTATTTGGTCTCTTTGGGTTTGCCAAAGATGATAGTGGCTCGGATGCTGGAGAAGAGGACATATATACTTGGATATGATCTTGAAGAGACTGTTAAGCCAAATGTGGATTGTTTGATTAGTTTTGGGATTAGGAGGGAAGCAATTGTTTTCATTGTAGCACAGTATCCACAAATTCTGGGTTTACCTCTGAAAGCTAAGCTTTCTTCTCAGCAGTATTTCTTTAACTTGAAAATGAAGATTGATGCTGAAGGGTTTGCCAGAGTGATAGAGAAAATGCCACAGATTGTTAGCCTTGACCAAAATGTGATTATGAAACCTGTCCAGTTCCTTTTGGAGCGGAAAATTCCATACGAGGATGTTGCCAAGATGGTTGTAAAATGCCCACAGTTACTTGCATTGAGAGTTCCACTCATGAAGAGCAGCTATTACTTTTTCAAGAGTGAAATGGGAGGGCTGGTGAAAGAGCTTGTGGAATTCCCAGAATATTTCACCTATTGCTTGGAATCTAGAATAAAAACCAGGTACCAGATGCTAAAAAACAAGGGGATCAGGTCTTCACTAGATTGGTTCCTCAACTGTAGTGATAAAAGATTTGAGGAGAGGTTGGAAGGGGATTGCATTGAACCAGAGAGTCTTGCTCCATCATTTTGCATGGGTGGGAAGTTAGAACTACCTGCGTGTAAAATTCTGTCCGACAAGGAAGACGACAGTGATGATGAAGATGAAGTACTTTTCAGGCGAACTGTAGCTCTTTAGTTTTTCTTGTTAGGTTATATCAGTGAATCATATTCATATATGCTACTCATGTCAGCTTTGATAAAATCATATTAAGCGAAACTGTTCAGTACCACGCATATGAAAAGTGTTTTCATGAGTGGAAATAAAAATTTGATGATATTGTTACCAAAAATTTGTGGGGAAATAAAAAACCTGGAAAAAGAAATTTCGTTATATATTTTTTTAACAGCTGTTGATTCATGCTGTTAGTGTTTGATATGTTTACTGATGCTACTAGCTTGATGCGATAGTCCTGTCCATGCTTCTGCATTAAAGGATGTTTGGAACTCATTTGGAACTGAGCTGCAGAGATATATCAAAAATAATTTTTTTAAAATAAAAAAATATTATTTTAATATATTTTTAAATGAAAAATATTTTCAAAAACATTTTTAAAAATAATTTCAACCATATTTACACACACTAAGTCAAGTCCAGTTTTGTGGTTTTTTGTTTTACTGCTATTGCCAACTTCCTTTGCATCTGCTAACCATTTATTAAATTTAATAGTTTGGAGGATACTAATATTAGACTCGTAATTATAATGATGGGATCCACAACTTCAACAAAGCACAGCTATCACGGTGAGTTAGCTGCACGGGCAGTGTTTTTCAAGATTGGCATAGCATGACTAAGAGTTTGATTTGATGTTTTTAGAATATTTTTATACGTGGATATTAAAAATAATTTTTAATAAAATTAAAAAATATCATTTTAATATGTTTCTAAATTAAAAATATTTTCAAAAACAATACTCGTCACTAAAAAACTGACCAATCAATGCTCCAAAAATAGAGGTAATGTGCATGATCCCTGGAATGGTTCTTCCACCGTTGGGAACATAGGAACCTTCCAATATAAGCTGACAAATTATGTTCTTGATCGAAAGGAATAGACGAAGCCCGGAATTTTTTTTTTGACCAACCAAGTTCCAGATTCCAGGACTACATTATACACATCTGACCCTTGAAATCAAAATTGAAGAACAACGGAACCTAACTAGCATTCCGCAGTTAGCATTATCATATGCCGGAGCCCTATATCTCCTTTCTGGATTTACATTTCAATTAGAACATTTTTTGCACCATAAGTTGACACATTTTCATATTTAACTATAAATAACGCCGCATACAACAAATACCAAATCAAACGATCAGAATTTGTAATTAGAACTCGAGCTTACATTGCAAAAACCATCCAGTGCAAAGAAACCTTCATGGCTATTTAAACAAACAAAACACTCATACTGAACATGATATGATTCATCTCAAGTTTTAGCAGCTAGAGTGGGAAAAAAAAGACTAAATCTTAAATAAGGTAAAAAAACAAAAAGCATGATGGCGGTAGGGTACAAATTCATCAGTCAAAGCCTCCAAAGGAGCAACCACCAATGATCCAAGAGGCCCATCACGCCGAAATTGCATCAATACAAATCAGATCAAAAGTTTCTCAATGGCATCCTGAATTTCAAAAGGGAAAAAAAATAATGAGCTGAATTTAACAAGCTTAATACTACATGAATCCCAGAAACAAGAAAGAAAACAGATACCTTGAGTTGTTGAATTTGGGTTTTCAATTGACTCCCCTCATTTGTCGTCACTGAACAAGCAATGACAGGTCTTGTGACACCACATGCTCGGCCAAGTGCTTGCTTTGAAGAGACAAATACATAGGGGACATTCTGCCAATTCAAAAAAAAAAAATGAAATTCTGCCTTCAGAAAGTCATTAATGAAAAGAGGAGCACAGGCACAAAACATAATATATAATAATTGCTCTGTAATTAAATTTGCTTCTCTGGGATTCAATCTCATGTCCTCTGCATAAAGAGAGGTCCAAGGAACATTCCCAATTATTCTTTCATGATTGAAAAGGAAACACTAGTTGAATCCAACCTGTCCTGTCACAAGTCAATGGACTCTGAAGTCAACTTCTCCATTAATCATATGACAAAGAGCTAAGTTGTGTGCATGCACTTCTTTCAGAGAAAAATTTGTGGTGATTAAGAAGGATTACAAGTAGCTTGGAACTTAGGTTCTAGACAGGTTATACTTGAGGTGGATCCCAGAATGGCATTACATGCGATTTTGGGCAGGGATGATGATGTTATTACAAACACACTTTTCCACTATATGACTCCTCATAGCAGGGATTGGGCAGTCTGAAATGCTACACTTTTATTACATAGCTAATTCAGTATCAGATTGGCTTGCAAATTATTCATTTTACTTACAATTATACTTAAAACTCAAGATGCTACTCCACATGACTGTCTTAGCTTTCGGCAGGGTACAATTATACTTAAAACTCAAGATGCTACTCCACATGACTTGTCTTAGCTTTCGGCATGGTACAATTATACTTACAACTCAAGATGCTACTCCACATGACTGTCTTAGCTTTCAGCAGGGTACAATTATACTTAAAACTCAAGATGCTACTCCACATGACTTGGTTTAGCTTTCGGCAGGGTACAATTATACTTACAACTCGAGATGCTACTCCACATGACTGTCTTAGCTTTCGGCAGGGTACAATTATACTTAAAACTCAAGATGCTACTCCACATGACTGTCTTAGCTTTCGGCAGGGTGATATAAGGGGGTTTATGTTCCCTTGACAGTGTCCTAGTTAGTTTTTTTTTTATATATATATATATATATACCTTTTGTTACCAAGAAAGTAACATAAAGAGCAAGATTGTGGCAAACTCTAGAAATACATGACCTAAATTTGTCAATCATCCCACAGAGATCCACCACTTCCAGAATGAATAAGAGGTAGCATTTCATGTCAGCGGTGGAATGGGATCGTTAAGTCTTCATAAAATTCTCAAATGCAAATAGCTTGGCCGAGAAAAAAGTCACAAAAGCACAATATAATCCATTGAGATTTATTCATATTTAATCACATTTATTCAGATTATACAACTGAAGTCGTTATAATTAAAGACCAGCATGTGTGAAAACGTAATATATAACCAAAAAAGGCTTCCACAACTAAACTAATCACAAAGCTAGTTGTTGGTAATAACCAGGGAAAAAAGAAGAAAACAAATTAAATAAGCATAATGGCATAAAACCCTAAAATCGCATTATTTTAATACTATTCCAAGCACAGCAAACCAATTTACCAGACAACAGAAATCGCATCCAAAACAACAAAAACTCAAATATGAAAATGAAACAGTCAAAACCCGTCAACAAAAGTATAAGTAAATAAATAAATAACCTTGTCTTCAGCAAGCAAAGGGAGATGGAGAAGAATCTCAAGAGGTTCAGTATCAGCAGCCATCACAACAAACTCAGAGATACCTCTGTTAAGTGTCTTAGTAGCTGAAAAATCAAAACTCCAGATTTTAAATTAGCAAAAAAAAACATAAAAATTACAACTAGTTTTGACAAAGCTAACCTTCATTAGCTCCTTTCTTGAGTTGCTTGTAATTAGCAGCTTGCTGAACAAGGTCAAGTATTGTTATGGACAACTGGGCATCTGCCAGTGGGTATGCTTTTGGATTCACTGCTTCTACTGTCTGCAAAATCAAACAAAACTTAACAAAATGAGATGTCTTCTAACGAATTCTTTCGTGAACAGTGATAAAGAGAGTCCAAGTACCATTTTTGGCTTTAGGGTTTTTCAGTCGAGGATGGAGAGACTGCCTCTGTTGAAGGTAAAGCAGGGGGCTAGGGTTTTTGGCTTGAGGTTTTCGGCTTTTCGCAGCTCTATTTATGAGAAGTAGAGGCACGCACAGAGGACAGTATTGATATGGTGAAACTCTTTGTTAGTCCTTAATGTATACATTTGTTTTCAATTAAGTCCTACAATAAAGATTTATCAGATGAGCTCATTCGATTCAAATTGTCTATCACCTACTTCTATTAAACTTTCACAAGGTCTGATTGATTCAAGATCTGGCTCGGGCTTATTAAAAATCAAAAGTGAGTTGACTTGATGTGTTTTGGTCAAAATCCCATTGAATTATTTTTAAAAAAAACTAAATAATATCATTTTGATTTTTTTTAAAAAGGTTAATCTGCTCGATATGTGGATCCTGTTAATAATCGATGGAAAAACTTATGGAAGCTAACATCAAGATCCAAGTGAGAAATATCTAAGACATTTGGGACCTAATTCATAATATTATTTATTTACAGGGCTCAATTGATATTTATGTAATACTTGGGTGACTGGTTTGAGGTTTCCTATGTTTAGAATCATAATGTCTTTGTTGATGTGGCTAAACCTAAGCCATTAGTTTTATATAACAGAACCTTTAAGTTAATTCAACAGCGACAGGTCATCTTACAATTTGACCGTCTTTCGTTTTTTTTTTTTATATATAGAATAAATGAAAGCATTGCCTCATTTTACTTATTTTCGAGGTATCGACACTTATTGAAATTTCATTTTAAAAATGTTTTTGAAAAAAAAATATTTTTTTATTTTTTATTTTAAATTAATTTTTCATGCTTTTAAATTATTTTCATATATTGATGTTAAAAATAATTTTTAAAAAATAAAAAATATATTATTTTGATATGTTCATATTAGTATTATTTTCATATGTTCATATTATTATTATTATTATTATTATTATTATTATTCTCATTATCACTATCACTACTACCATCTACCACCACCATTACCACTACCAATATCATAACTATAATTTTTGTTATTATTGTTGTTATCATTATCACCATAACTGTTATCATTATAACAAACTATTACTACTACTATTGTTGCAACCTTTTATGATTATTAGTCTTGGTGTAAATATTATCATCAATATCATTTGTCTGGATCAAGGTAGTCAAAATCGCGAGTCAACTCGCAAACTCGTACGAGTTTGCGAGTTGGCTCAGCAAACCTGGTTGGACCGGTAGAAAAATCGAAACCGGTCAAACTCGGTCAAACTCGGTCAAACTCGGGTTGACTCGTAAAATCGGACCGAATCGGTCCGATTTTACGAGTTCAAGAATTCGGCCTGTAGAAGGCATCCTCACCCTCCATGAGAGCTCACATAGTATGGAAGTTCAAAATCTCACAGCCTGAGACTTGAATTCAACCCACCAACAGATTTCTGCTAAATTGTATGCCATTTAAAAAAAAAAGAAAAGGAGTAAACGCAAAAAGAGACCCTCTCCAGTTATCTAAATCCTCTGCACAGACCCTTAAAAAAGAACTGCCTGTATTCAAAGAAAATGGAGAAGAGGAGATGACTCAGATGAGGGTGGGCGGCGTGGGAGAAGGAAATTTAGGGTTATGTTAGGGTTAGGGGCTTTTATACTTAGTTATAATAATAATAATAATAAAAAAAAAGGTAGGTTTCTAGGGGGGGTTATATAAATTAATAATAATAATAAAAAAAAAGTAGGTTTATACGGGGGAGGGGTAATAATAATAATAATAATAATAATAATAATAATAATAATAATAATAATATGGGGGTTTATAATAATAATAATAATATTAATAATTAACATAAAAAATAGTTGGCATAAAAAATATTTTTAAAAAAATCCTATTAATTTAAGATAATAAATAACATTAATTAATTTATATTTCATATCAACAAAATATTTATTTTTAGTTTGTTAATTTTTACCTAATGAAATTCTATGGACATAATTGTTTTGTAATGTATTTTTCAATTATTTTGAATCATGCATGAACCTAAACTAATTAAGTTTTATGTCCATAATTATGCTATTTTGTATTCAGAAATATTTTACATACGATTTTACGATTTTAGCTGTGATTTTATGTTTTTTGTACGGAAAAATTCGGGTACGATCTTACGATTTTACGATCCGATCTTACGATCCGATTTTTCGGAGCCCTTTCCGATTCGTGTTAAAATCTCGATTTTGACTACCTTGGTCTGGATCATCTTGCGTGTGTCTTGACTTAATCTTCAGGCTCTTATGCTTGTGCCCACAAAAGTTTCTCACATAAAAACAAGTTAAGTCACTAGTTTTTATACTAGAGTCATTGCCCTAAGAAAATATAGTAGTGTGATTTGAACCCTGAACTTTAAAGGGAGTATATCTCTTAAGCCCAATCCCTTTATCACCAAGCTCATTATCATTACTAATTTCACCAAATTGCATTAAACTTTTCCATGTTATAAATAGATCCTGATAGAGAGGGTGTTATATTCTCCTTCGTTTTAAGACTTTACATGTCTATGCAATTGTTTCTCCAGCAGGCCACCCCTGTATCTCAATATGGAAGCGATTTTTTTTTTAAATTATTTTTTTTGGTGTTTTTATATTATTTTCATATATTGATATCAAAAATAATTTTTAAAAATAAAAAAAATATATTATTTTAATATATTTCTAAACAAAAAATATTTTCAAAATCAATTTCAATCTCACTTGTGAATTTTTGGTGAATCTTATTCTTACAAAACCTTGTTTCCAGTTCTGGATTGCTATTTAAATCTCCTGTTTGGTATAGCGGTTGCGGTTGTGATTGTGGTTGAAAAAATGGAGTTTTAAAAATGGAGTTTTTAACTGTGGTTCAAAAAAAGCTGTGAAGTGTTTGGTTAAAACTGTGGTTGAGTTTGAGGTTGAAAAAAAATAGTTTTGTGTGTTTAGTTATCATACTTTTATATTGTTTTTAATTAATTTTTAGATTATTTTAATATTAAAAATATATTCTTTATATTAATAAACATATATTATATAAACATTATTTATATTTTAATTAATTTTTAGATTATTTTAATATTAAAAATATATTTTTTATAAGAAAAAAATTTAACAGAAAATATAAAATAAATATATATTTTAGATAAATATAAAATATATATAATATATAAATATAAAAAATAAAATAAAATAAAAAATAAAATAAATATAAATATTATATATATAAATTAACAAGCCACTCCTCTCCCTCTCGTATGCAATTTGTTGCATTTTCATGAAACGGAGAACGAGAATCATGAAAAGCAGCTCTAAGCTGCTTTTCATGAAACGGAGTTTCATCCGTTTTTGTATGTGGGACCCATTAAAAAAACTCAGCTTTTTTCCTTAACCAAACATCAATATAATTATTGAAACTCCGTTTTTATGCAAACTCCGGTGGAAACTCACTACCAAACAGGTGCATAGACTGGAAAGGAAAAAAGGTGGTGAATAAAAAGAATAGTAAATGACTTGTGGTAACTTACAGATCTTGAACAAGTTATGGGCTTCAACCATCTTGGCTACTAATCATACACAAATGGTTTGGGCAGTAAATCAGAATGGTACACAAACAACCGGATAATGAATCAGAGTAGAATTAAGAATTACTAAAGAAGCCGATGCATCTTGTTGAGCCTGTTAGCCGGAAGGTTTGCTGTCAAAATACCCCTGAGCTCGGAGCAACCCCAAAAGTTTTGACCCCTCAGACGGGTGGTTGGCCGCCGGAGGAACCCGAAGCTCGGAACGATTTCAAAGTTTTAACAGCTCCTGCCCTTAGTATGTATTTGTGATACACTGCAGCTGCCAGTGCTCCAAGAAAAGGCCCGACCCAGAAAATCCACTGTCCACCATAATGATTACAGAGTTTAGACAACCATCCTAAATATGTTGGATCATTAATCCAATGTTGGGTTTATACGAGAATAATTATGTGTTTGTGAACTGTCAAATAAAATGAAGCCTAATTAAAATAATCTGCTAAATATTTTTAGGCAATTGAGTTTTTTGGTGTATCTAATAAAGTGTGGACTTTTGATGTGCTAAAATAGGAATACCAAAGGGTGAGAATGCCAAAAGACATGAATACCAAAAGTTACCCGGTTACCTATATATAGAGTCATGGTCCCCAGATTACACGTGCTACTTCATTCTCATTTCTGATATCCCATTATCAGAGAGAAAATAAGGTTAAGGTAGAGAGAATCAAATGACTCTCAAATGAGAACGTGTTAATCTGGAAGGTCATCCGTACAATTCTAGAGAGCAACTTTTGGATATAAATTCAGGCACGCTTCCGCTTTATCATTTATGCGTTATTGATAATTCGATATGAATGTAATTTCTATATGGTATGAAATTCAAGTCATAACAAAATATGCTACTTTCCACTACTCACGCACTTGATAGAATGTTTAAGCAAGACTGTGTGAGACTGCAAAAATGCGATATGTGCATGATTTTGCGAATCAAAAGTAACTGTGGTTATAATTAAGATTTCTCTAAGATGTTGCTATATAGGGCTGTCAATTCCGTGCGTCACATCTTTAACTATGTTGCATTAAAATGCAAATGGAATAACAACGGTTAACATGAACTAAAGAGGTCAAAGAAGAACGCACCAGATCATCCATGGCTTCTGTAGGGCTACGATAAATCAAATTGGTACCAAGGCTTCTAGCAGGATTGATACCAGTTCCAGTGATGGGAATTGTAGCTAAATGAACCACAAACACAGCAAAACCAATAGGCAAGGGGGACAAAACCTGAACAGCGAAACATAAAAAAAAAACTCATAATTCTGCTTAACACCAGCGATCCATTAGTCGTTAGAATAGCTAGCATCATGTACTTACAGGGACGAGGGAGTCGCGAGCGTTCCGTTTAGGATCGGCGGAGGAGAAGACAGTATAGACGAGGACAAAAGTGCCAATGAACTCAGCTACTAAGCCAGCACCCTTGGTATAGTTACGTGTAACTACGTTAACAACACCTTCCGAGCTCTGCTGTTCATCAGAATTCGTGAAGCAGAACACAAACAGCACGCCAAGTAGAGCTCCAAGGCATTGCGCCACCGTGTAGGCGGCTGCTCGAATCAGCGACATCCTCCTTGTTAGGAGCATGCCAAATGTCACCGCAGGGTTAAGATGGCCACCTGTGGTTCAAATAAAAGATAAATTAAGCTCAATTTCCTGAAACATGAAATTTATCGGAGTGAAAGAGAAGCAAGTATATAATACCAGAAATTCCAGAAGTGCAGTAGACAAGCACAAAAATCACGCCGCCGTGGGCCAAAGCAATGCCAAGATAGCCAACACGACTACATTTGTCAGTATAATTAGGCTCCTTGTAATTAACAACGGTGGACACGGCGAGAAAAAGGAAGAGAAGGGTGGCAATAAACTCTGCAATTGTGGCTCTGTAGAATGACCACCGCTTCAGCTCTGCCATGTCTAACAGAGGAGCTGGTGGCGGGTCATGGTAATAATCCCTTCCATGTTGATGCTCTATGTTTCTCTCTTCTTCACTCATTTTTTTTCTTTTCTTTTCCTTTCCTTTGCCAAGCTATCTTTCTTCTGCTCTTTTACTTTCTATACCACCACTTTATATATCACTTGGAATATTGGAAGGGAGTGATGGAGAATGAAGTGCTTATCTTCAAGATCGATCCTCTGTTTGTTTCTGCTGTATTTGAATTAGTCCCGGATATCATTTCTGACTTTGAGGAGACCATGTGATTATGGTCAAAAACTGCACGACTCTGACCTAAAAAATATTGCTATTAATGGGGGTGCGCGGCGGCTAAAGAAGAAGATCGCTGCGATAAGGAGTCATAATGGCCACGTTGGCTTTGATGTGATTGTGGTAAGAAATTGCATGCTTTTGACTTCGTCCACACGCGTCTTCTGCGAGCCTGTTTATAATATAACTAGTTAATTGCCTGCACTACATTGCGGGCCGAACAAATATTTTTTATAATTATTGTTATTGAAATAATTAATAGATTTAGCTAGTTTAAAAATAAAATATAATATCTATACATATAAGGTTTGATATAATAAAACACATCAACACATCCTATTATAACAATAGCAACATCGAAGACTTAACATATAAAAATATCATTATTATTATTGCTAAAACAATAAAAATTATTAAATTATTCCAATGAAAAAAAACTCAAAAACATTAATAAAAGAAAGCAAGAAAAAAAACTAAAATTATTATTATAATTATTATTATTGCATGAATAATGGAAAAATAAATTCAATAAAAGAATAAATTCAATGAAAAAACAAATTCAAGGAAAAAAAAAAGCATAATCAATTAGACCCCTGCCCTCCTTGCTTAGCAAACAGGCGCGTTGTCCACTGAGCTATAGGCACTTCTTCTTATCATAATGTGAAAAAATAACTAAATATCAGTAAATAAGTGAACCAAACGACTCAAATAGAAAACTGAACAATATTATTATAATCCACAGTGATTCTCCTCACATGCTACAGTAATCGACTCTGATCTCTTTTAATGGTAGAAGCTCATTTTTTAGCAACTAGAGTTGCCATATGTGCAAGTGATTGAGCACCCTCTAATATATTTTTTTAAATTAAAAATATTATTCGAATGATAATTATGTACCCATCCTTCACCAAACTAACAAATAACAAAAAAATGAAGGCTAAAATACCTTAATAGATCTGCTCCCAATGAATTAATTTTTTTTTTGAATTTAATGGTACATGTGAAACTCTATTATGTATAAAAAATAAAAATATCTAAATATCCCTACTTGGAATTGGAACCCTTTATTTTTTTTATTGCTCGAGGACATTTTGATTATTCTACTGTTTATAAATATATTGAATAAAGCAAAATATTCTAGATCAAATTGATAAATGACTAATGCACCATAAAGATAAACATGCCCTTAATCTATCGGCAACCGATTTTTCACGTGAAGAACAAAAAAGTCACCTTTCTGTAGCGGTAGAGGGGCTACAATGAACCTACCATGCTTTTTAGTATATTTGTTATAAGGTATATAATTTTGAGTTAATAATATTTTTTTTGTGCATAAACTTAGTTTTTTTTCCCTGTTAAAACATGGTTTTTTCAAAAAAATAATTTGTTTTGAAAGTGATTTTTTTTATACATCAATATATTAAATGATGTATTTTGCTATAAGGTATATATTTTATTTACATCAAATTAACGTATTTTTTAAATATTTTTTTATAATTTTGATGTATTGATGTCAAAAATAAAATAAAAACTAAAAAATATATTTAATATATTTTTAAATGAAAAATATTTTTTAAATAATACCATGCACATGTGAACACTATTCTTCACTAGAGCAAATCCTTTAGTTTCTTTCCTGTAAATTCAATCCCTAGAGGAAATGCTGATTTCACCTCTTAAGCACCTTTTTTTTTTTTTTACCTCAACTACATATTTAATCAAATTATAATTGCAATAATGCACAGAAGTGTTCATATAGACCTAATGGATAAATGCCTTGAAGATGGCGAGTACTCTTCATTAAAATACAGCAATAGCCAGGCGTGGGGTAAATATTTGGATGATTTTGAAGAACAAAATGTGTCTTAGTCTTGAATTTTTTTTTTTTTTTTATCAAAACCAAACCAAAAATAAAAAAAGAATATAGAGAGTAATTTTTGCAAATAACCACCACAATACAGTGCATATGATGGAGATTTTGCGTTTCATTAAAAATTGAGTTATTCTTTCAACCATGAAAATTTGAACACCTTGTATTGATAGTTTGATACTACTATAGCTTACTTGAACTCTGCAATCTCAAACACTCTCGCGGTTCCATCACCTGAACCCGAGACAAGGTAATCTTGACTAGCAGATATAGATAGAGATTGAATGGCATCAGCATGGCCACTAAATGTTCTTATGCAATCACCAGAGAGACTATCCCATAATCTCACTTTCCCGTCCACACACCCTGTAGCTACGTATCTGGATGCACCAAGCCATGCCACGCATGTAACTCCATCCTGCTCACCAGTTCACTTTGTGAGACATGGAATTTTGATGCCATTGTAACAAGCCAAAACATAATTGGATGATAGTTAATACAAGTGCTGTATATATGAAGTGCTAAATTCAATAAATATGGCTTTAGTTAATTCATCTTATTGTCTCAGCTTTATGATTCTTGGGCGACTAGCAATTCTGATTAGGAAATTATGATAGTTCAAAGGGGCTTCTGCATTAAACTGATCATCATTTGAGATGTGCAAAGTACTAAAATGAAATGAAAACAAAATTCAAACGGACCTTGTGTTCACATGTAGCACGGGGCAATGAATGCTGCAGATCCCAGATGATTAGTTTTTGATCCAAGCCTCCTGTAGCAGCCCAAGGGGAGCTGCCATGCACATGGTAGGAAGCAGGAGTGTTAAACTAGGTCACATGAATCCAAAGTTAAAATTGATTACAAAAAAATTTGCATATCTTTTTTGTTCTCCCCACCCGCTTTCATTTTCCTTGGAGAAGGGAATGGGACATTTTCTTATTGATCTATTGAGATTTTACAGCTTGCCCTTTTTACACTTATCATTTCAAAGCCAGTATGAAATGACTAGGTCCAAAGAGTTTACCTATAGGGAAACTCTACCATTACAACAAAGCAGACAAAAATGATTCATGGGAATGAATTTATTAAATTGAGTGAGAGAAAAGAAGACTATTTGATAGGGAAGTCAAGTTCAACAGCATGTCACTTGCTTTCATGCTGCCTCAAACCAACAGTAAACTGTATGGTTGAGGTTTATCAGTATGAGAATGGTTTAAGGCTAAAAAGTCTAGACACTTGGCACATATGTTTTTAAGTTGCACTCCTCTTTGCCAGGCGCTCCTCTAAAATGGAGCCAATATTTCATGAAATGGAATCTGATCTTGCACAAATAAATTACAGCACCACAAGCCTGTAGATCTTCACTCACAATTCTGTATAATTCATATCATTGTCAAAATAAAGAAATACATAGAATCTTCATTTGTTTACCAACATGGCAATCCGACTACATGACATTATGAAGTCAGATACCCTTATATATGCACAACACAATTTATAAACAATGGCTATATCCATTCCAAATCTAGAAACTTTCTTTTTTAAGCAGACATGTCTCAATTTGAAGATAATGTTTCAGATAAAAGCAGAGACTCTTATAAATTCACAACAGAGTAACGGTTATTGGCTTGTTGAAAACCAGCAACATTCAATCAACTTTTTCTCTCAACTACACCAAAGCTTAGCTAATGTCCACATGTGTTCCAAGTTTCACTAGATAATTGTCTGTTAATTGCCAACCTTTTAAAATTTATTAATCATCAGAGCACGTCCAATTTCTCCCAGTTCCTACCATGTAACCTGTTGTCTCACAGCCATGCACGCACACAAACACAGAGAGAGAGAGAGAGGGGGGTAGAGAGAGAGAGAGAGAGATTGTAAATTCTACCTAGGTGCAAGCTCAACACATTCGACAGAATCAGAGTGAGAAGCAAGAGAGCTAACCACCTGTTGCAGGGAAATGTGTTTATTAAACAGGCTGCCAATATGATCAAATCGTACAAGTAAACATTTGAAAAGCATTTGCATCGACAAGTATACCCATAATGATAACAGCAAATCCAAACATTCCAAGAAAACAAAAAAATGTAGCAGGAGATTTCCAAGAATATGACAAGTAACATAAAAGAATGCTAGAAATTTAAAACCCGCTCAAATGCTGATAGAAACATGAGGACCAACATATCCCACATTATAAAATTTTAGAGCTACAAGTGAAAGGTATGCCAGGCAGCCCACATGAAAGCGTAAGCATAGCCCACTATTAAATAGTGCCCTTAGCAGGATGAAGCTTTAAACCAAAAGCTAGGTAAATTCAACCACACACCTTGGCTGAATTCCAGACCAATCAAATAACTCTTGATGAAGAATAGAACTTGAGCACATGTTAACCATACAACTAACTTAATTGTTTCAGAATCGAAAGAATCTCAAGAAAATGACCCAAAGGAAGATCTTAAAACAGATGAATTTCCGGGAATCTGCACTGGCATTTAACTTGTCAAAGATTGGGTAACGATGGCTTGTTCATTCATTCAGCAACTACACTTCAATCCACCATGCTGAATTTCATGTGACAATGTGATGCAGGCACTTTTGGACTACTAAATATTTTTCTCAACTTATTTTTCTTTTCTTCTTTAGTTTAGGAATCCTAATGCTAGTTGGATTCTATATTAGCTATATAACTTTCAACAAGGAGGAACTAGAATAAATAGGACTGTCTAACTTATTTTTCAGACATCTTTTATGTTATCATAAACATTATATGTTTTAAATGTTCTCTTCAGAGTACAGACCCTAAACCTATTTTCCAAGTTCCAACTTCAATTTCTTCTAGTTTTAGCCAACAATTTTCTATTTTTGCTGTATTGAGTTGATTTCTCTTCCCACCCTGCATCAATCTTCTGACGTTTGAAATCATAAAACATAAAACCCAGCATGCTAAAGCTTGCTGGAATCTCAGAAGTTGTTGAAGTGACGTTTGAATACTAATCAATCTTTATTAACTATCATGATTTCAATCATGACTTTCACTGTAATGAATAAGGCTCTCCAGATACCTCAATAACCAGAAAGGTCTAAAAAGGAGCATGACAATGCACAACATGTCAAAGAAACCAAAGGCACTGATGCCAAAGGTGTGACAGTTAAATAGGACACAACTCAATAATATATAAAAAATTGCGAACATAATATAAGAATATCATGGAATGCAAGAAGAAACAAACCCTGCCCGAAGTTATGTTCACAATGTGGACAGAATTATCCTTCGAACCAGTAATAGCAAGAGTTGAATCTGAGCTCAATGCCATGCATGTCAGTCCATCAGTGTGGTATGGATGACCTGAAGAGCAGAGTTGTCAGAGATGCCAAACAAAGCAATCTCCTTTGATTTTTATGATAGCTATTTTCAAGGTAGGATAGAATATGAACATGTAGCCTGGGTGAATTTGAATATGGTTTTTATTGATGGCTTCCATACCATGTATATTTAAAATTCACTTTGTCATTATCTGAAGGCAAGCTAGAATTTGAATATGTAGCCTGGAAGAATTAAATTATGGCCTTTATTGATGGCTTCAATACCAAGTAATTTATCGAATAACCAAATAAATAGCCTTTTCACAAGATGAAATGGAGATATAACTTCAGATAATGACAAACTGGATTTTAAATGAATACCTCTCACAACATGTATGTTTTCGCCACTTTTTGGATTCCATATCCTCAGGGATGCATCATCAGACCCAGTACAGATTATTTTACCTGAAGCAAGCAGCAGATAGATTTGAAAAAAAAATGAAAAAGAAAGAGGCTAAAAATAAGTTCTTCAAAAAAATTAAGAAAAAGAAAGAGTAGTTTGATACCATCAGGGGTAAATTCACCACAGGTAACACTTGCCTCATGTCCTGGAAATGAATTAAGATAGGCATCTTTGTCAGCATTCCACATCCAAACACTTTTGTCCTCAGAACCTGCCAACACCAAATGCCCTTTTGGATGCCACCTGACCCACTGAGAAACCACATGGTTGATAATCAGACTTAAAAACACCCAACAAAATAAATTAGTGCCACGAAATTCAGTCAGCAAGTTCACCTCAATGCCCTCATCAGGACCTTCGAGTACACATTTATGGTTTCCCGATGAAGCATCCCAAATTTGAACAAGTCCGTCTAAACCTCCCGATGCAAGCAACTGTCCATCACTACTAAAGGCTAAACTAGACACAGAATCCTTATGACCTGTAAATATTTCTAGAAGGTTAAGTAACAAGGACCCAAGATCAAAATTATGCACATATAACAAGCACAGATATAAGTGCAGAAAAAGACCTACACTTCATCGACATTCATTATAGCAAGTATCAGGACACACAGAAAGTTTCAATGAATGAGGGGTTATATCACAAATCAAAAGAAGAAACATAGCAGGTTGATCAATCATGCTACAAAGCAAACAATGAGCAACAATTTCTAACTCCGAAGATTCCAACAACTAAAAGAGATCCATGATATCGGGGATCATTTTAGCTCTCATAACTCAACTATACCTTTGAGCTCAGATGCCCAATCTCCAACACCAATCTTCCAAAGAAACCCTTTGTCGTCTCCTCCACCGGTCGCCACTAGTAAAGGATCTGTTGGACTGCAGGATACTGTATAGAGCTCACCTATACGCAAATAATAATAATAATAAATACTCCATTACTTTTCTTCCTGATAAAATGCAAATGCTCCATTTCATTGGTCCAACAAATTAAAACAAAATAAAGTTCTATAAATACATTTTTTGGCCATTAATCCACAATCATTGATTTAATTGTAAAATTAATTAACTAACTAATTGCAACATAAAAAGGATAGAGAATTCCAAGAAGAAAAAAAATACCAGTATGACCGGTAAATATGTGCATAGAATCATCCGTGTCGTCGTCGTCGTCGTCCGCATCAGGAAGATCTACGAATTAGTGAATTATTTATCAATTTAATATCAAATCACAGCTTGATTAATAAATAAATTAATAAAGCATGAATGATTGTAGTTATACCTTCTTCATCGACGGCGACTTCGTCGATGATATCGGATTCGTCGAGGAAAACTTCGCCTTGATCGTCTTCTTCCTCGTCGTATAGTTGTCGAGTTGGACTGTTCATTTTTTCGTGTTTTATATTCGATTTCTGTGTTTTCCGATGCCTCGGCGTTGTCTGCTGGAGAAGAATGAGAGGTTTTAGCTAGGGTTTTATTCCTATTATCGTTATTGCAGTTGCTTATTGGAGTGGCGCGTGAAAGTACTGCTGGGATGTCTTTGCTGTTTTTTTTCCTTCCAGTTGCTTGTTACACGTGGTTCTTTTGACAGGTCTGATTGTCGCCTGACCGAACCTTATTTTTAGTTAAATATAATAAAATATTAATTTGATAAAGTTATTTTAATTAGATAAAAACTTAATTAAATTAATATTAATAAAAAAATAATAAAACTTAGTCGTTTCTAATACAATTGACTTGGTAATAGATTAATTTTTATGATGTTTCAGTGATTTAAATTATTTTAAATTGATTTTCAAATCACGTTTGATAATTATAATTTTGAGTTATTGTTGAATTGTTTTTTTAAATCACATGACTTTTCAAGGATTATATATTCCAAAGTGTGGAAAGTTAAAAAAAGAGTAATTATAATAGTGATAAGAGCAATAATAAATTTATTATCAATATAAAACTTAATTTATCATGTACTTTTTTTTTAAAACTCATCGATTAGATTTGTGGAAACAACTCCAATGTTTTACATATAATATTTCTATAAGATTGATATTTTTTTTTAGATAAAGTATTTTTTATTATTTTTAGTGTCGAGATTAGTTGTTATTTTTAAATTTTTTGTTTGATTTTCCTTTAAATATATTATTATATGTATGATAATTAGAGTTTAAAAACTAGAGCTAAATATTTTTTTTGAGTATGCGTGAGAAATTAAATTCAAAAATTGTGTAAAATAAATATTTAATTAAATTAAACAGTTAAATATAAGAAAAACTTCTTCAATATAAGTTTCAAATCTTACTATTTTCTAATGAGACAATAAACTTCATTCACCCAACCTTAAGTTTCAATATAAATGTATAAATATAATATGCAAAAATAGTGATTTAATTTCTGTCTATTGTGTGTGCTCACCTTCATATATACACCTACCAATTTTATTTTATTTTAAAAAAAAGAGTTAATTAGCATTACTAATGATAAGATATTTTTTGTGATTAATATTAATGTTAAGTAATACAACTTTAAAGAAATAAGATATACATTTAAAGATAATATTAAATCACATATTTTTTTCAAACCATTAATCCGGGATATTAGACATGAAATATTATATATAAAGAAGTTGCAAGACTTATTTTTTAATAAATAGAACATCAAATAATAAATTATTTGAATGATTATTCTCATTGTTATTATTATGACAAAACTAAAATAAATATTATTAGCATAAAAAAAACATTTAATATGAAGAATAAATAAAAATAACAATAAAAAAAGAAAGGAATAAAGGGAAAAATAAATAAATATATATTTTCCATAATCTATAATAAAAATAAATGATAAACATTATTATTATAGTCACACCACCACAAATAGCTCAATCTCTATTAGCCCATCAATGTTCTCCACTTGTCAACTCCATTATCCCCAATCACACAATAAGTGGCTCTCATCATATTTCCTACCAGACAAGATAACCCCCACTTCCACCACCCCACATTCACCAATCCCCACCAATCCCCACCGTCCATTCCTCTCAAAACCCCCCTCTCCACCACTCCCGTCTCTCAAAAACACTTCACCAATCAAAAGAAGAAAGTAAGTCTCCGCCACCCCCCATCTATCTCCACTGTTGCTGGCAACATGGCTTCAGCACTCCAAAACGCCACCGCTTCACTCCAATCCAAAATCCCACCATCAGCAAGGTCCCCGACCAACTTCACCTCCCCAAAACCCGTCAACCTCTCCTTCACCGCCACTTTCCCATCGCTCAACCTCTCCACCACCGCAACCACTGCAAACCGCCGCCGGGGGGGCTCAGCCTTGGGGACCAAAATGTCAGCAACAGCAGCAGGAAGTTACGCATCAGCACTAGCTGACTTGGCAAAATCCAACAACACATTAGACGCAACCGCGTCCGACGTCGACAAAATAGAAAGACTGTTTTTAAACCCAGCAGCGTCTGACTTCTTTGCTAACCCAACAATAGACTTGGAAAAGAAACGGCTAGTCGTTGATGAGTTCGCCAAGGAGTCCGCTCTCCAACCCCTTACAGCGAACTTCATTAACATCCTTATAGATGCAAAAAGGGTTGATCTGATTAAAGATATAGTGGTAGAATTTGAGAAGGCTTACAATAAGATGACAGATACACAGCTTGCTGTGGTGAGTTCAGTTGTGGCTCTTGAGTCGCAGCATTTGGCCCAGATAGCAAAACAAGTGCAGAAATTGACTGGAGCTAAGAATGTAAGGATTAAGACTGTGATTGACCCAAGTTTGGTTGCTGGGTTTACTGTAAGGTATGGGAACTCAGGGTCTAAGTTGATTGACATGAGTGTGAAGAAACAGTTGGAGGAGATTACTGCTCAGCTTGACTTGAGTGATATTGAACTGGCTGTTTGATTTTAGACTTATTTTTTGTTAATTTCTTTGCTGGTAAATTATGTGGTTTTTTTTTTTTTTTTAATTGTGGTTTTAGTATGGGTTTTGTAATTGAGTTATTATTGGAATGAAATGTATTTCAATGTCTTCCTGTCTTTTGGCGACATTTTTGGTTTTTTGCAATGATGCTTTGAGTAGAGAATCTGAATTTGAGGGTTGTCTCTGCTTTGAAGATAGAATTTTTTCATAGAATTGTTAAATAGGGCTGAGCATGAATCAAGGACTCAATTTTTGTTTGGATGGAGCCTCATTGAGGAAAGTGGAATAGGCTCCACCAAGGTGAATTTGTTGGCTTGTTAGCAAGAAAAAGAAAATGTTGAAGTGAAATTCTTGAGAGTCATATGATATGATTTATTATCCTGTTGAACTTACAGATCTTGTCTGCAGAACATGCCATGATTAAACTTCGACCATTGCTGAGAAGAAAATTTAGAATCTTGCAAGCCCATTAACCAGAGCCCTGATAGATTGGTTCGAATGATATACAAAAACCTCCATTGACTTGAAATCTCTAATTTGAGTTCCACCATTAGCTTTTCAGAGAGAGAATGTATTTATATGTAACTAGCTTCATTAGGGTTCTTCTAAGTTGTGGTTGTGACAAGATGCTGTGGATACATTGCAGGAGTTGCTCGATTGTAATTAGGATTAATGCTTGTGAGGTCTGGTCTCTACCTTTTATTTTGTGTTTAATATATCTTATCAACATTTTACATTATATTCTCACATTAAATAATTATTTATTACCATAAGAATCATAGAAATCTTACATCTTGAGCAAACACGAAAACGACCAAGCTCATTCACACACATTTATTTATAATACTTAAACTGTTAGTCTTCTCTCACTAGTGGACCGAGCAGCTCTTGTGTTTCAGATTTTATCTTCTTTATATCCATATATAATGTTTATTTTCTTACATGATCTCTGATGTTATTATCTAAAATAAGCAATCATGTCGATGCTGGATTCCTTCTTCGACAAAGGCTTTAAAGCTGCGAAATGGCAATTCATTCTACCCTTCTCTTTTTTGCTTTTGGTTTTTCGTTGTCTTGCTTTAATTATGGTTCAATTTGGATTTGGAATTCTGGGTTTTGTTTGGTTTCTGAGAGAATGTTAACTTCAGCAAGGACATTCAAAATCTAACGTTTCATTGAAATTAAGCGATGAAATTCAATGTGCAATCTTTTTTTTTTTTTGTTCTTCTTTCTATAAATGAAAGAAATAAGTAAATAGAAGGATTTGGAGAGTTCATACTTTTTTTTTGAATGATTATGTTAAGATTAAATGCTACGTTCATACCATAGTTGATAAGCTAGAACGCAAAAACTACAAGATATTTCATCAATCGAGTTCCTGATCACAATCACTGTGACTTCTGCCTAATTTCTTGATTCCAAGCACTTGGAAGTCTTGAATCCATCAATGCTCAAACCCACTGATCGTTCTCCATTGGAAGAGGCTCAAGGGTTTAAACTAGAAATTCAACCACCAACCAGCTTTTGAAAAGTTTCCTCCATTGAAATGTTTTCCCCACTTTTGATTCGATACTGGTTTCGATCTCCAGAGTATCAGTCAAGTTTCTGTTTCGTTGAGTTAGCGTTTATCTAAACATCCCACATCGAATAAACACAAGAAGTCACATGGGAATATTGGTATAAATTAGAAGGCCTCAGCAACGTTATCCATACTTACCTGGACGGGATCAATGGGTGATCATAAAGGCTCATGGTCTAGGTCAGTGACCTCCATTGCACTTGAGGAGGGGTGCTGGCTTAAGGTCTCCCCAAGAGGGAGAGCCTACGTCAAAATTTGTGGCAGAGGGGGCTGCGCGAGTCGCGGCCCCTGCACAATCCTAGTCCAAATGTTTGGTTCACTGCCTTCGAAAAGTTCCAGGTTTCGGGGAAGTTTATCTAAAGGAGAGAATTAATTAAGATAAAAACATCTTCTAATTAAATAAATCACATACTTGTGTAAATAAACATATATAAAAAGTCATCAGCATCAAATAAAAACATAATCTGAAAAATTAAAATTAAATTAAGATAATACTTGAATATGTTTAATAAATTTATTTATTAAAATTTAAAAGACGTGAGCTGAGCACCTGCAAGCTGCAACTAGAACAGTCGGTGTGCAAACCAATGAAGGCACAAATTCAGTAACAAATCAAATTTCACAATATTTAAAATAGTAACCAGCGCTCCCTGGGAGTTCTATGTACTTAAATTTGAAAAATTGACTGCTCAGGCCTGCTCTTCCATAAAATTGCAGCAGGCAACATTGAACTGCATGGGCTGCATCCAAATATCAGACTTCATTGACACAGCGCAGATGACACAAATTGCAGCTCATCAACACGACTCATATGCTCAAAAGTAATGAATACAACGCAGAATGGACTTGCATGAGACTTGAAATCAGGATACAATCATCAAATCAAAAGAAAAATAGAGAGGGGGGGTAGTAAAATTATGATAAAAAAATAGGTGCGAAGTAATTCCTATCTTGTAACCGTGCCGCCATGGTCACCTTGGACCAGATAACTCGACCGCATGTAGATTTTCGGTCGAGTCAACAATCCAATCAGAATTTGGATGAGGGGCTAATTCCACCTCCTGTCGAAGAACTTCGACCTTTTGCCACTCATCCCATCTCTCTGCTAAACCATCACCTTCGAGCATCCTCACCACTTCTGACATCTTAGGCCGCTCCGTTGGGGTGCCTTGCGTACAAAGCAGAGCAACCTGGATTAGTTGCTCCACCTCTGCTCCCACATATTTGTTCTGGAGATCAGGATCTACTAGCATTTCTAACTTCTTTACCTTAAGAAGTCCTTTTACCTGAGCAAACATCCATTCCATTAGATATATGAACAAGTCACTGTTCCAGAGCCTTGTGAAACAGGCAAAAAGACAAGACTTCGACAAAAAGATAAAATACAATAAGAACATGGTGAAGTGTGCATACCCAATCAAGCAACATGACATCATCATCGTTTGCCAATCGAGCAAGGTCAAAGGCCCTCTGTCCAGTAATTAGCTCCAGAAGCATGATTCCATAACCAAAAACATCAGTTTTCTCAGATGATTTACCAGTAGATAGGTACTCAGGAGCAATGTGCCCTATTGTACCACGGACAGCAGTGGTGACATGGGTATCCTTGTAGTCCATCAATTTTGCTAGCCCAAAATCCCCAACAACAGCCTCAAATTCCTCATCCAACAAAATATTTGCAGCTTTAACATCCCGATGAATAATCTTCGGGTCACAATGATCATGCAAATAAGATAAACCCCTTGCAGATCCCAATGCAATTCGCTTCCGTGTTGGCCAATCTAGAGGAGGTTGTGATGGTGGGCGTTCTAAAAAATGCATCGATAAAACAATCAAGACAATGATATAACTGCACAAAGTTAGCATTAGAAAGCACAAAGAATGATCAACCTATCGAATAATCAAAACAAATTGTGTCAAGGCAGTTAAAATATCAATGACAACAAGGTTTACCCCTCAAACATGATGCAACACTTCCATTAGCCATGTAGGGATAAACAAGCAGTCTTTCAGTTGGTGTCATGCAAAAGCCACGCAAGCGGAGGAGATTCCGATGCACAGCCATGCTTATCATCTCAACTTCCGTTTGGAACTGCAGCTCTCCTCCAGGTGTACGCTCTTCTTTAAGTCTTTTTACAGCCACCAATGAGCCATCTGCAAGACGTCCTTTGTAAACCTTACCAAATCCTCCTCTACCCAGGATATTTTTGTTGCTAAAGCTATCTGTTGCAACTTGTAATTCTCGCAGTGAAAACCTCTTAAGCTGTCCTAGATGAACCTCAGGATCCTCTTCAGCTGCAAAGAGAAACATATTTCATCAAACCATCCTATGAAATCTAAATCTGTTTTTTTTTTTTTTTCCAGTTAAAACCTAACCAGGCACATCAAAGAAGAATTCCTGAGGCTTCCTCCGACGCCACCAAGCAAATGCTAATGCAGGGACAGCAAACAGCAAGGCTGCACCAGCTGCTACTCCTCCAGCAATTGCACCGGTGGCACTAATACCTCCTGAAGTTAGATGCATAAAAAGAAAGAAAACGAAGAAGAAGATAAGCAGAAACGGATATCGAATTCTTGCCAAAATATTCTTGTAAACCAAATAGTGATCAAAATTAATGAGGCCCGGCAGTCCACTCCACTTTCACTAATTATTACCAATAACACTAAAACTTGGGAGTTCAGCCTAAGCCAGGGAAACACAATTAAATTGATTTTAATTAATTTAAAATTCTACAAATTAAAATGTGTTGCAATATAATTCTTGTACAAGTATTACCACATCACATATTAAATATTCAAGCCAGTGTGTACAACACAATAATGTCAATAAAAACATGCCCTCATATTAATAGACCAGCCTGAGCAAATTCATATGTACATTTGCAGGATGTATAACTTGGACCACATAACAGTTCATATTGACCAAGCAATAATAGAAGAACTTTGCTCATAAGAACCCAGGTCAGCTCACATGCCAAAAACATTGACCAAACATGCTGAAGGCTTAAGAAACACTATAATGTGAGAGCACGATCTGCGCTTCTTAATTTCAAACTGAGAATGAATGGCAGATTACCTGGAGTAGAAACTGGAGGAGATGGGACAAATGGTGGAGGAGGAGAAAATGGAGGAGAACCTGGGCAGGGATGACCAGTAACCGGTCCACAGAGAGCCAAGTTGTTAGCAAAACTGAAAGGGAAAAGGAAGAATTTCAGAAGCACTTTCAAAAGCAGTCCATCAAGGGCAGGTGATGCTCTGATGATCATCAAACCTGATGGGAGTGAACAGTGAGAAGGAACCATTATCTGGAACCACTCCAGAGAGGTGGTTGTTTGAAAGATCCCTGTGTTCAAAAAAGCAAAACACAAAATCTTAGCTTTGTATCACATGATTTCTTAAAGAGAGATTTCTTCTTCAAAAATAGTAACTGGGCACTCACAATACTTGAAGTGCTGAGATATTAGTCAATGACATTGGAATGGGCCCCACCAAACTATTGTTATTAAGCCGGCTGTCCATGCACCAAACACGACAGGAACAAAAAAAAGTTAAGCTCCAAAATTAACAAGAGACACAACTTAAATTACAATCATAAGCAGATATCATAACAGTATATTGTGGTTAAGGATATATAAGCCATGTTAAATAAAGAAATGGCATAATTAATTTGGCATGTGTGTGAGGATGCAGGTTAGCAACACCCATGTGCTAGTGTACAGGCATGATTGCAATTTATCATTGCAGCAAAGATTGAGACTGAATATTTTAGGAGCATACTTACAGGAATCGCAATTTTGACAGCTTGCCCAAAGTGTCCGGGATGGGACCAGTAAAGCTATTCAAGTAAAGATCCAAGCTCACCAGGTTAGTCAAATTTCCAAGATCACCAGGAATTGGTCCGCTTATATTGTTACTATAGAGTTCCCTGTTGCAAACAATATGGCTTAATGAATCATGCAAGAAAAGGTTAAAAAATGAAAAGATGCATCAACCATAAACTCACAAAACAAAATTAACAAATTGCTAAGGGATTTTTTAATAACTAGATCAAGCATGATATACGTTTTCATCTGTTCATCACTATTGGATGGAAATTCCAAGTGGTGAAATTAAAATTTACCACACAATTCTCCAGGGCCTGGCCTGATCCACAAGAGATGCTGTTACATTACAACCAACTACAACTTCAATGTATGGAGCCAATACAAGATAGTGGATCAAGCAGCAGAGATTGTGCTTCCAGTTTATGAAACATCAACTCCACAAATTTTCAATCATGGAGGTTATTGCTAGACCACATTCAATTTTACCACTGAACAAATCTACAAGCACACAGTTTACTACCAAAAAGCATAGCATCCTTTTCCTGAAATCTTAGATTATTTCAACTTGCCTATACCCGAGGATAAATTCCAGTACATGTCAGATCATTCTGCAAATACCTCAAGAGGGCCTTTTACCTGGTACAGTGTTGAAATTTATGGAAACACATTCTACACTTGGATTGCACTAGTTCCATATCAAAAAAATTTCAAGAAAGAAAAGGTAAACTTTTTGATGGTTTCACAATGAAGTATTTCTGGGGAATCAACTATTATTCAATTCAACAAAGAAATAAATGCTTATGACCATTTATTTGTCCCCAAAATGCAACTTGATGTATAACATTACATTCTGAAATTCCCTTTACAAGAGCAAGAGAATTGGTGCATTGCACCATTATGTAACCATTTAACAAAAGAAATAGATATATTGCATTCAAATCATGGAGCAGGACTTACAAGTATTGCAAATTCTTAAGTTGACCAAGCTGTGGAACAAGCTGACCAGATAAAGCAGCATTTCCAAGATCACTGTGAAATCAAGAAGAAATATCACATGCTATATTCCTCAGGAATGCTTATTTAAGCTAATACATATTGTTATAAGTTACTTCAAAAGCTTGTTCTTGAGGAACATCAAAAGGGCAATAAGCTTACACTCGTATGACACTATTATCATTGTTACATGTGACATGAAACCATGTGCAAGGGTTGACAAGGGTAGGATCCCAACTCTGAAGGACATTGTTTGGATCATTCAAGTTGCTCCTCAGGCTATGCAAAGCATCACCTGTTTTCCATTAAGCAAATTCGTGTTAGGGGTTGACAACTATCAAGGCACATTATAGACAGATGAGTCAGTGAGGTACAGAAACATCAAAGTTGATTTCATCCATAGACATTAATGGTGAAAAAAGAAGAGAAGAAAAGAAAAATGTACAGGGTTCAAGGCCTTCTTGTGATACCAGACCTAACTGAATGTGCAAGACTCGAATCATCTCACAGAAATCATCTACTGATTATCTAACATAGATGGAAGGATATACATCCACAGCCAAATGTATCTCAAACCAAGTACATTTTTTAAAAGTATCTGATAAATCCATCCAGATATGAAGCTTTAAAATGGAGAACAAAAAGGCAACGTCTTAAGAGGTAAATTCTCAGGTGCACAAAAAGCCATTCCAACTATCTTCTTTAAGTCATAAACAGTACAAACATGCATACCCACGTTCTTGCTGCACTAAATGAGCAACAGCCACAGCCTCAAATTTATATCACGTTCAAATTCACCAACAAAAGCAATAAATTGAAGAATCCAATAAGTTTACCATTACCCATTATCAAAGTACTTTACTCAGCCGCAAATACAATTCTTCACTGCAGCAAACAATTAATGAAACCAAAAACAAAAACACTTTTTTTCGCGAAACAACAAATATAGCAAAAACCAAGATCAAACTCAATTTTTTAAGAGAGAGAGAGAGAAAACCAACAAAAATACAGTACCAAAAAACCAATAAATGAGCATAAAACAACCAACCTTCCATGTTTCCCAGAACCAGCCATACTGGATGCAGCACCAGCACCAAGATCAACGACCACGCAAAAAGAAAGCCCCCAAATTTCCTCTCCATAACCCTCCAAAGCTCTTAACTTTAACCTCTCAATCTCCTCAGATCCAAACAACAGCAAACCAAAACCCAACTCACCATTACATGGCCGACTAAAAATAAAATTAAAAACACAAAACCCCTAACTTTCCCTTTCTCTTTCAACTCTCTAACAACACCAAAAACACTGATAACTCCACCATTTATATCTCACTCTAGAAACTAGCCTGATCTTTAACACCCCATTATACCTCACTTCAAAAAGTTCACAACTTTATGACAAACTCAAAACCCACCACAAGAAACACAACAAGAAGTAACAAAGTTGAATATTTCCAAAGCATTTTCAGTTCGCTGCTTTACTTTCTTTTTTGTAATAATAACTACAAAAGAAAAAAAACTTTCCTTTCTCCATGTTTATTTATTATTTTCTTTTTTTAAGTGTTCATTTTACGAGGAGAGAGGAGGGAGATGTGTAAGGCTGCCCGGACAGGAAGCTGAAGCTGCCCATTGCCCGAACGCAGTCAAAAACCGCATTCGCGCTCTATCGTGGAATGTGACGTGACCCCCAGAAACACCGTTTACCGGTCAAGAATTGCGGGACCGACCGAGGTATAGGTTTGTCCTTGGTTTATTAAGTTCATGACATTTTAGTCCTTAAACAAAAACAATTATTTATATTTTAAAGGTTAATGAATGATAAAATCAAATTACCCTTGAGCAAACACAAGCTAAATTCTCTTTGATTTAAATAAAAGATTATTAAATGATAAAGAATGATTACGTGAGGTTTGTGGATGAAACCCAAAGCATCTATCGCTGATTTTTAAAAGACACTTGTTAAGAAAAAGAAAGATGTGGCTTGAAATTCTTAAAAACTCCTTATCCTTGATAAAGTGGGAAGCTATAAATCGTTGCTAAGATGTTGATTTCATGACAAAAATGAAATTGTCATCATAAAATCATAATCATAATTTCAAACTATGATCCAAGTCTTATACAAGAAGAAACCCTAGATATCATTCGATAACTCTGCACTTATTAGATGTGAAGTGATAAATGCCTGGATAGAGAGAGAGAGAGAGAGACGTGCTGGCAAGCAAGCAAGCAAGAGATCACAGCATTTTACAATTTTAAAATGTGGTCCTGTCTAAGTGTGTATACGATTGATAGAATAATTCAAATGGGGGACATGTTTATACTTTTGGCACAATGTTTTGGGGAGCCGTATCAGATAAACGTGACAGTGGCATTAGTGAAGCTGTCGATGGCGTGATAGCGATGTGTGCCCGTGTGGATGTTTTATTATATATTACTCATAATATAAAAGGCGTTCAACTTTTATGGTTGTTGTTTTTAATGTCGATTTATGATAATAAAATTATTATTTTACTCAAAAATTAAACACACAGGATATGAATGGTATTTTTGAATTTTTTGCATAGTAAAATAATCGTTTCCCTAAGGTGTTGACAAAAAAACGCGAAACAGTGGGGTGATTTCAGTTTTTCACAAATTTGTGTACAGTAAAACTGCTAAAATAACCTCTGAAAAAGACAAAAAAAGAGCATTGGAACCATAGGTATTGTGGTACTTTCACCCCGGGTTTTTTCGTTGTTATCGCTGGGTCCAGGAGTGTATAAGTAATTTACTATTTTTAATTTTTTTTTTTCTAAAATACTGCAGACGCGTCGTACAGGCGCGACAACAATGTTTCACACGCACCATTCAGGCAGCACGTGCGAGGTCTTTGGGACCCAGCTCAAGCCCACATGGTTGTTGCCAAAGTTGTCAATACCGTTCCGGTCGCCGTTCCGGTTTTTCTATTGGAACGGAACGTTCCGGTTTCGGAGCGTTTCGGCGTGCCGTTTCGGGGTTGTACTGTTCATATATAATTAATTATATATATATATATATATATAAATTAAAATATTAATTTAACAAGCATAATTAAAATTCAAGATAAATTAACTTTAAATTATACAATATAAACACAGACCTACTGTAGATCAGCTGCCAACAAAAGGTATTGATTTTTTTAGAAATATTTTCTTATGTTTTAATTTGAGAAATCTATTTTTTTATGGTTTGGTATGTCAGATAAGTGAGGTCCATGCGTTTATGATGAACTCAATCTTTTTGTTGAATTTAATTTTAAAGATATACAGATACATATCAGATTTATATAGGTTTTAGTTTTGAAAAAAATTAATTAAAAATGAGAATTTTTTTTATCTATTCACTAATAAAATTGTTTTTTTTCCTTTTTACTTTAAAAACTTAAAAAATAAAATTTGATTAATTGTTTTTTATTGCAGTCTAATTTACAAATATTATAGTGATGATTTGAGTCTTCAAGTCAAAATATGGTCCAATAAACTCATTGAAGGATAAAATCCATTTTGATTAACGATGAAACACATTTGATAATAGTAAAACTTGTATTTTTTTTTTCATAGGCATGATTCTTGTTTGTTTTTTTTCATGAAAGTTTTGATTTTATGTGTACGAGCTTTTCCTGATTTTTACAGAATTTTTATTTATTTTCTAAGGTTTTTTATCTTTTGAAAATAAAATAAAAAAACAGACACAAAGGAAAATAAAATAAAATTTACAACATGAATAAAAAAAGTTTAAAATACAATATTAATTAATTAAAAAATAGTTAATCATTATTTTTTTGGAACTTAACAAAAAACAAAGTACAAAAGAATGAAAAGGGACTTCAATATTTTTTATAAAAAAAGAAAATAGCAAATTTTGTTTAATAATTTCTTCGAGTTATTATTGAATCTTCCTCTCTTTTTTCTGAAGTTGAAACCGATAAAGAACTTGACATCCGTCCCTCCATGTCTTTAAAAATCGAAATTAACAAAAGAAAAGAAAAAGATTAATTTCGAACTGAGATAAAACCACAAACATGTATTTATTAAAAATCTATACCAAAGAAAAAATAAATTGTATAGTAAACAAAAACATTAATGAAAGACTTGCACTCTTTTTTACCACAGAAGACCTCCTTCTTCTTTTCCTTCTCGTGATTTACAGACCTATCCATATATATGGCAACCACAGATCCTTGCCACCCTAGTAAGAGCTAGCGAAAGAGAAAACCCTAAGTGCACACAATAAATACGACTAGTCCTCTCATCTATAGTGAAGATGTAGCAGAGCTAGTTTGGTTTTACAGACAAATCTCTGAGCTTGAGATGTTGAGTTAAGATGTGGTGGAATTAATTAATCCGCCCCCCTCCCCCGCTGCTTACTGGTGGCGTCCGCCTCGCAAGAGCACTTGCTGCAGCATCTGTTGAAGGATCATCTTCCTATAAGCACATAACAAATCAAACAAAGCATTAATCACGAGTCCGTATCTAGAAATGGAAGATAATCACCATCATGAATGTCTAGTTTCAGTGATTTACTGGGGGTTTTCATCAGGAGATACCAGGATGGGGACTTGAGAATTCCTCCATTTTTGTACTCCAAAAGGGTTAAGAAATTAGGTTTAAAATCACACTGATATGTGTTATAAGTCCCATTTCACAGGCCAATGACACTGTACAGTACTGGTATTCCTCCATTTTCACGTGAGGTTTTAAGCTGTTGAACCTCTTGTTTATAACAAAAATATTGTCATATTTTACTGTTTGAATTCATAAGCTAGGGCAAAAACATAGCTAGATTTTTTTTTTATAACCGGGTGTCCGGGCTAGATTGAGCGTATCATAATTAATTATCTCAACTAGTTTTTGAATTCATTGAATACCTTGTAAGCTCAATAAACAAGTAAAGAATCAAGGGTGACAGACATGTACAAAGAAACTCAAACCCGAACACAGAGAAAGGGAAGAAAAGGAATAAGCCTTTTCCTCCACTGTGCCAAAAACTCAGGCAAAAGAAACTCTGCATAGAGTTGTACATGTGTGTGTGTGAGAGAGGGAGGGAGGGGGGGGAGAGAGAGATTACAGAGGTGTCCATGGGAGGATCAGCTTGTGGGGTATCCATGGGAGGATCAGCTTGTGGATCTGAAGTAGTGCTTGTTGGAGTAGGAGATTGTGGGCTTTCTTCGGAGGCTTTTTCATCATCTTCTTGCGCTGAACTTGAAGTGGATGAGCTATCTTGGATTATCGTTTGGTGATCAACAGCACCGAATCCCAAACACCTGAGAAGAGCATTAAAAACTTCAACAAAAGTTGAACGGCTACAGGAGATTTGAAAAACATTTCCTTGAATCTCCTCCTTTGATGATGACCCCTGATTCATTTTGAATGACCTTCTCTCCTCCTTCCTGTTCTTTGATCTGCCTCAGCAGCCTCACTTCAGTAGTTCTCTTAAATGGCTGTCCGGTGTATATAATGCGAGTCGACAGCCTTGACGATATTATGGGGCTTCATCTAAGAGCTTGAGTTTTTAGATGAGATGGTTCTTTAACATGGTATCAGAGCCTTGTTGACCCAGCAGTCATGAGTTCGAATTTCACCACCCCTTTCTATTTGATAAAAATCAAATACAAGGTAGTATGAGTTTGTGCAAGTTTCAAGCTCAAGTGGAGCTTTTATGTTAGAGTATAATATAATCATATTTTGGGGTCTCACCTATCAGCTTAAACTTTTAGGTGAGATGGTTCTTTGACATGTATCACCACAATTTCACACGTAAATGCCTTAGCTGACCAAGAATTTCAAGAATGAGGAAAAGATTTAAATTTGTATGCATGATGAATTACAAAAGTAAATTCAACAATCCACGTCATGAGGCTTATGACATGGTTTGATTCCTTCAAAGAATGCTCAATTTAATTTTTTTTATTCCTTCCAATTTTCATCTTCCATCCATGGTTTTTAAACCTAAGCTAAGGGTCAAACCGGTGCCAGGTTCTTATTTATGATCTAGTAAATAAACTTGAGATAATAAAATTTTTAAAAGAATCAAAACAATTTTGCTTAGAAAAAATTAAATAGATCGAGCTTTTCGTCAAGTTGATTAGGTTATAAATTGACCCGTCAAACTATATTGAGGCAAATGAAAGATTTATTAAACATAGTTTAATAACAATGTTTTCATGTATTTAAATAACCCTTTATATTTGTGTTAATGTGGATTATCTTTCAATCCACAGTAAAACTTATAGTGAGTTTATGTATTAATTGAAACAACTTGATCTCTTATGAACAATAGTTCATGTTTGCCATAGCGTTTCAAAAATGTTTTTTTATAAGAAATTGAATTATTTATATTATTTATATTAAATTATATGTTTTAGTATTTTTAGATCATTTTCATTTATTAATGTCAAAACAACTTTAACTATATAATTTCAAATAGCATGCAGTCTCAACGAATACTCCTTCATAATATTTTCCAAGATACTTCTGGCTACATGAAACCTGGAAAATGAGTTGCCCATTTGGTAGAAAACTTCTCTAATATTATCAGCAGAACTATAATCAAAGAACATGGCATTAACAGGTTGGACTGTGAGGCTGCCGCCAGGCACTCTCGACAAGTATGTTTGAGAGTTCGGAATATATAATTTTTTACTTAAAAAATAAATACATCAAATAATTCAAAAACATTAAAAATTAATAATTTTAAATCAAGTTTTATATATTTTTTTATTTCTACTGCTGCTCCAACCGGACGCACAGTGCTGCAAGGTAATAAATATTATTAAAGAGGCGTGACCAAAACGAAGCTACCCCTTACCTACTCCAAGGAAGGGATGTCAGACGACACAGCTTGTTCGAGGTATTAATTCAATTAATTACTGTCGTTCTCTGTTTGTCGTATAAAACCTGCTCTGATCTTATAAATACATATATATATATATATATATATATATATATATATATATATATATATATATATATGTATGTATTTAATTCCTCAATTTGCTCTAACTGGGATTGCAGATCTGGCCAAGAAGAATCTCTATTAAAAAAATTGCAGGCATCGAAGTTTCAATCTCACCTAACATTTTGACGATCAAGTTTTGATTATCTAAACAAGAAATTAATTATTATTATTTTATTATAATGCAAAATCAGCGAGCATCTAATTAGATTCAACCCTACTAGTTTCATTCATGTTTAGGCGTTTAATTTATAACGTCTACGTATACTGCATTAATGCCATTGCTGACCATGCGTAGCAAAGAAAGGATGTGGAACATCACGATTTGGGAGGACAGTTAAAGTGTATTTGTTTATTTTGAGCTTTTAAAATAAAATTATAAATTAATATTTTTATAATTTTAACGAAATTATCAAAATGAATTCTCAATCTAATCAACATTGAAAGGTGAAAATGAAAACAAAATTCAATTAGAAAAATGAGTTGAGTCAACCTAAGTTAACTTGTTAAACTTGGTTTAAGAGACCAAAATAACCCCTTAAAAACCAAATTATAAATCTCAATTCATAATCAACCTAATAGTGAATGATCAACCTAATAGTGAATGATAAGCTTTTTGAAAAAACAAATAAATAAAGAACATAAATAAAACCATCAAATTCAAATGCACAAACTCATTATTCAAGTCATGAGATCATGATAACCTCATGGAATACAAACTAAAATAAATTATGTAATATAGTTCTCAACCAAGTCAATATTTAAGGATTAGATTTAAAAACAAATCAACTAAAAAAAAGACAAAAAAAATCCAAGTCAACCAGCTTAACTTACAAACTGAGTCATAAGATCATGATAATCCTATAATAAGAAAAAAAATTATAAAATTTAATCCCTAATCAACCTATTGTTGAAGGATTAAATTAAAAATAAAAAAAATGACCCAAGTCAATCCAAGTTAATTTGTCAAACCTGAGCGAGGAGACTAGGATAAATTAACAAAGAAAAAATTGAGAAAAAAATATAAAGTCCAATTCTCAATCATCCCACTATTGAAGAATAAAACTGTAAAAAAAATATTCAATTACAAAAAAAAACAAACTTGATTCAACTTCGTTAACCTACAAGAATCCTAACCGGGCTAACAAGACTATGATAAATTCATAGAAAGTAAATAAAAAAAATATATTAATGATTATGAAGTCTATCATAACTCATTTCTAGGCTATTATTAAATTTACCTAAAAATAAAACAAAACAAAAATGAAAGGGGTTAACGTGGTGGAAAAATCAAACTAGAAATTTAGGATAAATTCAAGAGTTCGATCATAACTCTATTATGCCAAAGATTGAAAAACAAAAATGCAAATTCAAGATTGAGATCGAGATAAATTGTCATTGGACAAATTCGTATAAAAATTAAGTCCAGTGACATCATTAGATTTTTAATATGTTAATTTGATTTAATGAGTCAAATTAAAGTTTAATTATGTTTAAGGGTTAATTTGGGTCCAACTAAAGGATTTAATTAAGTGCAAAGACTTAATTATACTTTAATGGGACAAATTAATTTTATTGAGTGTTTAATTGGTGAAAAAATAAGTTTAATAGCCTAATTTGAGCTTAATTAAGAAGACTAGAATTTTTGGAAATCAAATATAATTTTTACCAGGTTAATTTGTTGAAATTAGAGACAAAATTGCAAAAACATCAAAGTTTAATGGTCAATTGAGGGTTAAATTATAAAAATTCAAGACCAAAAAACAAAATGAAAAAAGCTCGCAAATTCAAGACTCACATTAACGTTTGACAATGATAAAATTATATTAAATTAAAAGTTTAGAGTCAATTAAGGGTACAATAAAAATTAAACATTTAAGGACCAAACTAAATTTTGGCCAAAATCACCAAAGTGATGTCATTTTAGACAGAAAAAATGGTTAGACAACGCATCATTTGGTTGTTGTTCATTTTATTCTTCCCTTTCTTGCTTGGAAAAACAACTCATACTTACTTTGTATATGCATTTGATATCTCTATGTTTCATCAAATTTGGCTAAACTTGCACCAAAATGTTGGCTTGACATTTGCCTACACCATAAAATGGCTCATTCCAACTGATTGACATCACAACCGTTGCTCTAAAGGTGACAACACAAGCAACCCTGAGTTGTCAAATCTATTAGTCCATGGTACTTACTTTAACCTAACGGTTGGGATGCTTGTGGGTTAAATCAATTGTTGAAATTTTACCCCAATAAAAATGAGATTACCCTCTTCCACTATTTATAAATAGGGGTGGAATTCATTATCTGATCATCAAGAAATTTGAAGTCAAAGTTAGGGAAAAACTACTTTTTACATCAAAATATTCTTTCCCTTTTCGTCCACCGCTTCCCCCTCCCCCACCATTTTTTTCCATCTTCAATGATGCCACCACCTCCAACCTCCAGCAACCATCCAACCTCTTCCCTAAAACATAAACAACAATTCAACCATCACTCGTCTCTGACAAGGTACAAAACCCTTTTTTTTTCTTTTTCCAATCAACTCTCTCACAATGGCCATTGAATTTGATGCCCAAATAACTAATTAACATAGTTGTTGGGTTGGGGCAACAATCATAGTTGTCAATTCCGTTCCGTTCCGTTAAGAAAACCGAGATGAAACGACGTCGTTTTTATCTCGGTTTTAATTCCGGCCCGTTCCGGAAATTCCGGCCAAATTCCGGCCGGAACGTCCCGGTACCGTTCCGGGTGTGCCGTTCCGGCCTTAAAATCCTTTTTTTTTTTTAACTTTTGATTTGTTTTTTCTAATTTTGAGATTAGAAATTTTGATTTATGGTAAACGAGATGAGATTAATATGAATAAAGGAGTCACAGCCGCCTCGGTTGCCCCTCGAGGGTTAAATATTAATTAAATAAATAATGGAGAGGATTTTACTGTAATATTCCTCATATAATAGTATTTAATGAAATAATATATATTTTAATTTTAATTTTTTTTATTAAATGTTAAATGTATTGAGTATTGATTTTTTTTTGAGATCATCTCACATTCATAGCCTTGTGTTTAACAACTTAACTCAGGTTTTATTTCCTTTTCATTTTTCTTTTTAATTTTATTCTTCAATACTACGTTGATTGAGAATTAGATTTTGTGATTTGTCTTGGTTTGTTTTTTATAAAGTTATCATTATCTCATGACTTAGGTCACATGTGTGATGAGTTAATCACAATTAATTCAAGTTATTTTTATGAGTTTTTTTAATCAATTTTAGTAGTTGATTGAGAACTAAATTTTATAATTTATTTTAATCAGTTAAGTTTAAGCTTCACTGTTCCTGGTTTCACTCTTCAATATATGAATTGTTGGGAATTAGACTTTTTTAGTTTTTCGATTCACTTAATACGAGGCTAGACTAACCCCACGACTCGAGTCATGAGTTTTCCTTGCTAATCTCGGGTTGACTCTAAATGCTTTTTTTCATTTACCTTCAATTTTATCCTTCGACATTTAGCTATCCTGAAATTGAGTTTTATATTTTTTTTTGGCTAATCATCATTATCACCTTTTCTTTTTAAATCCGGTCCGTATATTATCATTTTTTCCATATAATTAAATGATGCAATCTTATTTAATTCAATAAGATTTATAACTTGAGTCATGATTTTTCTTTATTTAAAACATGCTAGTAATGTCTAAATGTTATCTTTTATATTAAAAAATTTGGCTCGACCCATGAAAAAAATATGGGACATCTATCTAGCATATACAAAGCTACATACACCTCGTATGTAACTACTACAACCACTCTCTAGCAATTTAAAATTACTTAAAGCCTAAAGAAGTTAATTAAAAAATAATTGAGCCTGAGGTTTCAATCTTGAGCTGTGTCATTGAATATCTTATTAAGATGACATGAGCTCCACTTGAGCTTCATCTATGATATATATTGTTGCTTTTAGGTATTTACATACGTGCGTGGTTGCAAAAGACAAAGTTCTCTTCTCTAAGAATATTAGAGAAATAGATCCCACGCAGAGCGTTGTATTGGAAAAATGACGACAAATTTCCACACTTGGACAATATTTAGAGTGTTTAAAACTGTGTTTTAAAAATATTTTTTTTAAATAGATTTTTTTTTATTTTTTACTTTAAATTATTTTTTTTTGATTTTTTTAGATCATTTTGATATATTAATATTAAAATAATTTTTTTTAAAATTATTATTTAAATTGTAATATTTAATATGGAATTATGGAAACATTTGTAACCTAGCAAAAGCATAAGCCTTTTCATTTCTCCGCGAGGGAGCTTTATCATTGCCTTTTGTAACATTGTGTTTCACCAGAATTTGTCATGACTTTAAAAAATCACCTTGAATTAAAACTATATTAAATTATTTAAAAAAAAAAACTTATTTTTGATATCAGTATATCAAATTATTGATCTAAAAACATAAAAAAAATTAATTTTAAAAAAAAAGAAGCTCTTATCAAATGTTTGATATTTGTTTAAATTTATTTAGCTTCAAAAATAGCTATTAAGCTCCTAGGCTAGCAAGCCAACTTGGTAACTCAATAATTTTTATATTTAGATTCAGCTTCAAATTAATCTGGTTTTTCTTCAAAACAATGAAAGTTTTTTACTATAAAGAATATATTCCAAATAAACTAAGAATTTCAAAAAGAAAAATACCGTTTTTTAAAATAAAATTTAGTATGATTAGATTTTAACAGTTTATTTTCCCCCCGAATAATTATACTATTAACTTGTGAAGCAAAAGGAAATGAGAAGAAAACATGCTCACTGATGAAATTCTCCACCTCCATTCTCAACTTTCAAAAGGACATCAAGATCGTTATAGCTATCTCTATGGAAAGAAACTAGTTAACTATCAGGAATCAAATTTAAATTTGTGGATGGAAAGAATAGCTGGTGGGCTGGCAAAAACTTTGCAAGATAGAAGCAATGACAATAGACTCGTCATCTTGTGCGGTGCCTATGTCCTCCATACTAAGTTGATCACCCTTCTCCATCTCAGGCGGTGGTAGTGGAGGCGGAGGCGCCTCTTGTGGAGGCGAGGGATGCCGGAAGAGAGGGTAGTAAAAGTTGGTGCGAGCTTTTTCAATGCCACTAAAAGAGATGGATGATAGATCATATGCGACAGCAGCTTCCTCAGCAGTGTCAAACGTGCCTAGCCAATGCCTCTCTTTAGTGTATGGATTGCGAATCTCTGCAGCGTATCTCCCCCATGGTCTCCTCCTTACTCCAAGGTATCTACTTGATTGCCTAGAGCTTCTTTTAGGGTTTCTGTAAATAAATGGAGGGAAGTTTTCCATTATTTTTGATGTGTTTATTACAAGTTGAGCTGGCTGTGGGAGGAGGGAAAGGAGGGGCGTGGTTTTATATGCAAATTTAGTTGAATAATTAAGGTGGCCTTTGCTAGTTAAATTATTCACTCTTGATTCCTCACTAGATTGGTAGAGCCATCATAAATTAGGGTATCGGAAGTCATTTTCATGTTTAATTAGTCAAGAGGGGCAGGTCAGATGCATGCATAGCTCATCGAAGAGTAAAGTAATGGATATGTTCATGATATTTTGTTTCTCTAATGGCGGTTTTTTAGGTTTTCTTTCCTTAAATTCCTCGCTAATGACACTACTAGTGTGAACAAAACGCTCAAATCAATGGAATCCACGAGGCATTTGCTTCCTCTTGGCATTTAGTGATCTCTATCTCACCTTTTATTAAAAAAACCCAAATGTTTTATTCATAAACAATTTATGAATCAAGCTGCATGGGTTCAAAAGTAAAACGAGCAAAGGGAAAGCTGGATTTTTTTTCTTCAAGTTCATCTTTACCTACCCTGGTGGAGTTGTTGATACGTCCTCACCCCAACTTGATTATGGAAAAATACAGTGTGGTTGAGTTTGTAGCTGCTGGCAGTTCATGAAATCAAAAAGAAAAAAGTTGTTATTTTGATTAAATTCTTCAGGGATTAAACCTCAAATACAAAAAAAGAAAGATGGTTATATATATATAAGATAAGGATATACACGGTCAAACTTTGTCAACATCAATTTCTTCAGGGATTACAGACGGTTGACTTTACAACAACTTTCTTCTTCTTTTCTTCAAGGTGGTCCTGATGGCCGCTTGATCTAAGTGAGCTTTCGCCAGAGAGATCCTTTGGAAGCTGTCAAACACTTCACCTTCGGAAAGAGAAAACCAGCCTTTGCGGGGTTTCCATCAACAAGTGAATTCTCATATATCTCTTTGCACTCCTGTACCACCTGTGAAAGGAATAACATGAGAATAGATTTCGCAAACTTTCCCGAGTCCTAACATGCTATACGGTGCAAGTGTATATATCCAATGCTCTTGTTTAAACCCTGTGAAGCCCTCCCCCAGTTGCTGATAAAAAGAAGCGCCAGCAACGTATTCATGCAGCGACGATGTAAAAACAAGAAATATGGTTTGGGTTGGATCGTTGATTCATCATATTAGAAGTATTTGAGCTTTGTGAGTATCTTTTATACATCAGGTTTATACAATAGGTTTGTATGTACCTCTTTCGCATCCTTCCGTGGTATGCCTTCTCGCAGTCCAACAAGTTTTTCAACAACTTCAGGCTGCAATTCGCAAGCACAATACAATCAGATACCAGGATAATCAGTGGCAGAAACCTTGGGCAATTTTGACACGTACAAATATAGAGTGTGCCTTTTCTTATGCATACAATGGATCCAGTATAAGAAGAATGATTATCGGACCAGTTTCATCACTCAAAAGAAGAAATATTAAGTGACATTTACCGGGCAGTCAGGTTGATGTTCAAGAATATTTGTATAGATGAGTGTGAAGGAATCCAAACTCTCTGCTGAAGCAAGTTCTCTCAAATCACTCAGTATCTGGACTCTACTTTCTACTTTCTGAAGCAAAGGTCAGTTAATCATAATTAATAAAAAACAAAAAATGACGCAAGAACTGTTTATCTCAACAGAATTACTTGCAAATATACTATACATAGAATAATTCAAGCAAGTTTCTACATGGAGCAGGCACTTACAGATACACTGATATACTCCCTGAAGAAGTCCATAATAACCTCTTCATCTAGCCTCATACGTTCTATTGTCTCTTCCTTGATGTAGTTTCTCTACAATAATCACAACAAATTAAAGATTAAGTAATGTAAAAATTGAAAGAGACACGAGGAGAGTACATGCAGGTGTATCTTCCAAGAAAATAAAAGGTTCGACTTTATATTTGAAATAAAACCTGAGTCAGAAGGTGATCAACGTAAGCCACCATTGTTTCCTCAAGACACGCTTCAACAAACCTCCTAAATGATCTATCTTCAATATACCTAAGGTAACAAAAAGAAAACAAATAAGAACAACTTTTCTTGTTTAACCTACAGATACAAGAATGATATAGATGTGTATGTGTGCAAGAAAATATGTAATAGCAAGTAGTTATACTATTTTACACACCAATTGATATCTTAAATGTTGAGACAACAACATTTAATAATTAATCACAAGGGTATAACTAATGTGTTAGTGCAAAGTCCTTCAAAATTTTCCCAGAATCTCTATAACCAAATAAGAAATGGTAGCAGGCTGAAACCTTGTGATATTCCTCTAACCCTTCCCCTAACAATAGCAAGCTGAAACCCAGCTTCTAGTCCCAGGCTGCATGCGAAATTCAATTTGCCATGTAATTAAGTGGTCTTGGCTATAAAAGTTGGGACTTTCCTTATAAAAATCATGAACTTTTCCCTAGGAAATGAGTAATAAAAAAAAATGTTCACCTGAGAAGCCCATACAGCAAATAAATGAAGCTTATAATAAACCTTTAGCTGCAATAAAGCATGAACTAAAATATGTGGGATCTATGAAGTTCATTTACTAAAATATGTGGGATCTAAGCATTTACATCACCTAAAGAGCAGAACTCAGAAGAAGAAACACTGACAAAAGAGCAAACTTACATCTTTACATCAGTAAAATAATCACCAAATGTAGCGACTAGGTACTCTGTGACCTGTCCTTCAGACCACTCTGAAACATAAGAAGAAGATTTTATTTTTCATGCGTAGATTCTTTCATGAGAGATGTTTTCTCTATTTACAGTGTACTCCCAGGGTAGCATAATGCCCTAATGAAATAGATTCTTTCATTAGGGCAACATCAATAATTTAACATTAAAATTGTATGCCTGCATAAATTGTTTATTTATAGGCATCCAAACATATAGTATATGGAAGTCTTAATGAAAGTAAGAAACAAGAGGTAACTAAAATTTTAAAATTAAACTCTATATTTCTTTCTAAAATAAGTAGTCATGAAAAACTGTTATGCAGGCCCACATCACAGTGATTAGATATTGGGATTGTATTGGCCTGTTAACATGCACTTGAATTTTGTTAGCTTGGTTCCAATTATTTAACACAGATAGCATAAATGACATGTTACGAGTTAACCAAGTTAACATTATTGAGCATGGTAAACCTGAACATTACTTTACCTTTATGATAAAGCTTGACAATTAACTCCTGCACGCCAGGATCTTCAAAGATAAATCTAACAGTTTGATGTACAGCTTCCTGCCATCAGCAGATAGATTAAACATTTGCTTAATGATCATATTTGTGAAGGAATGCCAATAAAAATGCTAATGCATGCTAAGCAAGGCCACTAGCTATAGTCATACAAACATCAGGATCGTGGAAGAAAATAGCATTTGCAGTGAAAAAAGCTCCATGCTAGACGATGCTGTTGGAATTTAGCAGACATCACAACAAAAAGTATCAACACATGTGCATACACAATTCAGGTTTCTGCTAACCGATCCCTTTATCTATAGTTATCCTATCTGCAACAGTGCAGATGTTACCCAAGTGCAATCAATTAAAAGAATAAAATGACTCCCCATTATTACCGTTGTAAGTTCTTCATTAATGCACAGAAGTTCTAAACTGTCCATCTCTACTGTTCACAAATCCAAATCAGCAAGGACACAAATGATCACTCATCACCCAGAAGACTTTTATCTATAAGAAATTTAACAAACAATAACTAATTAACCGATGAAGGATTCCTGCTTCAAGCAGAACACTTGAAGATTCAAGAAACAAGCAAAGCCAAAGTTCAGAAAAGTAAAGGATGTATAAATTACATAGGTCTGTGCTTGATTTCATTGAACCATCACATATACTAGAGATATAGTTTAATTTCCATATTAAATAAGATATCATACATGGTCAATAAGAAGTTTGAAGGATACTGAAATATATCAAAAGAGACAGAGAGGAAGGCAGAACCACTGTTGTTATTTGTTTATACCTTTGAGATAAAGTTTAGTTCCAATATTAAATAAGATATCATACATGGTCAATAAGAAGTTTGAAGGATACTGGAATATATCAAAAGAGACAGAGAGAAAGGCAGAACCACTGTTGTTATTTGTTTATACCTTTGCAACCTCCAGGAAACCTTTGCAAGTATCTTCAAAGTTAACCTGTGAAAGTGATGAGGATAATGAATTTCGTAAGGGAAAAAACCTGGTAAATATTGTATTTCAACTATACAATTAGCATAGTGGTTTTGAGGCATAACATACAGCAAATGCAACTGAAAATCTTGGCAAAGATTTGAGACATTTAACTCATGATATATACTTAATTACCTATTAAAATGGGATCATAATAATGCAAAAACCAATTTCTTTAAGCAGCAGTGAATGTAATGCTGTGATTAGTAGGTGTTTATTTGCTGCAGTCTACACATTGGTGCACACAAACGTATTCATACTAAGCAGAGTGAAAAGGGGAAAAGGAAACAAAAAAGTCTAGCCCAAAATAAGAAAACTCGTAGAAGCTGTCCTGAAGTGGCAGTAAAAATAGGCAAGCCGTTACAAAGAACAGTTACTTCTTTATCAAGGTACCTTTCACAACCACTGTTGCCTTTCTTTACTGGAAGTTGGCATGCCTAGCCAGGTTCATGAAGTTACAGGTAAATCACCTGGGTTAGAATGACTTTTTCTCAGACCTTCAGTCATGACTCACAGAATAGCTAATACAAACATGAGAAGATTGTATGCAACAAACTAATCAATTAAAAGCTCAGGCAAGGAAAAAGGCTGGAAGGAAAGCTTCCCTCCATCGGTTAGACTAGAAGGAACAAGAAGAATATGTGATTCTGCTTCCTCCTAGACCTCTCAATTTCAATCACTATAAAATGGCAGGGTTTAGAGAAACAGAGAATCTTTTAATATTTTCTAAATTTTCCCTTCTGAAGAAATAATTTTTTATGCAAATGCGTTCCTTTTGTCAAAATTAAAATATAATTTGTCCTTTTGTTGCCCCAGCAACAGAAGAGAAGGTAGTCCTTCCCTCTAACCTCTCCTTTATTCCCATTAAGTTTTTAACTTCTCTCCAATTTTCCCAACCTCAGACAAACATGTTTCCATCAGCACTGTGATCATTTTAACAAAAAAAAAACTGAAAAAGAATTGAAACTGAAGCAAATAAAAGTAATCATATCAGTAACCTGCTCAGCATAGTTTTGTGGTAGTGCTTCCAAGGTGCTGCTACTCAACTCCATTGCAAGGTCATAGCAGCGCAGATTGTTATTTACCTGTTTGTTATTTTCATAGAAAAAACAAGTGGCAAACAAAATAGAATTTAACACCCAAACATGATAAATTACTTGCATAAAATGCATATACAAAAGTACACAAACCATTGCGCATAAGGGTTCCAGACCAATTTCTGAAGCAGGTTCCTCAAGCCTCTTCCTTTCAGAAGCTTGAAAATCTATCATCACCTATATAACACAAGTGAAAGAAAATTTAACCATTAGAAACAGAAAACAGAACCATGCACAAGGTCAGAAACTAAAGAGTGAAGGCAGACGTAAGCAGTACTAGCATGAAGCATAAATAACACACTTAACTAGATGCTACTGCACAAATTCACAATAAAAACAGCCACTCTTATGATGCCAGGAGTCATCCGATTATCAAGGCAAATAAGAAAGGGTCAGGTACAACACAATAACAAGCGATTATAGTGAATGTGATTGTTCCACATATTATCATATTCTTCAAAATACAGTCACTCTCTTCCAATTTTTACACTTCAATTAAACAAAAATGTTGCTTATTTCAGCAGGATTTATCTACACTTGCCTGAACTATAGCCAAAGCGATCCTGTATAACATGACATCTGTGCTATTATCCCTAACAATCTGAACTTGCTCCCCAAGGATCCTAAACAGATCAACAGCAGCTGGAGTATACAGCTTTCCATCATCTGTTTTCTTTGGTGGCTGTACCTTGTCAGCTTCTAGGATATTCAAGTACCATTTCTACAAAAGCGTGAACAAAACCAACAGCTATGAGAAATAGAAAAGGTGAAAGCTGAATACATAATAGCATAGTAGAGCTATGGGATATTATATAATTACCCTTGTTGTTGCTTGCATTCTCTCAACATATGAATTCATGAGGGGATCCATGGCTCCACTCTCAGAACAAACTTGAGCAAGTGACTCATCAACACCAAGTCCAACCAAATTATCTTGATATTCAACTACCCAACCAGTTACCTAGTTGTAAGCAATCAAAATTACACACCACTCAATCTACATGAAAGAAATAATCAAATGTTACCCTAAGGTGAAAACAAATGAGACCTGGGGAAAAGAAAAGTCTTTTTTCCCATAAAAATAGTATTATATTAAGTTATGAAGCACTGCATGGAGGGAGAATTGTCATCCTCAAATATCGAGCTCTTATAGGTATGAAATGAGATGTTTCAAACACATTATCAACCAGGCGAATACCTTTAAAATCTCTAAATTTGATAACTCATTTGCCCTGTCACTCAACAATCTGAGCATCTGAGTAAACCTCTCTGTATAAAGGTTTACCATGAGTTGGAATATTTCATATCTGCAAAACATCAAAGACCAACTTAATATACCAGAAAAAACTCTTAGACCATGCTACAACCTATTTCAAGAAGAAGATGCTCTGATCCAGAGAAGGTTTCTAGGCAAAAAATAGCAGTATAATAAAACCTCTAAGGAGTCCAAGGCAAGGCAGTTTCTTAGATGTGCTAATGTCAATCAAGAAAATTTACACATTGCCAGATAATGAAGTGTGAGATCTAAGTCCATCATACTCTCCAATAAACACAGCTTCCAAATTAGGCCATCCAATCAAAACTAAAGCTGACTTGAAGGACCAGATTACAACAGGAAGGAATCTTACATGCAACCTTTTTCACATATATTTGTTACTAATAGCTAGCAAATGAATGCATCTTTTAGGGAGACTATTAAAGCATAATACACAGAGAAACTGAAGGTTTCTTTGTTTTGGTCAGGGAAACCTTAAAACAATATTGTTTGCCGATCTTAATTTCTCCACCTCCAACCATAGTCAAAGGATTGAAACCCGAAACACAATTTTGAGGATCTTTTGCTTGTTACCAACTTGATGTAGTGTGGGAAGAGCGAAGCAGTAGAAAACAAAATTACAGCAGAATAATGGCTAAAACTAGGAAACAATTGAAGTTAGAACAAGATAATAGAATTCAGGGTTCACAAGAAACCTCTAGAATCTGAATACATTGATAAAAGAACAAAGAACTACTTTTCTGAATGACTTAGCAGTCTATCTATAATAGTTTAAGAGCCATATCCTTGTAGGAAAAAGGATTCCTAGTCTTAGTCCCCAAGTAACTACTTAGGAAATACAATATAAAGTCACATGGTAATCACGTGACCCTAGATTAATCCACCCTAATATCAAAAATATAATAAAATAAATCCTGAACAAAAGTCCTATATAACTTACCGTGGGGGGAAACATGGAGCCACATAGTCATAAATATCACCAAGCTCTTCACCAATCTAAAAGTAAAAAAGAAAACGCAATGAAAGGAAAAACATTGATTGATTATGAATGTTTCAGCATTGGCAGCTTCTTGATGGATTATAATCTAAATTCGTTTACAAGCAAGCAATGCTAAAAACAGCCACATAAGCACATTAAAGCAAGCAAACAATAAGGCAGACATGAAATCCTAAAAGGCAAGAAACTATGTTTGATTTCTCTTTCAAATACAAAAAAAAAAAACATTTTATCAACTCCCAGTATAATGGTGGAAGCATGCACAACCAGAAGGACAAAGGCGATCACATGCACATGCTCACACACACAAACAAACTGCTGTGATGGGAACCAATCCCTTTCCCAGTTCAGATTTTTTTTCAAATTTCATATAAGAGCTTTTTGATATCTCCAAAACCATCTCATTACTATTTAGTCATGACCTTCATGTAGAAAATTATGGAACTATAATAAAAAAGTTACAGTGTATAAAAACTTCAAATCTCAAAGACCAGGGAAAAGTAAATTGCATGCGTACTGTTCGAGCTTCTTCCAAGGCAGCTTTGAGGTCTTCAAATACAAGCTGATGAACAAATACAATTATCAATAATATAAAACACAAGAAGCAAATATTTATATCGAGTAGAATATCAATGAAAAGATGCATACTTCTGTCAGTAGCTTGTTGAACCTTCCTTCAACAGCCTTTCTTATATTCTCGTAGCATTTATCCTTATACCCTTTACCCTGAATCTTCAACTTCTGTTGCATGAGGTTTTTGGAAGAAACCGCTGTGGTGGTAGATTTTCTGTGATCCACAAGTAAACTTTCTGTTAGTGATTTTCCCTTTGTGTGCTAAAGGTGCAATGCAGCATGAAATGACAATAGACAAAATAGATACAAAATCACTGATGAAAAAAGTAGCATGAAATGGCAATAGACAAGATAGATACAAAATCACTGATGAAAAAAGTTATTCAGAGTTCATGCAAAATGAACAGATAGGTAAGAATCTAATTACTTGGCAGATCTGCGAGGATTTGCAACTGTTGCCATTGCACCACCTCCCTCAGCCTCAGCTGCCTCCTCAGCAACTTGTTCATCAAGAATTTCTTGCATTTCCACAACCCTAAAGAGGAGAAAAGGATAGAGTAGCGTTTCAAGTCTATAGTGAATTAAGACAAAAGTGCATGTCATAAGTTTTCAACATGCTGGATATGATCTTTTGCTTTTTATATTTTTACCATCATTTGTTGAATCAAAAGCCAAATCAAAGCATTTAGAAGAGAAACAAATAACTGATGTAGTAACAGTATGATGTCTCTCTTTATCATGCTAGTCACATTTTAGCAAACAAAAAGGACTCTTTTATCATAACAAGGATTCTGTTACAAACAAAATGGTTAAAACAGAATGCTATCTCTAATTACCTAGATCTCGTATCATCATCTCACATGAGACAAACCTCATAATCATTGGAACCTTCAACAAGTAACTATTATTATGACACTAATAGATGAGAAATACTTTAACAACATGAAAGTGAGAACATTCTGAGGATATGCAGCAGCCTAAGTACAAAAGAGAGAAGCTGGAAAGGCTTGTCAGAAACATACCTTAAAGCACGAACCAGCGTTTGTGGGCTGCCAAAGTAGAAAGCAAAAGGATAGTTATTAAAGTTGAGCATGGAAAAAAAGAATCACAAGGTCAATAAAGAATATATATATATAGTGTTACTATTGCACAGAGTAGTAGAAATAATGATTGGAAATTATTATAGGAGCAATTTATTGCACAAAAAATCTATATCTATCTATCTATCTATCTATCTATATATATATACTGTGTTACTATTGCACAGAGTAGTAGAACTAATGATTGGAAATTATTATAGGAGCAATTTATTGCACAAAAAATCTAAATACATTCACAAGAAAATTTGTTAGGCTTCATATTTCCAGGATACCATGAAGCTCGGGAATTGAGAAAAAAGAATTCCAGCCCCAGTTTCTCAGTTCTCTCTTATGCATATGTCCGCCTACCAAGGTTGTCAATACCGTTCCGGTCGTTTTTCTATTGGTATGGAACGTTTCGGTTTCGGAGCGTTTCAGCGTGCCGTTTCGGGGTTGTACTGATCATATATAATTAATTAATATATATATGAAAAAAATTAAAATATTAATTTAACAAGCATAATTAAAATTTAAGATAAATTAATTTTAAATTATACAATACAAACACAAAGTCAAATAAACATAATCTCAAAATTAGAAACACAACCACAAGTTAATCAAAATAAGGAGGATTTTAAGGTCGAAACGGCACACCCGGAACGGTACCAAGACGTTCCGGCCGGTATTTCCGGAACGGGCCGGAATTAAAACCGAGACGAAAACGACACCGTTTTGTCTCGGTTTTTTTAACGGCACAGAACGTTCCGGCCGTACAGAGCCGTATTGACAACCCTACTGCCTACTCAACAAACATTTTGACATTTGATAATGAGCAGGCAATATGGCATTTGCTTCTCGTTCCATTAGAATCAACTACATAACACTAGGTATTGTAATTTTAGCCCTTTGTTAATGAGACTGAAACCCTATAAATAGAAAATGTGGTAATATCAGGAGAATGGGTTCCATTTGCCATAGATAACATTTTCAATTTTGGTTCTTTGGAGACTTTTGGTGGCAAATTCTCTACCACCAGACCAGATCCCATATCGAACTGAGACCTCTACTCTACTAAAAGGGGGCGGCTTTACTTAACATGTTTCAACCCGATGATCAAAAGGCTCCCATCAAGGAAAGCAGCATTTTCTTAGAAAATGAAATAACTTACTTCAAACCAAACTCTTTGCTCCCAGTTGATTGTTGGGGTGCAGTTTCTTTCTCTTGAGAGAAAAGGTGGTAAAGGGTTGCTTTTGCAAAATAATAATCAGAAGGCACACTAATCACTAACACCTTCCATAAAACATTTATACAACACTGTTTTGATTGATTCTCAACATTAAGCATACAATTTATGCAGGTATAATGACAAAGAGAACAACAGTAAGGGCCTTGTCACAATGTGGCTTCAGGAACTAGGAAAAAGTATTCATATGCCCACTATCAAATTGATAGAAAAAAAAGAGCATACCTTTCTTTAGAAAGCTTAAAGAAGTTGGAAATGTGTCCCCATAAAGTCTTTTCAAAGGTTTCCCAGGTCTGATCTACATCTTCAAAATATTCTCTGACCATTGCACATAAAACATAATAAAATCATTACCTCATGCTACAAAATTCATGCACAAACAAAGAGAGAAGAAATATATCTACTATAAAGGTTCCTCCTTCATCTTTACCGTCGTCCATCTCTTTCATTTTCATCTTAAGCATTTCAAGTCCATTTGTGCTGCTACGACATTGAGCTTTTGCAGTATAACGCAATTCAACTCATACTATTTGTCTCTACAAGTAACGCAAATGACATTCCAAGACATGGAGATGCACCAGAAGTGCATCAAAATTACCACCAGGCAAGACAAAACTTCTTGGTTGTGGCAAAGCCAAAGTGCCAAATATTAGCCTTTTTGTTCAAGGAAAAGTAGTGGGGAAAAAGTTATTTTTGGGAAATGGTAATCAGGTTGTCTTCAAATTTTGGTCTCCTTGGTACAATTCAAAGGCTGGCATCACAAGGGGTTAAAAGATTTTTCTTTGACACTCTAAATATTAGTAAAGGAAATCATAGCCGAGCCAACACTTATATTGCTATTTATTTTCCCTTTAATATTAGTAATTTGTTGTGCTACGTTAAAATTTTCCATACCTTAATCTGCCAACCTCCTCTTTGTGAGATCCAGCAGCTGCTAATGCAAACCTTCGCTTCCCATCAAGTGAAGTTAACCTCTATGAGAAATTAACAAGAGTCATCAACCAAGATACAACAAGACACACATGAGATATATTAAACTTAGAACTTAACAAGATAAAGAATTCAGCTTTACCTCATAAGTACTAACAATTTCTCTATCATCACTCAACGAATCCCGTGCCTCTGCTGCTTCAACAGATATCGACATCATACCTTCGACATCCTACATTGAATCAAGAGGTAAAGAAAAAGGTAATCACAGAAAAAAACAATAAACACAGAAGATTCATAATAGCTAAAGCTTCAGGCATCAGAACATACAGCTTATAAGAGCATGACTATCATATCAGCTAAAGATAACACACTCTCATTTGCCACCCTAATCACAAGCAACAACTTCAAGAAACCTGAAGGAGGAAAAATGGCACCGACCTTCAAGGTAGTATTAAGATTATTCCTTGCATTGCTAAGTAGCTTTATCTGATCATGATTCTCAATCAAAGTTTGGCATTCTTGACATAACCTAACACACAAATAAATAAATTACTAGATCAAACGGTAAAAAATAATGCAAAAGATTTTTCCTTTAAAAAAGAAAACAAAACAAGAATCAGCAAAATGAGGACATACTTTTCAATAGAAATGAAGTTCTCTCGTAGCTGATTAATCGTCTTCTGAGAGAAGGACAACGATTCCAATCCAGATTGTGCTTGTTCCACCTTCATTTTTACATTATTTAAAATAATTAACACATCAAAATAGAAAATTCGAAACAAAAAAAAATCAACAAGCAATAATTAATTAAATCTGTAATTCTGTGACAAGAGTACCTGCTCCGCTACCATTGTACTAAGTTGCGCATCATTAGCCTAACAAAAAACGATAAAAAAAATACTCATATCAATTTAATTGAAATTCGATCCATAAAAAAAGTTGAAAAAGAAAGGGTGAATTTTATCGAAATGCAGTTACTTGTTGTCGAGTGATGTAATCGGATTTGATAGAAGCAATAGATTGAAGAAGCTCTGGAAGCGGTGACAGTTTCGCCACCTCACGCACGGCTGTTTCTTTCGCTTCGATGCCGAGATCCTCCTCCATCATTTTAGATTCCTAGCACAGAATTACACGCAAAGTAACTGAGAGCAAACAGAAACTGAGTGCATGTGTATGTGTGTGAGAGAGGAAATTTGGCTTAGGAATTGAATTCTGTTATGACTGTGAACGGAAATGGAGGAAGATGAACAGGAGACTGAAGAAAATGTTGATTTTTTCTGAGAGAAGGAACCGCACGTTTTTCATAGAGTTTGTTTTTAAAAATATTTTTTATTTAAAAATATATTAAAAAATCTATTTTATTTTTTAAAAATTATTTTTATTATATTATTTAATTTTAAATAAAAAATATTAATTTTAAATAAAAAAATATTAATTGTTTTAAAAACGTTTTTGAAATTTTTACCAAACATCCCCTAAACGACTCGTCGCTGGAAGCCGAGCCTCCCTTTTCAGTTTTCTCTGAAAGATGATCTGTAGCGTTCATAGGAAAACCTGTCTGATGACTGCTGTTTTAATAGTTAGAAGTTAGACGACTTGCATATCAGCATTTGTATCATTTTGGACATGAAAAAATATATATAATAAAATCCATGGGGACAAGTGATTTACTTTGTTTTTTTTTATAAATCCAAAATTTTATTTCTTTTGAGGTCTTAAGAGCGTTGAATTATGCATTGCTGTTATTTTTGTAGAGATTTTTCTATGATAATTGAAAGTTAAGCAATTAAATTTATTACAAGGAGAAATAGTGAGAAATAAAGGGAATATGAAAGTCAAAAGGTAAGACTTTTTAATTAGAAAATTTGAGAGAAAGGGATTAAATTTTTTTAATTATGATAAAAAATTTATTCCTTATATATATATATATATATATATATATATATATATATATATATATATATATGTTTCACATGACTTTTTTTTTTTGGATACAAGGAAATTTCATCTCTCAAAAAATATATTTTATAGTAAACAAATAAAATCCTAGTTATTATAGTCTTACATTACATTTAAAAGAGGTAAGATATTTTGAGTATTATAAATTTCTTGCAACTAACTCTCAAATCTTTTTTAGAAAACTATATAGATATAATTTTTTTTAATTAATTCTTATTATTGAAATATCCGAATCTTAGAGCGGATCATAAAGTAATTTTATTCTCTATATTACATAATAATTAATTTTAATACTCAAATCAATCAACTTATATTTGAAAAAAAAGACTATGGAGTACACAATCTTAAGATATGTTTGCTTATGTATGATTAAAAACAAAATTAAGTGATTCGTAATTTGTGTGTGGCGAAGCCATAAGAGGACTTGAAACCCATGCAAATTAAATTGTTACTTGCTAGATTTCGTGGTCTTTATCCGTGTGTTTCAAAAATATTTTTGAAAAAAATTAAATTTTTATTTTATTATTTATTTTAAATTAAAAAAATATATTTAAATCATTTTTAAATGCTGATGTCAAAAATAATTTTTAAAAAATAAATATTATTTTAATATATTTATAAACAAAAAGTAATTTAAAAAACAACTTATTCAAAATCACAAATTTTTCATCAATTCCAGATGCAGTCATAAACGATATACAAGCTCGTGTTTATTTTCAATCCACTAACAAGGATTCCAAGGTTACACAAACACATGCATCAATTACACCGCAGCTTTTAATCCATCATAATCATAAGCCACTTGAAATCCAACGATCAATGGTGGCTCAGTCAGAGCCAGGTATCGAATTCCCGTTGTGTAGTCGAACACAGCACCGACGTCACTGGTAGTAAGAGCTAGATCGTAAGAAGAGAGCTTGTAAGCAACGAGCTTGTAGCTGGAAACGAAGGAGCTTCCCAGATAAACAATTCTGAAAATGGTATTGACATCACCTTCAACTCCACCGACTGTCAGAAACTCAGCCGATGAACTGTTAAAACTTTCATGCGTCCACACCATTGTCTCGTTGGTGCAGTTGGAGGTTGTGTCAAAACTGATGTATAAATCAGTTGAATCTGTGATAAAAAGTCCCTCCCCACTAGCAATCGAAAATGTTATCGGCGTTCCTGCAACACAGAAGTTTTCCAGGAGAATAACATCAAGTGGGCACGTACCGTTTACATCTCCGCCGCCTAAGCTGACAACACCGCCACCAATCGGCCATTGACTTGACACCATGTAATATGGAACACCAGGGAGAAGCCCGAAGCCATTAACGTCAAGCACTGGGTTCCCTGAAGCTCGAACTGCTTCAGGGAGCAACGATGAAGCCAGGAGAAGGAAGGAGAGGGGTAGTAACATATTCTTCATTGTGATATTGTTTTGTGGTGTGGAAAATCAGCAGAAACAACCTAGGGTTTATAGAGCAGCTTCAGTACTGTTGCCACCTACTGTCATTTTGTCTATTTTCCACATCTTCGGCCAGTTTCCGGATCATCTTGATAGGATTTTTTTTTTTCAGTGTTCCTTACCGACTGTTCTTTTCTCTCTCTAATTCGGCGTCGTGTTATTTCAAACCCTTTAGCATTCAAATGGGCTGGGAATTTTATATTCTGAGAAACATATCGTGTTTGTGCATGGATAGTGGCCTGTAGAATGACAAAACAAACTAGTAGAGTTGACTAGTAGTTAAGCTCTTTCCTTCTTTTTACTTTTAAATTTTTTTTCTTGCTATTTTTAGAGGCTTGGTATTATTATTAACAATAACGACACACTGAAAATGTGACAAAACACTTTAAATTATTTTTTTTCTTCAATTTTACTTTTAATTTTTTTTTCTTTCCAGTTTTATAATTTAATATCAGATTGCTTTGATAATTATGCCTTCTATTTTTTTTATTTACTTTATGATAAGAAATATAACATTCTCATGCGTTCAATTTTTTTAAACTGATATTAATCTTTAATATTAGATTTATTGAAAGTGTAATTTTATATTATTTTTTTTGCTTTTATAATTTTGTTTTTTTGTTTTTATAACCCAAATAACAGTTTTAACAAGTTAATACGGGTTGACATAAATGATTATTTTGGTAATTTTTTTAAATTGATTTAATTCATTATGTAATATTAGATTGGTTGAAAATTGAACTTCATATTTTTTTTTCATTATAATATCAATACATTAAAATATATAAAAATAATTTTAAATAAAAAAACTCATTTTTCTTGTCAAATAATATTTGGGCTAAGTTTTCAAACTCTATCATAATAGAGCCTAAGATGGAGATAGTTTTTTTTATATATATATTTATAGATTAAATTCTTAAAAACTCTTTTGAGTTTAAAATTATTTGAGAATAGGTTCCAAAATTACATGATTAGTTGTACAAGATTTATTAAGAAAAAAGGACGATATTGAAAAGTTTATAAATGTTAGTTAATGTTTGATATTGTGGTGATGATTATTTTTTTAAATGTATTTTGATAAAAATATATTAAAATAATATATATTTTTTAAATTTATTCTTGAGATCAACACATAAAATTATCTAAAAACATATAAAAAATTATTTTTTTTTTAAAAAAAAACTCATTTTTCTTACAAATAACATTTAAGGCCCCGTTTGTTTGCTGGAAAGTGGTTTCCTGGAAAGTGAATCCTGTAAAGTGAATTCCTGGAAAGTGGTTTCCTGGAAAAGTGAATTCCTGGAAAGTGATGAATCCTGTAAAGTGAATTCCTGGAAGGTGGTTTCCTGGAAAGTGAATTCCTGAAAAGTGAATTCCGATGTTTGGCAGTGTTATGGAAAATGAACTGTGTTTGTTTGTGTTATGGAAAAGGAATTGGAAAATAATTTATTAATAAATTAATTTTTTTTTCAAGATTATCTAATATATATAAAATATTTAATATAAAATATTTTAATCACTTAAAATAAAATAATGAAATCTAAAAAGTATAATGATGAATTTTTTTATTATATCCTATATTCATACATAGCTTATTTTATAAAATATAACAATATATGTCATATCATATTATAGAGAAATAAGCTTGTGAAATATTTTTTAAGTAAAACTTATTATTAATATATATTTTTTCCAATTTTAAAAACTTAAAATAAGTTTTTTTTAATTTTAAATCAAAATCTCAATGCAAAATTTTAATTTAGGTGATTAAAAAAAAATAGAATTTTTAAGATTTAAATTATTAGTTTTTGTGTTTTTTAATTGTTAATATCAGAATTATTATTTTTTTTTATAAAAAATAATACTTTAACATGTTTCTATTTTTTTTTTTTTAAAAAAACAATAACTAGCTAGCTCACGGAAAGTGTATTCCGGATTTTAAAAGAGGAGTACACTTTCCGGATTTAAGCCTTAGGTTTTCCTTGGCTGGAAACAACTTTCCTGGAAAGTTGTTTCCAGCAAACAAACACAAAAAGAGGAGTACACTTTCCTGTGTTTGTTTGCTGGAAACAACTTTCCAGGAAAGTTGTTTCCAGCAAACAAACACCGGAAAGCAAGGAAAGTGAATTCCGGGAATTCACTTTCCTTGAAACAAACAAGGCCTAAGCCGCATTGCCAGATGCTATATAATAGAGTATAAGATGAAGGTAGATTTTTATTATTTGTAGAATAATCTTTTAAAAACTATTCTGATTTTAAAATTACAGGATTAGCCGTACAAGATTTATTAAGAAAAAAACAAGTAAGGACCATATTGAATTTTTTTTGTAAAACGTCTGTTACTAAATTAACTTATTGTCTCTTCTCCACATCATTTAGATAAATGGTGCTATACACTTCACAATATACGGTCTCTACTGTCATTTTTTTTCTTCGTCTTCAATATCATGTGCCATTCGTGAAAAACTTCATTTGTATAAGAGTATATTTGAAGTTGTTTTTGAAAATATTTTTTGTTTAAAAATATATTAAAATAATTTTTTACATCAGCACATGAAAATAATCTAAAAACACACAAAAAAAATTAAAAGAAAATCAAAGTTTTTCAATTTTTTTTTTAAAATACAACATCAAACAAGGCTTAAATACTCAAACCCAACACAATAGGGTAGGATTAACATTAATTATCTTAAGACACTTACAGAATAAAATTAATTATGTTACGATAGAAGAGATAAGAATAAAAAAAAAGAAAAAAATAACACGCGCGGGAGCGCGCGCACACACACATATATATATATATAACTATTATATATATATATATATATATATATATATATATATATATATATATATATATATAACTATTGTGATTAATTGAGGTGGGATCTTATAATAAAGAAAAGTGATAGAAAGTACTAAATTAAACACTAAATATAATCCATTAAATAACAAGGGAAAAAGATGGAATATTGCCACCACGATTGTGACCTGTTTTCGAATGATATCTGGCAAAAATAAAATAAAATGAATAGCCCTGATGCTTCTTTCTACTTTTAAATCATTTTCTTTAATTAAATAACGATTATGTTTGTTTTTTTATATATATATTGGTGTTAATTCTTGGAGCAAAATCACCATGGAAGAAATCTCTTATTATGATTACGCATGGGATTAAAATTGGTTGGTTTGCTTAATTTTTAGGAAAATTGAGTAATCATGGCAATTTTTATAGTTTTTTTCAAGACATCATAATTATAATGGCTTCAGATTATGAGCTATGAATTATTTTATTGTATTGTTTTGTTATGATATCACTGAGGAGATTATTTATTATTTTGTAACTATCTTAATTTCTAAATATTATTGCTAAAATCACCACTTCGGCTTGCTGCTTTTCTGGGGAGAAATCTTTGAACCTGTGCGATTTCCTTCTGGGATAGTTTTATTAATGCTCATGCTGAGATTTTTTTATCTGATCATCGGCTTGCTTTCAAGAAGCTGTTGCTGAGATGATTTCTCAGTCCATGCAGCCACCATCGCCGGTTTTGGTTATCAATCACCGGTTTCTCATGTTAGAAGATAATATAAATCATATTTTAGATTTTATTTAACAGTTTAAATTTTTAAATGAGATGATTCTTTGACATAATATCAAAATTTTATTATCTTGCAGTTATAAGTTTAAATTTTACCATTCTTAATATATTTAATAAAAATCAATCACAAAAGAACTTTCAGCCTCATCGACGGTTTTGGGCCTCTTATTATTTTACCAATCCAGCGGTTTCCTTTTCCATCGCACGAATTTCCTCAAGCTCGGCCATGGGGGAGATAAATTCTTGAAGAGATCGGGCTGTAATTGAAACAAGTGGTGAGGCCTACTTTAGAGCCAGGATTGACAGGCGCCACTAAACACAGCCTGAAAGATTCAAAGCCCATTTTTCTGCAAAGAAAAACACCTTGGAAAAGACTAGCAATAAGTAAATCAAAATATTCACGTCGAAATTATTTTTAAAAATAATTTTTATTTTAAAATATATTAAAATAATATTTTTTTATTTTTAAAAATTATTTTTAATATTATCACATGAAAATAATTTAAAAATATTAAAAAAATTTAATTTGAAATAGAAAAATTTCATTTTTTTCTTTTCAAAAACACAATGCTATATCTAATGCAGTAGGTTCAGATGTTTTCCTAAGAGATTGGAATATTAATAACATTTGTAGAAGGTACCAAGGCACCTCCAAACTTCTCAACTTCTGATGTAGCTAGATTTCTAGGATAATAAAAACTAAAAAAAAATTCTCTTCCTGTTTTTCCACCAACGTTTAAAATATGCCAGCCTAGCTCGCCATGGTGTGGACAACACCAAGGACAAGCTAGGTGCTTGTCTCACCCTTGTTAAGTATAAAAATAAAAATATATGCCAGGACAACAAGAAGGAAATATGCGTGCCGTGAGTTTAAAAACAGATATATTTTGTTTCTTAAAATTTAAAAATCATGTAAATTATATAATTTTAATATCTCAATATTTTTTATATTTACTTTTGGTTTAAAATTTATTTTTTTTGTTATTTTTTAGTTTCTAATTGAGAGAAGAGAGAGAGGGATGGTTATTTTTTGCTGTTGAATTAAACTTTCAAGACATGCAAATACACATTGCATCATGTCGGTAGGGATGATTATTTTTAGTTTGGTTTTGTTTTTATCTATAAAAAACCAAAAAAAAAAAAAATCAAAACCGGTTCGGTTCAGTTATTTTAACTAAAAAATAAAAAATAATTTTGGTTTCTTTAGATATTTTTTTTTTACTTTAAACTACCATTGCATATATAAAATAATGATTTTAAACATAGTTGTCAATTCCGTTCCGTTCCGTTAAAAAAACCGAGATGAAACGGCGTCGTTTTCATCTCGGTTTTAATTCCGGCCCGTTCCGGAAATTCTGGCCGGAACGTCTCGGTACCGTTCCGGCCTTAAAATCCTCTTTTTTTTTTTTTTAACTTTTGATTTTTTTTCTAATTTTGAGATTATATTTGTTTGACTTTGTGTTTATATTGTATAATTTAAAGTTAATTTATCTTGAATTTTAATTATGCTTGTTAAATTAATATTTTAATTTTATATATATATATAATTAATTATATATGAATAGTACAACCCCGAAACGGCACGCCAAAACGCTCCGAAACCAGAACGTTCTGTTCCAATAAAAAAACCGGAATGATTACCGGAACGAACGGTATTGACTACTATAATTTTAAATGTCTTGGAATTTCTACAGTTCATGCTTCTTTTTTTCCCACCTCGATACAATTCCAACGTGACATTGTGCTTTTACTGTTACCGCTGCAATCCAACAACATTCAGGATGTGAAGAGCATAGAGTATACGTACCTCATCTGGGGGCCATCATCTACCATAAGCCATAAAATATGTCGTGACAGAACGTTTAACGACACAAATTCGTCATACACCGAGTGGACAAAGAATTCCTGTTTTTCTCAGTGACCGATTGGTAGTGTGGTTGCTATTATTATATTTTGTTTTTTAAAGTATATTTTGTATAAAAATATATTATTTTTAGTTTTTAAAAATTATTTTGACATCAGCATATAAAAATGATCTAAAAACAATAAAAAATTTAATTTAAAGTAAAAGATAAAAATATATATTTTTTAATTGTTTCAAAAACACTGAAAATATAGTTACATACATTTTTTTAGACCAGACAGACAGTGAGAAATTACTAATTTATGAATATTGAGGATAGCCACAACTATAGGTTTCCACGCGAAGCGGGTAATGTAATAGGTAGGACCAGAGAATGCCCAACGTTCAAAGATTCCAGATGGCTTCAACGGCATAAAATCATTTCCCAGCTTAGCCGCAACTCCTTTCAGGGTTCTATAGGCTGTTTGGAAGAACGATTAAGCTACTTTTTTAAAATATTTTTCGAGCTAAAATTTATTAAAATAATATTTTTTTATTTTTAAATTTTTTTTTAATATCAACACGTCAAAATGATCATTATTTGCCAGTTTGTCGACATGCATAACAGGAACGCACGAATTATGTGACATCTTCCAATAGGCCACCATAAACCTGCCAAACACTGATTCCGTGCAGTAGCATCCGCACCGACATGTCCACCCGTGGGGCCTTGATGCGCCTCTTCCATAACATCGAAATCTGGTCTAATATTTAAAACTCATAACCTATAAAATTAATTCTACACTTGAGAGTTCAATTTGAAGACTTAGTTCCTGACTAATTTGATTTTGAAAAATGAAATCATGAAAAAAAAAAACTTACAAAAAAATTAGCAACAAAAAGAATAAAGATAAAATTTAATAGAAAAAATCAAAAAAGATGAAATTGTAGAAAAAATATATGTATATTACAACAACACTCTAAGTAACCTTCCAATCTAAAACAAAATCAAAGTAAAATGATAAAAAAAACCTTTCAAGAGAGAGTTATATTGATTTTGTCTTTAAGAGCAACAAAGTAATTGTGTTGTTTTGAAAAAAAAAAGAAAAGATCAAAATGCCCCTAAGTAATAGACATTATATTATTTTCTTATGATTAAATTAGTTGTTTTATTGTGTTAAGAAATTGAAATAACCAATCTAACCCTATTAAGTCTTAAAAACAATTTATCATGGTGAAAATACCAACTTACCCCAAATACCTAGTTCAATTTATCATTGTGAAGATTTTGATCATTTTCATAGTTATTTACACTTTCTGATTTCTTGTGGGAAAAAAATTAATTTTTATTTTTTATTAATTAATTTTGATATTTTTATATTATTTTCATGTGTTAATATTAAAAATTATTTTAAAAAAAAACAAAAAAAATATTATTTTAATATATTTCTGAATAAAACATATTTTCAAAAGTAACCCCAACTACACTTTCAATACCTAAACATTCCTGTTTTTTTTTTTTTTTTTTTTTATGAGTACCTAAACATAATTTTTTCCTGTTTCTTGAAACATCGTCGTGGCTCATTTTTCACAGCAAATTCAATTCAGTCTTTACTTGTTCATATTCTCATCAACCCTTTTGTATTGGTCTCCATCTCTTTGTGATGGAATTTTCAGTCGTTGATTTTGTGAAAAATGCCAAAATCCTCTGTAAATTTTCAACGCAGTAGGTGTGAAACTCCCAATGAAAAAGCCGATGGAATAGACCGATCCATCACCGATTCCGTTGATATTTTTACTACAAATCTTAAAGTTAGAATCGAATATTTATCGATTGGATGCATTCGGAAACCATTGAGTAAATGCAACTTCTAACCACTTTGTTTGTTTGTTTGTATGAACAATTAATTTTGTCCACTAAAATTCATCCAATTAAAGTTTGACCATCCATCAGAGTCGTAGAACAACTTGATTCTGAGTTCTCAGATATTTAATCTTGTAGAGAATCCTTTTTGTTTTTTGAAAATTCATAAACATTGATTATTAGATATAGATAACTACAAGTCAGTTTCTTGATGTAAAACAAAATTAATGTAGCTATCAACTTCAAATTCAATTTTTTCTCATATCTTTTTATAAAAGCAACACTCACCTACTATGCACGTGGCCAATAATTAAGATGAAACTTGAGTTTCCCCTCAATTAAACACAACAAATTGTAATATAACTCATAATAAAACAACACAATAATTTATAATATATCAATTTAAAAATCTTAAATATATTTTTTTAAGGTGACTTGAAGAATGAAATATTTGTGCCAACCCAAAAATTTAGAAGACAAAAAGCTTATCAACAGACGAGTTTTTTCTCATATCTTTTTATAAAAGAAATCAATTAATTGTAATAATTTTTTTTGGACGTGAGAAAATCATATCTCTTGAAAAGCATACTTCGTGAGCCCAAGTGAGCGAGTAAGATCCTGATTATTCCAAATTTTTATAAGAAATGTACATCTCAACTTAAACTTAAAATCTACTATACAAATCACAAATCCTGTTTCATCTTAATACATATTTCGATACAATCACTGTGTTCACATTCTACAAATCACTACTTTGTCGGTTATTTTCATATGGATCAACGTTGACACATCCAACACACAAAAGTCGTAATTTGAATGGATGAAAATGCCTCTAGAAAGTTAATATAAAATACTCTCTAAAATTAATTAAAAAATAAAAATTCATGTGCAATGTAATCATTTGGAAACTTAATTAACAAGGTTGGAATCCTCACATTAGTGTACGTTATTTTGTATTCTGTTAATTTAAAAGGATTTCATCCCCAATTTATATTAAAAAGTACTCACCTACCATGCATGTGACCAATAATTTAAGAGAGTTTTCCCTCGATCAAACACAACAAATTGCAATATAGCTCATAATAAAACATCACAATAATTTATAGTATCTCAATTGCATGTCTAATACTCTTTCTTCATTTTCTATATCATTAATATTTTATAAAATTTATGCAAATCTTTTGGAAGTTGATTCGAGTTGATGAAAAGAAATTAAGATAGAGTAAATAATATTCTTCTTCTTTTTTATTGGAAGCATTATATTATTATTACCATGCCTTTGCGTGCGTGTTTTGCGGGGGGCGGGGTCGAGGGTTGATGATTTCACGTTTAAGACATGGTCAAGATGGGCAGCTCATCATGTTTAACTAGCCATGGTAAGTTCCTAACTAGTGTAAGGACGAAGGGTTACCCCTTTCCCAAGGGTGGTGGGCTTCGAAGGTTCTTCGTTTTGAAAATTTAAACATGGTTTCCGCGTTAGTTATTTGCAAAGAAACAATCCAGGCTATCACTTGATAGAAAGTCAGGTCATAGATTTTAACTTGTAATCATAATGTAAGTGAAAAACAAAGAAAAAAACAGCGAAACCATGGAACATATCGCCTAATGTTTCATTTAAAATTTGGCGAGGCACCCACCCTCTTAGCTGGGTTCAATTGCCATGGTGGGGTTCTTGCGTGTTTTGACAAATCCGTTAATTTTATCCAAGTTAATATCTTTTTCTCCATGTGTTTTGCAAGTCTTTCGTTGAAAGTTCAAACATTTTATTTATTGAGATCTTGACAAGGTAAAATGAATCATCTCAGGGAGCTAGCACCAAGGATTTCTAATATAAATAGCCAACGACACAAGCTAATATGATCATCACAAAGCAGGAGCGACCTGAGGAACACAGCATCGATTATATACAGACAGAGGGGGAGAGAATTTGATAATATATTTCTACGAAAGCAGTGTTAGGAAATGGGGATATGCAGATTGGGTTTTCTCGTAGGGTTTTTATGGTTTATGGCCATGGATTGCATGGCCCAAAGCAATACTCATCACTATAATTTTGTTGTAAGCCTTCACTTCTTTATGCTTCTTCTTCTTCTTCTTCTTCTTCTTCTTTTTTAATCTATAGTTGACCTAATCGAAAATCCCATTAAATGTTTCAGATAGACGCTAGACGTATTGACTTGTTCTCTTCAAATGACACTGATAACGTTTTTTTTTTCTTTTAATTGCAGCTACAACAGGCCCAGTTTACAAGATTGTGCGAAACAAAGACTATGCTTACTGTGAATGGAAGTTTTCCAGGGCCAACAATACATGCTCGTAGAGGAGATACAATTTATGTCAACGTGCACAATGAAGGAGAGTACGGTGTCACCATTCACTGGTAATCTTTCTTTATTTAGATTAAAAAATACTATAAAAAAACAAAAAAAAATACTTTAATTTGTAGACCTTGGCGTACGTTTCATTAAATCAACAATTTTCTAGATATGTAGGTCCAAGCGAGCCTAACATTTGTTTTAATATTCTTATATTTCAGGCATGGAGTGAAGCAACCGAGGAATCCATGGTCTGATGGTCCAGAAAATATCACACAGTGCCCAATTCAGCCAGGAAAAAACTTCACATACGAGATCATATTATCTAATGAGGAAGGAACTCTATGGTGGCATGCACATAGCGACTGGAGTCGAGCCACGGTCCATGGTGCCCTTGTCATTTCGCCGGCTCGTGGAACCACTTACCCGTTCCCTGCGCCTGATGCAGAACAAACAATTATCCTCGGTAGGCAACGAGTTCCATCATGAACTATTATTTGTTCAAAAAGAGAGTTTCCAATCAAATATCTCAGATTTCCTTTCTAAACTTTACATTTAACTTTTCTATTTTTTTTTTTTTTTTTGCAGGATCTTGGTTTAAGGGTGATTTGAAGGAAATAATTGACGATGCTCTTGCAGCTGGTATTGGACCTGAAATATCCAATAGTCTTACCATCAATGGTCAGCCAGGAGATCTATATCCATGCTCCGCAGGTAAGCCATGCATGCCGTAACTCTCTGAATAATTTGGAGATAATTGGGAAAACTCAATCATCATCATCAAGACTATATTAGTTACTCATGTTTTTCGTATCTGGTGCAGAAAACACGTACCGTTATCAGGTCAATTATGGCAAGACTTACCTTCTGCGAGTTATAAACGCCGTGATGAACGAAGAACAGTTCTTCGGAATTGCGGGACATAGCCTCACCGTTGTTGGACAAGATGCGGCATACATTAAACCTATAACCACCAGCTACATAATGATTACGCCAGGTCAAACAATGGACATTTTGGTCTCAGCAAATCAGACTCCGAGCGATTACTACTTGGCTTCCAGAACTTTTGCTGATGGTAATGGACCTCCATTTGATAACACCACGACTACAGCTATTCTCCACTATAATGGCAATTATACCACCCCTTCAGCTATTCCACTCCCACTCCTACCACGATTTAATGATTCTGCAGCTGCAGACAACTACACTGGTCGTATCAGGAGTTTGGCTAGCAAAAAACACCCCATTAATGTCCCTCAATCAATTAACCGACGTCTTTACATTGCAATTGCTTTGAATTTTCTGCCTTGCACGGCGGCAACATGCGCAAACAGCACTCGGCTTGCTGCAAGCATGAACAACGTTAGTTTTGAGGCTAAGCCGATTGATATATTGCAAGCCTACTACAGAAGTATTAATGGAGTTTTCGACAAGGATTTCCCAAGTGAGCCACCGAAGTATTACAACTTCACTGGAAATATGACCAGTATTGACGTCACTTCAGCTCAAGGAACAAAGGTGACGATGTTGAATTACGGAGAATCTGTCGAGATAGTCTTTCAAGGGACTAATTTACTGGCCGAAATGAACCATCCTATCCATTTGCATGGATTTAGTTTCTACTTGGTCGGCACAGGAAAAGGTAACTTCAACAATGTTACTGATCCCAAGTCTTACAATTTGATTGATCCACCAGAAATCAACACTGTTGCACTTCCTAAGAGTGGGTGGGCTGCCATCAGATTTGTTGCCGACAATCCTGGTAAGTCCTCTGAAAGATATCTCTTCCCAATATATCAAGTTTTCTAGTCCACATATAGCTTAACACTGGCGACAAATCGAATATTTTAAGCACATAATGTCTTTTCCAAAGTCTTGATGTATAGCGATGTTAAATATGGATCCAATTTTTCAGGGGTCTGGTTCATCCATTGTCATCTGGAGAGGCACTCGAGCTGGGGCATGGACACGGTTCTCATTGTGAGGAACGGCAAAACAAGGGCAACAAGTATGCGCCCTCCTCCGGCGTCCCTGCCGTCTTGCTCTTAATCCTCTGCTCACGAGTGGATCAAATGATTGTTTAATCAAGATTTAACTGTTTGAATATTTTTTTTTTATTGAAGCATTGATTTGAATAAATCCTTTAGAAGGAACATTTCATGTGTAACTGTAATGTAATATTAGTTTTCTTGATGGGCAATTGTCAACCTTTTCTTGGCTATAATTATAAAGGAATTTCTTGCATAAAGCCGCTTTATTTCCTTTTACACTCCATGTCGGTATTTAAATTTATGTTCCTATGAAATCATTATTAGAAAATTGAAAAAAACTATGGAAAATTTCACCGGCGATCTCTAATGAAAATACAAACAAAATAATTTCATTATAATAACTAAAATTATAATGAAATTGAAAAAATAAAATAAAAATTCTAACAGCAATTTAAAACATCAGTAATGTTGATGAAATTACCAACAAAAAAATCATTAATAATCTCAAATGAATTAAAACTTGACGGTTCTTCTTCTCCCTACCATTTATTTTTCTTTTTCAAAACAATAGCTCCTCTCTCCCATTTAATTAGCAAATTCAGCCACCCCCTTCACAAATTCAGCCACCCAACCTGCTGGCATCGAACTCTCTCTCTTAGTTCCATTTATGGTCAAGCTTCACTCCACCAAATAAGCAGGCCCATATTTTTTTTTGTAAGCTATTTATATTTTAAGTGAATTCATTGAGATTCATTTGTAGTATTTGTTGTTTGCTTGTCAATCTAAGTGTTTTAAAGATTTTTCCTAGATAATTTTTCCTATGAATTTGCAGTATCAATGATATTTTTACTTTTGAAAAACAATATCAACAAATATATTATACATAAACTATTTTCTTTATAAGAAATTATAATACAAGTTGATTGGTTATCCATTATGAAAACTAAATCCAGAAGACGTGTCCAAATTGAAGATGATAACAATGAATTGATTGGGCGAGATGGTGTATTTCAAATGGATTACTTGAATTGATTAGTACCGAAGTGCATGAAGATGATAAAATCAACCATCTTTTTTCTTTAATTCAACAAAGAAAAAGAAGGCGAATATAATGATGATGAAAATGAAAGAGTACGAGGGTACCCACTAAAAACATGTGCAATTGATGTAGATGTGATCCAACAACGTGTAATAAAATTGATATTATATAACTTAAATATTTATTTATGGCCGACAATGTCAGCCATGGATTTTCAATAGATATGAAAACATCTCGCTATTTTTTTAGCGTGAATATTCCTTAGACAATTTCTTCTGTATAATAATAAGTTATCAATAGAATAACTTGCGTACACGAAATCCACGATGAGGGTTTCATCAACGACATTATTCCTTTAATAATTAAGAGGCTGCCAGACATAAAAAATAAACGTAGATGGAATATTCTGTAGGCTCTAGATATTTTCTGGTGCTGAAATAAAATGACTATAAACAGTAAATTGCTGAAATCAGGAGTTCGGCATTGAGAACAAAACAAAATAAGAATTACGCGTGATTTCTTTAGATGCGAGAAACTCATCTCCTGAAAAACATATTTTGTAGGTAAACGAGTAAAATCCTTGTTATTTTAGGCTTTTACAAAAAATATATGTCCTAATTTAAACCTGAAACTTGCTGTTCAGATCACAAGCTATTCGCCATCACGTCATGAAAAACTTGGTACTATGTGGGATAGCAAATGCAGTAAAAAATAACTCCCAGTTAAGAGAGTATAGAAATGATAATCAACCCCAATGCACACAAACAAAACTTGTGTGTTTGTGACACGTTCATGCATGTGAACGAGAAAGAGAGCGAGAGGGAGCCAATAGGTCCTTGCCATTATATTCGGTGTCTATTTTATGTTTGCAATTTCCTTTTCTTTCTTTCTTTCTTTTTCCTGACTCTGGTTACAGTTTTGTATGTAAACTTGGAAGTTCCATGATCACAATCACTGGCTCCAAAAACCAAGGTAATGTTTCACTTGAACATATGATTTCAAGATGTTGTGAGATTTCTCTAAAACAGGCATGGTTGGATATGATCGGGGTGTTTGATACAATGTTTCAAAAAATATATTTTTAGTGTTTTTTTGATTATTTTCATGTGCTGATGTCAAAAATAATTTTAATAAAAAAAATCATTTGGATATATTTTTAAACAAAAAACACTATTAAAAACAACCCCAACCACACTCTCAAACACTTAAGAAATAAACATTATAGCAAAGTAACAACATCCTAGAATAACATATGTTCATTCAAACATGCATCGTAGAGAGTGGAAAGAAAAGTGGCGGAGGTGCTCGTGGGATTTGGAGGAGGTGAAAGGGATTGTTATATATATATATATATATATATATATATATAATAATCGGAAAGATTTATTAAAATACATGCTTAGCCATTTAGAGGATGACCACCATGAAAAGATATTTTTTTTTTTATAGAAAGAAGTATATATAAAAAAAAAACTAGAAATATATTTAATATTTATTAAAATACCATCATTTGGTATTTGTTCAACTTCAAATACAGTACAGTCAGCACTAATATGAAGATCATTGCTTGTGTAAAAAAATGAGATTCACAATGTCTTAACCAAAAACAGATAATCAATGAATTGCAAGAGAAAACTATGAGTCCAAATCTGGTTTAACATCATTGGAAACCAAATTAAATCTTTTTAACTAGATGCTGTTACTTTAATCTGTATAAAATGGAAACATATAAAAAGAAGAATTGGCTTGAAGACGTGAAAATACAGTTTTTAAGATGTTTATTTATCCAGCACAAAGACAACACTTTTATGATACAACTAAACCCTCTAAAACTTTGAAAGATTACAAAGAAGAGACAAAAAAGAAAATACAAGATGGAATCACCGATGATGTATTTTGATGGAATTGTCGTGGGATGTTAATGATGGAATCATCGACAGTATATTCTGATGGAATCGATGGCAAAATCTTTTTAAAATGTTTATTTTTTTGAAAAAAATTACTGATGACTGTTTTATTAATGGATGGTTCTTGCCCGTGTGTTTGTCGGAGAAATAATTTCCCTCCAGAGACGCCTATGTGTTAGGATTGAGAGTTTGCAGATAATTGAAAGAGAAAGAAGAATTAGTTTAGAGAAGGGAAGAGGGAGAAGAGAGAAAAGAGAGGGAAACTGAAATTTAAATTGTGTTGTATTGAATTCTGTTTTGCATACATTTGTTGTGTGTGCACTTCTCTATTTATACACATTACACTATTCTAGAATATTCTTCTATACTCTAACATCCCCCCTCAATCTCATGCTTTGATAAACCAAGCATGAGATTGCAACAATGAAAATGAAATACAAGAGTACTTAATTCTTTTGACAAACAATATGTAAACGAGAGAAGAGAAGGAATTTCATTGGTCTATTTCTTGACCAGAATTTCATTTGTCTTTGTAAGACTTTGAGAAGAGAGGGATGAGAAAAAAGAAATGGGAGGTAAGAGAGGTGATAGAATGAGTTTGAATTTCATTTATCTACTTCAGTTTTTCTGAAGGATTTCATTTGGCTTCTTCAGTTTTTCTGAAGTTTTTCATTTGCCGATGAATTTCTTAATCTGTGTAAGAATTCATTTTCTTCTTCTTCTTCATTGGATTAAGTTTTTTTCTTAATCTCTTTTTCTTTTTCTTTTTTTTTTTTTTCATTTTTTTTTTTTTTCAAAACGATAGGATGATAGGCATAAAACGGCACACCACAACATAAACGACACAGCACACACAAAATAGCGCCACAGTACAAACGACACCAAAACACAAAACATTTCACAACCAATTCTTCTCAGCCGCCTAAGCCACTTCTCTCTTCTCTGCCAAAACTTTGCAATTCATCTTGCCTTAACATACAAAATGAAGCAGAGCTGGTTCGTAGTCTGTATGAGCGCAAGACAATCTAGCATGAGGGCCTCTTCTCAGGTCATTCGTGATACCTCTGTCTCTGTCGTTGCTTGCGTTTGGATTGTCACTTTGGGTCCCATCCAATTTGGTTTCACTTCTGGTTACTCTTTCACCAACTCAAGCTTCTCTCACGCAGCAGTACCAACACCAGCCAGAACGACTTCTTCTCGTTGATGCTTTGATCTGTGAAGATGTTCACCACACAGAAGAAGATCCAAAAGGACAAGGATGCTGAACCAACTGAGTTTGAGGAGACCCAGACATTATTTGACTTGGAAAATACCAGCCGAGAACATGAAAAACATTTACGAATCTGCTTCTCTAATGCTGACAGGATCGAGTTGCTGCTTTCCAGTGTGAAGGTCACTTTGCTGATTGCTTCTGTTTTTTTTTTTTTTTTTGAGTGAAACTTTGATTGAGATGAGTGGATCCAGTAGAGATTGGAAGATAGGCTATAGTAAATTTCTCTGCACGTTGTGACATACTGTGCAGATGATTTCCGTCGACCTGAATCTGGAGCTGAAGGAGCCGATCCAGTCTTTTTTTTTTTTTTTTTTAATATTGAAAGTTGGAAGAACAGAGGAAATCACAGAGACTGAAACTATTATTGAAAGAGCAATTCGGAGGAAGAGAATGAAAGTAGCAGAAACAGTCCAACTCAAGGACACACGCTGGTCAAAGAGCTAATCGAGCTTTACAGAAAACATCAAATTCGCAGAAGCAGAAGACTGTATTGAGGTAAACTTACAGGAAACTGTGTTTGCTTTGCTGCTTCTCTGTTGCTTAATTGTGCACTCCTCTTTCCGATGGCGCTTGCTCTGCTGCTGCTGTTTTTTTTTTTTTTTTTTTTTTTTGAATGATCCATTGAAGGATCAGATTGCGGAAGATTGGATCACATCATGCGCTAGCATAAAATTGCTCTGATACCATGTTAGGATTGAGAGTTTGCAGATAATTGAAAGAGAAAGAAGAATTAGTTTAGAGAAGGGAAGAGGGAGAAGAGAGAAAAGAGAGGGAAACTGAAATTTAAATTGTGTTGTATTGAATTCTGTTTTGCATACATTTGTTGTGTGTGCACTTCTCTATTTATACACATTACACTATTCTAGAATATTCTTCTATACTCTAACACTATGTAGACACTTTGGTTTCCAGCAGAAAACAAACTTTCACGCCATAGTTGTATAAGACCTTAGAGATAGCCTTACGTTTCAGAGTTAATCATAAGCCACAGACATTTCAAGAGAAGATCTTCATGTGAAGAATCAAAATAAACCTAACAAGTTACCTCCCGAAGAAAGCTTATTGTATAGCATTCCAGTCTGCAACCTTATTGAAGATATGGAAGAGATGCAGCTGATCTTGAAGATATGGATGATGCTGATCCTGAAGATATGGCTGATCATGAAGAGATTCATGCTAATATTATGTTTCCATATTTATCTTGTAAATTATTAGGCTGTAATTATGTCCTGATTTCTCTCCTTAATTGTAGGTCTTTCTAATGTATATAATCGGCTACTTACACAGTTCAATATACAAGGGATTATTCCAGTATTTTGGTTCTTCTTTTACATTCTGCTTCATGAATTTCACATGGTATCAGAGCCAATACTGATCCTTGGTTTCTAAAATCACTTAATCACCATGAGTGAAGAAAATTCCTCCAGCGTGGTCAAGAGTTCAACATCAAAATCGGTGTATGAAAACGACTCTTCACCTCCTTATTTCTTGAATTCTTCTGATAATCCAGGAGGAGTTCTTGTATCTTGTCTTCTGAAAGGAGATAATTATCCAACATGGAGGCGTGCTATGATGAATGCTCTTCGAGCCAAGAACAAATTGGGTTTTGTGGATGGCTCTTTACTCAAACCAGAGGAAGACATCAAAGAAATTCAAACCTGGGAAAAATGCAACTCAATGGTAATCTCCTGGATCTTTAATGCTCTAGCTCCAGAATTGCATGATAGTGTTGCTTATGTAGATTCAGCACATGAAATGTGGGGAGAATTGCAGGAACGTTTCTCTCAAGAAAACGTCCCACGTATACATGAATTAAAAAGAGAGATCTGTTTAGCCCAACAAAAAGATCTTACTGTGTCTGTTTACTACACCAAATTAAAAGGTCTTTGGGATGAATTGTCAGCCTACTCTACTGTCCCTTCATGTTCCTGTGGTGCAGGAAAACAAATCCTGGCAGAGAGGGAAACAGAGAAAGTGCATCAATTTCTCATGGGACTGAATGATCAATATGGAATCATTCGATCACAAATACTGAATATGGAACTGATACGTGCATGAATATGCATGCAAACCGCAACAAACCAGAAGGTGGCAATAGCACACGTGGTAGTGGAAGACACTTGGACGTGGATCATGCTTGGTCGCCAGATTGTTAGTAGGGTTTGCTATTGAATCAGTCAGCCTCCAGTTATTTTTAGTGTTAACAGTTAATAAGGATTCCTCGGAGGATCCCTCGTTTGTTTCCCATTTTCTAGATAGTTTCCCAATTTCTAGCATTGTTTGTTATTCAATTCATGTATAAAAGGGCCTGGTGGCATCCAATAAAGTTATCGAAAATTATCCAATACTGTCTCCCTCTTACTTTTCTGCTTCTTTTCTTACTCCCTAAATTCAACTTATCAGTGGTATCAGAGCCTGGTTTCACAACTTGTCATGGATACTCGCGGAAAAAGTAATGCTGAATTCCGGACTGAGGTCAATGACGCCTTAGCTAGGCATGAGTCTAGCTTTGATCAGGTGAATGCTGCCCTTCAAGCAGTGTTAACCGAACAACAAGCCATCCGCACCCAAAAACACCCAAACACTAACCCTCCCGAAATCAATCCCTTTGCATCAGAATCATCATCCCAGTTACACAGTTCTCGCAACCCAAACACCACTGGTCAAACTCACTCCCACCTCAAACTCTCATTTCCACGTTTTGATGGCAGTGAGCCCGCAGGTTGGGTGTACAAAGCCGAACAATACTTCGAATTTCAAGACATTGACTCTGCCCAGCAGGTCCAATTGGCGTCCTTCCATTTAGATGGAATTGCTCTCCAATGGCACCGATGGCTGACCAAGTTTCGGGGACCCCTTTTGTGGAGCGAGTTCGTCCAAGCCCTCTTGCAATGATTCGGACCCACAGACTACGAAGACCCATCGGAATCGCTCACTCGGCTCAGACAAACTACCTCTGTAGCAGCTTACCAAGAGGCTTTTGAGAGGCTCTCCCATCAAGTTGATAGACTACCTGAAAGTTTCTTAATAGGATGTTTTGTTGCAGGGCTGCGAGATGAAATCCGTATTGATGTAAAGATTAAACATCCCCACACACTGGCAGAAGCAATTGGGGTTGCACGACTGATTGAGGAGCGCAATCTACTGCAGAGGAAGACCCATCTTCCAATTCGGTCTTCTTCCATGAATTTACCCCCCAGGGCACCAGCAAATTCAGCAGCTGGAGTGTTGGGACCACCCCCATCACAGAGAGCAAACCTATCACCAACATCATTCTGGAGGATCACCAATCAAGAAGCTCGGGAACGAAGGGAAAAAGGGTTGTGTTACTATTGCGATGAGAAATTCAAGCCTGGCCATCGCTGTGAACGGCCACAGTTGTTCATGATCGAAGACAGCTCCAACACCATCCTGGAGGAAGAACTAACGGATACTGAGGACATCATCAATTCAGAGGACATGCCCGAAATTTCCTTCCATGCAATCGCAGGTGCTGAACACCCTCAAACCATACGGGTGTTGGGTCAATTGGGTAACAAGAAGGTGACCGTGCTCATTGACGGAGGTAGCACGCATAACTTCATTGATCAAGCGGTGGTGACCAAATTTGGGTTACCCATTAATCGCAGTAAGCAATTTCAGGTCATGGTGGCTAATAGAGAGAAAATCACCTGTACTGGGCAATGTCAGAGCCTCACATTACTCATTCAGGGCATAGCTATCACTGCCAATTACTATGTACTACCGGTCACGGCTTGCCAAGTGGTATTGGGTGTGCAGTGGCTTGAGACATTGGGTCCGATTGAAATGGATTTCAAAAAGCTCATTATGAGCTACAAAACGCATGGGGAGAAACACACCTTTCACGGGTTGAAGCACACGGGTCATGCTGCCTTCACAGAGAAGGAGTTTCATGGGTTACAAGGGAATGGATTCTTCCTTCAAATCATTCCCTCTCATCCCATCGATAACAGTAGCAGCCATCCACCGGAGCTTAAGAGCCTTTTATCCAAGTTCTCGCGGGTGTTTGAGGAGCCCACGGGTCTGCCTCCCTAGAGGGCCAAAGACCACCACATACCTCTCCAACCCAATTCCGGCCCGGTAAGTGTTAGGCCCTACCGCTACCCGTATTACCAGAAAACCGAGATAGAAAAGATGGTGCAAGACTTGTTGAAGTCTGAATTGATACGCCCCAGTAATAGCCCATTCTCCTCTCCTGTTTTGCTAGTCAAAAAGGCGGATGGGGCTTGGCGCTTTTGTGTGGATTACCGTGCTTTGAATGAAATCACCATCAAAGACAAATATCCAATTCCCGTGATTGATGAGCTCCTAGACGAACTGCATGGGTCCCATTACTATTCCAAATTACGATCCGACTATCACCAAATCCGGGTACGAGACGACGACATACCTAAAACAACATTCCGAACTCATGAAGGCCATTACGAGTTCGTGGTTATGCCATTTGGTCTCACCAATGCTCCGGCAACCTTCCAAAGTCTTATGAATGACCTTTTTCGTCCCCACCTCAGGAAGTTTATTTTGGTTTTCTTTGACGATATTCTGGTTTATTCCAAGTCTTGGGAGGACCATTTAACCCATTTGCACACTGTTTTGAAGATTCTAGCAGATAACACACTCTTTGCAAAAGAGTCCAAGTGCAGATTCGGGGTTACACAGGTTGACTACCTGGGCCATGTTATTTCCAACCAAGGAGTTTCGGTTGATCCTACCAAAATTCAAGCAGTGGTTGAGTGGCCTACCCCTACGACAGCCAAGGGGGTCCGCGGTTTCTTGGGGCTAGCTGGCTATTACAGAAAGTTCATCCGCCATTTTGGAGGAATAGCCGCACCACTTACCCGCTTGTTGACCAAAGATGGGTTCCAGTGGAGTGAAGACGCTGATTTGACTTTTCAACGTCTGAAGGAAGCCTTAACCCAGTCCCCGGTCTTACGCATGCCCGACTTCTCTCAACGCTTTGTGGTCGAGTGTGATGCCAGTGGGATCGGAATTGGTGCAATACTTTCCCAGCAGAATCAACCCGTGGCATACTTTAGTGAAGCACTAAAAGGGTCCTCTTTAACACTATCCATGTATGAGAAAGAAATGCTGGCCATCGTCAAAGCAATTCGTAAGTGGCGCCCATATCTGCTTGGAAAACCATTCACCGTTCGCACTGACCAGAGGAGTCTCAAATATCTCCTGGAGCAAAGGATTACTACCCCAGCACAGACACGTTGGCTTCCTAAAATTCTCGGCTATGACTATGTAATTGAGTACAAGAAGGGTAGCGAGAACCAAGGGGCTGACTCACTGTCCAGAGTAGTGGAGTTTCAATTTTTGTCCATCTAGTTCCCAAAGGCTGATTGGTGGCCCACTCTGCAATAGGAGGTGCAACAGGATCCATTTTATGTCAACTTCAAATCAACTGACCCATTCATGGTTCAAAGAGACGGAGTATGGTTCAAGAAGGGTAAGGTCTTTTTAAGCCCGAATTCTACTCTTATCCCTCAACTTTTGGCAGACTGTCATGCCACGCCGATTGGTGGACACTTTGGGTTCCATAAAACACTTGCACGTATTAAGCAAGATTTTACCTGGCCCAGAGTTCACATCACAGTGAAGGAATTCTTGCAGCAATGTACCACATGTCAACGCTTCAAAACAGATTGCATGAAGCCAGCTGGGCTGCTGCAACCCCTACCTGTGCCTTCCAAAGTTTGGACCGATATCTCCATGGACTTCATCGAAGGATTGCCTTCCTCACAAGGGTATACCTGTGTAATGGTGGTAGTGGATCGCCTGTCCAAATATGCCCATCTCATTCCGTTGAAGCATCCCTACACAGCAATCACGGTGGCCAAAGCCTTCATCTCCTGCGTCGTCCGCTTGCATGGTATTCCAGCCTCTATTGTGAGCGATCGTGACAAGGTGTTTATCAGCTCCTTTTGGCGCACCCTCTTTCAATCCCAAGGCACTCAGCTGTGCATGAGCTCAGCTTACCATCCTCAATCGGATGGCCAGACTGAAGTTGTCAACCGCATCCTTGAACAGTATTTGCGGTGCTTTGCAGGTGACCAGCCACGCAAATGGTTCGACTGGATTCCATGGGCAGAGTTCAGCTACAATACCTCGCTCCACTCTGCCACTAAGATGACGCCATTTGAGGTGGTCTATGGAGTGCCCCCTCCCAGTTTACTCACCTATGTTCCAGGTACCTCGAATGTTCAAGCTGTGGATGAGCATCTGCGCGATAGAGACTGTCTTCTTCATGAACTGAGGAGAAATCTGTTGATTGCCCAAAATAGGATGAAGAACCAAGCTGATCAACATCGCAGGGATGTCTCCTTTGACATTGGAGATTATGTCTATTTAAAGCTTCAACCTTACCGTCAATCCTCAGTGGCATTTCGAAGCTCAATGAAGTTAGCCCCACGGTTCTTTGGACCTTACCAGGTCCTAGCTAAAGTCGGAACACTCTCCTACAAGTTAGCATTGCCACAGGATTCCCAAATCCATAACGTGTTTCATGTTAGTTTGCTACGGAAATACTTTGGGCCCCTTCCTCCTACATCAACAGTGGCGAGCCTTCCTCCTGTTTCGGAATCAACTAATATTCTTCCACAACCTGAGGCTGTCCTGGACCGACGGGTTGTTAACAATGGGAAATATCTTCCAAGACATGAAATATTGGTCAAATGGGATGGTGCACCAGTGGAAGATGCTACGTGGGAGAATGAAAGGCGATTTATCAAGACCTACCCCACCTTCATCCTTGTGGACAAGGATTCTTAAGGGGGAAGGATTGATACGTGCATGAATATGCATGCAAACCGCAACAAACCAGAAGGTGGCAATAGCACACGTGGTAGTGGAAGACACTTGGACGTGGATCATGCTTGGTCGCCAGATTGTTAGTGGGGTTTGCTATTGAATCAGTCAGCCTCCAGTTATTTTTAGTGTTAACAGTTAATAAGGATTCCTCGGAGGATCCCTCGTTTGTTTCCCATTTTCTAGATAGTTTCCCAATTTCTAGCATTGTTTGTTATTCAATTCATGTATAAAAGGGCCTGGTGGCATCCAATAAAGTTATCGAAAATTATCCAATACTGTCTCCCTCTTACTTTTCTGCTTCTTTTCTTACTCCCTAAATTCAACTTATCAGCTTTTCCTTCTATAAACAAAGCTTATGCCTTTGTGACCAAAGAGGAAAAACAACTAGCTATGGAATCATTCGATCACAAATACTGAATATGGAACCTTTTCCTTCTATAAACAAAGCTTATGCCTTTGTGACCAAAGAGGAAAAACAACTAGCCATTGCAGGAATCAGCCGTGACCAACTGACAGAAGCAGCAGCCTTTAATGTCAAACACAACAGGTTTCCAACAAAGAATTTTGCAGGTGAACAACAAAGAGGAGAAACAAGCAAATTCCTTACAAAGGATTTTACAGCAGATCAACAAAGAGGAGAAACAAGCAGATTCAGGTGCTCATACTGTGATAAACCTGGACATTCCAAAGAAAAATGTTTTAAACTTGTGGGATATCCTTCAAGTTGGCAAAACAAAGCAAAGACTCCGAACTTTGCTAGACAAAACAGAAATTTCAGAAGGGAGTCAGAACATGTTTCATCCAACAATGCCATTGCTGAGTCAAGTCAGTCCACGGGTAAAAGCTTTAATCTCATTCAAGATCAGCTGCATCTCTTCCATATCTTCAATAAACCTCCCTTACCATTTGTGTTTTGATTATTAGAGAATAATATAGAAGCTTCAGCTTTTAGGTGAAATGATTTCTTAAAATAGCATTAGAGTTTTGTTGACCCAACGACCACGAGTTTGAATCTCACTACCCTCATTCTATTTAATAAAAAAAAAAATCAAATATAAGATAAAGTAGACATGTGTGCAAGTTTCAATCTCAAAAAGTTAACCACTCTCATTCTATTTGATAAAAAAATCAAACATAAGATAAAATAAATCTTTGTACAAGTTTCAAGCTCAAAAAGTTTTAACTTTAGAATCCACCGAGGCAGGAGAGTTTGTTCCCATGATTTCTGAAAATCAAAACTTGCAATCCATGTTTTCCGCATATTCAAAAGATTCATGTCGTCTGTATATGTGCAGTGTAGAGTTATGGAGCAACTCGAAGTTATCCATATTGGCAGCAGCAATGAATCATTCCTATCCACTTCAGATTTCACAGTCACGTCAGCTGGTGCAGACTCTAACTCATCTGACTCGTCAGCTGGTGCAGACTCTAACTCATCTGACTCATCATCGTCTTCTTGGTTGAGCAAGAGCGTGAAGGTCTCCAGGGTATATGAGATAGACGCACCATCTGGATTGTGAAAGGAGTCTATTTCCATGACCTTGACACAATAATCGTCTCCATACAAACATAAATTGACCGCCATATTGAGTTCTTCCACAGATGTAGTGCCAATGAGAAGACGAAAAGCATACAGTCAAGAAAACTGTAAGATCGCTTTGTCATAACCAATATTCCTCCCAAAACCATGTAAGAGTTTTGAAAGACATTCTACACAATCAGATTTTTTTTTATTATTATTATTTTAAATTAAATATTTTTGGTGTTTTTATATCATTTCATATTTTAATATCAATTTTTTAAATATTATTTTTAAATATTTTTAAATAAAAATTATTTTTAAAACAGGCTTGAATTTGCAGCTGGAGCACAGGCAAAGTTGTGAGCGAGACTTTTTTTTTTTTCTTTTCATGATAGAGATAATTTTATGCACGCTGAAATTTTTTAAATGATATAAGAGTATCTATAAATTCGCTCTATCTTATGAACTTATAATTAAGTAATTTACACTTTCAGTAAGTTGAAAAGTATTTTTCTGCACTCTAAATAACATTAATAATCTTTTTTTTTTTTAATTTAAAGATAACGAATATTTTTTACTAATTTGTGTATCAACCAAATTAAGATTTAGTTTATATAATCTTAAAGACATGTCCCTTCACTGTAAAATCTATTTAAAAAGAATTGTGGTGCTCTTTTTTTTCCGATAAATGACTTACAAGAAGGAGAGTGAGCTGCACGGTTGTCAAAATTGCAAGTTGACTCGAAAAATTGTACGATTTTGTGAGTCAAAATAACAAATATGGTAAAATCGGGTTGAAAAATTAGACCCCGTTAAAATCAAATAAAAATCATTAAAATCATATGGACTCTTAAAATCGGACCGGATCTGTTCGATTTTATGATCCCAGGCTATTCCACTAATCTGCAACTGCAAGACGCCAACTAGAGGCTCTCTCTCTCGCCACCTAGGCCATAGACTTAGACAATAATTTTTCTTTGATTCTCTTATATTGATTTAAATATTAACTTTAAAATCTATACTTAAAAAATTTGAAAACTTAAATTTTTAATTTTTACTTTAAATTATTTTTTTTTGGTTTTTTTGATCATTTTCATGTGGTGATATCAAAATAATTTGTTGGAGTTGGAGCTAATACTAGCAATATCGATGTTGGTACCAGTAGTAGTACTAATTGTTAGAGTATAGAAGAACATTCTAGAATAGTGTAATGTGTATAAATAGAGAAGTGCACACACAACAAAGGTATGCAAAACATAATTCAATACAATACAATTTTTAAATTTCAGTTTCCCTCTCTTTTCTCTCTTCTCCCTCTTCCCTTCTCTAAACTACTTCTTTCAATTCTGTAAACTCTCAATCCTAACATGGTATCAGAGCTGCTATTATACTAACGCATGAATTGATCCAAGCTTCCGCAATGTAATCCTTCAAATGGATCATTCAAAAAAAAAAAAAAAACCCTGCAGCTGTAGAAGATGAAGATGATCATCCATGCCGGTGCTGCTCCTCATTTACAACATCTCTCATGGTAATATCAGTTCTATCATTTTCAAATCTCCAGTCTCAGTAATACTTTTCAAATTCTCAAAAAAAAAAAAAAATTAAACAGAGCAGCAGCAGAGTGAGAATGCATGACTCACCGTTTCAATTCTTCAGAGTTCCTACAACAATTCTCTATCAAGTTCTCAATTCTCTTCTCTGTGTGAATTCTTCTTCACTCCTCTGATCTCAACATTTCTGCCACTTGATTCAACAAAAGATTCATCCCTGCCAGTCTCCACTACTGAAAAAAAAAAAAAAGTGCATCGTGAAGAAGCAGCTAAGAAAGTGTGATGACTCACCATTTCAATTCTTCAGCTTGTGAAATACATCTTGAAGGTCCTTATAGTTTTGAATCATTTCTTTGGCGACGACATTAACTGACAGTGCACCGCACCAGAGCAAGCTTTTTCGACTTTGGAGAGATTGAGTTGAAGAGTGGAGTTAATCCAATGAAGGATATCCGATCTGCCTATGAAATAAGCAAAATCCATCATGTCGATGTTGTTTGCCATCTCTCGCTCTCTATCTCTTTATCTCTCTCTCTCTCAATTTTTTGATGCTTTGAGTGAGTGAGGAATGTGTGTCTGTTTGGAGAGAGACAGATAGAGGCCGCTGGGGCTGTGTCTGAGAGTGAGATTGTGGAAGTTGAAGGAGCGTGTTGCTGTGGTATGTTGGTGAGGGTATGGAGGAAGGAGAGTTCTCAGAGGCTCGTGAGGATCTTGCTGCCCTAGAGAAGGATTATAAGGAGGCTGAGGCGTCGACGGAAAATCGAGAAGAAAATTAGTCAGAGTCTCAAAGATCAAGAGGAAGACGGAGATCATGGACAGCAAGAAGATCACCCTGGTGCTGATGGTTGCCGTGGTTTTTGTAGCCACCACTGCTCACTTCACCCTTGCCGTGCGCCAATTTCCACCAGTGCTCACTTCAAACATACTGCTGCAAAGATGGAAGCAACGAGCTGGGTTGTCTCCCCAGTGGAGGCTTCTGCATGTTCCAGCCGACGAATTGCTACGGAAATTGTGGATGCCTATATCCAGTCAGGGTCTGCTATGGATCAGGGCTGCGATGGAAACAGAGGAAGAAGATGATGAGAGAAAAGGCTGAGGCGGTTGAGAAGAATTCGTGTGAAAACCTAGATTTTGTGTTTTGTGTGCCGTTTTATGTCTCTCATCCTACCGTTTTGATAAAGATTGAAAAAAAAAAAGAGATTAAGAAAAACTTAATCCAATGAAGAAGAAGAAGAAGAAGAAGAAGAAGAAGAAGAAGAACATGAATTCTTACAAAGATTAAGAAATTCATCGGCAAATGAAAAACTTCAGAAAAACTGAAGTAGCCAAATGAAAAACTTCAGAAAAACTGAAGTAGACAAATGAAATTCAAACCCATTCTATCACCTCTCTTATCTCCCATTTCTTTTTTCTCATCCCTCTCTTCTCAAAGTCTTACAGAGACAAATGAAATTCAGGTCAAGAAATAGACCAATGAAATTCCTTCTCTTCTCTCATTTACATACTGTTTGTCAAAAGAATTAAGTACTCTTGTATTTCATTTTCATTGTTGCAATCTCATGCTTGGTTTATCAAATCATGAGATTGAGGGGGGATGTTAGAGTATAGAAGAACATTCTAGAATAGTGTAATGTGTATAAATAGAGAAGTGCACACACAACAAAGGTATGCAAAATAGAATTCAATACAATACAATTTTTAAATTTCAGTTTCCCTCTCTTTTCTCTCTTCTCCCTCTTCCCTTCTCTAAACAACTTCTTTCAATTCTGTAAACTCTCAATCCTAACACTAATAATCATTTCAATAGTAATGTTTTTGATGAATGTATTAGAAATAACGAGGAAGATGACGGTAATGAGAGTGATTTTAGTTTACATAGCACGCCAACAAAATATTTGTTTTAAATTTGTTAGTTTTTACCTAATGAAATTATATGGACATATTTGTTTTGTAATGTATTTTTAAGTTATTTTAAATCATGTATGAACCTTAACTAATGAAATTTTATGACCATAATTATGCTGTATTGTATTTAAAAATATTTTACTTATGATTTTAAGATTTTTCTACCTACACGATTTTAGCTGCGATTTTATGATTTTTGTACAGAAAAATTTCAGATATGATTTTACGAATCGAGTTTAGAAGTAACTTTCGTTCCGTGTCAAAATCACGATTTTGACAACCTTGGCTAAAACATATAATCTATGGCCATTTTACACTGTATCTCAAAAGTATTTTTAATTTTTTTTTTGATGAATGTATCTTTCAATAATAATGTTTTTGATGAATAATAATAAATAATAAATAATAAAAAAATTAATTATTTTTCTTACTTACTCTTTTGTTAATGTTTTTGAGTGTTTTTTGTCTCAGGATAATTTGATAATTTTAATTGTTTTGACAGTAATAGCAATAGTAATTTTAGATGTTAAAACTTTGATGTTGCTATTTTTATAATAGGGTGTGGTAATTTGTTTTATTATATTAAATTTCACATATATAGATATTATATTGTAATTTTGGACCAACAAAACCTAATAATTTCCTTAATCCCAACAATCATAAAAATTGTTTGCTCAGCCCGCAAAGTAGTGCGGTCAATTTTTTTAATTTTCAAGTCAAACGATTTTTTTTTCATGTAATAATTTTTATTTGCGTTTTATCATTTATTTTATTTTTTTATTTGCTCTTATGTTAATGTTTTTAGACTTTTTTTAGTCTTTGACTTAATTTTGTTTTTTGGTTAGATTCGAACTGTCAACAAGGCTCTGATACCATGTTAAGAAATCATTTCACCTAAAGCTCAAGCAAACACATTAATCTGGGAAATTTTGTAGTTTTCACAACACAACCCTGTTATGCACCTGTGACTGTGGAAGTGGCTGGTGCAATGGAAAACAGATATGTTATGAAGTGAAAATATGGTTTATGATATCTTTGCCACTCACCTGTTATGTGTTGCTTTAAGAGGGGGGGTAATATTCTTCCAATGTCAAGCCTTAGAAGAAACAGTTAGATTAGGTGTTCTTAAGATTTTATGAAGACTTGAAAGATTTTTTCTCTGTGAAAAGTCAATCATGGAAGCTAAATATAAATTCATCTTTGTAGCAAGAGTTTCTGTCAGAACTGCTGTGATGCATGCGGTCTTACGGCTAACAGGATTGGTACAAGTTCTGTGAGATAGTTTGCACCGACTTGTGATAAATTGTTTAATTATGCTATAAACCCGAGGCTCCTAACTGGGAAACAAGGCTTGAAAGTCTTGTTAATAGAAGGCCACTGGCATAAGTTATGGCCGCCGTAACCAGAGTTTATGAGAAATATAAACTGTTGCTTATGCTTTTCCTCGAATCCTCCCAACTGATCGACTGTTTTTCCATGGTTTCTTCTTCAACAGGAAGGGTCGCATGCATCATAGAGGACCTGCTCTCCCTTTTCCCTATTATTTTTAGGTTCTTTTACTGGTTTTTTCTATTTTTACAGCAACAATAAACTGCAAATCCAGCACCAATAAACTATTACAGGGTCATGTATTCCTGCTTCAGGCCAGTTATTCTGAAAATGATGTCGATTGCCCACGTCTCTTACAGCTTCTGCATTTTGGAGAAAAGTTGGATTCTGGAAACTGTGGGAATACATGTGATAGTTGTTCGAAGATCAAAACTCTAGTAGAGAAGGATGTAACTGAGAGCACAAAGCAACTGGTAAGCTTCTTACAGCTTGATCATTCCCCTCTTGCCTTTTACTTCTTTGATTGTTCTTTTTTTATGTTTCATTTCATTTTGATCATATTTTTTACTCCCCATTTATGTTTTTTTTTCCAGCTCTGTTAGACCTTTCTGATATCCTCTTCAGTAAGACGACTACTTTTGTTGGTGTCTTCAACCAACGACTTGGGTAGCTTCTTCTATTGCTCTGTGTAAGCTCTTTTTCTTTGAGAGTAATATTGTTGGCTTTTCCTACATTGATTGATTGTGCCGATGGTTTAAAGTTCCTTTGCTTTTGATGAGATTCAGAAGCTCTGTTCTGTTCTGCCGTTGGCATAATTGTGTATGAAAACTTAATTGTATTATATTTGAAAATATTTTACTTATGATTTTATGATTTTTCAATCAAAACAATTTTTACTTGCAATTTTACGATTTTTGTATAAAACTATTTTACTTACGATTTTATAATTTTATAATCCGAGTTTATATGATATTTAGGTGTTATGTCAAAAAAGCAAATTTAACAACTTTGGCTGCTAAGAAAGCAGGTGGTAGAGATAATAAAGAAGAGATAATTTATTATTTTAATGTATTTTTTAATAAAAAATTATTATTACAACACTGTTAAATTCCGACGATCCATCACTGTTGGGCTATGTTTTGAAGTTTTGTTGAAGTTATAGCTTAGTAGTTCTCATATTTACATGATATACTTAGCCGTATGATTGAGAATGGAATACACAACAGCAGCAAAATCTTATAGGCTATGTAAATGTATTTTAAAAGTATTTTGAAAAAAAATAGTTTATTTATTTATTTTAAATTAAAAAATTTAATGTTTTTAGATCAATTAGCAGTTTTTGATGTCAAAAATATTTTTTTTAAAAAAATATTATTTTGAACAAAAAATATTTTTAAAAATAATCTTAACTACAATTTCAAACAGATATAATGTGGGTTAGCATAACAGACCAAGCCAATTTTATGGTAGTATACGTAAGAAGTCTGAGGTGGTGCTGTTTTTTTTAGTCGAGAGATTTGTAAGAAAAAAAATTATGATTTTTGTAATCTTGAGTTTGAGTTGATGTTCAACTCTCAATTAATTAAGTTTAACAAAAATACAAATGTAATTGGATTTTCTGGTCATTTTTTATGGAGTTTATCCAATAAAATCTTATGATATTCAAATGAAAACTATATAATATTGATTATTTAATGAAATTTACTTTATAGAAATATAGAGTTTTCAAGGATATGATGTAATAACAGAGGGTTTGTGATTTATATAGCACGTCTCAAGTTCGAGTTAGGACGTTGACTTCTTATAAAAACTTGGGACAACTAGAGTTCAGTCGCTCATGTAGACTCACAAAGTATATTTTTCAAGGGATAAGATTTTTTTGTATAAAAAAAGAAATAAATAGATATAAATCGATAAGAAAAAAAATTAGATATCGATATTCTTATTATTTTTAATGGTTCGTGAGATCTATTCTCTTCTGTATTTAAATTTATCTCAATCTTCGAAGTATGTCGCATTGAGTAAGTAATATTATAGTTTGATCACCATAAGATTTTTTTTCATTACATAGCATAAATATGTGTCAATTTTTTTTATTTCAATTAGTGTTACACGTTACAAGAATTTTAATATATCTCCAAGTATTATAAAGTTGTCACTCACACATGTGCCTTAACTTTTTTAGATTAATGCTCAGAAAAAAAAAGGATTTTCTCTCTCTCTCTAAATCGTTATCAAAAACTCTAACAAAGCCAGCGTCCCTTCTCCTTCCTGTTAGGATTGAGAAAGTTTGCAGATAATTGAGTTTAGAGATGGGAAGAGGGAGAAGAGAGAAAAGAGAGGGAGACTGAAATTTGAATATTTGTTGTATTGGTATTCTATTTTGCATCTCTTTATTATGTGTGTACTTTTCTATTTATACACATTTCTTTTTTCTTTTTTTTTCATATTCCAGATTACAAATACAATATTCTAGAATATATCTTCTATACTCTAACACTTCCCATATATAAACTACGGAAAAAATAGCACATTTCATGTTATAATCTTTTATTTTTGTCTCTCCGATGCCCTAAGGCTTGAACATTATCTTTGCACGATGCATATCCTGCTCATTTGTTTATTAAAATATATTTATATTAAAAGATTAGATGAACAACATCCATGCATTTGGAACTGCATAAAGAAATCTGAATAGGATCTTCCCTTTTGTGTCATGTCATCATCTGCTAAAAAAAGAAAAAAGATAATGATAAGATGATATAAGAACTTGTTTATTCTGTTTTGGTTGATGTTATTTATTTTCAATTAGAACACAATATTTCAGTTTCAGAATATTTCGGCGCGTCTTTTCAGAGTTGTAATGTTTATATATATATCTAATTAAATATATTAATTCAAAAAATTTAGTCCAAATCCAAAAATAAAATTATTTAGAATTGTGCAATTTAATATAAAAAATACATAATAAAATTATTTTTTCTGAACAAAATTATGAACAAGTATAATATTACGAGAATGTCATCATCAATATTGAAAGGTCATTACATTTGCTGATTGCTTTAAAATTTTAGCATAATATATATAAATATGTTAAGAGACTCCTCCGAAAATTTCATCTCAATCTAACGGTCAAAGTAAGAGATATGATTCATATTGTAAAATTATTCATTATATAAAAAAACACTATTTGATCGAAACGGAACAGGTGGAACAAAACTCGAACATTCCGGCCCAAATTTAGGCGGAATTTCTGGAACGGGCTGAAATTTTAAGCGAGGTAAAAACTGTGCCATTTTATTTCGTTTTTTTAACTGGTACGAAATATTTCGGTCATTACGGTCGAAACGAAACAAAATTAACAACACTGCTTGTATCTTGCATGGAGTCAAATTTTTTTAACCACCCATTTAACAAATGTTAGATCCCTTACCTTCTGTTGTTTTTTATAAATATGAGGAAACTTCATTTCTCAAAAAACATATTTTGTGGACCCAAGTGAGCAAGTAAGATCTCGGCTATCTCAAACTCTTATAAAAGATGCATGTCTTGATTCGAATTCGAGACCTACTACACAAATCACAAACCATCTGTGATCGACTAACTTAGCTTCTGTCATTGGATAACACTACATAAGCAAAGGGAGATCCTATTGCATTATCAACAACCAAAAGGATAAATATGATGGTATAAAAAAAGAAAAAAGAAAAGGAAACATAAGCAGAGATTTGCGCATGATTGTTGGATGCATGAGCACCTTGAAAAATGTTGTCCGACCATCTCTTGAAAGTCTCCATTTATCTCCACTTTGTACCACTTAGAGCATCTCCAACCGAGTAGGCAAATGGAGAGCTAAAGGCAAATTTGTGTACTTTTTAGTTTTTTATCAATTGTCATCATCTCCAAAGAAATAGCTATTTGGACAAGCAAAATGGTTATTCAGTTGTTGAGCAGCTAAATATAGCTGGGCAAATGTCAAAAGGCAAAGTACATGTTACCGTTGCAATATTCCTTTTATGTGTAATTAAAACACGCAAAGCATGCATCTTCGTTCACAATTGAAACCGAAGCCATCGAAAAACACAATTTTTGTCAACGAGCGATTTGGTGAATTTGCAGTTTGAAGGAGAACAAAAGCTGAACAACCAGTGATCTAATTTTCTATTCAAAGGTTAACTTTCCAAACCGTTTCTATTTTGTTTTTCTAGCGTATCTACGAATCCAAATAGAGATGAGTGTGGGTATGTTTGTGATTGGTGGTGTGAGGTTTGTTTTTGGACTAATTGTTTGTTCTGGGAATTGCAAGTGTTATTCTTGACTTTGTTTTTGTTCATGGAAAATTGTGGACCGAAAATATTTCAATGCTGTTTGTTAATTTTAGTTATTATCAATTTCATATTTTTTTTTTCTGAATTCTTAATTTAATAATAAAATTGATAAGAAAGAGAGGGAACTTGACATCACTAATAAATATAGATCATGTCGGTGGCTTAGGTGGCAAAATTTGCTAGAAAATGTAAATGGAGCAGTTGGTTTTTTGACTGAAGGATGAAGTAGAGAGTGGGGGAAGCGGAGAACTTTTAGATTTTGATTAACTCAAATACGCCGACAGAATTATCAACAAGATTTTTATTGATTTTGTTTTATTTTATTGCAATTTTCATTGAAAATTGTGGACCGAAAATATTTCATTGTTGTGTGTTAATTCTCTGATAATGTTCATTAGGGTTTACGTCCTATATATATATATATATATTATCAAAACCTAACTTTAATTTTCAATTTAAATAAAGTGATTAAAAATCTTATATATATTTTTTAAGGTGACTTGAAGAATGAAATATTTGTGACAACCAAAAAAACTAGAAGAAAAAAAAACTTATCTGTAGAGTTTTAGGCAAAGAAACAAATAAAGGAAAATCTCACACTGTGGTTATATTATTAACATGTATTTATACTAGAATTACATGAGTAATTGAAGCCTATTTTCTAGGGATTACAGAATCATAGTTGAACATAAATTGCTCCTCCTTCATTATCTCTTGCTATGAATCAGCGATCATACTCCTCCTTCCTTATCTCTATTAACAGCTGTACCATTACCTTTATCATTCCCCCTCAAGCTCAAGGTGGTCTGGACCCAACGAAGAGCTTGTCACGATTTGAAATGAATTTGTCCAAACATAGAGGTTTCGTCAGAATATCAGCAATTTGAGCCGTTCCTGCAACATGTTCGAGTAATAGAGAGCCAGTGGCAACACGTTCCCTAACGAAGTGCACATCTATTTCTATGTGTTTGGTGCGATGATGGAAGACTGGATTCTTGGCCATAGTGATCGCACTTACGTTATCACAGAACAGCTTGGGAGGTGGAAGACAACAGCCAATTGATTTTAACAAATTCATGAACCACATTAGTTCGGCAGTGGTGGAAGCTATGGCTCTATATTCCGCTTCAGCTGTAGAACGAGATACCGTGGCCTGTTTCTTGGCACCCCATGACAATAAATTCGCACCCATGTAGATGGCGAAACCAGTGGTTGATCGTCGATCGTCCTTACATCCTGCCCAGTCAGCGTCGCAGAAGCCATGAAGGGCAGTGAAGCTTACGGGAACAAAACGAAGGCCAATGTCGAGAGTGCCTTTGAGATAGCGAAAAATTCTTTTAGCAGCTATGAGGTGTGGTTCCCTTGGTGCATGCATGTACTGGCAAACAAGATGAACGGCATACGAAATGTTTGGACGAGTGAGCGTGAGATATTGCAATGATCCCACCAGTTGTCGAAATAGCATGGGATCTGTTAACAAGTTTCCATCATTGACCGATAGGCTGGTGCTGGATGCTAGAGGTGTAGCAACTGGTTTGGCACCATCCAGGCCAAACTTGTGGAGAAGAGACAGAAGATACCTTGTTTGGGTAATTGTGAGTTCGGCTTTGTTGCGTGTCACCTGCAGTCCAAGGAAGTAATGGACATCCCCAAGGTCTTTCATTCTGAAAACAGATGAGAGATGTGTAATAAAGTCATTGATTTGAGCTCGAGAGGACCCAGTAAGCAGGATGTCGTCCACGTAGATCAGTAGAAGTAGAACATCAGACCCTTGCTGCTTGTAAAATAATGACTGATCATAAGGACAGCGAGTGAAGCCCAACGTCTGGATGTAATTGCTGAATTTCAGGTACCAAGCACGGGGTGCTTGTTTTAAGCCATACAAGGCTTTATGCAGAAGACAGACGTGATTTGGGTGATTAGAGTCCTTAAATCCTGGTGGTTGTGCCAAATAAACACGTTCCTGTAAGTCACCATGGAGAAATGCGTTGCTCACATCTAGTTGCCTGATTAGCCACCCACGAGAGAAACCCATACTGAGAATTAGCCGAATAGTTGCTGGTTTGACAACCGGGCTAAATGTTTCATCAAAATCTAACCCTGGCAGTTGAGTAAAGCCACGAGCCACAAGTCTGGCTTTGTACCTATCAATGGTGCCATCAGAGTGTGTTTTCACTTTGAAAATCCATTTACTGCTAACCACATTCATGTCAGGTGTCTTCGGCACTAGAGTCCATGTTGAATTGTCATGCAAGGCAGCCATCTCATCTTGCATAGCTTGCTGGCAATGAGGAATGCGAAGTGCTTGGCGATAAGAAGAGGGCTCAGACGGCTGAGCTGTATAGTCTGCCAAAAAACACATGGGAATGGGATGCCTGGTTGTGAGAAATGTTTTTGGTTTGAGATTGCTTGTCTGAGCACGTGTCACCATTGAATGAGCACGGGGAGGTAACATGGATGTTGGACAGGTTGCAGTAGTGGCAGGTAAGGTTGATTGTGTAGTGGCTTGTGATGCTTCCACCTCAGTATGCATATCAGGATAAGTGGCAGCTGTTTCTAAGCGGTCGACCGGTGCAGTGTTGTCTTCCAAGTGGTCGACCGGTTCACCAGGATAAGTGGCAGATGTTTCTAAGCGGTCGACCGGTGCAGTATTGTCTTCCAAGTGGTCGACCGATTCACCCCTCTCATTGGAAGATATATCAGGTTGCGCAAGATTTCTAGGCAACGATCTCAACTAAAATAAGGAATTTGCATGCGGTGAGAAAGCAGCAGTTTTGAAGGGGAAGTGCAGCTCATTGAACTTAACATGTCTGCTGATATATAGGCGACCAGAATTTTGTTCAAGACAATGGTAGCCTTTATGATGTGCTGAGTATCCAAGAAAGACGCAGCAGACTGATTTGTATTGTAACTTGGATCTGCCAAATGGTGACAGCAAGGGATAACACGCACAACCAAATACCCGTAAGAATTCAAGACTAGGTGAGGAGCCAAATACCATTTCATGGGGGGATTTATGCTGTAGAGCCGAAGATGGAAGATAGTTTATGAGGAACACAGCAGTTTGAAATGCAGCCGTCCAGTATTTGGTTGGGACAGACGCATGAGCCATTGGAGTGAGTCCAGTTTCAACCACATGCCGATGACGTCTTTCAGCCAATCCGTTTTGTTCTGGTGTTCCAGGACATGATCTTTGATGAATGATGCCATGGGCTGCAAAGCAACTTTGCAAAACAATGTTGACGAATTCTCCCCCACCATCACTTTGAATGATTTTCACAGTTGTAGCAAACTGGTTTTCCATGCGTTTAATGAACATAGGAAATATAGTAGCTACCTCAGACTTGCGAGCCATAGGAAATAGCCATACATAACGCGAGTATTCATCAATAATAATCAAATAAAACTGAAAACCATCAAAAGAGGTGACCGAAGCCGGACCCCAAACATCCGTGTGCAATGTATGCAAAAATTCAGTGGCATAAGTCTGCCGAGAACTAAATGGAAGTTTTGTAGATTTTCCAAGCATACAACTTTCACAAAATCCTATTTTTCCATGTAAAGAAGGTAAATCCAATCTGCCAATAATTTGAGGATTTGGATGGCCCAATCTCGCATGCCACAGACTGCCTGGAACCTTGTTTGCAAGAAAACTGAATGCATGATGTTGAAGTTGTCGCAGGTTGATGGGATAAAGACCATCTGTCATGAGCCCTTTAAGAAGCACTTTCCTTGTCTTCATGTCCTTAAAGAGAAACCCCCATGGATAAAACAGAAAGTAACAATTATTATCTCGTGTAAATTGAGAGACAGATAATAATTTCTTTTTGATTTCAGGCACAACCAGCACATTATTGAGCTTAAGAGCAGTAGTGGGTAGAGTAGTATGTCATTTGCCTACTATAGTGAGACCATTACTATTGCCTACCATAATAGTATCATTACCAGAGTATGAATCAATACCTTGCACCTCACTTGGGTTTGATGTCATATGCTGATTTGCACCAGTGTCTGGGTACCAGCTGTCATCTGCATTTTCTGATATTTGCATAGCTGCGAATGCCTTATACTGGGCAGCATCATCTTCTGAAGTAAAGCAGCCATCAGCTTTATGGTTTGGTCCTCCACACCTGAAACACGTGATCCCTCCTCTTCCACGGCCATAGTTGCGAGTTGTGCGAGTGGGTGGTGACTGCTTTGATCTGGGATAATTCTCACCTGATCGGGTATTGTAGGCTTCTCTGCCACGCCCCTGAAATTGCCCTTTAAAATAGCCTCCAGATCGTTCACGTTCACGTATGGCATAACCTTGAGGCTTTTGCTGAGATCGGTTTCTGTTGGAATAAAAAGCCACATTTGATGTGGTTTTAGTATTTTGAATCCTGAGTTCAAAATCACGTAATTTGCTGATTACACTTTCAAGTGATGGGAACATGTCTCTCGCATTAAGTGCTGCCACAATTGGATCAAATTCTGATCCTAAACCACGCAAAATGCAAACAATTAGGTCATCCTCATCCATTGGTTTGCCTGCACCACGTAGTGATAGAGCCAAGGATTTGGCTTTGTGTAAGTAGTCTTCCAAGGAACAAGATCCTTTGCAGAGAGTCTGCAACTCTCCCTTCATGTGTTGTATTCGATCTCTAGTGTGACTTCCATAGAGAGTTTCTAACACCATCCAAGCATCATGACAAGATTCACAATTGATGACTTGGGAAAGAGGACCATCAGATAAAGAGCTGTTGATCCATCCAAGGATCAACTAGTCCGTGCGCAGCCAAGTTGCTGCTGCTGAATTTGGTTGTAAGATGCCATCTGCATCTGCAACACTGGCATCTGGGCATGTGATCTCGTTGGTGACATAACCAAGGAGACCGTGACCCCTCAAAATTGGTGTGACTTGAGCTTTCCATAACAGGTAGTTGTTTGAGGCAAGTTTGGTCGAGATATCAGGTAGTTGAGTTTTGGCTAGGGATGGCTCGGGGGCAGAGATAGATGAGACAGATGATGTAGATGAATCCATTGTAGGCTCTGATACCATGTAGAGTTTTAGGCAAAGAAACAAATAAAGGAAAATCTCACACTGTGGTTATATTATTAACATGTATTTATACTAGAATTACATGAGTAATTGAAGCCTATTTTCTAGGGATTACAGAATCATAGTTGAACATAAATTGCTCCTCCTTCATTATCTCTTGCTATGAATCAGCGATCATACTCCTCCTTCCTTATCTCTATTAACAGCTGTACCATTACCTTTATCATTATCAACGGACGAGTATTTTCTCATATCGTTTTTTATAAAAGAAATCAATTTATTGTAATAATTAGTCTGTACATATTCTACAAATCACTCCTTTGTCGGTGATTTTCATTTGGATCAAATCCTTGCGTGCGTGTAATAATATTCTTCTTCTTTTTTATTGGAAGCATTGTATTATTACTACCACCTTTGCGTGCGTGTTTTGCGGGGGGTGGGGGCGGCGGCCGGGGTCGAGGGTTGATGATTTCACGTTTAAGACATGGTCAAGATGGGCAGCACATCATGTTTAACTAGCCATGGTAAGTTCCTAACTAGGGTAAGGACGAAGGGTTACCCCTTTCCAAGGGTGGTGGGCTTCGAAGGTTCATCGTTTTGAAAATTTAAACGTGGTTTCCGCTTTATTATTTGCAAAGAAACAATCCAGGCTCTCTCTTGATAGAAAGTCATGTCACAGATTCCAACATATAATCATAATGTAAGTGAAAAACAAAGAAAAAAACAGCGAAACCATGGAACATAGCGCCTAATGTTTCATTTAAAATTTGGCGAGGCACCTACCCTCCTAGCGGGAATCAATTCACATGGTGGGGTACTTGCGAGTTTTGACAGATCCATTAGTTTATCCAACAAAAATCTTTTTTTTTCCATGTGTTTTGTAAGTCTTTCGTTAAAATTAATAATCTCAGGGAGCTAGCACCAAGGATTTCTAATATAAATAGCCAACGACACAAGCTAATATGATCATCACAAAGCAGGAGCGACCTGAGGAACACAGTATCGATTAGATACAGACAGAGGGGGAGAGAATTTGATAATAGATTGTTACGAGAGCAGTGTTAGGAAATGGGGATATGCAGATTGGGTTTTCTCGTGGGGTTTTTATGGTTTATGGCCATGGATTGCATGGCCCAAAGCAATACTCATCACTATAATTTTGTTGTAAGCCTTCACTTCTTCTTCTTCTTCTTCTTTTTTAATCTATAGTTGACCTAATCGAAAATCCCATTAAATGTTTCAGATAAACGCTAGAAATATTGACTTGTTCTCTTCAAATGACACTAATAACGTTTTTTTTTCTTTTAATTGCAGCTACAACAGGCCCAGTTTACAAGATTGTGCGAAACAAAGACTATGCTTACTGTGAATGGAAGTTTTCCAGGGCCAACAATACATGCTCGTAGAGGAGATACAATTTATGTCAACGTGCACAATGAAGGAGAGTACGGTGTCACCATTCACTGGTAATCTTTCTTTCTTTAGATTAAAAAATACTATAAAAAAACAAAAAAAAATACTTTAATTTGTAGACCTTGGCGTACGTTTCATTAAATCAACAATTTTCTAGATATGTAGGTCCAAGCGAGCCTAACATTTGTTTTAATATTCTTATATTTCAGGCATGGAGTGAAGCAACCGAGGAATCCATGGTCTGATGGTCCAGAAAATATCACACAGTGCCCAATTCAGCCAGGAAAAAACTTCACATACGAGGTCATATTATCTAACGAGGAAGGAACTCTATGGTGGCATGCACATAGCGACTGGAGTCGAGCCACGGTCCATGGTGCCATTGTCATTTCTCCGGCTCGTGGAACCACTTACCCGTTCCCTGCGCCTCATGCAGAACAAACAATTATCCTCGGTAGGCAACGAGTTCCATCATGAATTATTATTTGTTCAAAAAGAGAGTTTCCAATCAACTATCTCAGATTTCCTTTCTAAACTTTACATTTAACTTTTCTTTTTTTTTTTTTTTTTGCAGGATCTTGGTTTAAGGATGATTTGAAGGCAATAATTGACGATGCTCTTGCAGCTGGTAGTGAACCTGCAATATCCAATAGTCTTACCATCAATGGTCAGCCAGGAGATCTATATCCATGCTCCGCAGGTAAGCCATGCATGCCGTAACTCTCTGAATAATTTGGAGATAATTGGGAAAACTCAATCATCATCATCAAGACTATATTAGTTTCTCATGTTTTTCGTATCTGGTGCAGAAAACACGTACCGTTACCAGGTCAATTATGGCAAGACTTACCTTCTGCGAGTTATAAATGCCGTGATGAACGAAGAACAGTTCTTCGGAATTGCGGGACATAGCCTCACCGTTGTTGGACAAGATGCGGCATACATTAAACCTATAACCACCAACTACATAATGATTACACCAGGTCAAACAATGGACATTTTGGTCTCAGCAAATCAGACTCCGAGCGATTACTACATTGCTTCCAGAACTTTTGCTGATGGTACTGGACCTCCATTTGATAACACCACGACTACAGCTATTCTCCATTATAATGGCAATTATACCACCCCTTCAGCTATTCCACTCCCACTCCTACCACGATTTAATGATTCTGCAGCTGCAGATAGCTACACTGGTCGTGTCAGGAGTTTAGCTAGCAAAAACCACCCCATTAATGTCCCTCAATCAATTAACCGGCGTCTTTACATTGCAATTGGTTTGAATTTTCTGCCTTGCACGGCGGCAACATGTGTAAACAGTACTCGGGTAGCTGCTAGCATGAACAACGTTAGTTTTGAGGCTAAGCCGATTGATATACTGCAAGCCTACTACAGAAGTATTGATGGAGTTTTCGACAGAGATTTCCCAAGTGAGCCACCGAAGTATTACAACTTCACTGCAAATATGAGTATTGACGTCACTACAGCCACAGGAACGAAGGTGACGATGCTGAATTACGGAGAATCTGTCGAGATAGTCTTTCAAGGGACTAGTTTACTAGCCGAAATGAACCATCCTATGCATTTACATGGATTTAGTTTCTACTTGGTTGGCACAGGAAAAGGTAATTTCAACAATGTTACTGATCCCAATTCTTACAATTTGATTGATCCACCAGAAATCAACACTGTTGCACTTCCTAAGAGTGGGTGGGCTGCCATCAGATTTGTTGCCGACAATCCTGGTAAGTCCTCTGAAAGATATCCCTTGCCAATATATCAAGTTTTCTAGTCCACATATAGCTTAACAGTGGAGACAAATGGAATATTTTAAGCACTTAATGTCTTTTCCAAAGTCTTGATGTATAGCGATGTTAAATATGGATCCAATTTTTCAGGGGTCTGGTTCATCCATTGTCATCTGGAGAGGCACTCGAGCTGGGGCATGGACACGGTTCTCATTGTGAGGAACGGCAAAACAAGGGCAACAAGTATGCGCCGTCCTCCGGCGTCCCTGCCGTCTTGCTCTTAATCCTCTGCTCACGAGTGGATCAAATGATTGTTTAATCAAGATTTAACTGTTTGAATTTTTTTTTTTTTATTGAAGCATTGATTTGAATAAATCCTTTAGAAGGAACATTGCATGTGTAACTGTAATGTAAGATTGGTTTTCGTGATGGGCAATTGTCAACCTTTTCTTGGCTATTAATTATAAAGGAATTTCTTGCATAAAGCCGCTTTATTTCCTTTTACACTCCATGTCGGTATTTAAGTTTATGTGCCTATGAAATCATTATTAGAAAATTGAAAAAAACTTTGGAAAATTTCACCGGAGATCTCTAATGAAAATACAAACAAAATAATTTCATTATAGTAACTAAAATTATGATGAAATTGAAAAAATAAAAATTCTAACAACAATTTAAAACATCAGTAATGTTGATGAAATTACCAACAAAAAAATCATTAATAATCTCAAATGAATTAAAACTTGACGGTTCTTCTTCTCCATACCATTTTTTCTTCTTTTTCAAAACAATAACTCCTCTCTCCCATTTAATTAGCAAATTCAGCCACCCCCTTCACAAATTCAGCCACCCAACCTGTTGGCATCGAATTTCTCTCTCTTAGTTCCATTTATGGTCAAGCTCCACTCCACCATATAAGCAAGTGAATTCATTGAGATTCATTTGTAGTATTTGTTGTTTGCTTGTCAATCTAAGTGTTTTAAAGATTTTTCCTAGAAAATTTTTCCAACGAATTTGAAGTTGATTATGATAACAGGTTATAAGAGGTCATTGAATTGTGATATCATAGTTTACAGGATACATTGATTTTATTCAAATTATATTGGTATCAATATATGAATTAGAGTACATCATCACTATGGTATGATTGAAATAAATAAAATAGGTAGATTTTACAGTATCATTGATGTTTTTACTTTTGAAAAACAATATCAACAAATATATTATACATACACTATTTTCTTTATAAAAAATTATAATACAGTTGATTGGTTATCCATTATGAAAACTAAATCCAGAAGACGTGTCCAAATTGAAGATGATAGCAATGAATTGATTGGGCGAGATGGTGTATTTCAAATGGATTACTTGTATTTCAATTCCATCTCTTAAAATTTAATTTTTATATTAATTTTGGTCCTTATTTTTATAATTGCTATTTGCTTTTTTCTTATCATTTTTTTATTGAAATTTTTTATCTATCAAATTTGGTCCTCATTTTTTTTATTGTTACTTATTTTATTTGAAATAATTTATGAAATGTTAATTATTATTATTTTAATTTATTTACCTTTCATTTTTTTTTAAATTTTTAGATTTGATCTCTATTATTTTGATTATTATTTATTTTATTTGAGATAATTTATGAAATTATATTTTTTTTCAATTTCATTCTCATTCAACTTTTTAATTTGTAAGATTTGTTCCTCATTATTTTAATAAACTTGAAAAAAAAATTAATTTATTAATAAATTATTTTCTAGTTCATTTTCCATAACATAAACAAACACTGAAAAATATTTTCCAGTTCATTTTCCATAACACTGTCAAACATCGGAATTCACTTTCCCCGGAATTCAATTTCCAAAAGAAAACCACTTTCCAGCAAACAAACGGGGCCTTAGTGGGAGTGGGAAAGCATGATTAACAAGTATGAAAGTGAGAATTTACAACCCAGTTGAAATAGGGCCATAAATAAGGACAGCCATAGGGCTCCAACTTATCCTAAGCTGTCTTTCAATAATTTAATTCCACTTTCCAGCATTGTTTTACGAGCAGAATACATCACTTTAAGCTTTTGTGCACATGAAGAGCAAGCATCTTTCAAACCCACACCGAATACTGATTTCTGACTTGGGACACAGAACAAGTTATAGGTTCAAAACAATTTCTTTTCTTTTTTCTTTTTTTGGGATTAGAGAAAATCCTACCGAAAAATATATTTTGTGGACACAGGTGAATGACTAAAATCCCGTTACAGTTTCCTGTCACAGTTTCCCTCTTGCTTTTGAACGAACTAATGATAGACAATCACAGAACATCAGCGAAGGAAAAAATTAGCAAGCAGGGCAGCATTATTAATAACCTCAATCCTTCTCTGCACTTTTGCTTCTCCATCAGCCTCAATTGAATCCAATTTAAGCAACTGTGTCATAAGCAATTCTGTCAAGACAACAAATTCTTTGTCTTTAATTCTGTTCAAAAGCATACCGAAGTACATGAAGATGATAAAATCAACCATCCTTTTTCTTTAATTCAACAAAGAAAAAGAAGGCGAATATAATGATGATGAAAATGAAAGAGGACGAGGGTTCCCACTAAAAACATGTGCAATTGATGTAGATGTGATACAGCAACGTGTAATAAAATTGATATTATATAACTCAAATATTTATTTATGGCCGACAATGTCAGCTATGGATTTTTCAATAGATATGAAAACATCTCGCTATTTTTTTAATAAGTTATCAATAGAATGTAACTAAATAGGAAATATAGAATGTAACTAAATAGGAAATATTGTATATATTCCTATGTGGTAAATCTCTACCATTACTATTGTATATTGCCCTACACATATATATAGAAAGAGTTGACTAACTATTAGGTTAAGCCTCCTAATTATTTCTCAATTTGGTATCAGAGCCTAAATAAATTAAAACACCTCTTCTCCTCTCTGCAATGGATCCCTCTCAGCCGGCAGCCACCTCCTCCCCTGCAGCAGCACCGATTGTGCCTTCCTGCACTCCTGCCGCAGGACAACTTTCTTCTTTAGCATCAGTTATGCAGACGCCACAAAATACAGATGTTGGCCATGCTCTTCTCAACCCCAATAATGCTCCTCTGTTGCCAGCCTCTTCTGCATCCTCTGTCGTGACAATTGTGTCCCTCTCCCACACTCATCAAGTCATCTCTTTAAAATTGACAAACACCAATTATTTGTATTGGCGAATGCAGATGAAACCATATCTCTTAGGCCAAGGAGTTTTCAACTTTGTTGATGGTTCAAACTCCTGCCCCTCTTCACACACCATTGCTGCCGATGGTCTCTCTCTTCAGGTATCTCAATCCTTTCTTCATTGGAAGCAACAAGATCAACTCATTCTAAGTGCCTTGCTCTCTTCGCTGTCCATGGAAGTTCTTCATCTTGTTGTTGATTGTTCAACCTCATGCGCTGTATGGCACACACTTGAGCAAGCTCAAGCTTCTACATCCAATTCCCGTATTATGCAACTTCATGGTTCTCTTCAAGACCTTAGACAAGGTGATGATTCGGTAACTCAATTTCTGCAAAAAGCTAAGACTTTATTTGATGAGCTAGCAGCTGCTGGCAGGCCTATTTCGCTAACCGATTTCAATCTATATGTGTTTCGTGGACTTCGCGGAGAATTTAAGGACTTAGTGACAAGTCTTATTACAAGGGCAGATCCTCTACCATATGCAGATTTGCTTAGTCATCTGCTAACTCATGAATTTGTTCATAAAACTTCTCACTTGTCTATGGGACCTGCTGCCATTCATGCACCATTGCTGCCCACGCCAAACATCCCACCTTCAGCACTACTCTCTCACCGTCAGTCTTCTGCCCAGTTTGGACGCAACAGGGGGTGTTCTTATGGCAGCTGGCGGAATCAACAAAGTAATCACAGAGGCTCTCGGTATTCTGGCTCCAGGTCTGATTTTCGCAGCTTCCATAACACTCCCAGCAAAGACAATAGAAACAACAGCTGGCAGGGAAATTGGCAGCGAAACAGGGGAGCCAATTCCCGCTGCTAGTCGTGCAACACGTTCGGGCACACTGCTCCTCAGTGCTCCCAACTTCAGCAACGTGGCTATGAACATCAGAATAATGCAAATCTGGCACTACAGAATTCAGCAAGTACTGCTGACTGGATCCCGGACACAGGTGCAAATCAACACGTCACACCTGACCTTGCAACTCTAACTGATTCGGCACCTTATCTTGGTAATGATTTCTTGCATGTTGGTGATGGTAAGGCCCTTGACATATCCCATGTTGGACATACTATTTTACATTCCCCAAAACGCATGTTTACATTGACTAATGTTCTTCGTGTACCTCACATTACCAAACCATTGTTATCTGTTCAGAAATTCTGTCGTGATAATCATGTTTATTTTGAATTTCACGATTCTATGTTTTATGTGAAGGATCTCGTCACCAGGGAGGTTCTTCTTTCCGGTCGGAGTCATGATGGTCTTTATGTTCTCTCCGAGTCTTCCGCTATGTCAGTTCATCAAGCTTTTTGGTCTCCTTGCATTTCCGCGACTACCGACCTGTGGCATCGTCGTTTAGGTCATCCAACTCCTCGCATTTTGAATTTATTAGTTTCTGAAAATAAAATTATTTGTACATCTAGACGATCTTTTACTCAATGTCAAGCATGTCCTTTAGGAAAATCGTCCCGTTTGTCATTACGACCGACGGGTCACAAAACTTTAAATCCACTTGAATTAATTTTTAGTGATGTTTGGGCCCCTGCTCCCATGTTTTCCTTTGATGGTTTTTGTTATCTTTGTTGATGCGCACACTAAATATATCTGGTATTATCCACTTGTTGCGAAATCTGATGTATTTTCCACGTTTCAACGTTTTCAGACTCTTGTTGAGCGTCAGTTTTCTCGTAAAATTAAATCTGTTCAAACTGATTGGGGTGGTGAATATCGCAAATTAAATAAATTTTTTGAAACCATTGGCATTCACCATCGCCTAATTTGCCCTCATACTCATGAACAAAATGGCACAGTTGAACGTCATCATAGGCATATTGTCGAAACTAGTCTAACCCTTTTAGGCTAGTGTCATGCTCCATTGCGCTTTTGGAATTATGCTATGGAGTCATCAGTATATCTTATTAATCACATGCCTACTCTTGTCCTTCAAAATAAATCTCCTTTTGCGTGCTTGTTTGATCACACTCCTGATTATAACTTCCTACGTACTTTTGGGTGTCTTTGTTTCCCATTTTTACGTCCATATAATGCTCATAAATTAGATTTTCGGTCTTCTCCATGTGTGTTCTTAGGCTATAGCTCGTCTCATCTTGGTTATCGCTGTCTTGATTTAGAGTCTGATCGTATCTATGTATCCTGTCATGTTCGTTTTCATGAAAGTGTCTTTCCTTTTAAGAAATCTGAACAGGTAATAACTCCCCCGGTACCACCCACTACACCTACCTACCTTCCATCATTGCAACCTCCTTCATGTCTTCAGCCTACCCATTCCCAAATCAGCAGAAATACCAACACATCTTTGCCCGTTGTTTCAGCTGACCCTGCCTCACCATCCCGCACTGCCATACTGTCACCACATGCTTGTCGTTCCACTGATTTTTGTGCAGGAACAGGTTCTGATTTGCAGGTTTCAGGAGCAACACAGTCTCGGTCTGAAACCGATATGTCCAGCCCGACAGCAGGTTCACCATCGCCTGCGGTGCAGCCCAGCACCTTCCCGGGTTCACCTACTGGTCTAAAGCTTTGTGTTGACCTCTCTTTTTATCCTCTTCAGCACATTCCAGGTACAGGTACTGCTGCTCCTTGTCCCGCTGTTTCTAAACACCCCATGGTTCTTCGTCCAAGACAGCCCAAGACAACACTGATCACCACCACGGCAGCCTCATCTGCTGCCTCCTTCAGTCGGGTAGGTACTCCTCCCTCGCATGAGCCACTTGTTTTTAATGATGCAAACAGATATGAGGCTTGGTATAATGCTATGCGTGAGGAAATTCAGGCGCTACGCGCAAACAGCACATGGACTTTAGTGCCGTTTCATCCATCCATGAATGTTGTTGGTAGCCGATGGGTCTACAAAATTAAACGCATATCTGATGGTAGTATTGAGAGGTATAAGGCGCGCCTGGTGGCTAGGGGCTTCACTCAGCAGGAAGGTATTGATTACTCAGAAACTTTTAGTCCTGTTATCAAACAGGCAACGGTACGTTTGGTATTCTCCATTGCAGTTTCGAGTGGTTGGAAAATTCATCAGCTTAACATTCATAATGCCTTCCTTAATGGTGTACTTGATGAAGAGGTTTACATGAAACAACCTCCAGATTTTGTTGATTCTGCTCTCCCAGGTCATGTGTGCCGATTGCATAAATCTTTATATGGTCTAAAACAGGCTCCGCGGGCTTGGTACACGCGTCTGAATGACTTCTTATTATCCATTGGTTTTCGTGCTTCTAAAGTGGACACCTCATTGTTTATCTTCTCGGTTGGTAGCGACATTTGCTATCTCTTGGTTTATGTTGATGATATTCTACTTACGGGTAATAATGCTGCTTTGCTGCAACGCCTCATTCAGCTACTGAGCTCAGAATTTAAACTTCGGGACTTGGGTGATGTTCATTATTTTTTGGGTATTGAAGTTAAGTCTACTGGTCTGGGACTTATGCTTTGCCAACATAAGTATACACTTGACATTCTCACGCGAGCTGATATGTTATCCTGTAAACCCGTTGATACTCCTATTTCGGCATCCAAAGCCGCAATTATGCCAGATCCATTATTTCCTGATGCTACTCGTTTTTGGCAACTTGTTGGTGCTCTCCAATATCTCACTTTCACACGCTCGGATATCTGCTTTGCTGTTAACCGGGTATGTCAGTTTATGCATGCCCACGCAGAATCTCATTGGGCTGCCGTGAAACGCATCTTGCGGTATCTTCGTGGTACAGCATCACATGGTTTACATATTACTCACAGCTCTTATTTTGCTTTACATGGTTTTACAGATGCAGATTGGGCCAGTAGTATTGAGGATAGAAAATCTACGAGTGGCTATCTTGTGTTCTTTGGTCAGACGCCGATTTCGTGGAAATCAAGTAAGCAACGCACTATTGCTCGCTCTTCGACGGAAACTGAGTACAAAGCCTTAGCTGATGGCACGACCGAAGTTATCTGGCTTCAGTACTTATTAACGGATCTTCAGATTCTGACTACTTCTGCTCCTATCATCTGGTGTGATAACCTTGGTGCCACGTATTTGTCTGCAAACCCTGTTTTTCATGCTCACACAAAACATATTGAAATTGATTATCATTTTGTCCGAGATAGAGTTGCGAAGAAAGAGATTCAGATCCGTTTTATTTCCTCTCAGGACCAGCTTGCCGATGTCTTCACTAAACCACTTCCTGGTCCTTCGTTTACTGCTTTTCGGTTCAAGCTTCGGGTTGATCCTCCACCCTCAGCTTGAGGGGGCGTATTATAGAATGTAACTAAATAGGAAATATAGAATGTAACTAAATAGGAAATATTGTATATATTCCTATGTGGTAAATCTCCACCATTACTATTGTATATTGCCCTACATATATATATAGAAAGGGTTGGCTAACTATTAGGTTAAGCCTCCTAATTATTTCTCAATTGTTATCAATAGAATAACTTGCATACACGAAATCCACGATGAGGGTTTCATCAACGACATTATTCCTTTAATAATTAAGAGGCTGTCAGACATAAAAAATAAACGTAGATGGAATATTCTGTAGGCTCTAGCAATTTTCTGGTGCTGAATTAAAATGACTATAAACAATAAATTGCTGAAATGAAATCAGGAGTTCGGCATTAAGAACAAAACAAAATAAGAATTATGCGATTTTTTGGATGCTAGAAAACTCATCTCCTGAAAAATATATTTTGTAGGTCTAGTTAGGCGAGTAAAACCATGGTTATTTCAAATTCTTATAAAGAATATATGTCTTGATTTGAACTTAAAACTTGTTGTTCGAATCACAAGTTTTTTATCATCACGTCGTCCTGAAAAGCTTGGTACTATGTGAGATGGTAAATGCAGTAAAAAAATAACTCCCAGTTAAGAGAGTATAGAAATGATAATCAACCCCAATGCACACAAACAAAACTTGTGTGTTTGTGACACGTTCATGCATGTGAACGAGAAAGAGAGCGAGAGGGAGCCAATAGGTCCTTGCCATTATATTCGGTGTCTATTTTATGTTTGCAATTTCCTTTTCTTTCTTTCTTTCTTTTTCCTGACTCTGGTTACAGTTTTGTATGTAAACTTGAAGTTCCATGATCACAATCACTGGCTCCAAAAACCAAGGTAATGTTTCACTTGAACATATGATTTCAAGATGTGGTGAGATTTCTCTAAAACAGGCATGGTTGGATATGATCGGGGTGTTTGACACAACGTTTTAAAAATATTTTTGAAAAAAAATAAAAAAAATATTTTTATTTTTTATTTTAAATTAAATGTTTTTAGTGTTTTTTGATCATTTTCATGTGCTGATGTCAAAAATAATTTTAATAAAAATAAAAAAATCATTTGATATATTTTTAATCAAAAAACACTTTTAAAAACAACTTCAACCACACTCTCAACCACTCAAGAAATAAACATAGGAGCAAAGTAACAACATCCTAGAATAACATATGTTCATTCAAACATGCATCGTAGAGAGTGCAAAGAAAAGTGGTGGAGGTGTTCGTGGGATTTGGAGGAGGTGAAAGGGATTGTTATATATATATATAATAATCGGAAAGATTTATTAAAATACATGCTTAGCCATTTAGAGGATGACCACCATGAAAAGATAATTTTTTTTTTTATAGAAAGAAGTATATATAAAAAAACAACTAGAAATATATTTAATATTTATTAAAATACCATCATTTGGTATTTGTTCAACTTCAAATACAGTACAGTCAGCACTAATATGAAGATCATTGCTTGTGTAAAAAAATGAGATTCACAATGTCTTAACCAAAAACAGATAATCAATGAATTGCAAGAGAAAACTATGAGTCCAAATCTGGTTTAGCATCATTGGAAACCAAATTAAATCTTTTTAACTAGATGCTGTTACTTTAAGCTGTATAAAATGGAAACATATAAAAAGAAGAATTGGCTTGAAGACGTGAAAATACAGTTTTTAAGATGTTTATTTATCCAGCACAAAGACAACACTTTTATGATACAACTAAACCCTCTAAAACTTTGAAAGATTACAAAGAAGAGACAAAAAAGAAAATACAAGATGGAATCACCGATGATGTATTTTGATGGAATTGTCGTGGGATGTTAATGATGGAATCATCGACAGTATATTCTGATGGAATCGATGGCAAAATCTTTTTAAAAAATGTTTATTTTTTTGAAAAAAATTACTGATGACTGTTTTATTAATGGATGGTTCTTGCCCGTGTGTTTGTCGGAGAAATAATTTCCCTCCAGAGACGCCTATGTAGACACTTTGGTTTCCAGGAGAAAACAAACTTTCACGCCATAGTTGTATAAGACCTTAGAGATAGCCTTACGTTTCAGAGTTAATCATAAGCCACAGACATTTCAAGAGAAGATCTTCATGTGAAGAATCAAAATAAACCTAACAAGTTACCTCCCGAAGAAAGCTTATTGTATAGCATTCCAGTCTGCAACCTCCCTTACCATTTGAGTTTTGAAAATTGGAAAAAACTCTGATACCAATTGTTGGAATGTAGAGGTGCCCACTATTTCTTGAAAAATTCTAGCCCTTAGCTAAGAATTAATTGAAATATTTCAGCCCTTAGTTGAAGAACAAAAAACAAAGAGATCAATGGGTAAAAACTCAATATATGTTTTTTATTGTCATCCCTCTAATTTTATTTATAGAGAAAATCAAAGGCATTACAAGAACCCTAATCAAACACAAACTCTTAAACTAATCTTATTATAGATAAGATTTAAACTAGAAGTAGAAAAGAACAATCAAAGCACATCACTAAATGCTAGAATTTAAATGACTAACATTAATAAAAAAAACTTATCACTAATTTGTAGCAGAATTGGAACCAAATTCTTCAACACTCCTCATTGGTTCCAAGGCTGCAAATATCTATCTTCTCCTTTAACTCTTTAAATTTGTAGCATTCCAGTCTGCAACCTCCCTTACCATTTGAGTTTTGATTATTAGAGAATAATATAGAAGCTTCAGCTTTTAGGTGAAATGATTTCTTAAAATAGTATCAGAGTCTTGTTGACCCAACAACCACGAGTTTGAATCTCACTACTCTTATTCTATTTAATAAAAAAAAATCAAACATAAGATAAAGTGGACTTGTATGCAAGTTTCAAGCCCAAAAAATTAACTACTCTCATTCGATTTGATAAAAAAATCAAACATAAGATAAAATGGACCTGTGTACAAGTTTCAAGCTCAAAAATTTTTCACTTTAGAATCCACCGAGGCAGGAGAGTTTGTTCCCATGATTTCTGAAAATCAAAACTTGCAATCCATGTTTTCCGCATATTCAAAAGATTCATGTCGTCTGTATATATGTGCAGTGTAGAGTTATGGAGCAACTCGAAGTTATCCATATTGGCAGCAGCAATGAATCATTCCTATCCACTTCAGATTTCACAGTCACGTCAGCTGGTGCAGACTCTAACTCATCTGACTCGTCAGCTGGTGCAGACTCTAACTCATCTGACTCATCATCGTCTTCTTGGTTGAGCAAGAGCGTGAAGGTCTCCAGGGTATATGAGATAGACGCACCATCTGGATAGTGAAAGGAGTCTATTTCCATGACCTTGACACAATAATCGTCTCCATACAAACATAAATTGACCGCCATACTGAGTTCTTCCACAGATGTAGTGCCAATGAGAAGACGAAAAGCATACAGTGAAGAAAACTTTAAGATCGCTTTGTCATAACCAATATTCCTCCCAAAACGATGTAAGATTTTTGAAAGACATTCTACATAATCAGTTTTTTTTTTAAAATTAAATATTTTTGGTGTTTTTAGATCAATTTCACATTTTAATATCATTTTTTTTAAATATTTTTAAATAAAAATCACTTTTTTAAAACAGGCTTGAATTTGCAGCTGGATCCAGGCAAAGTTGTGAGCGAGACGTGTTTTTTTTTCTTTTCATGATAGAGATAATTTTATGCACGCTGATTTTTTTTAAATAATACAAGAGTATCTATAAATTCGCTCTATCTTGTGAACTTATAATTAAGTAATTTACACTTTCAGTAAGTAGAAAAGTATTTTTCTGCACTCTAAATAACATTAATAATCTTTTTTTTTATTTAAAGATAACGAATATTTTTTACTAATTTGTGTATCAACCAAATTAAGATTTAGTTTATATAATCTTAAAGACATGTCCCTTCACTGTAAAATCTATTTAAAACGAATTGTGGTGCTCTTTTTTTCCAATAAATGACTTACAGGAAGGAGAGTGAGCTGCACGGTTGTCAAAATTGCGAGTTGACTCGAAAAATTGTACGATTTTGTGAGTCAAAATAACAAATCTGGTAAAATCAGGTAGAAAAATTAGACCCCGTTAAAATCAAATAAAAATCATTAAAATCATATGGACTCGTAAAATCGGATCGGATCGGTCCGATTTTACGATCCTAGGCTATTCCACTAATCTGCAACTGCAAGACGCCAACTAGAGGCTCTCTCTCTCGTCACCTAGGCCATAGACTTAGACAATAAATTTTTTTTGATTCTCTTATATTGATTTAAATATAACTTTAAAATCTATACTTAAAAAATTTGAAAACTTAAATTTTTAATTTTTACTTTAAATTATTTTTTTTTTGGTTTTTTTGATCATTTTCATGTGGTGATATCAAAATAATTTGTTGGAGTTGGAGCTAATACTAGCAATATCGATGTTGGTACCAGTAGTAGTACTAATAATCCTTTCAATAGTAATGTTTTTGATGAATGTATTAGAAATAGCGAGGAAGATGACGGTAATGAGAGTGATTTTAGTTTACATAGCACGCCAACAAAATATTTATTTTAAATTTGTTAGTTTTAACCTAATGAAATTATATGGACATACTTGTTTTGTAATGTATTTTTAAGTTATTTTAAATCATGTATGAACCTTAACTAATGAAATTTTATGACCATAATTATGTTGTATTGTATTTAAAAATATTTTACTTATGATTTTATGATTTTTCTACCTACACGATTTTAGCTGTGATTTTATGATTTTTGTACGGAAAAATTTTAGGTATGATTTTACGAACCGAGTTTAGAAGTGACTTCCGTTCCGTGTCAAAATCACGATTTTGACAACCTTGGCTAAAACATATAATTTATGGCCATTTTACACTGTGTCTCAAAAGTATTTTTTTTTTTGATGAATGTATCTTTCAATAATAATGTTTTTGATGAATATATTAGAAAAAGTGAAGAAGATGACGGTAATGAGAGTGATTTTAGTTTACATAGCACGCCAGCAGAATATTTATTTTAAATTTGTTAGTTTTTACCTAATGAAATTATATGGACATAATTGTTTTGTAATGTATTTTTAAGTTATTTTAAATCATGTATGAACCTTAACTAATGAAATTTTACGACCATAATTATGCTGTATTGTATTCGAAAATATTTTACTTACGATTTTATGATTTTTCTACCCTACATGATTTTAGCCGTGATTTTATGATTTTTGTACGAAAAAAATTCAGGTATGATTTTATGATCTGAGTTCAGAAGCGACTTTCATTTTGTGTCAAAATAGTGATTTTGACAACCTTGGCGACCAACAACAAATACCAATCACTACCTACTTTCTTAAGAAAAATTATCCTTCGGAGACTCCAAAACCTTCGGCTGCTAGCATTGTTATCAAACTCGCGTTTCAATTCATAAAATCATAAATTTTCAGCTGCTACCAATGTTATCAAACTCATATTTGAATTAGTAAAATCATACAATTTTACAAGTAAAAACTATGAAACTAGTAAAATCAGATTAAAAAATCAAATTTCATTAAAATTGATCCAAACTCTGTAAAATCAGGTAAAATTGTAAAATCAGACCGGATCATTCTGATAATATACAATATACTAAAAGAGCTCAGTGTTTCACTGTAGACTCGCCATTTTTCGTCCGTGCGTCGCGCGAGTTCGTTCGCCTTTTTTTTCTTCTCGTTTTTGAACAGTGATTTAACGAAAATGCCCCCCGAAAACGACAAAAAACGCCGCCAGGCTGAGGGGCTCCGTGGTCATTATGCACATCGGACCGGTCTGGTCCGCCCCGCCGGTCTTTTGCTTATTTTATTATTTTTCAAAATTTGCTAAATACGGTTATAGCCCCTAATAAGACAAAAACGGTGACTTGGGTACAGGGGTAGGCCGGTAATTGACCTTATTTTTTTATTATTTCTTTCGGTAACTGTCAGGGCCTGAGGCGCACGCGCCAGACGGTTTTTCGCCTCACTCCTTTTCAGGTGGCGAGTGTAGCGTCCTACGGTGACCGGAGATGAGCTACCGGTGTCTTCCTCGATGCGCCTCCGCGTGGTCTTCCTCCCGAGGCGGCGCGTTTCACCAAACGATGTGAGTGGACGCGGCGGCAGCCGGTTAAAGCCGCTGGCCATGTTTCTCTCTCTCCTGCACGTAAAAGTGCAGGAGAGGCCCCCGTGTTTTTGACTTTTGCACTTCGGTCCCTCAGCTTTCAATTTCGTTTATGGTCCTGATTTCTGTTATATAAGTTTTGATTTGGTTCGATTGAGTCCTCCTGATTGAAATTAATTAAATGTGCAAGTTTCACTTCGGTCCTGCTACTTTTAATTTCCGGATTGGCTGTAAATAGCTCAATAAATTTGGTACCCAAGTTTTGATTTTTTCACCTTTGTCCTTTAATTGAAATTGATAATAAATGTGATTTTCATTTCAGCCCTTAAACTTTTAATTTTTGATTTAAATCCCTTTATATTTGATTTCCATTTCAGCCCTTATACTTTTATTTTTTTATATTTCTCGAATAATCCCTACTTTTGTCCATGTATATATAAGTGTGCTTAGCACAATAATAATAATAATAATAATAATAATAATAATAATAATAATAATAATAATAATAATAATAATAATAATAATAATAATAATAATAATAATAATTTAATTGTTTTTCTTGCTTACTCTTTTGTTAATGTTTTTTAGTTTTTTTTCTTCGGATAATTTGATAATTTGATAATTTTTATTGTTTTGACAGTAATAGCAATGATAATTTTTATTTTTATTTTATTTTTTTGTTTTATCTGTTGTTAAAGTTTCTAGGATATTTTTAGTCTTTCATTTATATTTGTTTCTTTCATTATTAACATAATAATAATAATAATAATAATAATAATAATAATAATAATAATAATAATTTAATTTAATTGTTTTTCTTGCTTTCTCTTTTCTTAATGTCTTTGACTATTTGCTTTTTCAGGATAATTTGATAATTTTTATTGTTTTAATAGTAATAGCAATGATAATTTTAGATTTTAAGGCTTCGATGTTGCTATTGTTATAATAGGGTGTGTTGAGCTATTTTATGATATGAAATTTTGCATATATAAATATTATATTTTAATTTTGATCCAGCAAATCCTATAAAAATTGTTTGCTCAGCCCGCAACGTAGAACATATATTTTTTTTAATTTTCAAATTAAATGATTTTTTCAACTAATAATTTTTATTTTTGTTTTATCATCTATTAAATTTTTTATGTGCTATTTCTTTTAGTTTTTTTATTGGTTTTATTATTATTATTTTCAAGTTAGATGAATTTTTTTTGCCTGATAATTTTGATTTTTTTTTTGATTTGATCTTTTGTTAAAGTTTTTATGATTTTTTTAGTCTTTCATTTATTTCTGTTCTTTATTCATTATTAACACAATAATAATAATAATAATAATAATAATAATAATAATAATAATAATAATAATAATAATAATAATAATAATAATAATAATAATAAAATAATAAAATTAATTATTTTTCTTACTTACTCTTTTGTTAATGTTTTTGAGTGTTTTTTCGCTGAGGATAATTTGATAATTTTAATTGTTTTAATAGCAATAGTAATTTTAGATGTTAAAACTTTGATGTTGCTATTTTTATAATAGGGTGTGGCAATCTGTTTTATTATATTAAATTTCACATATATAGATATTATATTGTAATTTTGGACCAACAAAACCTAATAATTTCTTTAATCCCAACAATCATAAAAATTGTTTGCTCAGCCCGCAACATAGTGCGGTCAATTTTTTTAATTTTCAAGTCAAACGATTTTTTTTTCATGTAATAATTTTTATTTGCGTTTTATCATTTATTTTATTTTTTTATTTGCTCTTTTGTTAATGTTTTTAGACTTCTTTTAGTCTTTGACTTAATTTTGTTTTTTGGTTAGATTCGAATTGTCAACAATGCACTGATACCATGTTAAGAAATCATCTCACCTAAAGTTCAAGCAAACACATTAATCTGGGAAATTTTGTAGTTTTCACAACACAACCCTGTTATGCACCTGTGACTGTGGAAGTGGCTGGAGTGACTGGTGCAATGGAAAACAGATATGTTATGAAGTGAAAATATGGTTTATGATATCTTTGCCACTCACCTGTTATGTGTTGCTTTAAGAGGGGGGTAATATTCTTCCAATGTCAAGCCTTAGAAGAAACAGTTAGATTAGGTGTTCTTAAGATTTTATGAAGACTTGAAAGATTTTTTCTCTGTGAAAAGTCAATCATGGAAGCTAAATATAAATTCATCTTTGTAGCAAGAGTTTCTGTCAGAACTGATGTGATGCATGCGGTCATACGGCTAACAGGATTGGTACAAGTTCTGTGAGATAGTTTGCACCGACTTGTGATAAATTGTTTAATTATGCTATAAACCCGAGGCTCCTAACTGGGAAACAAGGCTTGAAAGTCTTGTTAATAGAAGGTCACTGGCATAAGTTATGGCCGCTGTAACCAGAGTTTATGAGAAATATAAACTGTTGCTTATGCTTTTCCTCGAATCCTCCCAACTGATCGACTGTTTTTCCATGGTTTCTTCTTCAACAGGAAGGGTCGCATGCATCATAGAGGACCTGCTCTCCCTTTCCCTATTATTTTTAGGTTCTTTTACTGGTTTTTTCTATTTTTACAGCAACAATAAACTGCAAATCCAGCACCAATAAACTATTACAGGGTCATGTATTCCTGCTTCAGGCCAGTTATTCTGAAAATGATGTCGATTGCCCACGTCTCTTACAGCTTCGGCATTTTGGAGAAAAGTTGGATTCTGGAAACTGTGGGAATACATGTGATAGTTGTTCGAAGATCAAAACTCTAGTAGAGAAGGATGTAACTGAGAGCGCAAAGCAACTGGTAAGCTTCTTACAGCTTGATCATTCCCCTCTTGCCTTTTACTTCTTTGATTGTTCTTTTTTTATGTTTCATTTCATTTTGATCATATTTTTTAGTCCCCATTTATGTTTTTTTTCCAGCTCTGTTAGACCTTTCTGATATCCTCTTCAGTAAGACGACTACTTTTGTTGGTGTCTTCAACCAGCGACTTGGGTAGCTTCTTCTATTGCTCTGTGTAAGCTCTTTTTCTTTGAGAGTAATATTGTTGGCTTTTCCTACATTGATTGGATGTGCCGATGGTTTAGAGTTCCTTTGCTTTTGATGAGCTTCAGAAGCTCTGTTCTGTTCTGCCTTTGGCATAATTGTGTATGAAAACTTAATTAGTGAAGTTTTATGGCTATAATTGTATTGTATTATATTTGGAAATATTTTACTTATGATTTTATGATTTTTCAATCAAAACAATTTTTACTTGCAATTTTACGATTTTTGTATAAAACTATTTTACTTACGATTTTATGATTTTACAATCCGAGTTTATATGATATTTAGGTGTTATGTCAAAAAAGCAAATTTAACAACTTTGGCTGCTAAGAAAGCAGGTGGTAGAGATAATAAAGAAGAGATAATTTATTATTTTAATGTATTTTTTAATAAAAAATTATTATTACAACACTGTTAAATTCCGACGATCCATCACTGTTGGGCTATGTTTTGAAGTTTTGTTGAAGTTATAGCTTAGTAGTTCTCATATTTACATGGTATACTTAGCCGTATGATTGAGAATGGAATACACAACAGCAGCAAAATCTTATAGGCTATGTAAATGTATTTTAAAAAAAAATAGTTTTTTTATTTATTTTAAATTAAAAAAATTAATGTTTTTAGATCCATTAGCAATTTTTGATGTCAAAAATATTATTTTGATATATTTTTGTCAACGAGCGATTTGGTGAATTTGCCGTTTGAAGGAGAACAAAAGCTGAACAACCAGTGATCTAATTTTCTATTCAAAGGTTAGCTTTCCAAATCGTTTCTATTTTGTTTTTCTTGCGTATCTACGAACCCAAATAGAGATGAGTGTGGGTATATTTATGATTGGTGGTGTGAGGTTTGTTTTTGGACTAATTGTTTGTTCTGGGAATTGCAAGTGTTATTCTTGACTTTGTTTTTGTTCATGGAATTGTGGACCGAAAATATTTCAATGCTGTTTGTTAATTTTAGTTATTATCAATTTCATATTTTTTTTTTCTGAATTCTTAATTTAATAATAAAATTGATAAGAAAGAGAGGGAACTTGACATCGCTAATAAATATAGATCATGTCGGTGGCTTAGGTGGCAAAATTTGCTAGAAAATGTAAATGGAGGAGCAGTTGGTTTTTTGACTAAAGGATGAAGTAGAGAGTGGGGGAAGCGGAGAACTTTTAGATTTTGATTAACTCAAATACGCCGACAGAATTATCAACAAGATTTTTATTGATTTTGTTTTATTTTATTGCAATTTTTATATATTATCAAAACCTAACTTTAATTTTCAATTTAAATAAAGTGATTAAAAATCTTATATATATTTTTTAAGGTGACTTGAAGAATGAAATATTTGTGACAACCAAAAAAACTAGAAGAAAAAAAAACTTATCAACGGACGAGTATTTTCTCATATCGTTTTTTATAAAAGAAATCAATTTATTGTAATAATTAGTCTGTACATATTCTACAAATCACTCCTTTGTCGGTGATTTTCATTTGGATCAAATCCTTGCGTGCGTGTAATAATATGTCACGTTACTAGCAAATTGAAGAAATAAAATATGGATTTTCGAGGAATCCAAGCCTCCAATGAATTTAATTGATAAAATTGTTCAATACATTTTAATAAGACTCCAGATAATAAATACTAAAAAAGAATAACAAACTACCGGGTTCCTAGGACCCCCAGTATCCCAACTCTAATACTTAGCTGATTTCTAGCCATGAACTTATTGACTAATTCTTAACTGGTTACAGGACACGTAACCATGACTCAACAGTAATAACCCAAATTAAATAACCGAGACCCAATTAACTCAACCCGAATCCCATTTAATTTAATACTAGACTTGTAACTGGACTAGTTACTACCCAACTAAACTACCCATGACACTGCACCCAACACAATTACTTTTGCCTGCCGACAAGTCCCTTCTCTGTAACGACTAGACCTTCAGCTGCAATAACACCACGTGGACGGCTGGATTAAGCAACATGGACGGCTGATATCCACGGCAGGACAGCAATCACGTGGCACGTGACATTGCCCCCCTTTTCAGAAGACCTTGTCCACAAGGTCTGGAAAATTTGAAACCAAGAAATTGTATTCCTCCCACGACGCCTCTTCTGCACCCAAACCTCGCCATTTAATCAAGAGCTCCGTGACAGCGCGTCCCTTCTTCTTCTTCATTCTCCTCTCCAAAACTTCCTCAGGCTCCGGCCTCACTACCCCCTCTCTGTCCGTGGGTGGCAACGTAACTACAAGCTGATGACGACGACCCAGCTTCTCCTTTAGACACGAGACATGAAAAACTGGATGAATCTTCGAATCCACAAGCAAATCGAGCTTGTAAGCCACTGAACCCACCTTCTCTACCACCATAAACGGTCCATAAAACCTTGGGGACAGTTTCATATTTTTGCGCCGAGCCACCGTCTGCTGTTTGTACGGTTGCAACCTCAGGTAAACCCAATCCCCTTTGTTAAAGCTCCTTTCAGTTCTTTTTAGATCAGCAAACTTCTTCATACGATCCTGTGCTTGCTGCAGATTCGCATGGAGGATTTTCATGATCTGCTCCCGCGTCTTCAAGGTACGTTCTACCTCCTCCACTCTAGTAGTACTTGCAGTGAATTGTAATAATTTTTTTTTTTGGGGGGGGGTAACCATACACCGATTCAAACGGTGTTAATTTTGTTGATGCATGTATGCTAGTGTTATACCACCATTCGGCCAAGGGTAGAAACCGAGACCATCCCTTAGGTTTATCCCCCGAGAAACACCTTAGATACTGCTCAACCAACTTATTAACAATCTCGGTTTGTCCATCACTTTGAGGGTGATAGGCTGAAGTGAAATTGAGATTTGTGCCCTGTAATTTAAAAAATTCTCTCCAGAAAGAACTTGTAAATGTAGGGTCTCGATCCGTGACAATCGAGTTAGGCATACCATGCAACCGGAATATACTGTTAATAAAAACTTGAGCAATCTTGGCTGCTGTATAAGGGTGGGAAATGGCTATAAAATGTGCATACTTAGACAACCGATCCACCACCACCATAATGACACTGTACCCCTCCAAAACAGGCAGCCCTTCAATAAAATCCATAGAAATTTCAGACCAGATGCTAGTGGGTATGGGTAATGGCTGTAGTAAGCCTGGAGAATGGATGTTCTCATATTTGTTTTGCTGGCAGATGTCACACTCCCTTATAAATTTCCTTATGTCCCCCTTCATGCCTGTCCAGTAAAATTCTGCTCTTGCCCTATGTAAGGTTTTATGGAAACCAGAGTGGCCCCCTGTTGGGCTGCTATGTACTAAGTGTAGTATCTGTCCCCTCACTTCATCAGATGATGGAATAACTAACCTGCTCTTGTAGAACAGTAGTCCTCTGCTTTCCTGATAATGCTTTCCCACTGTTTTTCCTTGCTGCAAATTTGTGATAATGTGCTGAATATTAGCATCTGCTGCATAATTGCCTTTAATCTGCTCTAACCAGTCAGTGGCTGGCCCTGTGATTGCTGTAATTGATGAATTTGTTGTTGATTGCTCTTTAAATTCCATGTTTCTAGATAAAGCATCTGCAACCTTGTTATCTTTTCTTGCCTTGTATTCTACCACAAAATCATACCCCAAAAGCTTGGTGATCCATTTCTGCTGAAGTGGAGAGCCAATCTTTTGCTCCAGTAGGTACTTTAGACTTTGATGATCTGTCTGAATTTTGAAATGGTGACCCAACAAATAAGGTCTCCATTTTTTTACTGCCAACACCAATGCCATAAGCTCTTTCTCATAGGTTGATAGCTGTAAAGCCTTCCCATGAATTGCATGACTCATATAAGCTAGTGGTCTCCCCTGTTGCATCAAAACAGCCCCCACACCAATACCAGAAGCATCACATTGAATAACAAAAGGAATAGAAAAATTAGGTAAGGCTAAGACTGGAGGGTTAGTTACAGCTATTTTTAGATCCTGAAAAGCCCTCCTTGCCACATCAGTCCATTGGAAGGAATTCTTTTTCAATAGGCTGTGAGGGGGGATGCTATAATACCATAGCTTTGAATGAATTTTCTGTAGTAACCAGTTAACCCCAAGAATCCCGTTAATGATTTAAGATTAGTCGGCAGTGGCCAATCTAACATAGCTGCAATTTTACTAGGGTTGGCCCTCACTCCTTCTTTTGAAATTAAGTGCCCCAAGTAGTCTATTTCCTCACACGCAAAACAACATTTAGACTTTTTGGCAAATAATTGGTGTTTTTGTAGGATATCCAAAACAGTAGCCAAGTGTTGAATATGATCAGAAAAATTATGGCTATAGACTAGAATATCATCAAAAAATACCAAAATGAACTTCCGAAGATGGGGTTTAAAAATGTCATTCATGAGACTTTGGAATGTAGCTGGGGCATTAGTTAGACCAAATGGCATAACTAAAAACTCATAATGGCCCTCATGAGTACGAAAGGCTATTTTTGGTATATCCCCGGGATTAACCCTAATTTGGTGATACCCGGACCTTAAGTCCAATTTGCTGAAAATGGTAGCCCTATGCAATTCATCTAAAAGCTCATCCATAATAGGAATAGGAAATTTCACCTTTACTGTCTCTTTATTCAAAGCCCTATAATCAACACAAAGTCTCCAACTACCATCTTGTTTCCGAACAAGCAAAACTGGAGATGAAAAAGGGCTTTGGCTAGGTCTCACTATCCCCGACAATAGCATTTCTTGCACTATTTTCTCAATTTCTAATTTATGAAAATAGGGATATCTATAAGGACCTACATTTACTGGTTTGGAATTAGGTTGCAAAATAATGTGATGGTCTTGGGCTCTGGATGGGGGTAATCCCTTAGGCTCTAGAAAGATGTCTGAATATTGTAGCAATAGGTTCTTTAGTAAGGGATCAGTAGGTTCATTAATGGATAGCAATTCAGGCAATTCATTTTCTACTAGCTGAAGTACTAAGCCCTTCTTATTATGTCTAGATACCTTACCAAATTTCTTTCCTTCTATTATAGAGTTACAAGTAGATGCCATACCTTGCAACAGCCGTGTCTTCTCCATGATAGTGAACTCCATGCACAGCTTGGAGAAATCCCATAAAATAGGGCCTAGGGTTCTCAACCACTGTACTCCCAGAACTGCATCACAGCCTCCTAAAGTGAGGATAAAGAAATCAATAGCATAATCATGTCCCTGCATGTGTGTTGGAACTGCTGTAGCTTTTCCTTCACTTTCCACCATCTCCCCATTTGCTACCTTTACCTTCATGTGTTCGGTTGAATCATACAGTATGTGATTCTCCTGGATTATTGAGGGGTCAATAAAATTGTCTGTGCTCCCTGTGTCCAGTAATATCACCACAATTTTCCTGCTAATGTGACCCAAAATCCTCATAGTCTTTGGGTCTGGTGACCCACATAGAGCATGAATAGATATTTTAGGCTCTATTTCATCCTGGACTACCCCATCATGATAAACTGCTAGTTCTGTTGTAACTCCATTTCCAGTAATTTTGTCCTCTTCCAATTCCTCTCCTTCCATTAAAAACAACCTTGCTGTTTTGCATTTATGGCCTGAGCCCCATTTTTCATCACAATTGTAGCATAAGCCCTTCTCCCTTCGTTCTCTCATTTGTGCAGGAGAGGGTTTTTGAATTGGTAGTAAGGCTCGTCTCTCCATTTGTTGGGCTGCCCCAATAGGCCCACGGCCTTGGCTATTAAGCCCATTCGGCCCAGTTGGCCCATTCGGCCCAGTAGAGAAAGAACTGAATCTGGTGGTCCTCTTAAGGGCTGCCACATTTTCTTCTTGCATCTTGGCTAACCCAAAAGCCATGTGTAGGTTGACAGGATTAAGCATCCTGACCATAAACCTAATATCTTCCCTCAAACCACTCAGAAAACAACTGAGCTTGTAAGATTCTGCTAACCCTCTGAGTTGGTTAGACAGAGCCTCAAGCCGCCCCTTGTATTCCTCCACTGTGGAGGTTTGCTTGAGCCGAATCAATGCCTCCATTGGATCATCATATGGAGAACCCCCAAATCTGGTTTGCAAAGCCCGCACGAACCCTTCTCAGCTATTTAATCCCCCAGCTGCCTCAATATCTTGAAACCAAATCAAGGCTTTTCCTTCCATGTGGAAAGATGCCAATAAAATCCTGTGATGGGGATTTGTTTGATGATAGGTAAAAAACTGATTTGCCCGATATATCCACCCATTAGGATTGTCCCCATTGAATTTGGGAAAATCCAAACGAATAGCCCTCATTTGTATGCCTGTATGATCTTCAAATAATGGATTTGTAATCTGTGTAGACCCTCCCGGGTCTCCTAGATTCTGTGCTGCCTTCATTTGCACCAATGCCTCTACATGAGATGCCACCACATCTAATTTCTGTGCTAATCCTTGTACTACCTCTTGTAGTGTGTTGAAATTCTACTGTGACTGATCTTGCGTTTGTTTAACAGATGCAAGTGAATCTGCTAATTGTGCGAATCTGGTTCCCTCAGCCATGGAAGCCGGCTCTGATACCACTGTCACGTTACTAGCAAATTGAAGAAATAAAATATGGATTTTCGATCAATCCAAGCCTCCAATGAATTTAATTGATAAAATTGTTCAATACATTTTAATAAGACTCCAGATAATAAATACTAAAAAAGAATAACAAACTACCGGGTTCCTAGGACCCCCAGTATCCCAACTCTAATACTTAGCTGATTTCCAGCCATGAACTTATTGACTAATTCTTAACTGGTCACAGGACACGTAACCATGACTCAACAGTAATAACCAAAATTAAATAACCGAGACCCAGTTAACTCAACCCGAATCCCATTTAATTTATTACTAGACTTGTAACTGGACTAGTTACTACCCAACTAAACTACCCATGACACTGCACCCAACACAATTACTTTTGCCTGCCGACAAATCCCTTCTCTGCAACGACTAGACCTTCAGCTACAATAACACCACGTGGACGACTGTGGACGGCTGATATCCACGGCAGGACAGCAATCACGTGGCACGTGACATAATATTCTTCTTCTTTTTTACTGGAAGCATTATATTATTATTACCACCTTTGCGTGCGTGTTTTGCGGGGGGTGGGGGCGGCGGGGTCGAGGGTTGTTGATTTCACGTTTAAGACATGGTCAAGATGGGCAGCACATCATGTTTAACTAGCCATGGTAAGTTCCTAACTAGGGTAAGGACGCAGGGGTACCCCTTTCCCAAGGGTGGTGGGCTTCGAAGGTTCATCGTTTTGAAAATTTAAACGTGGTTTCCGCGTTAGTTATTTGCAAAGAAACAATCCAGGCTATCTCTTGATAGAAAGTCATGTCACAGATTCCAACATATAATCATAATGTAAGTGAAAAACAAATAAAAAAACAGCGAAACCATGGAACATAGCGCCTAATGTTTCATTTAAAATTTGGCGAGGCACCTACCCTCCTAGCGGGAATCAATTCACATGGTGGGGTACTTGCGAGTTTTGACAGATCCATTAGTTTATCCAACAAAAATCTTTTTTTTTCCATGTGTTTTGTAAGTCTTTCGTTAAAATTAATAATCTCAGGGAGCTAGCACCAAGGATTTCTAATATAAATAGCCAACGACACAAGCTAATATGATCATCACAAAGCAGGAGCGACCTGAGGAACACAGCATCGATTAGATACAGACAGAGGGGGAGAGAATTTGATAATATATTTTTACGAAAGCAGTGTTAGGAAATGGGGATATGCAGATTGGGTTTTCTCGTAGGGTTTTTATGGTTTATGGTCATGGATTGCATGGCCCAAAGCAATACTCATCACTATAATTTTGTTGTAAGCCTTCACTTCTTCTTCTTCTTCTTCTTCTTCTTCTTCTTCTTCTTCTTCTTCTTCTTCTTCTTTTTTAATCTATAGTTGACCTAATCGAAAATCCCATTAAATGTTTCAGATAAACGCTAGAAATATTGACTTGTTCTCTTCAAATGACACTAATAACGTTTTTTGTCCTTTTAATTGCAGCTACAACAGGCCCAGTTTACAAGATTGTGCGAAACAAAGACTATGCTTACTGTGAATGGAAGTTTTCCAGGGCCAACAATACATGCTCGTAGAGGAGATACAATTTATGTCAACGTGCACAATGAAGGAGAGTACGGTGTCACCATTCACTGGTAATCTTTCTTTCTTTAGATTAAAAAATACTATAAGAAAACAAAAAAAATACTTTAATTTGTAAACCTTGGCGTACATTTCATTAAATCAACATTTTTCTAGATATGAAGGTCCAAGCGAACCTAACATTTGTTTTAATATTCTTATATTTCAGGCATGGAGTGAAGCAACCGAGGAATCCATGGTCTGATGGTCCAGAAAATATCACACAGTGCCCAATTCAGCCAGGAAAAAACTTCACATACGAGGTCATATTATCTAACGAGGAAGGAACTCTATGGTGGCATGCACATAGCGACTGGAGTCGAGCCACGGTCCATGGTGCCATTGTCATTTCTCCGGCTCGTGGAACCACTTACCCGTTCCCTGCGCCTCATGCAGAACAAACAATTATCCTCGGTAGGCAACGAGTTCCATCATGAATTATTATTTGTTCAAAAAGAGAGTTTCCAATCAACTATCTCAGATTTCCTTTCTAAACTTTACATTTAACTTTTCTATTTTTTTTTTTTTTGCAGGATCTTGGTTTAAGGATGATTTGAAGGCAATAATTGACGATGCTCTTGCAGCTGGTAGTGAACCTGCAATATCCAATAGTCTTACCATCAATGGTCAGCCAGGAGATCTATATCCATGCTCCGCAGGTAAGCCATGCATGCCGTAACTCAATTATCATCATCAAGACTATATTAGTTACTCATGTTTTTCGTATCTGGTGCAGAAAACACGTACCGTTACCAGGTCAATTATGGCAAGACTTACCTTCTGCGAGTTATAAATGCCGTGATGAACGAAGAACAGTTCTTCGGAATTGCGGGACATAGCCTCACCGTTGTTGGACAAGATGCGGCATACATTAAACCTATAACCACCAACTACATAATGATTACACCAGGTCAAACAATGGACATTTTGGTCTCAGCAAATCAGACTCCGAGCGATTACTACATTGCTTCCAGAACTTTTGCTGATGGTACTGGACCTCCATTTGATAACACCACGACTACAGCTATTCTCCACTATAATGGCAATTATACCACCCCTTCAGCTATTCCACTCCCACTCCTACCACGATTTAATGATTCTGCAGCTGCAGATAGCTACACTGGTCGTGTCAGGAGTTTAGCTAGCAAAAACCACCCCATTAATGTCCCTCAATCAATTAACCGGCGTCTTTACATTGCAATTGGTTTGAATTTTCTGCCTTGCACGGCGGCAACATGTGTAAACAGTACTCGGGTAGCTGCAAGCATGAACAACGTTAGTTTTGAGGCTAAGCCGATTGATATACTGCAAGCCTACTACAGAAGTATTAATGGAGTTTTCGACAGGGATTTCCCAAGTGAGCCACCGAAGTATTACAACTTCACTGGAAATATGACCAGTATTGACGTCACTACAGCCACAGGAACGAAGGTGACGATGCTGAATTACGGAGAATCTGTCGAGATAGTCTTTCAAGGGACTAGTTTACTAGCCGAAATGAACCATCCTATGCATCTACATGGATTTAGTTTCTACTTGGTTGGCACAGGAAAAGGTAATTTCAACAATGTTACTGATCCCAAGTCTTACAATTTGATTGATCCACCAGAAATCAACACTGTTGCACTTCCTAAGAGTGGGTGGGCTGCCATCAGATTTGTTGCCGACAATCCTGGTAAGTCCTCTGAAAGATATCTTTTCTAGTCCACATATAGTTTAACACTGGCGACAAATCGAATATTTTAAGCACATAATGTCTTTTCCAAAGTCTTGATGTATAGCGATGTTAAATATGGATCCAATTTTTCAGGGGTCTGGTTCATCCATTGTCATCTGGAGAGGCACTCGAGCTGGGGCATGGACATGGTTCTCATTGTGAGGAACGGCAAAACAAGGGCTACAAGTATGCGCCGTCCTCCGGCGTCCCTGCCGTCTTGCTCTTAATCCTCTGCTCACGAGTGGATCAAATGATTGTTTAATCAAGATTTAACTGTTTGATTTTTTTTTTTTTATTGAAGCATTGATTTGAATAAATCCTTTAGAAGGAACATTGCATGTGTAACTGTAATGTAAGATTGGTTTTCGTGATGGGCAATTGTCAACCTTTTCTTGGCTATTAATTATAAAGGAATTTCTTGCATAAAGCCGCTTTATTTCCTTTTACACTCCATGTCGGTATTTAAGTTTATGTGCCTATGAAATCATTATTAGAAAATTGAAAAAAACTTTGGAAAATTTCACCGGAGATCTCTAATGAAAATACAAACAAAATAATTTCATTATAGTAACTAAAATTATGATGAAATTGAAAAAATAAAAATTCTAACAACAATTTAAAACATCAGTAATGTTGATGAAATTACCAACAAAAAAATCATTAATAATCTCAAATGAATTAAAACTTGACGGTTCTTCTTCTCTCATCCATACCATTTTTTCTTCTTTTTCAAAACAATAACTCCTCTCTCCCATTTAATTAGCAAATTCAGCCACCCCCTTCACAAATTCAGCCACCCAACCTGCTGGCATTGAACTTCTCTCTCTTAGTTCCATTTATGGTCAAGCTTCACTCCACCAAATAAGCAAGCCCATATTTTGTTTTTGTAAGCTATTTATATTTTAAGTGAATTCATTGAGATTCATTTGTAGTATTTGTTGTTTGCAGTATCAATGATGTTTTTACTTTTGAAAAACAATATCAACAAATATATTATACATACACTATTTTCTTTATAAAAAATTATAATACAGTTGATTGGTTATCCATTATGAAAACTAAATCCAGAAGACGTGTCCAAATTGAAGATGATAGCAATGAATTGATTGGTGTATTTCAAATGGATTTCTTGAATTGATTAGCTGTCATACCGAAGTTCATGAAGATGATAAAATCAACCATCTTTTTTCTTTAATTCAAGAGGACGAGGGTTCCCACTAAAAACATGTGCAATTGATGTAGATGTGATACAGCAACGTGTAATAAATATAACTAAAATATTTATTTATGGCCGACAATGTCAGCTATGGATTTTTCAATAGATATGAAAACATGTGCTATTTTTTTAGCGTGAATATTCCTTAGACAATTTCTTCTGTATAATATTAAGTTATCAGTAGAATAACGAAATCCACGATGAGGGTTTCATTAACGACATTATTCCTTTAATAATTAAGAGGCTGTCAGACATCAAAAATAAACGTAGATGGAATATTCTGTAGGCTCTAGCAATTTTCTGGTGCTGAATTAAAATGACTATAAACAATAAATTGCTGAAATCAGGAGTTCGGCATTAAGAACAAAACAAAATAAGAATTATGTGATTTTTTGGATGCGAGAAACTCTATCTCCTGAAAAATATATTTTTGTAGGTCTAGTTAGACGAGTAAAATCATGGTTATTTCAAATTCTTATAAAGAATATATGTCCTGATTCGAACTTAAAATTTATTGTTCGAATCACAAGTTTTTTATCATCACGTCGTCCTGAAAAGCTTGGTACTATGTGAGATGGTAAATGCAGTAAAAAATAACTCCCAGTTAAGAGAGTATAGAAATGATAATCAACCCCAATGCACACAAACAAAACTTGTGTGTTTGTGACACGTTCATGCATGTGAACGAGAAAGAGAGCGAGAGGGAGCCAATAGGTCCTTGCCATTATATTCGGTGTCTATTTTATGTTTGCAATTTCCTTTTCTTTCTTTCTTTCTTTTTCCTGACTCTGGTTACAGTTTTGTATGTAAACTTGGAAGTTCCATGATCACAATCACTGGCTCCAAAAACCAAGGTAATGTTTCACTTGAACATATGATTTCAAGATGTTGTGAGATTTCTCTAAAACAGGCATGGTTGGATATGATCGGGGTGTTTGACACAATGTTTCAAAAAATATATTTTTAGTGTTTTTTTTTATTATTTTCATGTGCTGATGTCAAAAATAATTTTAATAAAAAAAATCATTTGAATATATTTTTAAACAAAAAACACTATTAAAAACAACCCCAACCACACTCTCAAACACTTAAGAAATAAACATTATAGCAAAGTAACAACATCCTAGAATAACATATGTTCATTCAAACATGCATCGTAGAGAGTGGAAAGAAAAGTGGCGGAGGTGCTCGTGGGATTTGGAGGAGGTGAAAGGGATTGTTATATATATATATATATATATATATATATATAATAATCGGAAAGATTTATTAAAATACATGCTTAGCCATTTAGAGGATGACCACCATGAAAAGATAATTTTTTTTTTTTATAGAAAGAAGTATATATATAAAAAAAACTAGAAATATATTTAATATTTATTAAAATACCATCATTTGGTATTTGTTCAACTTCAAATACAGTACAGTCAGCACTAATATGAAGATCATTGCTTGTGTAAGAAAATGAGATTCACAATGTCTTAACCAAAAACAGATAATCAATGAATTGCAAGAGAAAACTATGAGTCCAAATCTGGTTTAACATCATTGGAAACCAAATTAAATCTTTTTAACTAGATGCTGTTACTTTAAGCTGTATAAAATGGAAACATATAAAAAGAAGAATTGGCTTGAAGACGTGAAAATACAGTTTTTAAGATGTTTATTTATCCAACACAAAGACAACACTTTTATGATACAACTAAACCCTCTAAATCTTTGAAAGATTACAAAGAAGAGACAAAAAAGAAAATACAAGATGGAATCACCAATGATGTATTTTGATGGAATTGTCGTGGGATGTTAATGATGGAATCATCGACAGTATATTCTGATGGATATGGCAAAATCTTTTTAAAATGTTTATTTATCCCCATTGACAAAATATATTGATGAAATTATACTCAGTGTTTGGTTCATCGGTATACTTAGAGTCGATGGGGTTAATGCTGATGAAATCTTTGACGGAAAAAATTACTGATGACTGTTTTATTAATGGATGGTTCTTGCCCGTGTGTTTGTCGGAGAAATAATTTCCCTCCAGAGACGCCTATGTAGACACTTTGGTTTCCAGCAGAAAACAAACTTTCACGCCATAGTTGTATAAGACCTTAGAGATAGCCTTACGTTTCAGAGTTAATCATAAGCCACAGACATTTCAAGAGAAGATCTTCAAGTGAAGAATCAAAATAAACCTAACAAGTTACCTCCCGAAGAAAGCTTATTGTATAGCATTCCAGTCTGCAACCTCCCTTACCATTTGAGTTTTGATTATTAGAGAATAATATAGAAACTTCAGCTTTTAGGTGAAATGATTTCTTAAAATAGTATCAGAATCTTGTTGACCCAACGGCCACGAGTTTGAATCTCACTACCCTCATTCTATTTAATAAAAAAAAAATCAAACATAAGATAAAGTGGACCTGTGTGCAAGTTTCAAGCCCAAAAAGTTAACCACTCTCATTCTATTTGATAAAAAAAATCAAGCATAAGATAAAATGGACCTGTGTACAAGTTTCAAGTTCAAAAAGTTTTCATTTTAGAATCCATGAGGCAGGAGAGTTTGTTCCCATGATTTCTGAAAATCAAAACTTGCAATCCATGTTTTCCGCATATTCAAAAGATTCATGTCGTCTGTATATGTGCAGTGTAGAGCAAGGTAGTCAAAATCGAGATTTTGACACGAATCGGAAAGGGCTTTGAAAAATCGGATCGTAAGATCGGATCGTAAAATCGTAGAAAGATCGTACCCGAATATGTCCGTACAAAAATTATTATTTTTAATTATATTTAAATTTAAAAAATGAATTTAAATATAATTAAAAGACCCACAGTATTTGAGATTTGAAATTTAAACTATTTATTTTATGTTTTTCAAGTAATTGTATTTTTTTTTTATGGTTGTTGTATTTGAAATTAATTAATGTTATTTATTATCTTAAATTAATAGGATTTTTTTAAATTTATTTTTTATGCTAATTATTATTATTATTATTATTATTATTATTATTATTATTATTATTATAAACCTCCATATTATTATTATTATTATTATTATTATTATTATTATTATTATTAATATTAATATAATAACCCCTCCCCCGTATATATTATTATTATTTTTAATTTATAACAACCCCTCCCCCCCGTAGAGTAGAAACTAGAAAGTAGAAACCACCACCTTTTTTTTATTATTATTATTATAAGTATAAACGGACCAACTAACTTAGTTAACCCTAATTCTCTTCTCTCACTCTCACCATCTCACGCCGCCGCCCACCCTATTGTAGCACCGTCCACCGAAGAAAGCTTTGATTCCTGAATAAGAACAATATCGGCTTTAGTTTCCTCAACGCCCCTTTAACCCCCACTTTTTTTCTTAATTGGGTTCTCCTCTCACGTTCCACGACAAGATCTTCATGACAAACCTTGGGGAAATAGCTGCAGAAGAAGAAAGCCTTCGGAGCTATCTTGTACTTCTCTTTTATTTAGTATTTAGTAATTGGGTTCTCCTTTCTTGTGCGCATCTCCCTTTCTTCAGTTTTTTGTGCTCATCTCCCTCGGACCCTCCCTTTCTTGTGCCTTTGCTTGTGTTGCAGATAAAAATCCATTGAACTCGTAAAATCAGACCGATCCGGTCCGATTTTACGAGTCAATCCGATTTTGACCGAGTTTGACCGGGTTCGATTTTTCTACCGGTTCATCCAGGTTTTCGGAGCCAACTCGCAAAATCGTACGATTTTGCGAGTTGACTCGCGATTTTGACTATCTTGGTGTAGAGTTATGGAGCAACTCGAAGTTATCCATATTGGCAGCAGCAATGAATCATTCCTATAATTTCACAGTCACGTCAGCTGGTGCAGACTCTAACTCATCTGACTCATCATCGTCTTCTTGGTTGAGCAAGAGCGTGAAGGTCTCCAGGGTATATGAGATAGACGCACCATCTGGATAGTGAAAGGAGTCTATTTCCATGACCTTGACACAATAATCGTCTCCATACAAACATAAATTGACCGCCATATTGAGTTCTTCCACAGATGTAGTGCCAATGAGAAGACGAAAAGCATACAGTCAAGAAAACTTTAAGATCGCTTTGTCATAACCAATATTCCTCCCAAAACCATGTAAGATTTTTGAAAGACATTCTACATAATCAGTTTTTTTTAAAAATTAAATATTTTTGATGTTTTTAGATCAATTTCACATTTTAATATCATTTTTTTAAAATATTTTTAAATAAAAATCACTTTTTTAAAACAGGCTTGAATTTGCAGCTGGATCCAGGCAAAGTTGCGAGCGAGACGTGTTTTTTTCTTCTTTTCATGATAGAGATAATTTTATGCACGCTGAAATTTTTTAAATGATATAAGAGTATCTATAAATTCGCTCTATCTTATGAACTTATAATTAAGTAATTTACACTTTCAGTAAGTTGAAAAGTATTTTTCTGCACTCTAAATAACATTAATAATCTTTTTTTTTATTTACAGATAACGAATATTTTTTACTAATTTGTGTATCAACCAAATTAAGATTTAGTTTATATAATCTTAAAGACATGCCCCTTCACTGTAAAATCTATTTAAAAAGAATTGTGGTGCTCTTTTTTTCCGATAAATGACTTACAGGAAGGAGAGTGAGCCGCATGGTTGCCAAAATTGCGAGTTAACTCACAAAATTGTACGATTTTGTGAGTCAAAATAACAAATCTGGTAAAATCAGGTAGAAAAATTAAACCCCATTAAAATCAAATAAAAATCATTAAAATCATATGGACTTGTAAAATTGGACTGGATCGGTCCGATTTTACGATCCCAGGCTATTCCACTAATCTGCAACTGCAAGACGCTAATAAAACTTTTTTGATTCTCTTATATTGATTTAAATATTAACTTTAAAATCTATACTTAAAAAATTTGAAAACTTAAATTTTTAATTTTTACTTTAAATTAATTTTTTTTTGGTTTTTTTTATCATTTTCATGTGGTGATATCAAAATAATTTGTTGGAGCTAGAGCTAGTACTAGCAATATCGATGTTGGTACCAGTAGTAGTAATAATCCTTTCAGTAGTAATTTTGGGTTGGTCACAAAAACACATACCGTTAGGGCATCTCCAGCAGCAGAGGCATCCGGGAAGCCAAAGCCAAAAATTCAAATATTTGGCTTTTTTGGGTTAAATTTCGTCTCCAGCAGAGGAGTCAAGTGAAGAGCCAAAATGGCTTCTTCATTTTCTGGAGGCATCCGGGAGCTATTCCCACAGATCAAAACCTACAGAGGCAAATTAAAATAGCCGTTGGAATGTTGGCAGAATATTACCGTTGCAGAAATCTACAAACAATCTACAAAATCACGGCAACAACAATCAACAAAACCATGGATCTTTCTGCAAAAGATGAGTTTTTTATCAAGTTGAAGAAAAGAACAGGACGCATACCAGCACTGCAAGAGGTAGGTGGATCTTTCTGCAAGTCCTTGAGCTCTTTCAAGATGTGTTTGGAAGCCATCGAATCAGAACCCAAAAATCAAATCTGGACTCACTGAGTCACTAAAAAACAACTAAATTAGCCAAAGAGAGACAACCCAGATGAGGAAAAGAGCAGATCTATAAGTACATACAAAGGATAGAGAGAGAGGAGCACCAACCCGAGAGATGATTTTTTTGGAATCTAAAGACAGGCGAGGAGGAGAAAGATGGGAGCTTTGTAAATTATTGTAGGCCAGGCTTGAGAGAGAGAAGGAGCTCCGTTTTTGTCTACTAAATAATATTACATTTATAATTCTTTTTTTTATTAAAAAAATTACTTTTTTAACTCAATGATTCGAGTATTGCTTTTATATAACCAAACGGGTAAAAAAAAGTTGCATAAACCGTAATTTGAAGGGAAGAATTTGCAATATATATATATTAGAAAATAATGTAATTATATCAAAAATATTTATTTTTGTTTTTATTTAAAAATACCTCAACAAGAGTAAAAAATTATATATAAAATTAATAATTATATTGTTGGAGGGTTTTTTAAAACTAATTATTTAATTATATAACTTACTCCTATTAATTGTATAATTAATTGCATAATTAAATTATATACAAAATAATTGCATTACATTAAAATAATAATATAAAAAAAATGGCTCTCCAAAATGCCTCCTACTGCTAAAGTGCACACCAAAGCCAAAGCCATTTTTACACTATTCAAATATCCATTTTAAATATTTGGCTCTTCAATATGCCTCTACTGCTGGAGATGATCTTACCAGGTCAATTATGGCAAGACTTACCTTCTGCGAGTTATAAATGCCGTGATGAACGAAGAACAGTTCTTCGGAATTGCGGGACATAGCCTCACCGTTGTTGGACAAGATGCGGCATACATTAAACCTATAACCACCACCTACATAATGATTACACCAGGTCAAACAATGGACATTTTTGTCTCAGCAAATCAGACTCCGAGCGATTACTACATTGCTTCCAGAACTTTTGCTGATGGTACTGGACCTCCATTTGATAACACCACGACTACAGCTATTCTCCACTATAATGGCAATTATACCACCCCTTCAGCTATTCCACTCCCACTCCTACCACGATTTAATGATTCTGCAGCTGCAGATAGCTACACTGGTCGTGTCAGGAGTTTAGCTAGCAAAAACCACCCCATTAATGTCCCTCAATCAATTAACCGGCGTCTTTACATTGCAATTGGTTTGAATTTTCTGCCTTGCACGGCGGCAACATGTGTAAACAGTACTCGGGTAGCTGCAAGCATGAACAACGTTAGTTTTGAGGCTAAGCCGATTGATATACTGCAAGCCTACTACAGAAGTATTGATGGAGTTTTCGACAGAGATTTCCCAAGTGAGCCACCGAAGTATTACAACTTCACTGGAAATGTGACCAGTATTGACGTCACTTCAGCTAAAGGAACAAAGGTTACGATGTTGAATTACGGAGAATCTGTCGAGATAGTCTTTCAAGGGACTAATTTACTGGCCGAAATGAACCATCCTATCCATCTACATGGATTTAGTTTCTACTTGGTCGGCACAGGAAAAGGTAATTTCAACAATGTTACTGATCCCAAGTCCTACAATTTGATTGATCCACCAGAAATCAACACTGTTGCACTTCCCAAGAGTGGGTGGGCTGCCATCAGATTTATTGCCGACAATCCTGGTACGTCCTCGGAAAGATATCTCTTGCCAATATATTAAGTTTTCTAGTCCACATATAGTTTAGCACTGGAGACAAATCGAATATTTTAAGCACATAATGTCTTTTCAAAGTCTTGTTGTATAGCGATGTTAAATATGGATCCAATTTTTCAGGGGTCTGGTTCATCCATTGTCACCTGGAGAGGCACTCCAGCTGGGGCATGGACACGGTTCTCATTGTGAGGAACGGCAGAACAAGGGCAACAAGTATGCGCCGTCCTCCGGCGTCCCCGCCGTCTTGTTCTTAATCCTCTGCTCACGAGGGGATCAAATGATTGTTTAATCAAGATATAACTGTTTTAATTTTTATTTAAGCATTGATTTGAATACATCCCTTAGAAGGAACATTTCATGTGTAACTGTAATGTTAGATTGCTTTTCTTGATGGGCTTTCTATTGAAAATACAAACAAAATAATTTCATTATAATAACTAAAATTATAATGAAATTGAAAATAAAAATAAAAATTCTAACAGCAATTTAAAACATCAGTAATGTTGATGAACTTACCAACAAAAAATTAAAACTTGACGGTGATAAAGAACCATCTCACCTAAAAGCTTAAGCTTATAAGTGAGGTCCCATAATATGATTTATATTATTCTCTAACACACCCTCTCAAGTGAAAGCCCTTTGGGCTTGAAACTTGCACAGACCCACATCACCTTGTGCTTGGTTTTTTATCAAATAGAATGGGGGTGGTGAGATTCGAACTCGTGACCGCTGGGTCAACAAGGCTCTGATACCAAATAGAAAATTGAGATTGTTAATTTGATGAATTGTAATTGTATTAATTCAATTGATGTATTCTGTACACACAATCATATATATAGTATTACAGTGATGACAGTTAACTTATCTATTCTAGCTGTCATTATTGTGCAATTTAATTGACATAAATTGCATTGTTTTCGTTGCTTGCTTCCGTTACTGTATCTGTTGAATTGATGACAGTAACAGGTGCCTTAAAGTCTTGATCTTCATGTTTCAGTTCGGCTGCTGTTACGTGACCTTCCACATCCTCACTCTTCAGTTTAGTTGTAATTAAGGCTGCATTATCTTCATGGATTTCATTAAGTTCAGCTGCCGTTACCTGTTCTTCTACACGCCCCCTCAAGCTGAAGGGGAGGTCACGAACATTCAGATTGAGTTGAACCTGTCGAAACTTCGCTGGTGGTAGCGGTTTGGTGAGAGCATCAGCCAATTGATCTCTACTGGAAATGAATTTAACATTGAGTTCTTTGTTGCAGACTTCATCGCGGACAAAATGAAAATCAATTTCGATATGTTTGGTTCGCGCATGAAATTTTGGATTCGAAGTAAGATACGTAGCTCCAATATTGTCACACCATAATGTTGGGCTGTGTTGTTGGGGCAATCCAAGCTCATAGAAAATGGACCGGAACCAAGTGAGCTCAGCCGCGGCATTTGCAATAGCTTTGTACTCAGCTTCAGTACTGCTGCGGGCTACTGTGGCCTGTTGTTTGCAACTCCAGGAAATTAAATTAGAACCCATATAAATACAGTATGCACTTACTGATCTTCGATCATCACGATCCGCAGCCCAGTCCGAATCTGTGAAGGCTTGTAGATTGAAATTAGTGTGTCTGCTGATAAATAAACCTGTGGAAATAGAATGCTTGAGGTAACGCAGAATGCGTTTGACAGCAAGCCAATGTGTGTCCAATGGATTATGCATAAATTTGCTGACTTTATGTACAACAAAGGCAAGATCCGGTCTTGTAAAAGCAAGGTATTGCATGCTGCCAACTACACTCCGGTAGAGACTTATGTCTTCAAATGGGGTACCATCCGTAGATGAGAGGTGACAATTAGAAGCCATTGGGCTAGTGCACGGTTTTGCATTCTCCATCTTGCTTCTGTGAAGTAATTCGGCAATATACTTCCTTTGGGTTAGAAATAGACCGTCTGCACACCAAAGAGCTTCAACCCCCAAAAAATAATTCAAGTTCCCTAAGTCTTTGACAGCAAATGATTGTTGCAAGGAACAAATAATATCTTGAATGAGAGATGCATTGGATCCGGTTATCAATATATCATCAACATAAATAAGGATATATATAACCGACTTATCTTTCCACAACACAAAGAGAGAGCTGTCGGCCTTGCTTTCTCGGAACCCCAATGTTTGCAGCTTGGTAGATAATTTGGAGAACCAAGATCGTGGTGCTTGTCGCAATCCATAGAGGGATTTGTGTAATTTGCAGACATGGTTAGGATATTGAGGGTGAACATACCCTTGTGGTTGTGTCATGTAAACAGTTTCATGTAAATCACCGTGCAAGAAGGCATTTTGCACATCAAGTTGTTTGATTGGCCAATTGTATGAAACAACAACTGAAATGACCAATCGAATTGTGGCATGCTTGACTACAGGACTGAAAGTATCATGGAAATCAATACCTTCCTGTTGGTGGAATCCCTTAGCAACCAACCGAGCTTTGTAACGCTCAATTGTTCCATCCGCTTTTAGCTTGATTTTGTAAATCCACCGACAGCCCACAATGTTTGCTTGATGTGGAGGAATGACCAAGGACCAAGTTCCATTTTGTAGCAGTGCTGAAAACTCAGTATTCATGGCTTCACGCCAGTGTGCTGACTTCGATGCTTGAGTGTAGTTTGTAGGTTCAGCTGCCTTGATAACCTGTGCTGCCACTAGTGCTTTTGGAAGAGGATAGCGAATGAAATCATCAGCAGCTCTTTTGGGACAATAAATGAGGTTTTTAGACCTTGTGACCATGGAGTGATTGTTGTGGGAGACTGGCTGTGGATGGTCATGTGAGTCAGTGTGCATCTCGGGAAAAACAGAGGGAGCTGACTCTGTTCTGACGTGGTCAGGTGCTGCTGAAGCTGTGACCGGGGCGGAAGATAAAGGATGGTGCTGATCCTGAGCAGTATGAGGGATATCTGGTGTGACAGACCGAGTGGTATCTGGTCTTGGATCTGCAAAGGCCACGGGTGGAGAGGAATTTGTACCTGCAGAAATCAAAACAAGAGGAGCAGATGGTGTACTTGAAGCCAAGTGGTTAGGTTGCAAATCAAATGGATCAGAAGATGGGACAGACACGGTTTGATGAGGAGAGAAATAGAGGAGGAATCAGTTAGATTTTCACCGATGGACAGGTCTTTAGAATATGGAAAGAGGGATTCATCGAATATAACGTGACGAGAGACATAAATTTTTCCCGTAGATAAATCAAGACACTTGTATCCTTGATGACATGGACTATAACCAATAAAGATGCATGTTTTTGATCGAAAATTAAGTTTGTTCTTGTTATATGGCCGTAAATTGGGCCAACATGCACAACCAAACACACGCATAAATTGGTAATCAGGTGTCTTGTTATAGAGAATTTCGTATGGGGACTTAATCCAGCTTACTCACAATGGATTCGTCAAGATAACATCATCCTCAGCATTCTCATGACCTCCTTATCTGAACCTATTCTTGCTCAAGTGGTGACATATACAACTTCCAGAGGTGTCTGGAACGCACTAGATGAAACTTTCTCATCTCGGTCTCGTGCACGAATTCTACAAATTCGCACGCAACTTGCAACCGCCACAAAAGGCGGCAAGACAGCCACCGATTACTCGGGACAATGCATCACGGCAACAATAACTGGGACAATGCATGGAATGCAGATACTGGTGCCACACATCATTTTACAAATGATACTAATAATTTGAATCTTCAGAAATCAGATTATACTGGTGTAGATAATGTACAAATTGGCAATGGTCAAGGTTTGCAAATTTCAAAAACTAGATCCTCTATACTGTCCACTCCCTCATCCACTTTTCTTCTTAATCAAGTTCTTCTTGTTCCCGAATTGCATCAAAAATTACTGTCAGTCCATCAATTTTGTGTCGATAACAATGTGTATTTTGAATTTCACTCTTTTCATTTTCTTGTGAAGGATTACTCGGGGAAGGTCCTTCATCACGGTTTACTTCATGATGGTCTCTATAAATTCATCAATAATCCATGTCTTCCACGGGCACTCTCGAGTCTTCGTTCAAGTGACTGGCACCGCCGGCTTGGACATGCATCTGCTCCCGTCATTAATAAAGTCCTTTCCTCTCTTCCATTTCGTGTCTTGCCGAATAAAAATGCTCATGTTTGTCCTGATTGTCAAATGGCAAAAAGCCATAATTTGCCCTTTCATCCTTCCATGTCTGTGTCATTAAACCCGTTAGAATTAATATTCACCGATGTATGGGGACCAGCCTTCATCCCATCTACAACAGGAGCCAAATATTATGTTAGTTTCCTAGATGACTATTCCAAATTTTTGTGGCTTTTCCCTATTAAACTGAAATCTGATGTTGAACATGTGTTTTTAAATTTTCAAACACATGTGGAGAAACAGTTTGATAGAAAAATTAAGGCAATTCAGTCTGATTGGGGTGGGGAGTATCGCCGTCTAAACACATACTTTCACAACAATGGCATTCATCATCGAATTGCTTGCCCACACACCCATCAACAAAATGGCTCCATTGAACGCAAACATAGACACATTGTCGAAGTTGGTCTAAGTCTCTTAGCTCATTCCAATTTACCAATGATTTATTGGGAAGATGCTTTCTCTACTGCCACATACATTATCAACCGGCTCCCAACACCAATATTACATCACAAGTCCCCATACGAAATTCTCTATAACAAGACACCTGATTACCAATTTATGCGTGTGTTTGGTTGTGCATGTTGGCCCAATTTACGGCCATATAACAAGAACAAACTTAATTTTCGATCAAAAACATGCATCTTTATTGGTTATAGTCCATGTCATCAAGGATACAAGTGTCTTGATTTATCTACGGGAAAAATTTATGTCTCTCGTCATGTTATATTCGATGAATCCCTCTTTCCATATTCTAAAGACCTGTCCATCGGTGAAAATCTAACTGATTCCTCCTCTATTTCTCTCCTCATCAAACCGTGTCTGTCCCATCTTCTGATCCATTTGATTTGCAACCTAACCACTTGGCTTCAAGTACACCATCTGCTCCTCTTGTTTTGATTTCTGCAGGTACAAATTCCTCTCCACCCGTGGCCTTTGCAGATCCAAGACCAGATACCACTCGGTCTGTCACACCAGATATCCCTCATACTGCTCAGGATCAGCACCATCCTTTATCTTCCGCCCCGGTCACAGCTTCAGCAGCACCTGACCACGTCAGAACAGAGTCAGCTCCCTCTGTTTTTCCCGAGATGCACACTGACTCACATGACCATCCACAGCCAGTCTCCCACAACAATCACTCCATGGTCACAAGGTCTAAAAACCTCATTTATTGTCCCAAAAGAGCTGCTGATGATTTCATTCGCTATCCTCTTCCAAAAGCACTAGTGGCAGCACAGGTTATCAAGGCAGCTGAACCTACAAACTACACTCAAGCATCGAAGTCAGCACACTGGCGTGAAGCCATGAATACTGAGTTTTCAGCACTGCTACAAAATGGAACTTGGTCCTTGGTCATTCCTCCACATCAAGCAAACATTGTGGGCTGTCGGTGGATTTACAAAATCAAGCTAAAAGCGGATGGAACAATTGAGCGTTACAAAGCTCGGTTGGTTGCTAAGGGATTCCACCAACAGGAAGGTATTGATTTCCATGATACTTTCAGTCCTGTAGTCAAGCATGCCACAATTCGATTGGTCATGTCAGTTGCTGTTTCATACAATTGGCCAATCAAACAACTTGATGTGCAAAATGCCTTCTTGCACGGTGATTTACATGAAACTGTTTACATGACACAACCACAAGGGTATGTTCACCCTCAATATCCTAACCATGTCTGCAAATTACACAAATCCCTCTATGGATTGCGACAAGCACCACGATCTTGGTTCTCCAAATTATCTACCAAGCTGCAAACATTGGGGTTCCGAGAAAGCAAGGCCGACAGCTCTCTCTTTGTGTTGTGGAAAGATAAGTCGGTTATATATATCCTTATTTATGTTGATGATATATTGATAACCGGATCCAATGCATCTCTCATTCAAGATATTATTTGTTCCTTGCAACAATCATTTGCTGTCAAAGACTTAGGGAACTTGAATTATTTTTTGGGGGTTGAAGCTCTTTGGTGTGCAGACGGTCTATTTCTAACCCAAAGGAAGTATATTGCCGAATTACTTCACAGAAGCAAGATGGAGAATGCAAAACCGTGCACTAGCCCAATGGCTTCTAATTGTCACCTCTCATCTACGGATGGTACCCCATTTGAAGACATAAGTCTCTACCGGAGTGTAGTTGGCAGCATGCAATACCTTGCTTTTACAAGACCGGATCTTGCCTTTGCTGTACATAAAGTCAGCAAATTTATGCATAATCCATTGGACACACATTGGCTTGCTGTCAAACGCATTCTGCGTTACCTTAAGCATTCTATTTCCACAGGTTTATTTATCAGCAGACACACTAATTTCAATCTACAAGCCTTCACAGATTCGGACTGGGCTGCGGATCGTGATGATCGAAGATCAGTAAGTGCATACTGTATTTATATGGGTTCTAATTTAATTTCCTGGAGTTGCAAACAACAGGCCACAGTAGCCCGCAGCAGTACTGAAGCTGAGTACAAAGCTATTGCAAATGCCGCGGCTGAGCTCACTTGGTTCCGGTCCATTTTTTATGAGCTTGGATTGCCCCAACAACACAGCCCAACATTATGGTGTGACAATATTGGAGCTACGTATCTTACTTCGAATCCAAAATTTCATGCGCGAACCAAACATATCGAAATTGATTTTCATTTTGTCCGCGATCAAGTCTGCAACAAAGAACTCAATGTTAAATTCATTTCCAGTAGAGATCAATTGGCTGATGCTCTCACCAAACCGCTACCACCAGCGAAGTTTCGACAGGTTCAACTCAATCTAAATGTTCGTGACCTCCCCTTCAGCTTGAGGGGGCGTGTAGAAGAACAGGTAACGGCAGCTGAACTTAATGAAATCCATGAAGATAATGCAGCCTTAATTACAACTAAACTGAAGAGTGAGGATGTGGAAGGTCACGTAACAGCAGCCGAACTGAAACATGAAGATCAAGACTTTAAGGCACCCGTTACTGTCATCAATTCAACAGATACAGTAACGGAAGCAAGCAACGGAAACAATGCAATTTATGTCAATTAAATTGCACAATAATGACAGCTAGAATAGATAAGTTAACTGTCATCACTGTAATACTATATATATGATTGTGTGTACAGAATACATCAATTGAATTAATACAATTACAATTCATCAAATTAACAATCTCAATTTTCTATATGGTATCAGAGCCATTAAAAGACTAACGTCTCAATGTCTTCCTCAAACTCTTCCGCAGCACAATCTTCCTCTTCTATCATCTCTATGCCCTCTGTCACAACTGTCAAACTCAACCATGACAACTTTCTTCTTTGGAAAGCTCAGCTTGTACCTTATTTTAGAGGCCAAGACCTCTTTGGATTCCTTGATGGTAGTATTCCAAAACCACCCAAAATCATCTCAGTCACCAATTCTGAATCATCCTCTGTTACTGAACGACTTAATCCAGCTTACTCACAATGGATTCGTCAAGATAACATCATCCTCAGCATTCTCATGACCTCCTTATCTGAACCTATTCTTGCTCAAGTGGTGACATATACAACTTCCAGAGGTGTCTGGAACGCACTAGATGAAACTTTCTCATCTCGGTCTCGTGCACGAATTCTACAAATTCGCACGCAACTTGCAACCGCCACAAAAGGCGGCAAGACAGCCACCGATTACTTTCATTTTATCAAACGGCTTACGGATGAACTTGCTGTCGCTGGACAGCCACTAAATCATGATGATATTATCACTTATTTGCTTGCAGGTCTCAGCCACGAGTATGATAGTCTTGTGGCTTCCATCTCAGCACGCACTGATGACATTACACTAGAAGAGATCTACTCCTTGCTACTCACTTCTGAGGCACGCTTATCTCGACATCAACTCTCCCCTGTCAACCAGCAACTCTCGGCCAACATTGCTCAGCGACAAAACTTCAATAGGCGAAGCAATTTTCGTGACAGGGGGCGTGCTCAACGTGGTGGTCACAATTCTGGTGGCAGAAATTTTAATCAATCCTCGGTTGTGTGCCAAATTTGTAACAAAATTGGCCATTATGCTAAGAAATGTTATTTCAGGTTTGACGTCACTTACCAGGATACAAACAACATGCCACCAAAACAAGGGCTATTGACAATGCATCACGGCAACAATAACTGGGACAATGCATGGAATGCAGATACTGGTGCCACACATCATTTTACAAATGATACTAATAATTTGAATCTTCAGAAATCAGATTATACTGGTGCAGATAATGTACAAATTGGCAATGGTCAAGGTTTGCAAATTTCAAAAACTGGATCCTCTATACTGTCCACTCCCTCATCCACTTTTCTTCTTAATCAAGTTCTTCTTGTTCCCGAATTGCATCAAAAATTACTGTCAGTCCATCAATTTTGTGTCGATAACAATGTGTATTTTGAATTTCACTCTTTTCATTTTCTTGTGAAGGATTACTCGGGGAAGGTCCTTCATCACGGTTTACTTCATGATGGTCTCTATAAATTCATCAATAATCCATGTCTTCCACGGGCACTCTCGAGTCTTCGTTCAAGTGACTGGCACCGCCGGCTTGGACATGCATCTGCTCCCGTCATTAATAAAGTCCTTTCCTCTCTTCCATTTCGTGTCTTGCCGAATAAAAATGCTCATGTTTGTCCTGATTGTCAAATGGCAAAAAGCCATAATTTGCCCTTTCATCCTTCCATGTCTGTGTCATTAAACCCGTTAGAATTAATATTCACCGATGTATGGTGACCAGCCTTCATCCCATCTACAACAGGAGCCAAATATTATGTTAGTTTCCTAGATGACTATTCCAAATTTTTGTGGCTTTTCCCTATTAAACTGAAATCTGATGTTGAACATGTGTTTTTAAATTTTCAAACACATGTGGAGAAACAGTTTGATAGAAAAATTAAGGCAATTCAGTCTGATTGGGGTGGGGAGTATCGCCGTCTAAACACATACTTTCACAACAATGGCATTCATCATCGAATTGCTTGCCCACACACCCATCAACAAAATGGCTCCATTGAACGCAAACATAGACACATTGTCGAAGTTGGTCTAAGTCTCTTAGCTCATTCCAATTTACCAATGATTTATTGGGAAGATGCTTTCTCTACTGCCACATACATTATCAACCGGCTCCCAACACCAATATTACATCACAAGTCCCCATACGAAATTCTCTATAACAAGACACCTGATTACCAATTTATGCGTGTGTTTGGTTGTGCATGTTGGCCCAATTTACGGCCATATAACAAGAACAAACTTAATTTTCGATCAAAAACATGCATCTTTATTGGTTATAGTCCATGTCATCAAGGATACAAGTGTCTTGATTTATCTACGGGAAAAATTTATGTCTCTCGTCACGTTATATTCGATGAATCCCTCTTTCCATATTCTAAAGACCTGTCCATCGGTGAAAATCTAACTGATTCCTCCTCTATTTCTCTCCTCATCAAACCGTGTCTGTCCCATCTTCTGATCCATTTGATTTGCAACCTAACCACTTGGCTTCAAGTACACCATCTGCTCCTCTTGTTTTGATTTCTGCAGGTACAAATTCCTCTCCACCCGTGGCCTTTGCAGATCCAAGACCAGATACCACTCGGTCTGTCACACCAGATATCCCTCATACTGCTCAGGATCAGCACCATCCTTTATCTTCCGCCCCGGTCACAGCTTCAGCAGCACCTGACCACGTCAGAACAGAGTCAGCTCCCTCTGTTTTTCCCGAGATGCACACTGACTCACATGACCATCCACAGCCAGTCTCCCACAACAATCACTCCATGGTCACAAGGTCTAAAAACCTCATTTATTGTCCCAAAAGAGCTGCTGATGATTTCATTCGCTATCCTCTTCCAAAAGCACTAGTGGCAGCACAGGTTATCAAGGCAGCTGAACCTACAAACTACACTCAAGCATCGAAGTCAGCACACTGGCGTGAAGCCATGAATACTGAGTTTTCAGCACTGCTACAAAATGGAACTTGGTCCTTGGTCATTCCTCCACATCAAGCAAACATTGTGGGCTGTCGGTGGATTTACAAAATCAAGCTAAAAGCGGATGGAACAATTGAGCGTTACAAAGCTCGGTTGGTTGCTAAGGGATTCCACCAACAGGAAGGTATTGATTTCCATGATACTTTCAGTCCTGTAGTCAAGCATGCCACAATTCGATTGGTCATGTCAGTTGCTGTTTCATACAATTGGCCAATCAAACAACTTGATGTGCAAAATGCCTTCTTGCACGGTGATTTACATGAAACTGTTTACATGACACAACCACAAGGGTATGTTCACCCTCAATATCCTAACCATGTCTGCAAATTACACAAATCCCTCTATGGATTGCGACAAGCACCACGATCTTGGTTCTCCAAATTATCTACCAAGCTGCAAACATTGGGGTTCCGAGAAAGCAAGGCCGACAGCTCTCTCTTTGTGTTGTGGAAAGATAAGTCGGTTATATATATCCTTATTTATGTTGATGATATATTGATAACCGGATCCAATGCATCTCTCATTCAAGATATTATTTGTTCCTTGCAACAATCATTTGCTGTCAAAGACTTAGGGAACTTGAATTATTTTTTGGGGGTTGAAGCTCTTTGGTGTGCAGACGGTCTATTTCTAACCCAAAGGAAGTATATTGCCGAATTACTTCACAGAAGCAAGATGGAGAATGCAAAACCGTGCACTAGCCCAATGGCTTCTAATTGTCACCTCTCATCTACGGATGGTACCCCATTTGAAGACATAAGTCTCTACCGGAGTGTAGTTGGCAGCATGCAATACCTTGCTTTTACAAGACCGGATCTTGCCTTTGCTGTACATAAAGTCAGCAAATTTATGCATAATCCATTGGACACACATTGGCTTGCTGTCAAACGCATTCTGCGTTACCTCAAGCATTCTATTTCCACAGGTTTATTTATCAGCAGACACACTAATTTCAATCTACAAGCCTTCACAGATTCGGACTGGGCTGCGGATCGTGATGATCGAAGATCAGTAAGTGCATACTGTATTTATATGGGTTCTAATTTAATTTCCTGGAGTTGCAAACAACAGGCCACAGTAGCCCGCAGCAGTACTGAAGCTGAGTACAAAGCTATTGCAAATGCCGCGGCTGAGCTCACTTGGTTCCGGTCCATTTTCTATGAGCTTGGATTGCCCCAACAACACAGCCCAACATTATGGTGTGACAATATTGGAGCTACGTATCTTACTTCGAATCCAAAATTTCATGCGCGAACCAAACATATCGAAATTGATTTTCATTTTGTCCGCGATCAAGTCTGCAACAAAGAACTCAATGTTAAATTCATTTCCAGTAGAGATCAATTGGCTGATGCTCTCACCAAACCGCTACCACCAGCGAAGTTTCGACAGGTTCAACTCAATCTAAATGTTCGTGACCTCCCCTTCAGCTTGAGGGGGCGTGTAGAAGAACAGGTAACGGCAGCTGAACTTAATGAAATCCATGAAGATAATGCAGCCTTAATTACAACTAAACTGAAGAGTGAGGATGTGGAAGGTCACGTAACAGCAGCCGAACTGAAACATGAAGATCAAGACTTTAAGGCACCCGTTACTGTCATCAATTCAACAGATACAGTAACGGAAGCAAGCAACGGAAACAATGCAATTTATGTCAATTAAATTGCACAATAATGACAGCTAGAATAGATAAGTTAACTGTCATCACTGTAATACTATATATATGATTGTGTGTACAGAATACATCAATTGAATTAATACAATTACAATTCATCAAATTAACAATCTCAATTTTCTATATGGTATCAGAGCCATTAAAAGACTAACGTCTCAATGTCTTCCTCAAACTCTTCCGCAGCACAATCTTCCTCTTCTATCATCTCTATGCCCTCTGTCACAACTGTCAAACTCAACCATGACAACTTTCTTCTTTGGAAAGCTCAGCTTGTACCTTATTTTAGAGGCCAAGACCTCTTTGGATTCCTTGATGGTAGTATTCCAAAACCACCCAAAATCATCTCAGTCACCAATTCTGAATCATCCTCTGTTACTGAACGACTTAATCCAGCTTACTCACAATGGATTCGTCAAGATAACATCATCCTCAGCATTCTCATGACCTCCTTATCTGAACCTATTCTTGCTCAAGTGGTGACATATACAACTTCCAGAGGTGTCTGGAACGCACTAGATGAAACTTTCTCATCTCGGTCTCGTGCACGAATTCTACAAATTCGCACGCAACTTGCAACCGCCACAAAAGGCGGCAAGACAGCCACCGATTACTTTCATTTTATCAAACGGCTTACGGATGAACTTGCTGTCGCTGGACAGCCACTAAATCATGATGATATTATCACTTATTTGCTTGCAGGTCTCAGCCACGAGTATGATAGTCTTGTGGCTTCCATCTCAGCACGCACTGATGACATTACACTAGAAGAGATCTACTCCTTGCTACTCACTTCTGAGGCACGCTTATCTCGACATCAACTCTCCCCTGTCAACCAGCAACTCTCGGCCAACATTGCTCAGCGACAAAACTTCAATAGGCGAAGCAATTTTCGTGACAGGGGGCGTGCTCAACGTGGTGGTCACAATTCTGGTGGCAGAAATTTTAATCAATCCTCGGTTGTGTGCCAAATTTGTAACAAAATTGGCCATTATGCTAAGAAATGTTATTTCAGGTTTGACGTCACTTACCAGGATACAAACAACATGCCACCAAAACAAGGGCTATTGACAATGCATCACGGCAACAATAACTGGGACAATGCATGGAATGCAGATACTGGTGCCACACATCATTTTACAAATGATACTAATAATTTGAATCTTCAGAAATCAGATTATACTGGTGCAGATAATGTACAAATTGGCAATGGTCAAGGTTTGCAAATTTCAAAAACTGGATCCTCTATACTGTCCACTCCCTCATCCACTTTTCTTCTTAATCAAGTTCTTCTTGTTCCCGAATTGCATCAAAAATTACTGTCAGTCCATCAATTGTGTGTCGATAACAATGTGTATTTTGAATTTCACTCTTTTCATTTTCTTGTGAAGGATTACTCGGGGAAGGTCCTTCATCACGGTTTACTTCATGATGGTCTCTATAAATTCATCAATAATCCATGTCTTCCACGGGCACTCTCGAGTCTTCGTTCAAGTGACTGGCACCGCCGGCTTGGACATGCATCTGCTCCCGTCATTAATAAAGTCCTTTCCTCTCTTCCATTTCGTGTCTTGCCGAATAAAAATGCTCATGTTTGTCCTGATTGTCAAATGGCAAAAAGCCATAATTTGCCCTTTCATCCTTCCATGTCTGTGTCATTAAACCCGTTAGAATTAATATTCACCGATGTATGGGGACCAGCCTTCATCCCATCTACAACAGGAGCCAAATATTATGTTAGTTTCCTAGATGACTATTCCAAATTTTTGTGGCTTTTCCCTATTAAACTGAAATCTGATGTTGAACATGTGTTTTTAAATTTTCAAACACATGTGGAGAAACAGTTTGATAGAAAAATTAAGGCAATTCAGTCTGATTGGGGTGGGGAGTATCGCCGTCTAAACACATACTTTCACAACAATGGCATTCATCATCGAATTGCTTGCCCACACACCCATCAACAAAATGGCTCCATTGAACGCAAACATAGACACATTGTCGAAGTTGGTCTAAGTCTCTTAGCTCATTCCAATTTACCAATGATTTATTGGGAAGATGCTTTCTCTACTGCCACATACATTATCAACCGGCTCCCAACACCAATATTACATCACAAGTCCCCATACGAAATTCTCTATAACAAGACACCTGATTACCAATTTATGCGTGTGTTTGGTTGTGCATGTTGGCCCAATTTACGGCCATATAACAAGAACAAACTTAATTTTCGATCAAAAACATGCATCTTTATTGGTTATAGTCCATGTCATCAAGGATACAAGTGTCTTGATTTATCTACGGGAAAAATTTATGTCTCTCGTCACGTTATATTCGATGAATCCCTCTTTCCATATTCTAAAGACCTGTCCATCGGTGAAAATCTAACTGATTCCTCCTCTATTTCTCTTCCTCATCAAACCGTGTCTGTCCCATCTTCTGATCCATTTGATTTGCAACCTAACCACTTGGCTTCAAGTACACCATCTGCTCCTCTTGTTTTGATTTCTGCAGGTACAAATTCCTCTCCACCCGTGGCCTTTGCAGATCCAAGACCAGATACCACTCGGTCTGTCACACCAGATATCCCTCATACTGCTCAGGATCAGCACCATCCTTTATCTTCCGCCCCGGTCACAGCTTCAGCAGCACCTGACCACGTCAGAACAGAGTCAGCTCCCTCTGTTTTTCCCGAGATGCACACTGACTCACATGACCATCCACAGCCAGTCTCCCACAACAATCACTCCATGGTCACAAGGTCTAAAAACCTCATTTATTGTCCCAAAAGAGCTGCTGATGATTTCATTCGCTATCCTCTTCCAAAAGCACTAGTGGCAGCACAGGTTATCAAGGCAGCTGAACCTACAAACTACACTCAAGCATCGAAGTCAGCATACTGGCGTGAAGCCATGAATACTGAGTTTTCAGCACTGCTACAAAATGGAACTTGGTCCTTGGTCATTCCTCCACATCAAGCAAACATTGTGGGCTGTCGGTGGATTTACAAAATCAAGCTAAAAGCGGATGGAACAATTGAGCGTTCAAAGCTCGGTTGGTTGCTAAGGGATTCCACCAACAGGAAGGTATTGATTTCCATGATACTTTCAGTCCTGTAGTCAAGCATGCCACAATTCGATTGGTCATGTCAGTTGCTGTTTCATACAATTGGCCAATCAAACAACTTGATGTGCAAAATGCCTTCTTGCACGGTGATTTACATGAAACTGTTTACATGACACAACCACAAGGGTATGTTCACCCTCAATATCCTAACCATGTCTGCAAATTACACAAATCCCTCTATGGATTGCGACAAGCACCACGATCTTGGTTCTCCAAATTATCTACCAAGCTGCAAACATTGGGGTTCCGAGAAAGCAAGGCCGACAGCTCTCTCTTTGTGTTGTGGAAAGATAAGTCGGTTATATATATCCTTATTTATGTTGATGATATATTGATAACCGGATCCAATGCATCTCTCATTCAAGATATTATTTGTTCCTTGCAACAATCATTTGCTGTCAAAGACTTAGGGAACTTGAATTATTTTTTGGGGGTTGAAGCTCTTTGGTGTGCAGACGGTCTATTTCTAACCCAAAGGAAGTATATTGCCGAATTACTTCACAGAAGCAAGATGGAGAATGCAAAACCGTGCACTAGCCCAATGGCTTCTAATTGTCACCTCTCATCTACGGATGGTACCCCATTTGAAGACATAAGTCTCTACCGGAGTGTAGTTGGCAGCATGCAATACCTTGCTTTTACAAGACCGGATCTTGCCTTTGCTGTACATAAAGTCAGCAAATTTATGCATAATCCATTGGACACACATTGGCTTGCTGTCAAACGCATTCTGCGTTACCTCAAGCATTCTATTTCCACAGGTTTATTTATCAGCAGACACACTAATTTCAATCTACAAGCCTTCACAGATTCGGACTGGGCTGCGGATCGTGATGATCGAAGATCAGTAAGTGCATACTGTATTTATATGGGTTCTAATTTAATTTCCTGGAGTTGCAAACAACAGGCCACAGTAGCCCGCAGCAGTACTGAAGCTGAGTACAAAGCTATTGCAAATGCCGCGGCTGAGCTCACTTGGTTCCGGTCCATTTTCTATGAGCTTGGATTGCCCCAACAACACAGCCCAACATTATGGTGTGACAATATTGGAGCTACGTATCTTACTTCGAATCCAAAATTTCATGCGCGAACCAAACATATCGAAATTGTTTTTCATTTTGTCCGCGATCAAGTCTGCAACAAAGAACTCAATGTTAAATTCATTTCCAGTAGAGATCAATTGGCTGATGCTCTCACCAAACCGCTACCACCAGCGAAGTTTCGACAGGTTCAACTCAATCTAAATGTTCGTGACCTCCCCTTCAGCTTGAGGGGGCGTGTAGAAGAACAGGTAACGGCAGCTGAACTTAATGAAATCCATGAAGATAATGCAGCCTTAATTACAACTAAACTGAAGAGTGAGGATGTGGAAGGTCACGTAACAGCAGCCGAACTGAAACATGAAGATCAAGACTTTAAGGCACCCGTTACTGTCATCAATTCAACAGATACAGTAACGGAAGCAAGTAACGGAAACAATGCAATTTATGTCAATTAAATTGCACAATAATGACAGCTAGAATAGATAAGTTAACTGTCATCACTGTAATACTATATATATGATTGTGTGTACAGAATACATCAATTGAATTAATACAATTACAATTCATCAAATTAACAATCTCAATTTTCTATAGACGGCTCTTCTTCTCCATACCATTTCTTCTTCTTTTTCAAAACAATAACTCTCTCCCATTTAATTAGCAAATTCAGCCACCCCCTTCACAAATTCAGCCACCCAACCTGTTGGCATCGAACAATGAATTGATTGGGCGAGATGGTGTATTTCAAATGGATTACTTGTTGATCCATATCTAGTTGCTTCATATACCAAGCTAAAAAACACAGTTTTCCATGATGATGAGAATAATTACATTAAGTTAAATAATATATTGAGTGTTAGTTGACATACCGAAGTAGATGAAGATGGTAAAATCAACCATCTTTTTTCTTTAATTCAACAAAGAAAAAGAAGGCGAATATGATGATGATGAAAATGAAGAGTACAAGGGTTTCCACTAAAAACATGTGCAATCGATGTGATACATCAACCTGTAATAAAACTGATATTATATAACTAAAAATATTTATATTTATTGATGTTTTATAATGCATTATTCTTTAATATTTTGTTTGTGTTTATTGTTGTGGCAATTTTATCAACGATACTTGGTTTATGGCCGACAATGTCAGCTATGGATTTTTCAATAGATATAAACAGGTCGCTATTTTTTTAGCGTGAAGATTCCTTGGATGATTTCTTCTGTATAATAAGTTATCAATGGAATAACTTGCATACACGAAATCCACGATGAGGGTTTCATTAACGTCCCTATTCCTTTAATAATTAAGAGAGGCTGCCAAACATCTAATATAAACATAGGTGGAATATTCTGTAGGCTCTAGCAATTTTCTGGTGCTGAATTAAAATGATTATAAACAATAAATTGCTGAAATCAGGAGTTTGGCATTAAGAACAAAACAAAATAAGAATTATGCGAGATTTTGTTTTCGATACGAGAAACTCATCTCCTGAAAAAACATATTTTGTGGAACTAAGTAAGCGAGTAAAATCTTTGTTATTTCAGGATCTTATAAAGAATACAAGTCATGATTCGAACTTCAAATCTAATATTCATATCACAAACTTTTTACCATCACATCATATAAAATTTTTGGATATATGTTAGATAGTAAATGCAGTAAACAATCAACTCCCGGTTAAGAGATTATAGAAATGATAATCAACCCCAATGCACACAAACAAAACTTGTGTTTGTGACACGTTCATGCATGTGAGTGAGAAAGAGAGCGAGAGGGAGCCAATAGGTCCTTGCCATTATTATATTCAGTGTCTATTTTATGTTTGCAATTCCTTTTCTCTCTTTCTTTTTCCAGACTCTAATTACAGTTTTATATGTAAACTTGAAGTTCAATGATCACAATCACCTGCTCCAAAAACCAGGGTAAAGTTTTACTTGCACATATGATTTCAAGATGTGGTGAGATTTCTCTAAAAGAGGCATGGTTGAATTTGATCGGAGTGTTTGACACTGTGCTTTAAAAATATTTTTGAAAAAAATTAAAAAATATTTTTGAAAAAAATTAAAAAATATTTTTTATTATTTTAAATTAAATTTTTTAGTGTTTTTAGATAATTTTCATGTGTTAATGTCAAAAATTATTTTAATAAAAAAATTATTTAGATATATTTTTGAATAAAAAAATTATTAAAAAAAACCCTTAACCATACTCCCGAACACACAAAAAATAAACATAGTTGCAAAGTAACAACATCCTAGAATATGCATCGTAGAGAGTGGAAAGAAAAGTGGTGGAGGTGTTCGTGGGATTTGGAGGAGGTGATGGGGATTGTTATATATAATAATAATAATAATAATAATAATAATAATAATAATAATAATAATAATAATAATAAAAATACTCAATGTGTCTAGAAGCTGCTGTCCAAATCGCAACTCGATCCAACGGTGAACGAGCTGGCAATATAAGGAAGAAGACAGAGTGTTCTGCTGCCAACTTCTTTCTTTTCCTCTCGGCTCCCTCCCTTTTTCTCTTCTACTTTTTCTTGTCTCACTTTTCAGCAGCTCAAAAGAAGTGGGGACATGAAGCCCTACTTTTCTAAGTGGATCCTTTCATGTGGGCTAGATCCACACAAGATATTGGGTCATCCTCCTCCTAGGAGGAAAACCCAAACCCAACAAATAATAATAATAATAATCGGAAAGATTTAGAGGATGACCACCATGAAGAGATTAAGTTTTTATAGAAAGAAGTATAAGAAAAAACTAGAAATAAAAAATATATTTAATATGTATTAATATACCATCATTTGGTATTTGTTCAACTTCAAATACAGTACAGTCAGCGAAGATCATTACTTGTGTAAAAAAATGAGATTCACGAAGAAGAGACAAAAAAGAAGAAAATACAAGATGGAATCATCAATGATATATTTTGATGAAATCATTGGTGGGATATAAATAAAGGAATCACCGATGATATATTCTGATGGAATCGTTGCTGAATCTTTTTATGTTTATTTATCCTCATTGACAAAATATATTGATAGAATTATAGTTGGTATAATTATAGTTGGTGGGTTAATGCTGATGGAATTATTGACAGAAAAAAATTACCATCACTTTATGATTCTCGTCCGTGTGTTTGTCGGGAAAATAATTACATTGCAACACCAGCAAAAAAATCCGTTGATAAAACAATTAATTCTGGCAGTGTAAGAGAGGCGAAAGCACGATCAATGCTACTAATTGATCCTTCAGGAAACCATGTATAACGTTGACCAACCAGAGGAAACTCAATTAAGTCACAAGTTTGTAAGAACAATTTGAATGAAGTGGAACCTGCAATATTTAAGAATTCACTTCCGCAGTCTCCTGTGAATAATTTCTCATTAAAATCCCCAGTCAAGAACATGGAACATCAAAAGAGTTAAATCCCTCCAGAGACGCCTATGTCGACATTTTGGTTTCCAGCATAGTTTGTATACTCAGAGATAGTCTTATGTTTCAGAGTTAATCATAAGCCACAGACATTTCAAGAGAAGACCCCATGATTTCTGGAAATCAAAACTTGCACTCCATGTTTTCCGCATATTCAAAAGATTCATGTCGCCTGTATATGTGCAGTGTAAAGTTATGGAGCAACTCGAAGTTGTTCATATTGGCAGGTGGCAGCAGCAATGAAATCATTTCACAGTCACATAAAGCTAGTGCAGACTCTAGCTCATCTGACTCATCATCGTCTTCTTGGTTGAGCAAGAGCGTGAAGGTCTCCAGGGTATATGAGATAGACGCCCCATCTGGATAATGAGAGGAGTCTATTTCCATGACCTTGACACAATAATCATCTCCATACAAATTAACCACCATAAATCGTAGTTTTCAGGTGCTAACAATGTTATCAAACTCACATTTCAATTTGTAAAATCATACAATTTTACAAATTAAAACTATAAAACTGGTAGAATTAGATTAAAAGATTAAATTTCATTAAAATCGATCCAAACTCCGTAAAAATCAAGTAAAATCATAAAATCAGACCGGATCATTTGATTCTAAGAATCTATAAAAATCCCGCGTGCACTGTGCACAGTGCTTTCATATCCTATCCTCTCTTCTCAGTCTCAGTCTCAACAAATCTTTCTCCCTGTCTCTCTCCATAATAATCTAATCAGGCTACAGTCTTCTGGGTATCTCCATGATAATCAAATCAGGCTACAATCTTCTGGGTATTTTAGCAAGAAGTTCAAGACGAACCCTCAAAACTCAGACGCTTCGCCAGTGGGTTTGCCTTCGTCTTTCCCTTTTTTACTGTATCGAGGGAAGCTTACAAGAATTGAGGTACAAGTATTTGGTTCCATGATGACCACAAGCTAGTAACAATTTCACAAAATTTTCCAGGAGTGTGGTCGTGCTTGTTGGAATTCTTTGATCTAAACAGTAAGTGTTCTAAACAAGTACTGTTTAGATCAAAATCTGGCAATTTACAAAATAGAAGAACAAGGCATAACTTTGGCAGAATTCTGAAGAATACTCAGAATTACTGAAACTTGAAACAATTCACCTTAATTTTATTGAATTCGAAATGCCTATATATAGGCTTACAATGCATGAATTGAAAAACATAAATCTCTTAACATCCTAAGAGATTTGGATAAAAATAGATTTTGAAATTCAAAATCTGTTATGAATAATAGTTCTAGCTAAACTCAAACACTACAGCTAATACATGAGAAATCCTACAGCTAATTCGTAATCTTCTTATCCAAAGCTAATCTCACATTTGAATTCTAACACTCCTCCTTGAGATTTGCTTTGGGCAATCCCAACTTCATCTTCAGAAATTCCAGACTTGCTACTGGAATTACCTTGGTCTTCAAGTCATGATGAACTAGACTTTTATCAGCCTTGTTTTGGCCTAAATCACCATCAGGATTTCCTTCAAATGTTGCACCTCCTGTCTTCATGTACCATTCTCTAACATAACATTCCTCACCATCAATTTCTTTGCCATTAAAAGTCTTGACAGTTTCGGCAGCATCCTCAGCTTTTTCAAGGTTCATAATTTCAAAACATTTTGATTGTTCCTCAGCAGCCCTCACCATCACAGCACTAGTATTTGCTCCATGTTCAGTAAAATCATCTTTCAAGCCTTCATGTGTTGTGGATTCAGCTGAAATTTGTTCATGAACATTGTTGGATTCCATGCTTAACATATCACCATCTCTGATTTTCCCATCTTTGTCACATATTTGCAGCCTTTTGCACAACTGATCACCATCATTAATCATACCACCATTATGCATAACCTTTAATGTATTAAGGTTAGCATGACCATCTCTTTTTTGCCATAACACACTCTCATCAGATTTTGCACTTAAGTCATGCCCTTTCACAACATCCATATTCAAATAAAAACTGTTACCTTCCTCTTAATTTTTGCTATTGCTGAATCATTTGAGTCAGTAATAAAGCACAAATTTTCCTTAAAGGCTACCTCATATCCATTCCTAAGCATTTGTGCAACACTCAATAAATTTTGATTCAATTCTGGAATGTACAGAACATCTTTGATAACTTTAGTACCTTTGGTTGTGCTGACTTTGACATTACCTCTTCCCAAGCACAAATTTTCCTTAAAGGCTACCTCATATCCATTCCTAAGCATTTGTGCAACACTCAATAAATTTTGATTCAATTCTGGAATGTACAGAACATCTTTGATAACTTTAGTACCTTTGGTTGTGCTGACTTTGACATTACCTCTTCCCTTTGCTTGCACAATGTCTCCATTCCCCAACTTGATTTTTGGTCTAATTGTATAATCAATTAAAGAGAAAATCGACAAGTACTTTGTCATGTGGCTGGTGCAGCCACTGTCAATCAGCCATGAATTCTTTTGGGAGTTGTTGCTGGTCTGCAAGGCCATAAACAAATGCTCCTCAGCTTCCTCATGTTCCTTACCTTCTTCAGAAAAGTTGGCTTGCTGTTGTAGCTGCGATTTGTTCTTCTTCAGCCTGCAAAATTTCTCATTGTGGCCAAACTTCTTGCAATAATCACAATGACTAAGAGTCCTTTCTTTAAACCAGCACTCGCTCTCACCATGATTTGTTCTTTTGCAATAAGAACATGGTGGAAACATTTGACTGTTTGCAAGTACAATAGACTTATTTTCCGAGAAAAATTTCTTACCATTGTTGAAATCTTTCTTCTGGAAATTTCTAGTCTTTCTTCCTTTCCAGTTTGCTTGAAATGCATTTTCCATAACTTCATCATCCCTCATCTGCACTCTTTGCTTCTGGATGTGCAGTTTGCTTATTAACTCAGCAATGGGAAGGTTTTGCAAATCGCAAGACTCTTCTATTGCTGAGATTTTTGCTTCGAATTTTTCAGGGACGGACATCATAAGCTTTTCTACAATCTTATGATCTTCAAATGTCTCCCCAAGGAGTCTCATCTGGTTTACTACATTCATCAATCTGCCAGAATACACTTTGACAGATTCATGGTCTTTCATCTTCATCAATTCGAACTCTCTCTTGAATGCTAGCAACTTTACAGTTTTGTCTCTGTTGCTGCCTTCAAATTCGACCTGGAGATTGTCCCAAATCTGCTTTGGTGTTTCCAGGTTCATAATTTTGGTGAAAATGTGGTCTGCAATTCCAGAATGCAGACATGTAATTGCCTTGTCTTTCTTCAATTTTTCTTCTTCATGAGCCCTTATCTGCGCCATTGTTGGATTCCCATTTAATGGAATTGGATCAGCATCCGTCACCACAATGTTCCATAACCCTTGGGATCGCAGAAAAAACTTCATCTTGACAGCCCAGATGTGATAATTTTCTCCAGAAAAAACTGGAATTGCAGCAGCATTATTGTTGGAGGTTGACATGATTTTTGAAAGTAAAAAACTCACTTGTGTTTACACTCAATTAAACTCTAACTCTCTATGTTTGTCTCTCAAAAAAGAACCCCACAGATCCCGCAAGAAGATGTGCTCTGATACCACTTGTTGGAATTCTTTGATCTAAACAGTAAGTGTTCTAAACAAGTACTGTTTAGATCAAAATCTGGCAATTTACAAAATAGAAGAACAAGGCATAACTTTGGCAGAATTCTGAAGAATACTCAGAATTACTGAAATTTGAAACAATTCACCTTAATTTTATTGAATTCGAAATGCCTATATATAGGCTTACAATTCATGAATTGAAAAACATAAATCTCTTAACATCCTAAGAGATTTGGATAAAAACAGATTTTGAAATTCAAAATCTGTTATGAATAATAGTTCTAGCTAAACTCAAACACTACAGCTAATACATGAGAAATCCTACAGCTAATTCGTAATCTTCTTATCCAAAGCTAATCTCACATTTGAATTCTAACAGTGCTGGCAGAGATGGTCAACGCTCATCCTGTGTGTTGTACTACTACAGTTATAGTGACTTTCGCAGGGTTTATGTATCTTCTCATCTCTTGTAGACTCTTTTTTTTTTCCCTTTCTTTCTTTTTGCCATGTAATAATAAATCTAATTAGTTGTGATAGTATATTGGTGCTGGATTTGCAGTTTCAGTTATTGTTATCCAGAGGGGGGCTATATATTTAGTGTTGTTTTTAGGACACTGCTGTTTGTTTTGGTAAATATGTACTGTTAAGAACCATCACACCTAAAAATTTAAGTTTATAAGTGAGGTGTAGAATATAATTTATATTATTCTCTAACACAACCCCTCATGTGAAAGCCCTTTGGGCTTGAAACTTGCACAAACTCACATTACCTTGTGCTTAATTTTTATCAAATAGAATGAGGGTGGTGAGATTTGAACTCATAACCGCTGACTCAACAAGGCTCTGATACTATGTTAAAGAACCATCTCATCTAAAAACTTAAACTTATAAGTGAGGTCCATAATATGATTTATATTATTCTCTAACAAATATAAGCAAACGCATTAATTTGGGAAATTTTGTAGTTCTCACAACACAACCCTGTTATGCACCTGTGACTGTGGAAGTGGCTGGAGTGACTGCACTGTAGAGGGTTTGGTGCAATGGAAAACAGATATGTTATGAAGTGAAAATATGGTTTATGATATCTTTGCCACTCACCTGTTATGTTTTGCTTTAAGAGGGAGATTAGGTGTTCTTAAGATTTTATGAAGACTTGAAAGATTTTTTCTCATGGAAGCTAAATATAAATCCATCTTTGTAGCAAGAGTTTCTGTCAGAACTGCTGTGATGCATGCGGTCATACGGCTAACAGGATTGGTACAAGTTCTGTGAGATAGTTTGCACTGACTTGTGATAATTTGTTTAATTATGCTATAAACCCGAGGCTCCTAACTGGGAAACAAGGCTTGAAAGTCTTGTAAATAGAAGGCCACTGGCATCAGTTATGGCCGCTGTAACCAGACTTTATGAGAAATATATTTGGGTGTTCCCGTGGGCAGAAGTTAACTGTTGCTTATGCTTTTCCTCGAATCCTCCCAACTGATCGACTGTTTTTCCATGGTTTCTTCTTCAACAGGAAGGGTCGCATGCATCATAGAGGACCTGTGTTAAGGAACCATCTCACCTAAAAGCTTAAGCTTGTAAGTGAGGCCCCATAATATGATTTATATTATTCTCTAACACACCCCCTCAAGTGAAAGCCCTTTGGGCTTGAAACTTGCACACAGGTCCATTCTACCTTGTGTTTGATTTTTATCAAATAGAATGGGGGTGGTGAGATTCGAACTCGTGACCGCTGGGTCAACAAGGCTCTGATACCATGTTAAAGAACCATCTCACCAAAAAGCTTAAGCTTGTAAGTGAGGCCCCATAATATGATTTATATTATTCTCTAACAACCTGTTCTCCCTTTTCCCTATTATTTTTAGGTTCTTTTACTGGTTTTTTCTATTTTTACAGCACCAATAAACTGCAAATCCAGCACAATAAAGTATTACAGGGTTCATGTATTACTGCTTCAGGCAAGTTATTCTGAAAATGATGTCGATTGCAGACGTCCCTTACAGCTTCTGCATTTTGGAGAAAAGTTCGATTCTGGAAACTGGGGGAATAAATGTGATAATTGTTCGAAGATCAAAACTCTAGTAGAGAAGGATGTAACTGAGAGCGCAAACCAACTGGTAAGCTTCTTACAGCTTCATCATTCCCCTCTTGCCTTTTACTTCTTTGTTTGTTCTCTTTTTAAGTTTCATTTTGATCATATTTTTTGGTCCCCATTTATGTTTTTTTTCCAGCTCTGTTAGACCTTTTTGATCTCCTCTTCAGTAAGACGACTGCTTTTGTTGGTGTCTTCAACCAGCGACTTGGGTGGCTTCTTCTATTGCTCTGTGTAAGCTCTTTTTCTTTGAGAGAATTATTGTTGGCTTTTCCTACTTTGATTGGATGTGCCGATGGTTTAGAGTTCCTTTGCTTTTGATGAGCTTCAGAAGCTTTGTTTTGTTCTGCGTTTGATATAATTGTGTATGAAATTTAATTAGTGAAGTTTTATGGTTATAATTGTATTGTATTATATGTGAAAATATTTTATTTATAAATTTATGATTTTTCCATCAAAATGATTTTTATTTGAGATTTTATGATTTTTATATAAAAAATTATTTATCTATGATTTTATAATTTTACAATTCGAGTTTATATGATCTTAAATTTTTTACCACCCCACCACATAACTTACTCTTACTCTCTAAATCCCTTACTCTTACTCTCTAAATCGTTATCAAACACTCTAAAAAAGCCAGCGTCCCTTCTCCTTCCCATATATAAACTAGGGAAAAAATAGTACATTTCGTGTTATAATCTTTTATTTGTCTCTCCGATGCCCCCAAGGCTTGAACATTATCTTGGCACAATGCATATCGAGCTCATTTGTTTATTAAAATATATTTATATTAAAATATTAGATGAACAACATGTTGAAGAAATTGTAATTAATTAGCTGATCAGTTATTATTATTGTTAGGCAGTTAGTTATATTGTACAGCTCACACACACAAGTCCAGCTCACACACACAAGCCTTGCATGGCTACTTTATGGTTACAATATCATGTATAAATGTTCAGCTATTCTATGAATGAAATACAAGATTCAGAATTCAATCTCTTTATTTTCTACTTTCTACATGGTATCAGAGCAAAATCAGTAGAAATTTTTTCAAAAATCGTGTTTCTCAAACATCCAAATTACCCAGATTACATTCAGAAATTCAGTCATTCAATCACACAAAATTACCCAGTTCAATCCACGATTACAATCACCCATTCAATCACACAAATTACCCAGATTACATTCTTGTTTCTCAACATCCAGTCCATTCAGAAATTCACAATTACAATCACCCATTCAATCACACAAAATTACCCAGAAAACCCAGAATTCCAACTCATCAATAAACCCAGAAATCCAGTTCATTCATCAACCCAGAAAACCCACAAACACATTTCACTCATCAACCCAGAAATCCAGCCACAATGACTCAACAAACCCAATCTATCCATGGCAAAGAAATTGCCAATTCCAACCCAGAATCATCAAATGTTTCAAGCCCCTATTTTTCTCACCATTCAGACCACCCCGGTCTGATTCTCATCTCAAAACCCTTAAATGGGAACAATTATTTTTACCTGGAGAAGGGCCATGTCTTTGGCCTTGAATTCTAAGAACAAATTAGGGTTCGTAGATGGCTCAATCACCCCACCATCACCTTCAACAGACCCTGAGAACTATGCCTCTTGGTCTCGGTGCAATGATATGGTTCACTCATAGATTATTAACACCATTAATCCCGAAATTTCAGACAGTGTCATCTACTACAACACTGCCTTTGAAGTTTGGGAAGACCTCCGAGAAAGATTTTCTCAGAGTAATGCTCCTAGGATTTTTGAAATTCAAAGAGAAATTTCATACCTACGTCAAGAACACCTCTCGGTCTCACTCTACTACACAAGATTGAAGGGACTATGGGACGAATTGAGCTCCTACAGTGACTCTATATCCACGGGACAACAAGAACAACAAAAACTCATGCAATTTTTGATGGGTTTAAACGAGACTTACAGTAGTGTTCGGGGCCAAATCCTTTTGATGAATCCTCTTCCTTTAGTCCGGCAGGCGTACTCCTCGGTTTCTCAGGAGGAGAAACAGCGTCTTCTCGGGTCAACCCATGTTGGGGACACCCATGGTGGAGCTGCTGCCATGGCCATTCGAAGTGGAAATGGCAGCAGACCCACGGCTCCAGCTTATGGGAGAAAGAACGAACGACCATATGGGTCGAACGCCTTCAAGTTTTCTTCTCCAGACGCCTTCCATGGCCGCCCACAGAGAGGAGACGACGATAGAAGGCGCGCTGGAGAAGATGATAGACGACGGAATGAAATGAAGTGGGCTGGGGACTTTGAAAAACGCCCGTCTGGGCCTGGGATGAAGGGTCGCCCGCAATGTACACATTGCGGGCAAATGGGCCATTGGGCCCAGACCTGTTATGCCTTGCGGGGCTTTCCACCAGGCCACCCACGGGCCAAATTTTCGGGCCCAAGCCCGTTTTCTGCTGGCAGGCCAGCCAACTTCTACAACAGGCCAGCTTCCTATAATGTGTCCACGGGCCCAAGCCCATTTTATAATAGGCCAGCCGAATGTAGCCAGTCCAAGGAAGAAAATAACAGTTCAATTATGGGGATTTCAGAGGAGCAGATAAAACAGCTACTGTCATTGCTTGACATCAAAAATGAGGCATCCAGTTCTCAAGCACATACAGCCGCAAAACCAGGCTCTGATACCATGTAGAAAGTAGAAAATAAAGAGATTGAATTCTGAATCTTGTATTTCATTCATAGAATAGCTAAACATTTATACATGATATTGTAACCATAAAGTAGCCATGCAAGGCTTGTGTGTGTGAGCTGGACTTGTGTGTGTGAGCTGTACAATATAACTAACTGCCTAACAATAATAATAACTGATCAGCTAATTAATTACAATTTCTTCAACATGTTGTTCATCTAATATTTTAATATAAATATATTTTAATAAACAAATGAGCTCGATATGCATCGTGCCAAGATAATGTTCAAGCCTTGGGGGCATCAGTTGGAGGGTGTTGATTTTCAGGACACTTTTTCTCCCACTGCCAAAATTATTTCCGTCCGCTGCTTACTTGCTTTGGCTGCTTCTCACAAATGGCCAATACATCAGTTGGATGTAAATAATGCATTTCTCCATGGCGACTTAACGGAAGAAATTTACATGTCCCCACCACCTGGTCTTCGGCGACAGGGGGAGACTGATCTGGTATGTCGCCTACACAAGTCCTTATACGGTTTGAAACAGGCCTCTCGCCAATGGTTTACCAAGTTTTCAGAGGCTATTTGCTCCGCGGGTTTTGAACAGTCACGAGCTGACTACTCTTTGTTCACCAGAAAACAAGGCAAGTCATTTACTGCCCTGTTAATATATGTGGATGATATTTTGATTACTGGAAATGATATTGCTAGCATTAATACAACTAAGAAGTTTCTGCATAGTAATTTTCGCATCAAAGAGCTCGGTAATTTGAAATACTTTCTTGGCATTGAGGTGTCCGCTTCTAAGAGTGGAATTTTTATTTCACAACGCAAGTATGCGTTAGAAATAATTGCGGATGCAGGACTGCTGGGATCGGCCCCGATTGATACCCCTATGGAGAGAGGATTGAAATTGTCAGATGAGAGTGATTTACTTAAGAATTCCAGTCAGTATAGAAGGCTAGTCGGCAGATTGATTTACTTGACTATTTCTAGGCCTGATATAACATATGTTGTACATGTCTTGAGTAGATTCATGCATCAGCCTCGGAAATTGCATATGGAAGCAGCACTTCGAGTTATCAGATATTTGAAAGGAGCTCCTGATAAAGGTCTATTTTTTTCTTCAAATAATGATGCTAGATTGAGAGCTTATTATGACTCAGATTGGGCAGGTTGCCCACTTACTCGGAGATCCACTACCGGTTACTGTATCTTTCTTGGGCCCTCACTGATATCTTGGAGATCAAAATGACAGAAAACGGTTTCTCTTTCTTCAGCCGAGGCAGAATATCGAGCAATGACGGGAGCATGCTGTGAATTAACTTGGCTTCGTTCTCTGTTGACATATTTGGGTCTCTCCCACGAAGAGCCTGCTGTGTTGTACTGTGATAATCGGGCTGCCCTACACATTGCAGCCAATCCAGTTTTTCATGAGCGAACAAGACACATAGAAATGGATTGTCACTACATTAGAGATAAAATTCAAGATGGATCGATAGTTACGAAACATGTGAACTCTGCACACCAACTGGCAGACATCTTGACAAAGCCTTTGGGAAAAGATTTATTTGTTCCTATGATTCGCAAGTTGGGAGTGCAAGATATCCACTCTCCAACTTGAAGGGGAGTGTTGAAGAAATTGTAATTAATTAGCTGATCAATTATTATTATTGTTAGGCAGTTAGTTATATTGTACAGCTCACACACACAAGTCCAGCTCACACACACAAGCCTTGCATGACTACTTTATGGTTACAATATCATGTATAAATGTTCAGCTATTCTATGAATGAAATACAAGATTCAGAATTCAATCTCTTTATTTTCTACTTTCCACACAACATCCATGCATGTGGAACTACATAAAGAAATCTGAACACGATCTTGTCTTTGGAGTCATGTCATCATCTGCTAAAAAAAGAAAAAGATAATGATAAGATGATATAAGACCTCAGAGATACCTGCGTTTTAATTTATGAGTCAATTGCGATCTAGATTATTTTTTATTAATTGAATTCCTAACTAAAGAGCTGAATAAGAATTTGAGAATTACAAAAGAACCCTTACACAGCACAAGATCCCTTACATCCAAGAATGACTATTCCGTTTTGGTTAATATTATGTTTTTTTAATTGGAATAGAATGTTTCAGTTTTGGAATATTTCGGCACATCATTTCGGAGTTGTAATGTTTATGTGTTTAGATATATAATTAAATATATTAATTCAAAAAATTATTTCAAATCCAAAAATAAAATTTATTTAGAATTGTGCAATTTAATCTAAAAAATACATAATAAAATGATTTTTCTGAATAAAATTATGAACATCTATAATATTACGAGAATGTTATCATCAATCTTGCAAGGTCATTACATTCTCTGATTGTTTTGAAATTTTAACATAATATATATAAATATGTCAAGAGACTCCTCGGAAAATTTCATCGTAATCTAACAGTCAAATTAAAAAATATAATTGATATTGTAAAATTATTTATTATATAAAATTAAGAGATATAATTGATATTGTAAAATTATTTATTATATAAAAAAATACTATTTGGCCAAAACAAAACAGGCGGAACGAAACCGGAACATTTCAGCTAAAATTTAGGCGGAATTTTCGGAACAAGCTGAAATTTTAAGCGAGGTAAAAACTGAGCCATTTTATCTTGTTTTTTAACTGGTACGAAACCTTTCGGCTGAAATAAAAACGAAATTAACGACATTGCTTACATCTTGCATGGAGTCAAAAAAATTTTTACCAACCATTTAACAAATGCTAGATCCCTTACCTTCTATTGTTTTTTTTTAATATGAGGAAACCTCATTTCTCAGAAAACATATTTTGTGGATCCAAGTGAGCAAGTAAAATCCTGACTATTTCAAGCTCTTATAAAAGATGCATGTCTTGATTCGAATTCAAGACCTACTATACAAATCACAAGCCATGTGTCATTGACTAACTTAGCTTCTATCAATGGATAACACTTCATAAGCAAGGGGAGATCCTCTTGCATTATCAACAACCAAAAGAATAAAGATGAGAGTATAAAAATAAAGAAAAAAAGGAAACATAAGCAAAGATTTGTGCATGATTGTTGGATACATGATCACCTTGAAAAATGTTGTCCGACCATCTCTTGAAAGTCTCCATTTATCTCCACTTTATACCACTTACAGCAGCTGAAACAAAAACGAAATTAACGACATTGCTTACATCTAGCATGGAGTCAAAAAAATTTTTACCAACCATTTAACAAATGCTAGATCCCTTACCTTCTATTGTTTTTTTTAATATGAGGAAACCTCATTTCTTAGAAAACATATTTTGTGGATCCAAGTAAGCAAGTAAAATCCTGACTATTTCAAGATCTTATAAAAGATGCATGTCTTGATTCGAATTCAAGACCTACTATGCAAATTACAAGCCATCTGTCATCGACTAACTTAGCTTCTATCAATGGATAACACTTCATAAGAAAGGGGAGATCCTCTTGCATTATCAACAACCAAAAGAATAAAGATGAGAGTATAAAAAAAGGAAACATAAGCAAAGATTTGCGCATGATTGTTGGATGCATGATCACCTTGAAAAATGTTGTCCGACCATCTCTTGAAAGTCTCCATTTATCTCCACTTTATACCTCTTACAGCAACTGAAACAAAAACAAAATTAACGACATTGCTTACATCTAGCATGGAGTCAAAAAAAAATTTACCAACCATTTAACAAATGCTAGATCCCTTACCTTCTATTGTTTTTTTTAATATGAGGAAACCTCATTTCTCAGAAAACATATTTTGTGGATCCAAGTGAGCAAGTAAAATCCTGACTATTTCAAGATCTTATAAAAGATACATGTCTTGATTCGAATTCAAGACCTACTATACAAATCACAAGCCATATGTCATCGACTAACTTAGCTTCTATCAATGGATAACACTTCATAAGAAAGGGGAGATCCTCTTGCATTATCAACAACCAAAAGAATAAAGATGAGAGTATAAAAAAAAGGAAACATAAGCAAAGATTTGCGCATGATTGTTGGATGCATGAGCACCTTGAAAAATGTTGTCCGACCATCTCTTGAATGTTTCCATTTATCTCCACTTTATACCACTTACAACAACTCCAAACGAGCAGGCAAATGAAGAGCTAAATGAAAATTTGTGTACTTTTTAGTTTTTTATAAATTGTCATCATCTCAAACAAAATAGCTATTTGGACAGGCAAAATGGCTATTTCGTTGTTGAGCAGCTAAATATAACTAGGAAAATGTCAAAAGGCAAAGTACATGTTACTGTTACAATATTCTTTTTCTTTGTAATTAAAATACGCAAAGCATGCATCTTCGTTCATAATTGAAATCGAAGTCATCGAAGAACACAATTTCTATCAACAAGCGATTTGGCAAATTTGCAGTTTGAAGGAGAACATAATCCAAACAACCAGTGGTATATTTTTGTGTTCAAAGGTTAGCTTTCCAAACCATTTCTATTTTTTTTCCGTATCTACAAACCTAAATAGAGATGAGTGTGGGTATATTTGTAATTGGTGTTGTGGGGTTTGTTTTTTAACTTAATTTTTTTGTTCTGGGAATTGCAAGTGCTATTCTTGACTTGGTTTATTTTCTCATATCTTTTTTTTATAAAAGAAATCAATTTATTGTAACAATTAGTCTGTTCATATTCTACAAATCACTCTTTTGTCGGTGATTTTGATTTGGATCAACGTTTCCACATCCAACACACAAAAGTCATAATTTGAATTAAAAAAAAGCACCTCTAGTCATAGGTTCATAATTTGGTGGTAAAAATTTTGAGATGTATTTTTCAAGTTTTGAGTTCAAGTTCGGACATACTCGTCTTATAAAATTCTGCAATAACTAGAGTTTTACTCACTTAACTCAGGATTTTTCAAGGCAAGGTTTACTCAAATAAAAAAAACACCTCCAAAAGTTAATATAGAATGCTCTCTTGAATTAAAAAAAAATCATGTGCAATGTACTCGTTAGTTTTATTGTATTCTGTTAATTTAAAAGGATATCATTGTTAGAGTATACGTATAATATGAATAAATGAGTATAATGTATGCTAGTATAAAGTGAAACCACAACAATACCTATAAATATGGACTGGTGGTCACGTGATGTGTGTGGAAAATATACAGAGCATACAAAATTTCAAATTTGTTTTTCCCTCTCTTTTCTCTCTTCTCTCTCTCTCTCGCACACATCAGTCTGCGTTGCATTGCAAGATCATCAAACCCATTCTGTTTGATTCTACTTCTCAGTAAGGATTCATCATCCTAACATGGTATCAAAGCACAAATGATCCAATCTTCACTCTCATTATCAAAATCAGTGTCTTCAAAATCACTGTTCATATTCAATTGAATTTCCTTTTCTTCTATGAAATTTCTTTTTTCTGGTTGACTATTAAAGCAACCATCCTTGCAAATTGATCTTGCATACATTCCACCACAAAAATGGTGACGGCTGCACAGTTGCAGATTCTTCAATCTCCCATTACTTCTCTTATTTCCTCAATTTCTTCTTCTGTCAATGTCAAACTCGATGATTCCAATTATTTGAATTGGAACTTTCAAATTCAACTTTTACTGGAGAGCAATGGTATTTTTGGCTTTGTTGATTGTTCACACCCGTGTCCTGCCTCTACTGCTGATATTGGTACACATTCTTCACTCTCTTCATCTGCTGTTATTGAATGTGATGAACTGAGGATATGGAAAATGCATGATCGAGCTGTTATGCAGCTCATTACTGCTACATTGTCCCCTGTAGCATTGTCTTGTGCGATTGGTAGTACTAGTTCCAAGGACCTTTGGCAAAGGTTGAAAGAGCAGTTTTCTACTGTCTCGAAGACTAGTATTTTTCAGTTGAAATCAAACTTACAGAATATTAGAAAAGGCACAGATAGTATAGGTCAATATCTGTTGAAGATTAAAGAGGCTAGGGATTATTTGGCTGCAGCGGGTGTTTATTTTGCTGATGAGGATATAGTAATTTTGGCACTAAATGGCTTACCTGCTGAGTATAACACTTTTAGATGTGTTATTAGAGGTAGAGAGAGTGTCATCACTTTGAAAGAATTTCGATCTCAATTATTGGCTGAGGAACTCATTGTTGAGAATAACACCTCTGTTAATTCTTCATTTCTTACTGCTATGCATACAATTGCAAAACCTCAGCCCACTGCTCCATAATTATTTCAGCCCTCTCGTGGCCAGAATGGATATAATTCGTATGATAATAGTGGATACAGATCATTCAACAGGAATAGAGGTAGAGTCAGGCCTAATTCCAATCAGAGGTCCTACCCACAGAGAGCACCATTTCATTCTAAACCTCATGACTTGTCAACCATGAATTCTGGAGTGTCACGATCATTTTCCCCTGGTTCGTTTCCATCATCATTATCTTCTGGTGTCATTGTGTGTCAATTGTGCAATATGGAGGGTCACACAGCACCTTTGTGTGGTATTCGGGGTTATGAAAGGGTTAAATGTACAATTTGTGGCAAACCAAACCATACGACGTGGTACTGCTACTATAATGAAACTGGACCCAATTTTGTTGGCTCCTCCAGTAGCTCTCCCATTCCTCAGTCACAGCAGCATGCTCTTCACACTATGCATCAGGCATTTGCACAGCCCCATCCTCAGTCAACTGCAGCTCTTTCCTCTTCTCCAGTTTGGATCACAGATACAGGGGGTGACAAATCACATGACTGCTGATTTGTCAAACCTCTCACTCAACTCTCCTTATCCTGCAGAGGATACTGTCCACATAGCAAATGGTGAAGGTTTGTCAGTATCCCATGTTGGTTCTGCGATCATTCCTATATATGCTAAGCCACTGCAATTGAAGTATGTTTTATGTGTGCCTAAACTGACCCAGAATTTGTTGTCTGTACATCGAGTTTGCTTGGATAACAATTGCTATCTAATTTTTGATGCTTTCTGTTTTTGGATTCAGGACAAGCTCACAAGCAGGATAATGTACAAGGGGCAGTGCAGTAATGGACTCTACCCTATGTCTTCTGCTGTTTCACGATCACTTAACAATTTTCAGTCCAAAGCTTTCATTGGTCAGTTGGTTCTATCATCCACTTGGCATCATAGGCTAGGTCATCCTTCAAATAAAGTAGTCAATCTTATGTTACAGAAATCCAATATTCATTGTTCTACAGACAAAAATTCTACTGTATGTGTTAGTTGCCTTGAGGGTAAATTTTGTAAACTACCTTTTCCCTCACGTGTAAATTCTGCTACATCAGCATTTAATACTATCCATAGTGATCTTTGGGGTCCTTCCCCTCACATATCTATTCATGGATATCGATATTATGTAATATTTGTTGATGAATTTTCTCGGTATTGTTGGTTGTTTCCACTTGTTAATAAAAGTTATGTGTTTTCAGTATTTACTTCATTCAACACCTATGTTTACACTCAGTTTTCTAAGACAATTCAAGTCTTTCAAAGTGATGGGGGGGGGGGTGAATTTGTTAACAAACCTTTCCAAAAGTTTCTTGCTGACAAGGGTATTGTTCATCACAAATCTTGTCCATACACACCTGAACAAAATGGGCTTGTTGAACGTAAACATAGACATCTAATTGAAACTACCATCACTTTGCTTCAGCATGCTCAATTAGCACCTTCATTTTGGACTTATGCAGTTAACACTGCTTCATACTTGATCAACCGAATGCCCTCTGATGTCCTGCTCAATAAGTCACCCTTTGAATTGCTATTTGGTCATATTCCTTCTATCTCTCATTTACACATATTTGGGTGTGCTTGTTTTCCATTACTACGACCTTATATCCAACATAAACTTCAACCAAAGACTTCTATGTGTGTATTTCTAGGCTATGCCTCTCAATACAAAGGCTATATTTGCTATCATGTTCCTAAGAAACATGTGTATATCTCTAGACATGTGATGTTTCTTGAACATGTATTCCCTTATAAAGACTTAGCCTCCAAAATCCAGGTTTCCCCCCCTTCTTCAATTTCCCCACCTCTGTCTGTCATGCCTGTTGTTACGCCTCAAAATATTGTCAGCTTACCTTCATCTCTTGATGTGCCTTCTTCTACTGGTCCTACCTCTCCTCTCCTACCAGTCTTGTCCACTACTACTGCTTCTTCAACATTATCCCCTATACCTGTGGCATCTGAATCCAGCAATAGAGGTATGTCCATTGAATCCACAACTTCAGTTGATGCTTTTCGGCCTGAGGCCATTTCAGTGGTATTGTAGATTCCACCAATGAATTTGCATCCTATGCAAACACGGTGCAAGAGTGGTATTGTCAAAAAGAAAACCTGTTTTCATACTACTATGAATTCACCTAATCCTGACTTGTCTTTGATTGAGCCTGGTACCTATAAGTCAGCATTAAAGCATCCACTGTGGTTAAATGCAATGAAGGAAGAGCTTGCTTCCCTTCACTCTCAGGGGACATGGACATTTGTTAATTTGCCATCTGACAGGAATGTGGTAGGCTGCAAATGGATCTTCAAGATTAAGAAAGATGCTAATGGTTCCACTGTTCAGCATAAAGCTAGATTAGTAGCTCAGGGGTTTAGTCAAGAGGCAGGCCTTGATTATGGGGAGACCTTTAGTCCAGTGGTAAAACCAACTACAATCAGACTTGTTCTATCTCTTGCTGCTCAATTTGGGAGGACATTGCGACAGTTGGATGTTAAGAATGCCTTCCTTCATGGCATTCTTAATGAAGAGGTATACATGGCTCAACCTCCTGGGTTTGCAGACTCTCAAAACCCTCAGCTTGTGTGCAGGCTTCACAAATCTTTATATGGCCTTAAACAGGCTCCGAGAGCTTGGAATGACAGGTTTACTGCATTTTTACCATCTTTAGGATTTCAGTGCACATATTCTGATCCCTCTTTGTTTGTTAAACATCTTGCTGATGGTATTATAATCCTATTGGTGTATGTGGATGACATAATTATTGCTGGGAGTAAAACTTGTGAGGTGCAACAGATTATACAGTCATTATCTTCTGAGTTTGATATTAAAGACTTGGATGATCTTCACTATTTTTTGGGTGTTCAAATTACTCGTAATCAGGATGGTCTTTTCTTATCACAATCTCAATATGTTCAAGACCTTCTGCTCAAAACTGAGCTCATTATTGCACAAAAAAGTAAATGTAGAAACTAGAAAGAATAGTTTCAATAGACACACTTGTTTGCAACTACAACTGAAAATCCTGTAATAATAACACAGAAGAATTCTGAAATGTCTACCACCACTTTGCTGCAACGGAGAAGTTATGATTTCATAATCCTCATAACATTACCATAATCATATCTTCCATGTCTCGTCTCCAACCACAGAATAATATCCTTTCTGCAGACTTTCGAACAATAAAGTCTTTGGGTAGACTTCCTCTCCATACCTGCAGCATCCAGGCGAAGAAAAGAAAAGATTAGGGGCTTTGCAAAAGAGCTTACCACAATCATATCATCAATGTCCCTCCTCCATCCACAAAGTAGAATCTTCTGTGGCATTCTTGCAGGTCGGGCAATGTGCATGAATGTTGCTTCTTTGACCTGAATGATGAAATTTATTATATTATGTAAGTTCTTCTTTTATGGTGCGCCCACTTACCTAATATCCACTGAAGGCATCATTCTAATGTTCACAACTGAACTTGTCCTTAACCAATAAGAGCATGATCTGCTATTTTCACTTTCATTTTTTTACCTTTTCAATTTTATTAGCCCCCTTTACATCATGTATTTCAACACTAGGTTCTTGACCATGTTTTCCATCTCTTGGAGTATGGCTATCAGCAGCAACAACTCTGTAAGAAGAAGAAGAGGGAACCTGCTAAGGGGTAGAAACCTCCAAGTTGAAGGTGTTTTCCATCTCTTGGAGTATGGCTATCAGCAGCAGCAATTCTGTAAAATGCCCTGTTTTTTCATCCCACGTTAGCTAAAGGGTCTGTACTGTTTTTTCAATTCTGTTCAATAATATTGTTTGAGCTTGTTTTTTTATTTTTTCTCTTTATTTTCGAATTTCTTAGTTTTTCAGGCTATTTTTGGGTTTATTTAAAGAGTTGTAAAAATATAAAATTTTGAATTTAGAGTTTTTAGAATTTTGTTGCATAAAAACAATCATTCATAATTCGTATAGTAAACTGAATGCTTCCCATAATAACATATGAATAAAAATAAATAAATTAACCTACCTTCCACTTGACCCAGTATATGCAAATATCATTCACGCGTTTTCATAGCTACATCTGCCATTCCTGACAAATGCAAGTGACTTCACCATCTACCACATTTTATCCCTTTCTTCTTGCTTTGCCAACATGGAAATACGTGGCAAAGACAGTGTAGTTTCTTAAGAGTATACATGGCAAAGACAGTGTAGTTTCTTAAGAGTATACGTGCAGGAGGCACGTTATACAATTTCTATTAGTTATTTTACCCGTATTTTGACGTGGATTCAATAACTTTTTACAGTAAGAACATAAATAATAGACAGGTTTTTTCAATATATTTTTGCATAAAAATTCTCAATCATAAATCAAAATGCTTATATTGCATCTAATTAATTAAATTAATATCTAATAAAAACAATAACTAAGATTGAGATGTTAACCTCGCAACACAAGACATGTACTTAATCATGATTAATTATTTTGTTTCTTATAATAAATATTTTTATTTAATTAATTGCATCAATAAAAGGTAAAAAAAAGTTGTCAACAAAAGCAAATGGAACAAATCTATGAAGTTTAACTATAAAACCACTCAATATTAAATTGCAAAACTGGAAAAAAATTATCAATTTTAAAAATTGCAAAAGTTATAAAAAAAATTAGCAATTAAAAGAATAATAAATAAATTTGAAAGGAAAATAAACCTAAGAAAGATGAAAACTGGAAAGAAAAAATGATTTCTTAAAATTATCTCAATTAAAAAATAGGAACCAAATATTAAAGATGGAATTTTAAAAGGGCTGGAATTAAAAAAATAAATAAATTATTCCAAATAAAAAATAGTAAAAACAAATGGGAACCAAATTTGAAGGAATTAAAAATTAAAGGCTACTTTAAGTTTTGAAGGGGCAGGTGTAGAAATTAAGAAGTAGAGAGAAAATAATAGGAAAAAAGAGAAAAGATTAACAAACCAAATAATTGTCTCGTTTATATCAAGCGATGACAAATGGACCATTATGAAATGACTTAATTAACCTCAATAATAATTTTTGGTGTTTTATTTTTAGGGAAAAATGGGTAATTGATTCTACAGTTTAAAAAGTCACTGATTTTCTTGTTTTTTTTTTTTTTACCTTTGTCCCCAATCTTTCATTTTCATTCTCACCTAACATTAGATCCTCTAATGGTTAAAAAAGAAGAAGAAAAGGGATGACAAGTCTATAATATTTTATGAGGGGATATATACTCATTTTGCAATATAAATTTCCCATATGTTTTAGGTTTTCTTTTATTATTAATAATATAAAATGACAAGGAAAGATTGTTGGATTGTGTGTTAGCAATAAATAAATAAAAATTACAAGGAAACAGTTTTGTATAGTACCAGAGGCAGTAGCTAGTAATTGCAGAACAATTTGCAGTAATTGCAGAACCCTCTCTTTCTCCCTTTCAAATTCTTCTATCTCTCCCTCAATTTTCTTTAAAGCTTTTGACCAAAGTCTCTAACAAACAAAGTGTCGTTGGCCCATATATTTTCATCAAAGTGCAGATATACCCCACAACTTTTCAACTCGCAACGCTTGGGGATAACATGACTCTTCCCATATCGGATAACATGACCCTCCACATTGCTCATTTCATTGTAGAATTTGAATGTAACTTCTTTGCCAGAATATTTACGTAAAAAATCTACGAATCCGAGCTCGTAGTGTAGAAACTGTTGAAAATGCAGGATCAAAGTCAACCAAAGTCAACTGATTCCAAATCTGCTGGCATGAAGAACTGGAGCTGCGAAGATCATCAAGAATTTTCCTTTATTGTTTTTATCTTGTTTTAATTTAAGAGTTTATGTTTTAGTTAAGTAAGATCAAATTATATTTGATCATATCTTGTTGCTTTATTTTCGCATATTTATTTCCTGTTTTAAGAGATTGTAATAGGTTTGAATTATCATTCTTGTATTTTGATCTTCTTCTATAAATAAAAGTGAAGGGATGGCAGTATCCTAACAAGAAATTCTGCCCCTTGTTCTGTTGTTTAATTGCTTAATTATTTGTCTCAAAATCATCAAGCAATTCTGGAAAATTGCCCTGTTCTTGACACTGATTTGAACAGTGTCTGTTTGTCACTGTCAGAGGCAAATTCCTGACAGTGATCTGAACAGTGTTTGTTTGTTCATCAGGAAATTTTCCAACAATTGGTATCAGAGCCAAATTGAATCTTTGAAAGGGAATTGAGTGAAACACGAGTGTATTGTGAGAATTTTTCAAAGTTATTTAACTTTGATTGGGTGGAGAGCGAAACACGAGAGAGAATTTGTTTTTCAAGAATTTCAATTGATTTCTCCTGAGATTGGCTCGAAATTGAACAAGAACCATAAATTGGTTGTTCAATCAAATTTATCCATTCTAATCCTGCAAATTAGAAATCAACAGGAGGATCAAAGACCACTTCTCTTCTAAATGGAATCATCGAATTTTTCATCAAAGTCACCTGTGTTCACTGGAACAAATTATGATGTTTGGGCAGTGAAGATGAGAACTTATCTCAAAGCTTTTGATTTATGGGAAGTCGTGGAGACTAACAGGGATCTGAATCCCTTGAACAACAATCCCACAATGGCTCAACTCAAGTATTTCAATGAAGAGAAGGCAAAGAGATTCAAAGCACTTACCTGCATCCATAATGCAGTAAGTGAAGAGATATTCACAAGAATAATGGCTTGTGAGCATGCTAAAGAAGCATGGGATAAATTGAAAGCTGAATTCCAAGGTGACGAGAAGTCAAGAAGAATGCAGATATTGAACTTAAAGAGACAATTTGAAGGGCTGAAAATGAGGGAAACTGAAACAATTAAAGATTTTTCATCTAACATCTCAAAAATAGTCAATCAAATGAGACTTTTGGGTGAAGATGTTCAGGACTCAAGAGTGGTGGAAAAGGTGCTTGTCAGTTTACCTAAAAGATTTGAGAACAAAATCTGTTCTTTAGAAGACTCTAAAGATGTCACGGAGATGAGTCTTCAAGACTTGATTAATGCTCTTCAATCAGTTGAACAAAGACATTCCTTTAGGCAAGAAGTGTCAAGTGAAGAGGCCTTTGTTGCTGGTTTCAAAAACAGGCCACGATCCCAGAATTTTTCCAAAGACAGCCATGAAGGTAGAAGGGAAAATGGGAAGAACTGGCAGACCAAAAAGTGGCAAGGAAATCAGAATTCCCCTAGCAGTTCAAACACAAGGGGAAAAGAAAAGAAGGAACAATTTCCCCCTTGTAAATACTGTCACAAAACAAGCCATCAAGAAGCATGGTGTTGGCTGAAAAATGCACAATGCAGGAGATGCAAACAGTTTGGCCATATTCAAAAGTATTGCAAATCAACCTCAGGAGCTGGAGCAGGAAAGCAAGCTTATGTGACAAAGAACACTGAAGTAGAAGATGAACACTTGTTCATGGCTATGACTGAGGAAAATTGCTGCAAAGCTGAGGTAATGAATTCCAACTGGCTTGTTGATAGTGGCTGCACAAATCACATGTCTGCAAACATAAATCTGTTTAAAGCTTTGGATACTAACTATGATTCCAAAGTAAAAGTTGCAAATGGGCAGTATGTTGATGTAAAAGGCAGAGGTGATGTGGATATAAATACCTTGGCTGGTATAAGAACTTTTGACAATGTTTTGTTTGTGCCTGAAATTAAACAAAACTTAGTAAGTGTAGGTCAATTACTTGAGGATGGTCATTCATTATCATTTGTAAATGGCATATGCACGATTAGAGATGGTAGTGGAAGTGTTCTATTTTCTGCCAAAATGACTAATAGGAGTTTTAGTCTCGGCTTGGACAATGAACACATGAATATGAGCATAACAAGTAGCTCAAATTCAGTGTTATGGCAAAAAAGGTTGGGGCATTTTAATTATGCTACCATGAAGAAGATGGCAGACTTAGAGATGGTGATTGGATTACCTAAAATTGAAGAGCAAAAGGATGTTTGTGAAGCATGTCAATTAGGTAAGCAAACTAGAATTGCTTTTAATGACAATGCATTTAGAGCTACTTGCAAGCTTCAATTGGTGTATACTGATGTGTGTGGACCTATGAGGAATGAATCCTTGAATGGTGCTAAGTATTTTCTATTATTCATTGATGATTACACTAGATATTGTTGGGTTTATTTTCTTAAAACCAAAGGGGAAGTGTTTGAAGAATTCCTGAAATTCAAAGCTGCAGCCGAAAGGGAAACAGGCACAAAACTGAAGGCTTTGAGGTCTGACAATGGGGGTGAATTTACTTCCCAAAAACTTGAAGAACACCTAGCAAAAGAAGGAATAAAATACCAACTTACAGTATCTTACACACCTCAGCAAAATGGTGTTAGTGAAAGAAGAAATAGAACACTAATGGAGATGGCAAGATGTCTCTTGTATGAGAAGAAACTGCCACTGAAATTTTGGGCAGAAGCTGTGTGCACAGCATCATATCTTCTCAATCGTATGGTGACTAAAATTTTGGGGGAAAAGACACCATATGAAATGTGGTATGGGTTCAAACCAAATCTGGAACACTTAAGAGTGTTTGGCAGCCCTTGTTATGTTCTACAACCAGAAATTAAAAGGGGAAAGCTTGATCAAAAAGCTGAAGTTGGAATCCTAGTTGGATATAGCATGAAGTCCACTGGATACAAAGTGTTTGATCTAAAATCAAGCAAGGCTGTGATTGCAGAATTTTAAGGTTGCAGAAGAGGTGTGGAATTGGGAAGCTGAAACTGTGGAAGAATCTGGGCTTGAAATTCAAGCTGAAACTGATGAACCTAATGACATGAATGAAATTGAAGAAGAACCTGTGAGGGGTACAAGACTGTTGAGTGACATTTATAGCAGGTGTAATCTAGCTGAAACTGAACCTAATGATGTTCAAGAAGCCATGGATTCAAACACATGGATGGCAGCAATGAAGGAGGAGCTGATGATGATCGAAATAAATGGAACCTGGCAGCTTGTTGACAGACCTGTCGATAGAAAGGTTATTGGTGTGAAATGGATCTTCAAAACAAAATTGAATGCAGATGGAAGCATCAACAAGCACAAAGCAAGGTTAGTAGTTAAAGGCTACTCCCAAGAACCAGGTATTGATTATCATGATACATTTGCACCTGTTTCTAGGCTTGACACCATTAAAATGCTATTGATGATTGCTGCATAAACTGGCTGGTATGTGTGGCAAATGGATGTCAAGTCAGCATTTTTGAATGGAACTCTTGATGAAGAGATCTATGTTGAACAACCTGAGGGGTTTGAAAAAGAAATCTCAGCAAACAAGGTGTATCTCCTAAAAAAGGCCTTGTATGGACTGAAACAAGCTCCTAGAGCTTGGTACAGTCGGCTTGATGAATTTTTGCTGAGTTTGGGGTTTGAGAAAAGCTTGAATGAAGCTACCTTGTATGTGAAAAAAGTTGAAGACCATATTTTGATTGTTTCAGTCTATGTGGATGATTTACTTATTACTGGAAACATGGAGAAAATGGTGCCTGAGTTCAAGATGAATATGAAGAACAAGTTCGAAATGAATGAACTTGGATTGTTGTCTTATTTTCTAGGAATGGAAATAATGCAATCATAATTGAGATGTTTCTTGTGTCAAAGGAATTTCACTATGAAATTGTTGAAGAAATTTGCTATGGAAAATTGCAAGCCAGTTAGCACTCCTATGGTGGCAGGACAAAAACTGATGAAGGATGATGCAGCCCCTAAGGCTGATGGAAGAATGTATAGGAGCTTAATTGGGAGCTTGTTGTATTTGACTGCCACAAGACCTGACATTGTGTTTATTGTGAATTACTTGTCTAGGTTTATGCAAAATCCAAGTCAAAATCACTATGTTGCAGCCAAAAGAGTCTTGAGGTATTTAAGAGGAACTCAGGATTTTGGAATGGTGTTTGATAAACTGGAAACTGTCAAATTAGTTGGATATTGTGACAGTGATTGGGCTGGAAGTGATGAAGACATGATGAGTACTTCGGGCTACTATTTTTCAATGGGAGGTAGTGTGTTTTGTTGGAATTCAAAGAAGCAAAGTGTTGTAGCTCATTCTACAGCTGAAGCCGAGTACATTGCAGCCTATGTTGCTGCAAAACAGCTTGTATGGCTGAGGAAGATGATGGGAGATTTGAATTTTGTTCAATTAGAACCTACTGAGTTATTTTGTGATAATATGTCAGCCATTGCAATTTCTAAAAACTCAGTCTTTCATGATAGAACCAAACACATGAAGATCAAATTTCATGCAACTCGGCAGTTTCAACTTGAAGGTGAGCTGGAGATGAAATATTGTTGTTCTAAGGAGCAATTTGCAGATTTATTCACTAAGTCCTTAGCCAAAGAAAGGTTTGAAGAATTGAGAGAGATGATTGGCTTGAGCAGATTGGAATCAAGGGGGAGTGTTGAAAATGCAGGATCAAAGTCAACCAAAGTCAACTGATTCCAAATCTGCTGGCATGAAGAACTGGAGCTGCGAAGATCATCAAGAATTTTCCTTTATTGTTTTTATCTTGTTTTAATTTAAGAGTTTATGTTTTAGTTAAGTAAGATCAAATTATATTTGATCATATCTTGTTGCTTTATTTTCGCATATTTATTTCCTGTTTTAAGTAGAAGAGATTGTAATAGGTTTGAATTACCATTCTTGTATTTTGATCTTCTTCTATAAATAAAAGTGAAGGGATGGCAGTATCCTAACAAGAAATTCTGCCCCTTGTTCTGTTGTTTAATTGCTTAATTATTTGTCTCAAAATCATCAAGCAATTCTGGAAAATTGCCCTGTTCTTGACACTGATTTGAACAGTGTCTGTTTGTCACTGTCAGAGGCAAATTCCTGACAGTGATCTGAACAGTGTTTGTTTGTTCATCAGGAAATTTTCCAACTAAAACATGTGATCCGAGTGACATGAATTGAAGATATTGGATTTATCATAGAGGACGTGCTGTAGAAACACGTGATCCGAGTGACGTGTCTTCAAGAACTCGTAATGAGTATAGCTGTACTTGGAAAAAATGTCTTCATCATCATCACCATCATGAAACTCAAGATATATTCTACAAAAATTTAATGCATAAAGCATCTCATGGGAGGGAAGCGGGAGTAGAAAGACAAGGCAGAAAGCAATTCCCTTGAGCTGATGACAATTTGATGGCAACTGTATCGTGAGTGAAGATCCAATTCCTTTGTCACCGAACCATTCTGGAATTTCACTCCCCGGTAGAACCATTTGAATTCTGTCATGTGGGATCTTCTCTCTTGACTGCAAGACAAAAGTCACATTTCAAAAGTGTGATAAAACAAACAAGAAAGAGAGAGAAAAGAAATACAGGGTTGAGAGTGATACCTGAATTTTCAAATGCATTGTTGCTATCAGTGGTTTCTGATCCAATTTGAAGCAATTTGCAAAATTATATAAACTGCCATATCTAGTGTTGATTGATATCATGGTGGTTTCTAGTGATTCACAATCAGGTGCTCTTAGATACCTCAACCTAGGTGGAAGCTCAAGTAACATTTTAATAAGTGTTCTATCCAAAGCCAGTTCATCCAAATATACCATATCTTTGATTGATAAGGGTAGCTCTTTGATGCCTGTGTTATCCAAGCGAAGCCACCTCAAAGATGTCATAGGCTCTGTGATTTCTGGGAAGCTCTCAAGTTTTGAGCAACCACTTACAGACAAATAATCGAGTTTTTTGAGAAACTGGATTGATGAGGGCACCTCTGTAATGGCAGTCTTATCTAGACATAATGATCTTATATCCCTTGAAATCTCTGGAAAATTGGTGATCTTTGAACAACCACTTAAATCAAGATGTTCCAACTTGCTAGTGACTGATTGTGGAACTTCTTTGAGTGAAGTTTCATTTAATGATAACCATATAATATTTTGTGAAATCGTTGGACACTTGGTTATATCTAGGCAACGATCTATATGAAGTTCTCTGAGAACCTTTGAATCAAGCATCGGAAAACTTCTAAGATTATTGCAACCACTGAGATCAAGATGTTCCAGCTTGTGAAGATGTTGAAGAGATGACGGAACCTCAGTTAAACTTGAACAGAATACAAGGAGCAAGCTCACTAAATTTTTGGCCTTTGATAGATCTGGCAATTCTGTCAAATATTTAGAGCCAAACAGGTCAATGGCTCTTAAATTTCCAACATCCTGTCAACAAAAAAAGGCATAATTAGAGAGTAAGCACCTCCTCCTTCATATTTCTGATCATACATCATCAGCAATCAAATCATACCTGCACTCCTGTCCATAGTTTTTCAACCTTGCTATAGCATAAGTCAAGCTCGACAAGGTGTTCAGCACAAAAACTTTGCGGCAAAGATTTCGAAGGGAATCTATCCCAGTGAAAATATACCAGCTTATTAGAAAGATAATCAAGGCTAGTAGAAGGAAGGAGTATTTTATCTTCGTCTAAGAAATGATTGCAATAGAAGTTGAGAAATCTAAGACCATCCATCATTGCGAAGGCATCAGGTTTCAAGTGTATTTGTCTTGGTAAATTGGATATGTATAAAGATATGCCTTCAATTTTCTCAGTTCCCTGTTAAACAAGAATAAATAAAGAATACACAGACAATCATGCAATATACGCAAAACATCAACTTTTTAGCAAATATGAAACCTCTCGGTTAGTAACTTAGTATGCAAGAGGAGAGAAAAGAACGATATTTAATGACTTCAGCTTTAACCTTATTTTCCTCCAGTACTTGAACGACATCACGAGGATGACACAACCTGCTTCGTTTGCCAGGAGACTTTTGTTCACGAACAATGTTAAATGCCATTTCTTGTAGCAAGTCATGCATTTCTAGCATGTTATGAGAAGTAGTTACTGTTGAAGATCATGGATATCAAGGCTGCAGCAGATTGAAGATTAGAGAATGGAGTCCTATTTGAATTCTAGTATTAATGTTTAGATTAGTATTGAATTAGCTGTAGGGAATTTTATCTATTTCAGATCATGTTGATCATGCTTTCTAGCTTAGGTGCAATTTAAATTCTAGGACTTATCTAGTACAAGATGAAGTTGTAATCAACTAGAACTCTTGTAATCATTTATTTTTGCTATAAATAAAGAAAAGGGATGACAGTAACCTCACCTCGATTCTGCTCATTGTTTCTGGAATTCTGCTCTTTATTGTTCTTCAAATTTCTGGGCAGCTGTTCTTCGTGTTCTTCATTTTCTGGCAATTCCAGATTTTGATCTGAATAGTGCATGTTTTTGTCAACAAGTCAACGCAGTTGACTTTTTTCGTTGACTTTTTTTTTTTGATTTCTACAATTGGTATCAGAGCAGTGTTGTTCTTTGTGGGGATTGTGTGAAACACGAGTGATTTGTTTGTGAGGTCAATCAAAATCAAAGCTTGACAGCTTTGAAGGGTTCTTGGACAAAACAGATTTTTGGGTTCTTTTTGTGCATTTTTTTAGTGCAGAGTGAAATGGATTCTGGTGCAAGTTTTTCATCAAGAACACCTACATTTACAGGTGTGAATTATGGTGTGTGGGCTGTAAAGATGGAGGCTTACCTAAGGGCTTTTGATCTATGGGATTATGTGGATACGGACAAGGTTCCAACTCCATTAAACAATAATCCAACTTTGAATCAACTAAAGTATTTCAATGAAGAAAAAGCCAAGAGTTTCAAAGCACTTACTAGCATGCATAATGCAGTAAGTGAGGAGATTTTTACAAGGATTATGACTTGTAAAACAGCCAAAGAAGCTTGGGATAAGCTAAAGGCTGAATTCCAAGGGGATGAAAAATCAAGGAGGATGCAAGTGATGAATCTGCGAAGGCAATTTGAAGCCTTGAGAATGAGGGAGACAGACACAATTAAGGATTTCTCTTCTCAAATTTCAAAACTTGTGAATCAAGTGAGACTTTTGGGGGAAGATTTTCCTGATTCAAGGATTGTGGAGAAGGTGTTGGTGAGCTTACCCGACAGGTTTGAACATAAGATATGTTCACTTGAAGATTCACATGATTTTTCTTAAATCAGCCTTCAAGAGCTGATTAATGCTCTGCAATCAGTGGAGGAGAGACACTCTTATAGACATCAAGAGTCAAGTGGTGAAGCACTTGTGGCAAAAGTGAAAGACAAGCACCATGCCAAACCTGTTTTCAGAAACAGTTTTGAAAATAGAAGAGAAAAGAGCAGCAACTGGAAGCCAAGCAATTGGCAGTCATTCAACAGGAAAGGGAATACCTCAGGAGGGGAAAAGAGAGAAGATTTTCCACCTTGCAAGTATTGAAAGAAGACTAATCACCGAGACTCTTGGTGCTGGCTCAAAAACATCCAGTGTAGAAGATGCAAAGAATTCGGCCACATGCAAAAATTTTGCAAGAAAACTGAAGTTGCAAGAATTGCACAAACTGAAGATGATGCTGAGGAGGAGAAAGAAGAGCAATTATTTATGGTAATTGCAGAACCTACATGCAACATAACTGAGGTAAAATCTTCACTTTGGCTCATTGATTCGGGATGCACAAATCACATGACAGCAGACCTTGATTTGTTCAAAGAATTGGATAGAAATTTTTTGTCCAAAGTAAGAATATCTAATGGAGATTATGTGCAAGTTGAAGGAAGAGGTGCAATTGCAGTTGACACTATGGCAGGTACGAAAATTTTAAGGAATGTTATGTATGTGCCTCAATTGAAGCAAAATCTTGTGAGTGTGGGACAATTGTTAGAAACTGGTTATGCATTGTCATTTAAGCATGAAATATGCAAAATTAAAGATGATAAAGGGGTGTTGTTATTGTCCACTAGAATGGTGAATAGAAGCTTTAATGTTGATTGGAATTCAACATATTTAAAAGCTAATGCATGTAGAGAGGATGAGTCAATACTTTGGCACAAAAGGCTTGGGCATTTTAACTATGCAGCCTTAAGGAAGATGTCTAACTTAGAGATGGCACATGGTTTGCCAAATATATTGAATGAGGATGTGTTTTGTGAAGCCTGTCAGCTAGGGAAGCAAACAAAAGTTGCTTTTCCTAATAATACACTTAGATCCACATCTAAGTTGCAGCTTGTGCACACTGATTTGTGTGGCCCTATGTCTAATGAATCTTTGAGTGGATCAAGGTATTTTCTCTTGTTCATTGATGACTATAGCAGGTTTTGTTGGAGTTATTTTTTGAAGGCAAAGGCTGATGTGTTTCTTGAGTTTCTGAAGTTCAAAGCTGCTGTTGAACTTGAAACTGGCTGCAAAATCAAAATTCTGAGGTCTGACAATGGGGTGAGTATACCTCTCGGAAATTTGATGAATTTTTGGTGAAAGAAGGTATCAAACATCAGCTAACAATACCCTATACACCTCAGCAAAATGGGGTAAGTGAAAGGAAAAATAGAACTCTTATGGAGATGGCAAGGTGTTTGTTGTTTGAGAAACAAATGCCCCTAAAATTCTGGGCAGAGGCTGTCAACACAGCCACCTATATTTTGAACCGAATGATTTCTAGAGTTTTAGGAGATAAAACTCCATATGAATTGTGGTATGATACTAAACCTAGTATTAACCATTTAAGGGTGTTTGGTTGTATTTGCTATGTATTGAAACCTGAATTTAATAGGAAGAAATTGGATGAAAAAGATGAGATGGGAGTGTTCATTGGTTATAGCTCAAAATCCAAGGCTTATAAGGTTTATGTTGTAAATGCTGACAAAGTTATTGTTGCTAGAAATGTGAAGATGATAGAAAATGCAGCATGGAATTGGGAGAGCACAACTGAAACACTACCTAAACAAATTCAGTTTTATGAGCAAGAAAAGGATGAAGACAGTGATGACCAACCTGTGAGGGGCACGAGATCATTGGCTGAGATTTATAGCAGATGCAATGTGGCTGATGCTGAACCTGTTGGAGTTGAACAAGCCTTGAAATCTCAGGTATGGATAGCTGCAATGAAGGAGGAGCTTGCAATGATTGAGAAAAACCAGACCTGGAAGCTTGTTGACAGACCTGCAAACAAGAAAATAATTGGGGTAAGATGGATTTTTAAGACAAAGTTGAATGCTGATGGTAAGATAAACAAACATAAAGCAAGATTGGTGGTTAAGGGTTATGCTCAAGAGGCAGGGGTGGATTATACTGATACATTTGCCCCGGTTTCTAGACATGACACAATGAAGCTCTTGCTTGCTCTTGCGGCACAAAATGGCTGGTATGTTTATCAATTAGATGTTAAATCTGCCTTTCTTAATGGTTATCTGAATGAGGAAATTTATGTTGATCAACCAGTTGGGTTTGAGAATGATAATCCAAACCAAGTGTATCTTTTGAAGAAAGCTTTATATGGGCTCAAACAAGCTCCTAGAGCTTGGTATAGTAGGCTTGATGAACACTTGTTGAGTTTGGGATTTGAAAGAAGTGCAAATGAGGTGACCTTGTATGTTAAGCATGTGGATAAACATGTATTGATGGTGTCAGTATATGTGGATGATTTGCTGATCACAGGTGACAAGAAGCAGCTGATTGAAGAGTTCAAATTGAACATGAAAGAGCAATTTGAGATGAATGAGCTCGGCTTGTTGTCTTATTTTCTGGGAATGGAGGTAATGCAATCAGAACAAGGATGTTTTATTTGTCAAAAATCCTTTGTTCAGAAGATCTTGGATAGCTTTGCAATGACAAATTGCAAATCAGTTCCTACTCCTATGATACTAGGACTGAAATTGGTGAAAGATGATGGAACTCAAAAATGTGATGGGAAGACTTATAGAAGCTTGATTGGGAGCTTATTATATTTAACCATTACAAGGCCTGACATTGTATTTGCTGTTAATTATCTTTCAAGGTTTATGCAGGATCCAAATCAATCACATTTCATGGCAGCCAAACGTGTGCTAAGGTATTTGCAGGGGACTAAGTCTCTCGGCCTGAATTTTGTGAAGTCCAAACCTGTCAGCCTTGTTGGCTATACTGACAGTGATTGGGGAGGGAGTGAGTGCATGATGAGCACCTCTTGATATTGCTTTATTTTGGGTTCAAATGTTTTCAGCTGGCTTTCAAAGAAACAATCAATTGTTGCTCATTCTACAGCTGAGGCAGAATATGTGGCAGCTTATGTGGCAGCAAAACAATTGGTTTGGTTGAGGAAAATGCTTAAGGATCTTGATTGTGTTCAAGTTAATCCTACTGTCTTGCTATGTGACAACATGTCAGCCATAGCCATTTCGAAAAATTCTGTTTTTCACAATAAAACTAAGCACATGAAGATTAAGTACCATGCATTGAGGCAATTTCAACAAGAAGGGGAGTTAGAGATGGAATACTGCTCATCTAAGGAACAATTGGCTGATTTCTTTACCAAACCATTAGCCAAAGATAGGTTTGAAGAATTAAGGATGAAGATAGGAATGTGCAGCCTTGCATCCAAGGAGGAGTGTTGAAGATCATGGATATCAAGGCTGCAGCAGATTGAAGATTAGAGAATGGAGTCCTATTTGAATTCTAGTATTAATGTTTAGATTAGTATTGAATTAGCTGTAGGGAATTTTATCTATTTTAGATCATGTTGATCATGCTTTCTAGCTTAGGTGCAATTTAAATTCTAGGACTTATCTAGTACAAGATGAAGTTGTAATCAACTAGAACTCTTGTAATCATTTATTTTTGCTATAAATAAAGAAAAGGGATGGCAGTAACCTCACCTCGATTCTGCTCATTGTTTCTGGAATTCTGCTCTTTATTGTTCTTCAAATTTCTGGGCAGCTGTTCTTCGTGTTCTTCATTTTCTGGCAATTCCAGATTTTGATCTGAATAGTGCATGTTTTTGTCAACAAGTCAACACAGTTGACTTTTTTCGTTGACTTTTGTTTTTTGATTTCTACAGTTACGAGACACTTATCAATAAGAGTTGCTATATTGTATCTCACAGACCGACTATAAATGCCCTTTAATATTCTTCTAGCTTGTTTTTGTTGAAATCTTCTGAAGAAATGTGCTATATCAAGAAATAAGGATTGTTGTTCTTTATCCAACCCTTCGTAACTAATTTTCAACGTATCTTCGATTCGACGATTCGGAGTTAGTTTTTTCAATGCACTTCTCCATTCTTTGAGCTTTTATCATAGAGAGAGGCACCCAAAACTATAAGAGCCAACGGATTTCCCTGCACACGACTTGCAATCCTTTCTATCAAGCATATATGATCAATTGTGGTGATGCAATTCTTCAAGGCTCTGTTTTTGGTTGGTAGAGGGGTTTTTTAGCTTGCATCGTGTCATCTTTATGTGAGATTCATGTAAATCTTTTACATTTCATTAGGTCTGGATGTTAAATGCTTCGAGGCCTTGGTCTCCCCTCCAGAGTCATATTTATATTTTCACTGCTTGATTCTTCTGTCATATGCTAACATGCGAGTATGCCTTTTGTTATACTCCATTGGCTCGTATGACCATTTTGGAAACAAGCAAGAAAGGGGGATTTTTCTACTTCTTAGTCTGAAATGTTTGTAATCCTTAGCTGAGAGTCTCATAGATCAGAGTGTTTAGGCCGGCCTGGCTTGCAATTGCAATAAGATTTTGCTCCTATTTCATTTTACTTATTTACTTTGGTACTGGATATTAACTTTATGCTGTATTCCCATTCAGGATTTTAGTTCTTTCATATAGCAGAAGTCAAGATGCAAGTTGTGCCTAGGGAGAATGAAAGTGCTTTGTCTGTCTCCGGTCCAAGGCCAATGGAGTGGTCTACTGTTCCATATACAGGGCCACAAGGACCTGGACAAAATGGAAAACAGCGTAGATCTAGCTTGGAATCACCTATCATGTTGCTTACTGGCCATCAGAGTGCTATATATACTATGAAGTTCAATCCAGCTGGAAATGTCATTGCATCGGGATCTCATGACAAGGAAATTTTTCTGTGGCACATGCATGGGGAATGCAAAAACTTCATGGTTATGAGAGGGCACAAAAATGCAGTTTTGGATCTTCATTGGACTAATGATGGGTCCCAGATAATTTAGAGTTCCAAGCACATTTCAATAAATCATTTAATTTTTTTTATAACAATAATAATGGTGGCAGTGATAGTATTGCCAATAATAATTAGAATTAAAAATTGACTTTTGCGGTTTTTTATGTATGATATTCCAGATCTAATATCACGTAAATAAAAAATATACAAAGTCATACATAGATAAAACATGTGAAAAATTTTTAACCAAATTATTTGTATTAAGCAAGAAAATCGTAAATTTTTTTAATTATCATGCTAAGCCAGTTTGATGCTATTCATTCCTTGTGCTGTCAGTCGTCAGCCTTGCAAAGCACAAATATTTCAGGCAAAGTAGAGCCTGCTTATCAATTTAGAGTTCCAAGCACATGTCCTAGGAAACGTTACACCTCTCTCATATTTATGTACAAGAAAAATCCAAAACTTTGAGGTTGAGCTTTTGTACAAGAAATATACGTTCTCCCATTGTACATCTGTAGTGTTTCTTACTTTCGTTTTTCAGACTCAGCAGAAGCTGAAGAACACTTTTTTTTGTTGTTTTCGTCCATCAAATTTTCTCAAAGAATATCCAGTACAGGGGATGACAAAGAATGCGTCGTCCTCATTCCTTCTCTGCAATTACCACGAAAGCATCTTTCAGTGACCACCTACGCCTCTCTTCAGCATTAGCTGCACGGTAACACCAATGACAATCTCTCTTCTCTGTCGGGCTCGTAAGAGTACTTCATAGAAACTCAATTCCTCGCCTTCACTGAGGTAAAGATCTGCTTGCCTTATTTGTAGCTCATTTCCCTGATGAAGGCAAAATGTTCGTGGATGATGAGTTGAACTGATTAAAGAATCTTAAATTCTAACATCATCAATAGCAGCAATTTCACTACCACAACAAAGAATCACTCTTTAGTATACATGATGCAGATGGCTTTTTGCGAGGAAAAAACAGAGAGAGAGAGAGAAGATTTAACATGATTGTTAAAAGTGCTTTCAATATCTTCCCTCAAGCAAGATTTGGCCAAAACCCATGAGCAATCCTGTTAAAAACATCACATGATAGTACTTGTCAAACTATCTCCTACTGAGAACTTTCCAATTTTCTGCTGAATTGAGGAAAACTTTAGTGCCTCATTTGTTTAGTTTTTAACCTCGAAATAAACATATAGATAAGGTATTGACAAGCAAACTACGAGAAAGGAAAAAATTGCATGCACTTGCTGGAATTTTCTATTGAAATTTTGTAAGCTTACTTTGCGCTTCAAAATTTGACAGAAGAGAGACAGAAGAATACCACCTCTGCAAAGAGCTCTTCTAGTACATCATTTATTTGTTGATCTTCTGCAACCATGGCCAATGCCATGCTGACAAGCTCATTTGATAAAACGTAATCACTGATCTTCGACGTGCATAATAAATTTTTAGTTCTTGGGTCCAGAATTTCACTTATTATTACAGATTTATCTGAAGCCTGCTGCATCTCCCCAATCCACGAACCTTGAGAGAAGCTTCCTCTGCGAACCTGGTTTACCATTGGGAGACGCTTTGACTGCATGGATCATGAGAATAAGAACAAATGAATAAAAGGATCGATGAACACAAAATTGCAGCATTATAGTTAACACATGGATTCTGTACAATTATCTTCTTGGGTTCAGGAGAAAAGAAACAAAATCTTTCTCGCTTTTCCTAAAGTTGAAGTGGAATCTAAGATTACAGGGCATCTTGGAGGATGGCGCAAAACTTCGAAAAAGGCTGAAAGGTGAAGAGCCCTCTCGAGTCAACTTATGCAAAGTCCCATGGTGATTCATTACACTGCTGTCAAACGCATTCTGAGATACTTGAAGGGCACTGTCAGTCATGGCATTACTTATCGGTGTGGGTCTTTGGATGTTAAAGCTTTTAGTGATGCTGATTGGGCGGGTGATCCAAATGATAGAAGATCAACCACTGGATTAGTGGTATTCATTGGCTTGAATCCCATCTCCTGGTCCTCTAAGAAACAGCCCACTGTGTCCCGTTCTTCTACAGAAGCCGAGTATCGTGCCTTGTCATCCACAGCTGCTGAGCTTGACTGGATCAAACAATTGATGGTGTTTCTTCACATTCCAATTGATCAGCCCCCAGTCTTGTTCTGTGACAATCTCTCTGCAATTGCATTATCTTTCAATCATGTTCAACATCAGAGAACGAAGCATATTGAAATTGACATTGTGCGAGAAAGGGTAGCTGGAAATCATTTGTCTGTTCAATTTGTGTCTTCGAAGGAGCAGTTTGCTGACATCCTCACAAAGGGATTAAGTGCTCCTTTGTTTCGAATTCACTATAACAGTCTCATGCTTGGCTTACCAAGGCATAGGATTGAGGGGGGATGTTAGAGTATACGTATAGTATGAATAAATGAGTATAATGTATGCTAGTATAAAGTAAAACCACAACAGTACCTATAAATATGGACTGGTGGTCACGTGATGTGTGTGGAAAATATACAGAGCATACAAAATTTCAAATTTGCTTTTCCCTCTCTTTTCTCTCTTCTCTCTCTCTCTCTCGCACGCATCAGTCTGCGTTGCATTGCAAGATCATCAAACCCATTCTGTTTGATTCTACTTCTCAGTAAGGATTCATCATCCTAACAATCATCCCGAATTTATATTAATTTTTTAATTAATTTAATATTATCAACAAGAGTTTTATTGATTTTGTTTTATTTTATTACAATTTTCATTGAAAATTATGGACGAAAAATATTTCATTGTTGATGGTAATTCTCTGATAATGTTCATTAGAGTTTACGTCCTATAAATATAATATATGTTTTTTTTTCTCAAAACCTAATTTTAATTTTCAATTTAAATAAAGTGATTAAAAAACTTAAATATATTTTTTAAGGTGACTTGAAGAATGAAATATTTGTGCCAACCCGAAGAAAAAAAAACTTTCCAACAGACGAGTATTTTCTCGTATCTTTTTGTAAAAGAAATCGCTCCTGTTTTTGTTATTTTCATTTGGATCAACGATTACACATCCAACACACAAAGGTCGTAATTTGAATGAATGAAAAGGTCTCCAGATATGACATGATGGCAGAAAATAAGAGATATTTATTAAGGTTTTGAGTCCAAGTCAGAACATCGTTATTTTATAAGAATTTAAAATGATTAAGATTTTACTTTTTTATCCCAGGTTTATAAAGAGTGTCTAAAAAGAGGTAAAATTTACTCAAATCTAAAAAAAATCCGGAAAGTTAGTATAAAATACTCTCTTATATTAAAATAAAAAATAAAAAATAAAAAAATCATGTGCAATGTACTCGTTTGGAACATAACAAGGTTGGAATCCTCATATTATTGTACGTTTTTTTTTTGGTATTATGTTAATTTAAAAGGATGCCATCCCCAATTTATATTAAAAAAATACTCACCAATAATTTAAGATGAAACTTGAGAGTTTTCCCTCTGATCAAACACAACAAATGGATCACCGGGCATGTGGGCCGACTAGCAAGGGGGTCGTCCCAGCTTAACCAAGGTCTCATGTTCAAGTTTTAGATATGCAGCTGCGTTAAATTCTCGGCAGGGAGAGCTTTGCCACCCTTGTGATCCCACCCGGCTCGAATCTAGATTAGTCGGAGCTGCATACCGGATGGCTTGACAAAAAAAAAACACAACAAATTGCAATATAAGTCATAATAAAACATCACAATAATTTATAATATATCAATTGCATGTCTAATACTCTTACTTCATTTTCTATATCATTAATATTTTATAAAATTTATGCAAATCTTTTGGAAGTTGATTCGAGTTAATGACAAGAATTTTAAATAAAATTAATTCAGAAGGTTAATCTGGTCTAAAATTAATTCTACACTTCAGTCCAATTGGAAGAATTAGTTCCTGACTAATTTGATTTTGAAAAATAAAATCATGAAAAAGAAAAAAACTTACAAAAAAATTAGCAACAAAAAGAATAAGTATAAAATTTAATAGAAAAAACTAAAAAGGATGAAATTGTAAAAAAATATATATGTATATTACAAACACTCTAAGTAACCTTCAAATCTAAAACAAAATCAAAGTAAAATGATAAAAAAAAAACCTTTCAAGAGAGAGTTATGTTGATTTTGTCTTTAAGAGCAACAAATTAATTGTGTTGTTTTGAAACATTATATTATTTTCTTATGAAGATCCCATCTGTAATTAGAGATTTTTTTTTCATCGGCGTTTGAATTGGTGACAGAATTTTAGACGAAGAACTATCATCGGCAAGTTTGCTTGTCGAAGATCGTCGTTCCGTTACTATTTTTGCTACCAATTCAATTTTTTTTTAAATCATATATTACCATCCATTTTTCATCAGCAAATCTATCAGAAAATAAATTCATGATGGAATTTTCAGTCGTTGATTTTGTGAAAAATGTCAAAATCCTCTGTAAATTTTCAACGCAATGGGTGTGAAACTCTCAATGAAAAAGCCGATGGAATAGACCGATCCATCACCGATTCCGTTGATATTTTTACTACAAATCTTATAGTTAGAATCGAATATTTATCGATTGGATGCATTCGGAAACCATTGTAAAGTATCGATGTTTTTAAAATTATTTTACATTTAAAAATATATTAAAATATTTTTTTATTTTTTAAAAATTATTTTTGACATCGGTATATGAAAATAATTTAAAAATATCTAAATTTTTTAATTCAAAATAAAAAATATTAAAAAAAAACATTTTTAAAACACAATACCAAACATCCTTATATATCAAATAGAGCTATTCGAGCACAAACAAAGAGATTGTTTCCAATAGATGACGATGAGCTATACTGACATCCTACCGAGTATACTTAACTATCTATCTTTTTACTTGCTGTGTTTTAAAAGTATTTTTAAAAAAAATAAAAAAAATTATTTTTTGTTTTGCATTATTTTTTGATGTTATTAAATTATTTGATATATTAATGTCAAAAAATTTTAAAAAAAAATAAAAAAATATTATTTAGATAAAGATTTAGTCACAAGAAGCAACCGTGTTGGGGTGAAGAAAATGTTTGCCAGCCTACGACTTGGACCAAATTTGGAGTAAATGCACCTTCTAACCACTTCGTTTGTTTGTTTGTAAGAACTGATATGAACAATTCATTTTGTACACTAAAATTCATCCAATTAAGTTGACCATCCATCACAGTCGTAGAACAACTTGATTCTGAGTTCTCATATATTTGTTCTTGTAGAGAATCCATGCTGATGCCTCCTTGTTTTTCGAAAATTCATAAACATTGATTATTAGATATAGATATTGCAAGTCATTTTCTTTATGTAAGACAAAATTAATGCAACTATCAACTTCAAATTCAATTTTGTTTTATTAAAATAAATTCACAATCCAATAAGTAATTATGAATGCCATACCAATTCCTCTTTTTTTGGGTCAAAATGTTGACTAAACAATAAAATTAACAAGATATAATTCATACTAAACTAGTTGGTCATCATTTGCTCAACTTAAACTTATCCAACCTAAGTTAATATATTTGAGTTATAATCAATTTTATATTTTTTCTCTAAATTGTTAATTTAATTATAAAATTGATAAGAAAGAGAAGGCACTTGACATTGCTAATGCATAATTATACATATAAATGGTATGGGGAAAACATTGTAGTTCCTCACATATTGCTACAGTGCTTTTCCTTGTATTTTTTTTTAATCAGGCTCCTTGTTTTTGGTTTTTTTATAATTAGGATGTCCGAGTCAACTTATTCTCATCATATTTAATTATTAGATCCATTTTTTTAATATATTTTTTTTAATTTTTTTTTAGATATAGATTATGTCGGAGGCTTAGGTGGCAAAATTTGCTAGAAAATGTAAATGGAGGAGCAGTAGCTTTTTTGACTGAAGGTTGAAGTAGAAAGTGGGGGAAGCGGAGAACTTTTAGATTTTAATTAATTTAACAAGATTTTTATTGATTTTGTTTTATTTTATTGCAATTTTCATTGAAAATTGTGGACCGAGAATATTTCATTGTTGTTTGTTAATTCTCTGATAATGTTCATTAGGGTTTACGTCCTATAAATATAATATATGTTTTTTTTTTATCAAAACCTAATTTTAATTTTCAATTTAAATAAAGTGATTAAAAATCTTATATATATATTTTTTAAGGTGACTTGAAGAATGAAATATTTGCGCCAACCCAAAAATTTAGAGAAAAAATAACTCATCAACAAACGTGTATTTTCTCATATCTTCTACAAAAGAAATCAATTAACTGTAATAATTTTGTTTGGATACAAGAAAATATTATCATTTAAAAATTATATTTTATGAACAAAATCTTGATTTTCCTAAATTTTTATAAAGAATATATATTTTAATTTAAATTTAAAATAGGTTATACAGATTATAGGTAGTCTATGATTATATCTATGATCGTAGGACACCTCTCGGTACAATCAGCCTGTTCACATTCTACGAATCACTACTTTGTCGGTTATTTTCAATTGGATCAACGTTGACACATCCAGATCCAATACACAAAAGTCGTAATTTGAATGGATGAAAACGCCTCTAGAAAGATAATATAAAATACTCTCTTAAATTAATTAAAAAATAAAAATTCATGTGCAATGTAATCGTTTGGAAACTTAATTAATAAGGTTGGAATCCTCAAATTAGTGTACGTTTTTTTGTTTTCTGTTAATTTAAAAGGATTTCATCCCCAATTTATATTAAAAAATACTCACCTATTATGCATGTGACCAATAATTTAAGATGAAACTTGAGAGTTTTCCCTCTATCAAACACAACAAATTGCAATATAACTCATAATAAAACATCACAATAATTTATAATATATCAATTGCATGTCTAATACTCTTACTTCTTTTTCTATATCATTAATATTTTATAAAATTTATGCAAATCTTTTGGAAGTTGATTCGAGTTAATGACAAGAATTAAATTAAAATAGAGTAAATAATATTCTTCTTCTTTTTTATTGGAAGCATTATATTATCATTACCACTTTTGCGTGCTTGTTTTGCTGGCGGCGGGGGCGAGGGTTGTTGATTTCACGTTTAAGACATGGTCAAGATGGGCAGCACATCATGTTTAACCAGCCAAGGAATGTTCTGTCCGGAGAAAAACCAGCTAGGGTGAGGACGCAGGGGTACCCCTTTCCCAAAGGTGGTGGCCTTCGAAGGTTCTTCGTTTTGAAAATTTAAACCTGGTTTCCGCGTTATTTATTTGCAAAGAAACAATCGGGCTATCACTTGATAGAAAGTCAAGTCATAGATTCTAACATATAATCATAAAGTAAGTGAAAAACAAAGAAAAAAACAGCGAAACCATTGAACATATCGCCTACTGTTTCATTTAAAATATTATATTAATATATTTAATCACTTTAAAAAACAACATTCATTACTTATTATTTTACCAATCCAGCTACTTATTACTTGACCAGTCCAGCGGTTTCCTTTTCCATCTCAGGAATTTCCTCAAGCTCAGCCATGGGGGAGATAAATTCTTTAAGAGATTGGGCTGTGATTGAAACCAAAGTGGTAAGGCCTACTTTAGAGCCAGGATTGACAGGCGCCCTGAAAGATTCAACTACATGTCAGCCCATTTTTCTTCAAAGAAAAACACCTGTGGAAAAGTCTGTAATTCAGGAGGAGGATGAGATTGTTTTTAAAAATATTTTTTTTATAAAATTTTATTAACATAAATTTTTTAATTTGATTCTATTTTGATGAAATGAAAGAAGAGAAAAACCTGATTAAAGTAGAAAAAAAATAATCTAAAGAAACTAAAACTATTTTTCATTTTTTTAATTAAAAAACTGAACTTAACCACAATCGGTCGGTTTAAACCGGTTTTTGTTTTTTTTGTTTTGATTTGGTTGTTTTCATAGATAAAAACTGATTCGACCCGAAAATAACAATCCCTACCACATGATGCAATGTGTATTTGCATGTCTTGAAAGTTTAATTCAACAGCAATAAGCCATTGCATTTCTAAAATAATGATTTCAAGTGTCTTGGAATTTCTACGGTTCATGTTTGTTTTTTTCCACCTCAATACAATTCCAACATAACATTGTGCTTTTACTGTTACTGCTGCAATCCAACAAATGTGAAAGAGAACATCATCTACCATAGCCATAGAAAATGTCGTGACAGAACATCAACGATACACATTCGTCATGCACCGAGTGGACAAAGAATTCCTGTTTTTCTTAGTAATTGTTTCATAGTAATTGTACGGTTATTTTTGAAAATATTTTTTGTTTGGTTGTTTTTTGAAAATAGTTTTTGTCCGGAAATGCATGAAAATAATATTTTTTTATTTTTTAAAAATTATTTTTGACATCAACATATAAAAATGATCTAAATACACTAAAAAAATTTAATTTAAAATATAAGATAAAAATAAATAATTCTTTTTTTCAAAAATATTTTCATAAGACAATTACATATACTCTTTTAGACAAGACATATCGTGAGAAATTACTACTTTATGAGCTCCTTTGCTTAAAAAAGTAATCATGGAAAGCCAGCTAAAATAGGGGGGAGGGGTAAAATAGTCAAGTACATAAATAAAAAATTCACTCTAAGTAACCTTCAAATCTAAAACAAAATCAAAGTAAAAAGTTTTTTTGAGAGAGAGTTATGTTGATTTTGTCCCTAAGTAATACACATTATATTATTTTCTTATGATTAATTTAGTTATTTTATTGTGTTAAAAATTGAAATAACCAATCTAACCTGATTAAGTTTTAAAGACAATTTATCAGGGTGAAAATACCAACTTACCCCAAATAACTAGTTCAATTTATCATGGTGAACATTTTGATCATTTCCATAGTCATTTACACTTTCTAATTTCTTGTGGGAAAAAAAAAATATATTTTTTATTAATTATTTTTTGTGTTTTTAGATTATTTTTACATGTTAATATCAAAAAATATTTAAAAAAAAATAAAAAAAAAACATCATTTTAATTCATTTCTGAATAAAAAAATATTTTCAAAAATAATCTCAACCATTTTTTCTAATTCGAGGAAACCACGGCCATGGAAAAAGTATTTTGTGAGTCAAGGTGAGTGAATAAAACCCCAGCTATTCCAGATTTTTACAAGAAGTACATGTTCTGACTTAAACTCGAGACGTGCTATGCAGATCATAAAGTTTTTTGCCACCACTCCACACCCTTAGAGACTAATCTCAACGACACTCTCAATCATGAACTAAACATCCCTGGTTCTTGAAATTCAGTCTTTACTTTGTTCATATTCTCATCAACCCTTTTGTATTGGTCTCCATCTCTTTTGAATAGGATATTCATCGGCAAGGTTGGTTGTCGAAGATCGTCGTCCCGTTACTATTTTTGCTACCAATTCAAATATATATTTTTTTAAATCATATATTACCATCCATTTTTCATCAGAAAATAAATTCATGATGGAATTTTCAGTCGTTGATTTTGTGAAAAATGCCAAAATCGTCTGTAAATTTTCAACGCCACAGGTGTGAAACTCTCAATGAAAAAGCCGATGGAATAGACCGATCCATCACCGATTCCGTTGATATTTTTACTACAAATCTTGAAGTTAGAATCCAATATTTATCGATTGGATGCATTCGGAAACCATTGTGAAAACTTCCAGAGACTGCCGTTGTTTTCAAAATAATTTTTTTATTCAGAAATATATTAGAATAATTTTTTTATTTTTAAAAAATTATTTTTCATATCAGTATATAAAAATATCTAAATTTTTAATTTAAAATAAAAATATTTTAAAAAATATATTTTTAAAATACAATATCAAATAAAGCTATTCGAGCACAACCATAGAGTTTGTTTCCAATAGATGATGGTCAGCTATACTGACATCCTACCAACTATACTTAATTATCCATAATAAGATTGTTAATATTGTTTCGTTTGTAGTTTTTTTTTTTTGGTATAAAACATTTCGGTTTCGGTGTGTCGTTTCGGAATTGTGTTATTCATATATAATTAATTAATTATATATATGAAAAAACTTAAAAAGTAAAGAAATTAAAAATAATTTTATGTTTTATAAAATCAATAATTTTATTTTTTATAATATATATTTTTTTAATTTTTATTGTTTTTATTTTATATTTTCAATACATCTTATAAACAATAATATATATATATATATATATATATATATATATATATATATATATATATATATATATATAATGATTGGTCACCTGCAGACATTAATTAGCTGTAAATTTTGGTCAGCAAGGCAGCAAGCGAGCGGGAGATTGGCAGATACAGCACAACCGGAGTGGTTTCGTTGTGTTTCGGCTAATATTTTTAGTATGCACATAGTTGTTTTGTCTTATTTTCTTACTTGATATGAAATGTTTTGGCCAAAATGAAACGGTATTAATAACTCTCATACACAACAACAAAACATTGCATCTTTCTCCTGTTTTACTGTGTTTTAAAAGTATTTTTTTAGAAAAAATAAAAACATAATTTTTATTTTTTTTATATTATTTTTTGATGTTATTAGATTATTTGATATGTTGATGTAAAAAATATTTTTAAAAAAATAAAAAAAATATTATTTAAATCCTAGCTAGATAAGATTTAGTCACAGGGAGCAACCGTACGTGCTGGGGTGAAGAAAATGTTTGCCAGCCTACGACTTGGACCAAATTTTGGAGTAAATGCACCTTCTAACCACTTCGTTTGTTTGTTTGTAAGAACTGATATGAACAATTCATTTTGTACACTTAAATTCATCCAATTAAGTTGACCATCCATCACAGTCGTAGAACAACTTGATTCTGAGTTCTCATATATTTGTTCTTGTAGAGAATCCATGCTGATGCATTCTAGTTTTTCGAAAATTCATAAACATTGATTATTAGATATAGATATTGCAAGTCATTTTCTTTATGTAAGACAAAATTAATGCAACTATCAACTTCAAATTCAATTTTGTTTTATTAAAATAAATTCACAATCCAATAAGTAATTATGAATGCCATACCAATTCCTCTCTTTTTTGGGTCAAAATGTTGACTAAATAATAAAATTAACAAGATATAATTGATACTAAACTAGTAGGTAATCATTTGTTCAACTTAAACTTATTAATATATTTTAGTTATAATCAATTTTATAATTTTTTTCTCTAAATTATTAATTTAATTATCAAATTGATGAGAACGAGAGGGCACTTGGCATTGCTAATAGATAATTATACATATAAATGGTATAAATGGTGTGGAGAAAATATTGTAACTCCTCACACATTTCATTGTGGATTGCTACAGTGCTTTTCATTGTATTTTTTTAAACGGGCTTTTTTTTTTATAATCGGAATATCCGGTCAGCTCACGTGCACCGTATTTAATCATTGGATCCATTTTTTAAATATATTTTCCATTTATATTTTTTTTTCTAGATATAGATTATGTCGGAGGCTTAGGTGGCAAAATCTGCTAGAAAATGTAAATGGAGGAGCAGTAGCTTTTTCGACCGAAGGTTGAAGTAGAAAGTGGGGGAAGAGGGCAACTTTTAGGTTTTAATTAATTTAAATTGTCGACAGAATTATCAACAAGATTTTTATTGATTTTGTTTTATTTCATTGCAATTTTCATTGAAAATTGTGGACCGAAAATATTTCATTGTTGTTTGTTAACTCTCTGATAATGTTCATTAGGGTTTACGTCCTATAAATATAATATATGTATAATAAAAAATGTCTAAAGAAGTGAGGTTACTCAAATAAATAAAAAACCTCCAAAAGTTAATATAAAATACTCTCTTGAATTAAAATAAGAAATAAAAAAATAAAAATCATGTGCAAGGTGCTCGTTTGGAAACATAACATGGTTGGAATCCTCACATTATTGCATGTTTTTTTTTGTATTATGTTAATTTAAAAGGATTTAATCCCCAATTTATATTAAAAAATACTCCCCTACTATGCATGTGACCAATAATTTAAGATGAAACTTGAGAGTTTTCCCTCGATCAAACACAACAAACTGCAATACTTTATAAAATTTATGCAAATCTTTTGGAAATTGATTCGAGTTAATGAAAAGAGTTAAATTAAAATAGAGTAAATAATATTCTTCTTCTTTTTTATTGGAAGCATTATATTATCATTACCACTTTTGCGTGCTTGTTTTGCTGGCGGCGGGGGCGAGGGTTGTTGATTTCACGTTTAAGACATGGTCAAGATGGGCAGCACATCATGTTTAACCAGCCAAGGAATGTTCTGTCCGGAGAAAAACCAGCTAGGGTGAGGACGCAGGGGTACCCCTTTCCCAAAGGGCGGTGGGCATCGAAGGTTCTTCGTTTTGAAAATTTATTTGCCAAGAAACAATCCAGGCTATCACTTGATAGAAAGTCAAGTCATAGATTCTAACATATAATCATAATGTAAGTGAAAAACCAAGAAAAAAAAACAGCGAAACCATTGAACATAGCGCCTACTGTTTCATTCAAAATTTGGCGAGGCACCTACCCTCCCAGCTGGGTTCAATTTCCATGGTGGGGTTCTTGCGTGTTTTGACAAATCCGTTAGTTTATCCAAGTTAATCTCCCTTTTTCTCCATGTGTTTTTGTAAGGTCTTTCGTTGAAAGTTCAAACATCTAATTTATTGATATCTTGACAAGGTAAACTAATCATCTCAGGGCTAGCACCAAGGTACGATTTCTAATATAAATAGCCAAGGACACAAGCTAATATGATCATCACAAAGCGAGACGAACGATCTGAGGAGCAACAGCATCGATTATATACAGACAGAGGGAGAGAATTTGAAAATATATTGTTACGACAGCAGTGTTAGGAAATGGGGATATGCAGATTGGGTTTTCTCGTAGGGTTTTTATGGTTTATGGCCATGGATTGCATGGCCCAAAGCAATACTCATCACTATAATTTTGTTGTAAGCCTTCTTCTTCTTTACGCTAATTCGAGAATCCCATTAATTGTTTCAGCTAAACGCTAGAAATATTGCTTTGTTCTCTTCAAAGGATATTAATAGCTTTCTCTCTCTTTTAATTGCAGCTACAACAAGCCCAGTTTACAAGATTGTGCGAGACAAAGACTATGCTTACTGTAAATGGAAGTTTTCCAGGGCCAACAATACATGCTCGTAGAGGAGATACAATTTATGTCAACGTGCACAATGAAGGAGAGTACGGTGTCACCATTCACTGGTAATCTTTCTTTATTTAGATTAAAAAAAATACTTTAATTTGTAGACCTTGGCGCACATTTCATTAAATCAACAATTTTTCTAGATATGAAGGTTCAAGCGAACCTAACATTTGTTTTAATATTCTTATATGTCAGGCATGGAGTGAAGCAACCGAGGAATCCATGGTCTGATGGTCCCGAAAATATCACACAGTGCCCAATTCAGCCAGGGAAAAACTTCACATACGAGATCATATTATCTAACGAGGAAGGAACTCTATGGTGGCATGCACATAGCGACTGGAGTCGAGCCACAGTCCATGGTGCCATTGTCATTGCGCCGGCTCTTGGAACCACTTACCCATTTCCTGCGCCTGATGCAGAAGAAACAATTATCATCGGTAGGCAACGAGTTCCATCATGAATTATTATTTGTTCAAAAAAGAGATTTTCCGATCAACTATCTCAGATTTCCTTTCTAAACTTTACATTTAACTTTTCTAATTTATTTTTAAAAAAAAATTGTATGCAGGATCTTGGTTTAAGGGTGATTTGAAGGCAATAATTGACGAAGCTCTTGCAACTGGTCAGCCACCTGAACAATCCAATAGTCTTACCATCAATGGTCAGCCAGGAGATCTATATCCATGCTCCGCTGGTAAGCCATGCATTCCGTAACTATGTGAATAATTTGAAGATAATTGGGAAAACTCAATTATTAATAGTTACTCATGTTTTTCATATCTGGTGCAGAAAACACGTACCGTTACCGGGTCAATTATGGCAAGACTTACCTTCTGCGAGTTATAAATAATGTGATGAACGAAGAACAATTCTTTGGAATTGCGGGGCATAGCCTCACAGTTGTTGGACAAGATGCGGCATACATTAAACCTATAACCACCAACTACATAATGATCACACCAGGTCAAACAATGGACATTTTGGTCTCAGCAAATCAGACTCCAAGCGATTACTACATGGCTTCCATATCTTTTTCTGATGCTAATGCACCTATATTTGATACCACCACGACTACAGCTATTCTCCAGTATAATGGCAATTATACCACCCCTTCAGCTATTCCACTCCCACTCCTACCACGATTTAATGATTCTGCAGCTGCCGAGAGCTTCACTGGTCGTGTCAGGAGTTTAGCTAGCGAAAACCACCCTATTAATGTCCCTCAATCAATTAACCGACGTCTTTACATTACAATTGCTTTGAATTTTCTGCCTTGCACCGCGGCAACATGTGCAGAAAGGACTCGGGATGCTGCAAGCATGAACAACGTTAGTTTTGAAGCTAAGCCAATTGATATACTGCAAGCCTACTACAGAAGTATTGATGGTGTTTTCGACAGAGATTTCCCAAGTGAGCCACCGAAGTATTACAACTTCACTGGAAATATGACGAGCATTGATATCACTACAGCCACCGGAACAAAGGTGAAGATGTTGAATTACGGAGAATCTGTCGAGATAGTCTTTCAAGGGACTAATTTACGAGCCGCAATGAACCATCCTATCCATCTCCATGGATTTAGTTTCTACTTGGTTGGCACAGGAAAAGGTAATTTCAACAATGTTACTGATCCCAAGTCTTACAATTTGATTGATCCACCAGAAATCAACACTGTTGCACTTCCTAAGAGTGGGTGGGCTGCCATCAGATTTGTTGCCGACAATCCTGGTAAGTCCTCTGAAAGATATCTCTCGCCAATATATCAAGTTTTCTAGTCCACATATAGTTTAACACTGGCGACAAATCGATTATTTTAAGCACATAATGTCTTTTCCAAAGTCTTGTTGTATAGCGATGTTAAATATGGATCCAATTTTTCAGGGGTCTGGTTCATCCATTGTCATCTGGAGAGGCACTCGAGCTGGGGCATGGACACGGTTCTCATTGTGAGGAACGGCAGAACAAGGGCAACAAGTATGCGCCCTCCTCCGGCGTCCCTGCCGTCTTGCTCTTAATCCTCTGCTCACGAGTGGATCAAATGATTGTTTAATCAAGATTTAACTGATTGAATATTTTAATTTTTTATTGTAGCATTTGTTCAGTGATTTGAATAAATCCTTTAGAAGGAACATTTCATGTGTAACTGTAATGTAAGATTGCTTTTCTTGATGGGCAATTGTCAACCTTTTCATTGAATAAAGCCGCTTTATTTGCTTTTACACTCCATGTCGGTATTTAAATTTTTGCTCCAGTGAAATCATTATTAGAAAATTGAAAAAAACTAGGGAAAATTTCACCGGAGATTTCTAATGAGAATACAAACAAAATAATTTCATTATAGTAACTAAAATTATGATGAAATTGAAAAAATAAAAATTCTAACAACAATTTAAAACATCAGTAATGTTGATGAAATTACCAACAAAAATTTCATTAATAATTTCAAATGAATTAAAACTTGACGGTTCTTCTTCTCCCTACCATTTTTTCTTATTTTTCAAAACAGTAACTCCTCTCTCCCATTTAATTAGCAAATTTGGTCACTCCCTTCACAAATTCAGCCACCCAAATCGAACTTCTCTCTCTTAGTTCCATTTATGGTCAAGCTCCACTCCACCAAATAAGCAAACCCATATTTTTTTGTAAGATATTTATATTTTAAGTGAATTCATTGAGATTCATTTGTAGTATTTGTTGTTTGCTTGTCAATATAAGTGTTTTAATGATTTTTCCTAGATAATTTTTCCAATGAATTTGAAGTTGATTATGATAGCAGGTTATAAGAGGTTGTTGAATTGTGATATCATAGTTTACAGGATACATTGATTTTATTCAGATTATATTAAACAGGTCGCTATTTTTTAACGTGAAGATTCCTTAGATGATTTCTTCTGTATAGTAAGTTATCAATAGAATAACTTGCATACACGAAATCCACGATGAGGGTTTCATTAACGAAATTATTTCCTTAATAATTAAGAGGCTGCCAAATATCAAATACAAACATAGATGGAATATTCTGTAGGCTCTAGCATTTTTCTGGTGCTGAATTAAAATGACTCCAAACAATAAATTGCTGAAATCAGGAGTTCGGCATTAAGAACAAAACAAAATAAGAATTATACGAGATTTTTTTTGGATGCGAGAAACTCATCTCCTGAAAATATATATTGTGGGTCTAGATAAGCGAGTAAAACCCTCGTATAACAAAGAATGTACATCATTGGAAACCAAATTAAATCTTTTTAACCATACTTTAAGCTGTATAAAGTGGAAACATATAAAAAGAAGATTTGGCTTGAAGACCTAAATATACTGATTTTAAGATGTTTATTTATCATATACAACTAAACCCTCTAAACATCCGAAAGATTATGAAGAAGAGACAAAGAAAAGAAAATATAAGATGGAATCACCGAAGATATATTATTATAGAATCGTCAGTGGGATGTTAATGATAGAATCACTGATGATATATTTTAATAGAATTGCCGGTGGAATCTTTTTAAGATGTTTATTTATCCCCATTGACAAAATATATCAATGGAATTATGGTCGGTGTTTTCATCAGTATAATTATAATCAGTGGGGTTAATGCTGATGGAATCACCGATGGAAAAAAATTTACCGCTGAGTGTTTTTATCAATGGATGGTTCTTGTCTTGTGTTTGTCAAAAAATATAATTTCCAAATGAATATTACATTACAATACCAACAAAAATTTCTGTAAATAAAACAATTAATTCTGGCAGTGTAAGATAGGCGAAAGCACGATCAATGCTACTAACTGATCCTTCACGAAACCATGTATAACGTTGACCAATCAGAGGAAACTCAATTAACTCACAAGTATGTAAGAACAATTTGAATGAAGTGGAACCTGCAATTTTTAACAATTGAGTTCCGCAGTCTCCTGTGAATAAATTCTCATTAAAATCCCCAGTCAGGAACATGGAACATCAAAAGAGTTAAATCCCTCCAGAGACGCCTATGTGGACATTTTGGTTTCCAGCAGAAAACAAAATTTCACGCCATAGTTGTATAAGACCTTAGAGATAGCCACAGACATTTCAAGAAGATCTTCATGTGAAGAAACAAAATAAATCCAACAGGTTACCTCCTGAAGAAAGCTTATTGTATAGCATTCCAGTCTGCAACCTCCCTTACCATTTGAGTTTCGATTGTTAGAAAATAACATAAAAACTTAAGTTTTTAGGTGAGATGTTTTCTTAACATAGTATCAGAGCCTTGTTGACCCAATAGCCACGAGTTCGAATCTCACTACACTCATTTTATTTGATAAAAAAAAATCAAACACAAAGTAAAGTGAATCTATATACAAGTTTCAAGTCCAAAAAAACTTCACTTTGAATACACGAGGTAGGAAAGTTTGTGTTGATTCTGGAACAGTAACAGTAGAAAGCCCCATGATTTCTGGAAATCAAAACTTGCTATCCATGTTTTCCGCATATTCAAAAGATTCATGTCACCTGTATATGTGCAGTGTAGAGTTATGGAGCAACTCGAAGTGGTCCATATTGGCAGCAGCAATGAAATCATTCCTATCCACTTCAGATTTCACAGTCACGTCAGCTGGTGCAGACTCTAGCTCATCTGACTCATCATCGTCTTCTTGGTTGAGCAAGAGCGTGAAGGTCTCCAGGGTAATCACATACAAACATAAATTGACCGCCATATTGAGTTCTTCCACAGATGTAGTGCCAATGAGAAGACGAAAAGCATACAGTCAAGAAAACTTTAAGATCACTTTGTCATAACCAATAATCCTCCCAAAACCATGTAAGATTTTAGAAAGACATTCTACATAATCAGATTTGAAATTTTATTTTATTTTTTTATTTTAAATTAAATACTTTTGATATTCTTACATCATTTTCACGTTATAATATCAAAAATATTTTTTTTTAAAAATATTTTTTTAACATATTTTAAATAAAAATCATTTTTAAGTAAAACTTCGATTCAACCACAAACAGGCTGGAATTTGCCAGCTGGATCCCAGCCAAAGTTGTGAGCGAGACGTGTTTTTTCTTTTTTCATGATAGAGATACTTTTATGAACGCTGAATTTTTTTAAATGATTTAAGAATATCTATAAATTCGCTCTATCTAGTGAACTTATAATTAAGCAATTTACACTTTCAGTGAGTTGAAAAATATTTTTGTGCACTCTAAATAACATTAATAATTTTTTTATTTAAAGATAACGTATATTTTTTACTAATTTGTGTATCAACCAAATTAAAATTTAGTTTATATAATCTTAAAGACATGTCTCTTCACTGTAAAATCTATTTAAAAAGAATTGCGGCTCTTTTTTTCCGATCAATGACTTCCGGGAAGGAGAGAGAGCCTACAACAAATGCCAATCGCTACCTATTTTCTTAAGAAAAATTATCCTTTGGAGAATCAAAAACCTTCAGCTGCTAGCGCCAAGACCAAATGGGAGTCCACTTGCAAGAGAAATGATGATAGACAAAGAAAGCAGGTAGTAGCATAGTTATTGATCCCGTCCCGGTCCCGGTTCCGGATTTGTGTTTGGAACGGGACGTCCCGGTTTCGGTACCGTTCCGGGTACCGTTCCGGTTTTGTACTGTTCATTTTTATTTAATTATATATATGAAAAAAATAAAATATTAATTTAACAAGTATAATTTAAATTCAAGATAAATGAAATTTAAATTATACAATACAAACATAATCTCAAAATTAGAAACATCTTTGAAATTCCAAAATATTATGAAAGTAAAATGTTCTAAAATAAAAGAAAAATACATCAAACATCTTCTACATCATTAATATAAAAATAAGGATCTTGATCTGGCTGTGGAACATAAGGAAAGTCATCAACAAGACATTCCAATAGTTGGTCATTTCCACCAAGCTCATTCTCCTCATTTACACATGTGACGCAGCAGAAAATCACGCGGGAATACGACCAACGTCAATATTCCTTAAAATTAAAGATAATGAAAATAAATCTCAATCAAACTCAGTGTTTATTTGATAAAATGATAGTTGAAGTCGGCTGCAGGGTTTACAAACATACTTAAGGAGAAAACCCTAGCCTAATTCAATACAGAAAAGGAAATGACATAAAACATTAAATTTGCCATAAATGGCAAATTTGAGATAAATACAGAATGTGAAAGGCCTATGAATTCTAAGAGAGTACCAATTGACCAAAGTCAATTCGGACTCTTAATTCAAAAGTTATTGCAAAAACAAAACTTTCCTAAAATAGCAAAAATGACGATTCCGGGGCCGAAACGATGGAATTTGGCCAAAATTGGGTCGAGGTCAGCAGCAAAGCTACTGATTTCTTCCGAAAACGACGAAACGCATTGACTGGGTGAGTTTCGCGTTATTCCAACCTCAACGACCCGGATGCCGAAATTCAGTTGCCTTTGAATTTCGGGTGATCCCTCTTCAGCATGTATGATTCCGCAACCTGTTCTACATCAACATGTCTCTTTATCATCTAAATTTAAAGTAGAGAAAGGTGCTTCGATACTCTCCCAACTTATGTCCTCTCCATCAACTTAATTTAACAAGCATAATTAAAATTCAAGACAAATTAACTTTAAATTATACAATATAAACACAAAGTCAAACAAATATAATCTCAAAATAAGAAAAAAAAATTAAAAGTTAAAAAAAAAAAAAAAAAAAAAAAAAGGATTTTCAGGCCGGAACGGAACGCCCGGTACGGAACCGGGGCGTTCCGGCCGGAATTCGCCCGGTTTTTCCGGGACAGGCCGGGATTCTACCCGGTACAAAAACGTCGCCGTTTTGTCCCGGATTTTGCAACGGGACGGGGCGTCCCGCCCGTTCCGGCCGGAACGGGACGGGATCAATAACTTTGGGTAGTAGAGATAATAAAGAAGAGATAATTTATTATTTTAATATATTTTTTAATAAAAAATAATTATGACAACACTTTTAAATACCGCCGATCCATCACTGTTGGGCTATGTTTTGAAGTTTTGTTGAAGTTATAGCTTAGTAGCTCTCATATTTTCTTAGCCGTATGATTGTGAAGGGAATACAACAATATCAACAAAATCTTATACGCTATGTGGGTTAGCATATCCTTGCCAGCGTTCCCAAGAATATAGAACAGCCCAGCCGAGATTTTACTTATTTATTTGGATTAATAAAATACGTTTTTTAAGAAATAAATTTAGTCTTGTTAAAAAAAAAAAAAAAAACTTGCGAGCAACAAACCACCGAGCCAATTTTATGGTAGTATACGTAAGAAGTATGAGGTGGTGCTGTTTTTTTTTTGTAATCTTGAGAGATTTGCAAGAGATTATGATTTTTGTAATCTTGAGTTTGAGTTGATGTTTTCAACTCTCAATTAATTATGTTTAATAAAATACAAATGTTATTGGATTTTATGGTCATTTTTTATGGAGTATCTAGCCAATAAAATCTTATGATGTTCTTCAAATGATAACTAACGGTATAATATTAGTTATCTAATGAAATTTATTTTACAGAAATAGATAGTGATAAAGGGTGTGATGTAATGACAAAGAATTTGTGATCTGCATAGTAGATCTCAAGTTCGAGTCAGAGCGTGCATACCTTGTAAGAGTCTAGGACAATCAGGGTTTTACTTGCTTATTTAGACTCATAAAATACGCTTCCTCAAGAATGAATTTTTCTCGCATAAAAAAAAAGATAGATATAAATAGAAAAAAAAAATTAGATAACGATATTCTTATTATTTTTAGTGGTTCATGAGATTTATTCTCTTTTCTATTTAAATTTATCTCAATCTTTGAAGTATGTCGCATTGAGTAAGTAATATTATAGTTTGAGCACCATAAGATTTTTTTTCATTATATAGTATAAATATGTGTCAATTTAATTATTATTTTTTATTTCAATTAGTGTTACACGTTACAATAATTTTAATATATCTCCAAGTATCACTCACACATGTGCCTTAACATTTTCAGATTAATGCTCACAAAAAATGAATTTTTTCTTTCTCTAAATCGTTATCTAACATTGTAACAAAGCCAGCTTCCCTTCTCCTTCCCATATATAAACTATGAAAAAAATAGCACATTTCATGTTATAATCTTTTATTTTTGCCTCTCTGTTGTCCACAAGGCTTGAACATTATCTTGGCACGATGCATATCGTGCTCATTTGTTTATAAAAATATATTTATATTAAAAGATTAGATGAACAACATCCACGCATTTGGAACTGCATAAAGAAATCTGAATAGGATCTTCCCTCTTGAGTCATGTCGTCATCTGCTAAAAAAAGAAAAAGATAATGATAAGATGATATAAGAACTCATAGATACCTGCGTTTCAATTTATGAGTCAATTGCGATCTAGATTATTTTTTATTAATTGAATTCCTAACTAAAGAGCTGAATAAGAATTTGAGAATTACAATAGGACCTTACACAGCACAAGATCCCTTACATCTTGCATGGAGCCAATTGTTTTTACCATCCATTTAACATATGACAGTTAGATCCCTTACCTTTTATCAAAAACAATTAATTGGAAGAAACCCATTTCTCATAAAATATATTTAATGGATTTAAATAAGTAAGTAAAATCCCGAACTATCTCAATCTCTTATTAAATGAAGATATCCTAATTCAAATTTAAGATCTACTATATAAATTATAAATACTCTATCATCTGTCATCACTTAACTTAGAGTAGCTTGCCTTCTATCATTGGATAACACTACATCAGCATAAGCAAAGGGAGATCCTATTGCATTATCAGCAACCAAAAGGATAAAGATGAGGGTATAAAAAAAGAAAAAAGAAAAGGAAACATAAGCAGAGATTTGCGCGTGATTGTTGGATGCATGAGCGCCTTGAAAAATGTTGTCCGACCATCTCTTGAAAGTCTCCATTTATCTCCACTTTGTAGTTTGTACCACTTACGCTTTTCTTTCCTCTTCCTCCGCATAAACAGCCAAAGCAATGACCACAATCTAAAGACTCAAACTTTTGTCTTTTCTGCTTTAATGGAAGTTACACTTATCGGACCCAAACAGAAATTACACCTATACCCTTCCCTGGTTTTTTGTTGTTGCTGCTGCTGCTGTTGTTATACTGGCCATGGAAGCTTGTTCTTGGAACTCAACAAGGGTGCAAGTCTCTGGTTTTGAGGGAATGAGTGGTGGGTTTCTGGTGAATTCTGGTTTACAAGCCAAAACAAGAGCTGGGTCATCTTCAACTTCGGCTCTGGTTTTGGATAATGAAAGGGGAGAGCTTGTGGAGGCTACTGTGAGAATGGAGAGGAAAGTGGTGTCGGCTGAGAGAAGCATTGCAGCTTTAAAGAATCATAGTGAAGCTGAGAAGAAGCGTAGAGCGAGGATTAATGCACATCTTGACACTCTCAGGAGCCTAGTACCTGGTACCAGTAAGGTATTTGCTGCTTGTGGTTTGGTCATGTTAGAATTTGAGTTCAATTGAATCATAGTACTTAAAGTATACTTCTTCTTTTCTTTACTTTTCCTTTTTAATGAATTCTGTTTCTTAAAGCTAGAGAACAAAATTCAGAGAACCATCAAGTAATGCAATTGAAAGTAGTATTACTTGATGATTAAAATTGTGCTGCTTTTGTTGGCGAATGTGCTTGAGTTGTTTAAAATAAGAATGATTGGTTAAGCTAAGCTTACTATAATTCCCTTGGTTATGTGTTTGTTCTTCCCATCTCTATTACCCAGGTCCTATATTTACCTGTTATAAGTTTCTGGTAATAGTTTTGATTAATTTTCTTGATTGAAATAGATCATAAATCAAGAGCATGCAAAGTTATATATGGACCACTTGATGAATAAACTGTGATAATTAGATTGAATTATTTGGTATTGTGAGATCTGAATTGTTGCGATCCTGTCAAGATTCTAGCTTATGGGCTTGTTGCACTGGATTGCTGAATTACTAGTCAATTTGAACTCTCAGATGGACAAGGCATCGTTGCTTGCAGAAGCTATAACTCACCTGAAAGAACTGAAGATCCAGGCAACAGAAGCTAGTGAAGGTCTTCTCATGCCGTTGGATATTGATGAATTGAGAGTTGAACAGGAAGAGGGTGGTTTGCACGGTGGCCCTTACGTAATCACGGCATCTATATGTTGCGATTGCAAGCCTGGAGTTCTGTCTGATTTAAGACAAGAACTTGATGCTCTCCATCTAATAATAATGAGGGCCGAGATTGCGACTTTGGAAGGCAGGATGAAGAATGTTTTTGTGATGAGCAGCTGCAAAGAAGGGGGCGGCGGTGGCGATACTAAAGCACACCAGTTTCGCGGTGGCTCCATCCACCAGGCCTTGAGATCCATACTTGACAAATTTTCTGCCTCCCAAGAATTCTCATTAAAATCCACACTTTCAAACAAGAGGAGAAGGGTTGGCTTATTCAAACCATCCCTGTCATCTTCTTCAGGAGATCTCTGGTGAGCCTATGATTTTTCGTAATGTTCATAGCATATTTTATCTTGTTGGGGTAAATAGTTTCTTCAAGATTGCTGTATTAGTTTGCATTTTCCTTCTGATATGCTCGTAATCTTGTGCCGTATCCCTATCTTCTATTTCACCTTCTTCACTATCTTCCATGGCCAGAGCTTCTGTCATTTCAATAGCAAACTCGCGCACATTAGCATGCCTAGGAATGGAATGACCAGCGAACGTAATCCGCTGCGCGAGGAGATGCAAGGAACCATGATGCAGAACAGTTCCATTTGATAACAGCAGAATATGATCGAACAACTCCGAAATGAAAATCGGAAATATTTCATTCCGAAAAAATAAAATACCAAAATTGAAAATTGCTGTATTAGTCTTTCCTTTTTAAAAAAAAAAAATAATAATAACAAATAAAAAAGTATAGTGTGCTTGAACTTGTAGGTGTAGTAGCCTCACCCCCTTGCACATTTATCATGTGAGCTGAACCATAAATCTAATTCAGAACAACGAGAGAAAAAAATATTAATCTAATTTACCATTTATGTGAACCGACTTTTAATTTTATTTTTTTTAGTTGTTAGTAAAATTTGTGGAAGCTTTTAACTTTTAACTAATTAGAAATTTGACTCAATTCTATAGCAGATTTTCATTTTAAGTCTAACTAAACATTTTTTTATGAATAAAAAGTCTTAGAATTTTTTTTAAAAAATCGATATCATTTTAGTGGTCATTAAAATTTATATTTCTCGAGAAGAATTATTAAAAAGAAAAGAAAACGGAAAGTAAGCATAAGAGCATCTCCAGCGGGGAGTGCCATTTTGGAGAGGCAAATCTCCAAAATGACACTTTGAATAGTGTAAAAATGGCATTTTTGTTGATGTGTGCTCCAGTGGTAAAAGCTATTTTGGAGAGCCATTTATTTTTATATTATTTTAAATATAGTATAGTTATTTTGTATGTAGTTTAATTATGCAATTAATTATACAATTAATAAGAGTAAGTTATATAATTAAATATATGCTTTTAAAAAACCCTCCAACATTGATTATATAATTAATAGGAGTAAGTTATATAATTATTAATTTTATATATAAATTTTTACTCTCTTTTTAAGGTATTTATAAATAAAAATAAATATTTTTGATATAATTATATTATTTTCTAATATATATATTACATTATATATATATATATTATAATATATAAAAAAGGTGGCCCCAAGGTGGGGCCACCTTTTTTAGCTCTATGTCCCGAGCTGCTACAAATAGCAGCTCAGGAAGGGGATGTCATTTTTACATGGGCAAATGGCATCCCCAGTGGAGCATCTATAGTAACAAAAACATGCTAAAAATTTATTATTTAATTTATACCTCCCACTCCCCACTGGAGATGCTCTAAGAAGATAAACTCCATCCAACTTCCACGTGTATGAACATCATACGTGAATGTAGATTCGGCGCTTATGACATGGCGATAGGAACACCAGAGAAGTTTGCCTTGTCTTTCCAGTTACTACACAGCACATGATCCCCCCCCTCTCTCTCTGTGGAGCTTCAATGGCGTTGTCTTCGCATACCCACAGCTTCTCTGTTCTCTCAGTAAGCAAAACAGCAGAGAATGGCAATGGAAGAAGGAGAGGAAGAATGGTTGTTAAGATGGCAGCATCAACATCAGAAATGGCAGCAGCCTTTGAAGAGGGACAGCTAGAAAGACCTAAGTGGTCAGGAAAGACGCCTCTCTCTCGTCTTGTTGGAGCTCTTATTGCTTTCAAGCCTCTCTCCTCTGTTCTCAAACTTGGTGCCAGACAAGTCCTCATCAGGTCCCATTAATTAATTTCCCTTTATTTACCTACGATAATTTTCTGTGCTGCTCATATTGCTGGTGTCGAAAATTAGCAGGCTGGCATTGGTTATGCCTGAATTTTTCTAATTTAATGGCTTTCTCTTTGACTTGAATATGGAGTTTTGAATGTGTGGAACAGAACAGCTGAGAAGGGGGACATTCCATGGAGAGAAATGACAAAGGAGATTCTGGAATCAGATGTGTATAAGGAGTTGGAGAGCATTCAAAATCCCTCACTTGTTTATCCAGATTGTGAGTATCTGAACCTATTGAATTCCTTCATATAATGATTCTCTTGCTCACACTCTGTAGTCAGTCTTCTTTTTGCTTGTAATTATGTTTGGATGGTTAGATTTGTTCATATTTCATTTTTATCTAAACCTTTTTATGACATAAAAGTTTGAACTTTGCTGCCAACATCCCTATCTTGATCTATAGATGCTTGCAATTTCTATTGGAACATTTGCATGTTTAAGGATATTTGAATTGAGCTAATGATGGAGTTAAATTTTAAGATTCTGGAGGTCTGTCCCTTTTCTTGGTGGGTTATTACTTGAAATTTTCTCGCTTTATTATGCTCTTCATACTTCAGTGATCAGGTAATCTAATTAAAATAAGCTGGTTCTATTTTCAGATTACCTAAATCCTTTCCATGCTTACGACGAGGGAAATCTTTCATGGCTGGTAAGTATTTATTACTCAGTTTCAATGACATGGATTTGTATGTATCATTGGATGTATCTCCTTTCTGTGATTTAATAGTTCTGCTGAATGTATTCTTGATTACTTTATTTAGTGCTTACAATTTACTGTTTTTCTTTTGAATGTCAAATTCTTGCCCCCAAATGAGCAAAAACTATAGCCTAGATTCTTTTATGTTCTGTCTAGCCCAAGTGGTTCTTGTAGATAGGCTTGAGCATTTTCGGTTCGGTTTTTATCAATAAAAACAACTAAACCGAAAAAAGAAAAAAATTCAAAAAAAAAAAAAAACGAACCGGACCGGACCGGACCGGACCGGACCTGGTTTAAATTGACCAGAAAAAAAATCAGTTTTTTTTTTCCTTTTGCTTAAACTTTAACCATGTTTTCCCTTTTCCCATTTAACCAAAATGGAAACAAACCAAAAAATTTGAACGGAACTGGACAAATAAAAAAAATGTAGCATATTTTTGTTTAATTTGAACCGGTTCGGTTTGGGTTATGGGTTTTTTACTTCAAAAACAGAAAACCGAACCGGACTTTTTTTTTAAAAAAATCTAATCAATTTAATCGGGTTTTTTTTTTCGGTTCGGTTTTTCTCGGTTAATTTTTTTCGGGTTGTCTTCTTGCTCATATTTATCAAGAATGAATCGCAAGCTATAAAACATGTGTACACGATGAAGTTAAATGTTATAGTCTTCTTAGTTCCTAAGCACAATAATATGAAAGAGAGGATGATCCTATGGTAGGCACGTGTCTAATGTCAGGCTGCAGCTGAAGCTGAACCTGCAACCATGTCAATGGTGAGGCGAGCAATACCTAATGCTTCTACAGTAGATGAAGCAAATCAAGTAGTTCGTGGAAATTGGCTTCAGGCAATTGAACAGCACCATCTACAGTACTCTCGGACTACCATCATTAGAGACATTCTAGATATTGGATGTTCTGTAGGTGTCAGCACAAGATTTCTGGCTGACAAGTTTACTTCTGCCAATGTCACCGTAAGTCCGATCATCAAATTTAGTAAGATCATTTCAACAATCCTTCACTTACGATACAATGCAGTGAAACTAAGATGCTCATAAGCTTTCATGGCTGAAAATTGTTTATTTTCTTCCATATGCGAATCCCACACTGCAGGGGCTAGATCTGTCACCTTACTTCCTTTCTGTAGCTCAATACAAGGAAAAGAAGAAAGGTCCGAGAAAGAATCCAATTAAATGGATGCATGCTAATGCAGAAGACACTGGCTTTGCACCCCAATCATTCGATCTTGTTTCGATTTCATATGTGGTAAATGCTTTTCTCTAAAGCTGTATGATTCTTGATATTCTGGAAGATTTGGTAATTTATTAAAAATAAAAAAGAAAGAAAAAACAGCCCCACATCATGTTTAACCGTCTGAGAGATCTGTGTGATAATTCAAGCATTGAATGATTTGTATTCTGAAAGCTACTGGTGTGCAATAATTTCAGATACTTATGCTTCCAACTCCCTGAAATGTATGCAGTTCCATGAATGTCCTGAAAGGGCAATAATTAATATACTGAAGGAAGCATTCAAGCTACTTCGCCCTGGAGGCACTATTGTTGTGTCGGATCAATCAGTAAGCATCCATGCCTATTAAACTCTGGAAAAAACATAATAATTCTCCTACTACTTTATCGTTATTAAGGTTATGTTTTCTGCTTTGTTATGCAGCCAAAGTCAAAGATCGTTCAGGTATGGTTCCAATTCTACCATTACTTCATAGATTTATCTGTATCACTGCGTTGCATGTTCATGTTATGGATATATCATTCATTAAATCAAAAATTTGAGAAAATCGATTTTGTCTAGACACGTGTTGAGAATTGACAGGAATTTGAAATTTCTTTCTGTAAATATAAAATTGTACATGAATTTTCACAAACATGCAATAAGCAAATTGAAGCCCTTGCCTGTCCCCAAGAAGTATGACGTAATGGCAAAGAGCTTGAGATTTGCACAGCAGGTTTCGAGTTCGAGTCAGGGCGTGCATCTCTTGTAATAGCCTGGAACAGCCGGGGTCTTACTCGCTCACCTGGGCCCACAAAGTATGCTTTCCGAGGAGTGGGTTCCCTCGAATCCAAAAAATTAAAAATTGAAGCCCTTGCCTGTTCATGTGTTGCAGGAAATGTCTCCAGTTCTGTTCACATTATTGAAGAGCACTGAACCATTTCTCGACGAATACCATCTCACTGACCTCGAGGGAAGAATGAAGGGGGTTGGCTTCATAAATATACAAACAGGTCTCACGGATCCAAGACACAGGACCTTGACAGCAACCGTGCCTTGTTAAAATGTATACTCACTGAACTGATCACTGCATTATCTCCAACTCGTCTCTGAATGGATCGATCAGCAGAAAGTCAGTCATTTTGTTGCTCTTTATGCTTCTTTCTAACCAGCTCATTGGAGAAATGAAATATATTTGTTTATTCGATGCCAATTGTCGATAAACTATGCAGAAATTTTGTGACAGTTTGTGTTGATTGGCATGTGTAAAACTTCATTAGTGCTGTTATGATGCGATCAGGCAACTTCATTGAAATAAATTCATGATGGTGTATGGGGATGAGGATTAATCTGAACAGATGTATGCTCACCTAAATCGACCTTGAAAGAGTTGGGTTTTTTTTATATATATATAGTTATTATTTTGGAGTGGATATTAACATTAATTAACAAGAAATAATTGAAAACCAGTAACATTTTTCTCTCCTCTCTCAAATTATAAACTAACGAAATAAATAAAAGTTATGGATCAACATTAATTTCTTGAAAACTAAAGGGACCTAACAGTGTATTTTTAGCTAATTTTGAAACAGCCATGTATATTCTTGTGTTTTTCACTTTGATCATCAATCTTGCCATTTGTTAACAGTCTATAGTAAGTGACCGTCAATGTGGCCAAAAAAGAGTTTAATTACAGAGAAAAAGTTTGGGGATTAAAATATTAAAAAAGATAATTGTTTGAATTATATTGATATATTCGTAAGAAAACACCTCAAAGCTTTTCTTTTACTATTTTTTTTTAATAATCCAATTCATATATTAACTGAAATAAAAGGATGCAATATGACTAACTATATAAATAAATAATGCTTCGAGGGCACAAACGTAGAACAAAACAGCAAAGGACCAAAATGCAACAAAAGAGAAATTATAATTATAATGTTAAAAAACCCTTTTCTTTTCTTTTTGTTATTAATTAATTCCCCCATTGACAAACTGATGCTTCCTTGCAAATCAAGCAACAGCTCCACCAAACTCCCAAGTTGACTCCGACTGTTTAGTATTAGACCACAACCGTTGATCTGACCTAAAATTAAATGGTTCAGATATTTGAAATTAAAATTTAAAGTAGTCTAATCCGATAATACAAATTTCTTACATGAACACATCCAGTCTGCTCGGTTCGGTTGACCAACCTGGTGGCTGGCTGATTCAGATCTTGACTTGAGCCGGTAGCAGTTGAGAGTCCATTTGGTATTGTAAAATAATATTATTTATTTATTTTTTAATTCTTTTAATAAAATCGCTTTAAATGAACTAAGTCAGATTAGGTTAATCATTCTAATCCGTAATACAATCTTTAAACCCGAGTTATGGGCCCGGCGGGTTTCATAGCTATGCATGAACTACTCGTTCTTTTTCGTCGCTGTATAAGCAAAAGGAAAACTAGGAGACAGAGACAATTCCCTCTGCGTACTCTATTTCCTTGTTTCTTAAAAACCCACTAGTTTTTTTGCCCCTAAATTCCCATCAAGTATCAATCTTTCTCTCTGTGAATTCACACTTCCATTGCTCTCTGATCCAAATTTCCGTGTCAAGAGTTAATCTTTCGTTCTCTAGTGATCATGGAGAAAGTAGAGAAGGCACCAAACGATCCAGAGAGTGAAGAAACTGAAGCCATTGAGCTTATTCTCTTTCAAGTCTCTGAATGCTATGTTTATCTGGTAATGCTATGTTTATCTGGTAACTTTCTCTGTCTTTATCTTTGTGTCTATGCATGTGCTGTACTGTCTTTCAATTTATGTTTAGTGGATATTTCTTGTGATTTTGCAATTGGGTTTTTGAGATTTGTGGTGATCAATGATCTTTTGAGCTTTTTGTATATAGCCAGCTTTGAAAATATGTTACTTCTCCAAAAAAAAAAGGCCTTTAAAGAAAATTGGGTTTTCAGCTGTATGGATTGGAGAACAGAACTTAGATTTGAATTGTTGTAGGTAACTGAATTGGAGGTGGCAATCAGCATTGTTCCCTCCTTTTTCTTTTGATTAGTTCTAAGGAAATGAAATATGATACAAATGTATGTGAACTGTGTTTTAGAAGTTCTGAGGTGGGTTTTTGGGGTGTTGTTTTATTGTTCTAAAAGAAACATCATTGATTAAAGGTTCTTGTTTTTTGTACTTGTAGACTGAGTGCTGATGGTGTTGATCATTGATTGGGTAAAATTGATGAAGGGACCAACTCACAATTGAAATTGATGTTTGAAATTAATAAAAGATATGTAATTGAAGCAGTGATATTACCTTTAGAGATCTCATCATGGTCAAACAAGATGTGGTATATAAAACTCCGAAACTGCAGATCTTGCACTGAAAAGTGATTACTGGCTGCTACTTAAAGAAACAAGGCTGATTCCGAGAGACCTGGTATATGAAGTTTTAAATTGTTGAAAAGAATTAAATTTTACGTGGGCAACTCAAACTCTTCCATTTCTAGTTTTATAATAAGTCTCCATTTCTAGTTTTGTAATAAGTTTTGTGGATTATGTCAAATTAAGGGCCAAGGAAAGAGCTATTTTCTCCTTTTTCAAGTGTGCTGCCTTCGCTATTGACTGCCTTCTCTATTTTCTCCTCTTATTTTCCTTGTTATCTAATTGCACAAGGTAGCTTTTTGCTGATTAAGTCAACTCAAACTAGGTAACAGTTGCTAAGCTAATTCATTTATTCTTTCTGCAGATACCACCTAGGAAAAGTGCTGCTTCATACAGGTTCTTGCTCGACTTGTCATCTGATGCCTGATATAGTGATATTGAATTGATGGCACATTTTCTAAATGATGTCTTTCATACAATACTTTGCCATTTTGAATTACGCAGAAATTGATTCATTCAATCTGTAGTGTTGCTCGGATTCTCTTGATTATGGAATAAGTGTTCATCAATCTCATTAGGAGATGAACTTTAATTGACACTCATGACCTAATAAGGATGTAGATGCACTAAGAGCTTTTGTAATAGGAATTGTTGACAAAATGTTTTATCCTTCTTTTGCGAATCAGGAGATAGACAGAGGAACAACTAGTCATCTCAAAACACCAGGAGTAATCTTGTAATTCATTTCTTACAATATGCATGGGAATTATGGGTTTGGAAAATTATATTCAAATAACCAGTTTGATTTCTAAAAGAAACTTATTATCTAAATTTACTTTCTAAAAAACAACCTGTTATGAAATCCAGTCTCTCCATACCCTTTCTTTGTTTTTTTCTGCAATCAAATGCAGCCAGGCATATAATGCGATTGAATATTTGAATCTATGGACTACATTTACTTCTTAAACTTGTTTTCACCTATTGGATATGGATATTTATATCTCAATAAGGGTATTTCAGGGCTGATGAATGGGATGTCAACAAATGGGCCTGGGAAGGGAGTATGAAAGTCCTTAGCAAGGGTGAAGAGTGCATTATCAGACTTGAAGATAAAATAACAGGTTCTATTATCTTTGGATTGTTATGATGCAGAAAATGGTATAGTGTGTTTCTCTGATGGACTTTGCAGTGTCTGATATGCTTTGATTTAATCTGTGTAGGTGAATTATATGCGCTGGCATTTTTGAGAAAGGGGGAGCTACATCCAGTGGAACCTGTAATTGATAGCAGCAGGTATTTCTCACTGAATCTTAAGCTTATCTTTGTTGTATCATTTGTTTTATTGATAAGAGTAATGATTTATGACCTATTCGCATAAATTCAATACATTAAGCTTAATTGGAGGTTGTTTCTTAGCTTCTAACTAAATTCCCATAAAATAGTGTCTTGATTTGAGGGTATATAAATAAACATCTTGTCTTTTGCAGATATTTTGTTCTGCGGATAGAGGAAAATATAGGTGAGCTACCACCATTCTACAGAAGATTTTACTTCTATATACAACTGAATTTACTCTAGCTTTATCGGAATGGATTACCAAATTCCATCCTATATTATTGCAGTTAATTTTTCAGATTATAACTTATTTAAGGTTTTTTAATGATGCACAATCCCTTTGATCTTCAATCTCTAATCCTGCTGATGCAGTTTTATGTTGCTTGAATATCATTTCAGCTTCTTCGTTTCTTATTCTTTTTTCCGAAGGTCGCCTCTATGAAAATTACTAAACCTCTTTAAATGATCTGCTCGCATTTTTTATCCTCTTTCCCTTGGATTTATTTTCAATTTCGTTACTAAATTAGCTGTCTGGAATAATGCAGGTGGTCGCCTTAGGCATGCATTTATTGGCATAGGATTTAGAGAAAGAACAGAAGCTTATGATTTCCAGGCAGCGCTGCATGATCACATGAAGTATGTTCAAACCCGTAAATCTATCATTTACCGTTTCTTTACATAGTTCATACTCCACGTATCCTTAGTATTTTGTGCTGTTGATATTCTATATGGGTTCTCATATAGAGATGAAATTCTGACTAGCAAAAAGTTGATTAATATAGGCATTCTCTTGTGTTGTCTATTAAAGCTATCTGGACAAGAAGAAAACAGCGGAAGAGATGGAACAGCATTTTCAGAATACTTCCTCGGTTGATTACAGTATAAAAGAAGGGGAAACTCTTGTACTCCAAATGAAAAATGTAAGCTCATGTGCATCTACATTTCCCAACTATGTATGTATGTATGTATGTATGTATGTATGTATGTATGTATGTATGTATGTATGTATGTATGTATGTATGTATGTATGTATGTATGTATGTATGTATGTATGTATGTATGTATGTATGTATGTATGTATGTATGTATGTATGTATGTATGTATGTATGTATGTATGGACACGTTACGAATCCGAACATCTATTGAAATTTTCTCTTCTGGTATGACAGAAACCTGGAGGTAGTGTGAAGTCCGAGCAGGGTCTGAACAATCTGTCATTGGAGGGGAACAGTGATGGAAAAGAATCCTTCCTTAGTATCAGACTGCCTCCACCTCCACCAGCGCCGCTTTCGCCTGCAGAGAGTGTACAGAATTCTCCATCAAACTTGCCACCAAAAATTACTCTTGATGGAAATTCTACTGAAAAATCCCCCAACTTGACAAAGGATGAAGCAGGACACCACCATTTGCCTGACAATGAAAGCTCACAAGATGACGATTTCGGAGATTTTCAAGCAGCTGGGTGATGAGGACTAGACATTGACATATTTATGATCAAATTCCTCAACCTTTTTTCTTGCTTTTATGGGATTGGAGTTCTCAAGGGCTTAGATAGAGATCCAGCTATGAGATTTTGAGTAGCATGGTTTGTGAAATATTCAGTAAATATTACGAAAAGTGGACTTACCCTACCGACCTCGTTATGCTGCAGAGATTGATTTACCTTTTTCTCCAGAAAGATGTCTAATTACAAGAGGCTAATGTGCAATCGAACAACTACTCCAATTGCAAAGTACTTCATTTCTGTAAGTAACCCCTCCAGCTCTATGTTGTTAAGGGTTCCAGCTAATAATGTCTTCGTAATGTCTATCACATCTCTTGAAGCTTATCATAGGGGTTTAGGTATAAATTCAACAATTCTTTTTGTGAAGGTCTAGGTATACTTGTTTAAGATTTAATATTTTTTTTAAAGTATTTAATTCGTTTATATGCAAATTAGTTAGATAATACCTATATTATTAAAATTAAAAAGAAATTAAAACTAAGAAAAATAAGAAGTTGTAATCCCAAGGTTTTGTTGCCCCTAATTTATTTTTGAAATTGCTTTTTGCTTGAAAAAAATACCAAATTGATATTGTGGTTGTTTTGTGTTTGTAATTTGAAAAAATAAGTTAAAAAAACTTCAAATTATAGTTTGTTTCTAATTAAATGTTTCAAAAAATGTTTTAAATAGAATTTGTACAAAACTATTTTTAAATTTATAGTTAGAATAGAAAAAAAAAAAACATCACATAATCTAACACCCACGAGCAAAGACGTGCTTGTCACATGAATTTATTTTTATTTTTTATATTAAATTAATTTTTTGTAGTGTTTTTATATCTTTTTCATATGTTAATGTCAAAAATAATTTAAAAAAAATACAAAAAATCATTTTAATGCATTTCTGAATAAAAAATATTTTTAAAAATAATTTTAATCACACTTCCTAGATTCCTAGATACTTTCCATTTCATTTTCATATTTCTCCTTACCGGGAGCAAAAAGAATTTCATTCCACCAACGCTGTAAAAATTTAGTAAGATAATTAACAAGACTTCTTTAACATCTTAGGCTCTAATATTCCAAATTCCTTATAATTTAATTCCTCATATTTATATAATTAATTAGATAACTTCAAGAAAAAATATTAATTTGATGGTCAAAAAGGTGTGTTTTCTCTCTTAATTTTTTGAAGTGATATTTACAAAAAATATCATATGTTTTGGCTTTTTTTTATCAAAGTTCTGAGAAATTATGGTTTATTGCTTGAACTTTATGCATGTGCTAGCAGTTCATATTCTAAAAAGAAAATCAACAAAAAATATCTTATTATTTATAGTTTTGTTGTTATATTTATTTTAATGACTAAAGAGCCCTTAGAGTTTTAAAATAACAGAATTACCATCTATAATTCATAATTTTAATAATGCCATTCATAATTCCCCAAACTCATGAACACAAATCTTTTTTAGGAATTTCATCAAATAATTTATGAGCATCTAATAAACTATTATATTAAACTGATCGTGTAACATCATAGCCCACGCATCACACATTCTTGTAAGAGTTTATCAAAATTGTTATTATAAAATAGAGCTCAAGTGTTACTCTTTTATCAATTTTATGTTTTTAATATCAATTTTTAAATTGAAAGAACAAAGGGAAAATAAGAAATATAAATTTTTAAATGATCACAATCATAAACTAAATTTAAGATTTAAATTATTTTAAAAAAGATTACCTCCACAAAAGAGCAAATAATAAAAAGTAAAATTCAAAACTAAAAGCATATATATGTAAATATGGACAAAAATAAGGACAATTTAAGAAATATAAAAAACAAATGAAGGAATTGAAATAAAAAAATTAAAAGTATAAGAACTGCAATAAAAACAAAATATATAATCAATTTCCATCAAAGGATACAATTGCAAAAATCAAAATCTCTATACCGAATATATTAAGGGATTTCAACTCAATCTGAAAACTAAAAGAAAAAGGACCGTATTGAAACCTAAATATATAATCAATTTCCATCGAATGACAAAATTGAAACAAATCAAAACTTTTATAACATAAATTAGGACCATACAACACAATCAAAAGATAAGGGATTGAAATGAAAATACCAACAACATTGGAGAATGTCGAGCACTTTCGCCTACAGGAGAGAGAAACGAGGGAAAAAACTTTCGACCCACAACCGGCGCATTTCCGATAACCACGAGACGCAACGCGCTACACCATAAGGTGGAGGACATGGAGGCGCATCCGGTTACACGCTGGATTAACGTTTTAGACCACCTGAATTGGCTGTACGTGTCGCCTAAAGGAGGCGTTAGGTCAAAAATCGTCGGTGTATTCGACGGACGCGCCTGCAGTTTTCATCAGAAATTAATATTTAAAAATAGTTAATTATCTAAACACCCCTACAACCAATTCTTGTATTTTGTCTTTTATGGGGATAGATCAATATTTGCACATTTATTTACTGTTCATTAAAGATGTAAAAATACTGTGATACCCCTGCAGGCAAAACTTCGTTTTTGTCTTATTAAAGAGTATGATGGTTATTTTAATATACACAGAAATGCAAAAAAATCAAAAATACCCCCGAAACCAAGGCTAAAAAACACATTAAATAGAGGGGCAAAATAGTAATTTCACTATTACTATTCACAGTGATTCTGAGTCTAGAGGAACAGTGAATTTTACTGTGAATTGCTGTTGAAAACCCTGATATCATTTAGCTTTTAGTATAATTTAAAAAATTATATTGTTTCGGTTCAATAATATCAAGTCATTTATATTCATGAACTCTATTTCTTTTGAACCGGGTCGAAGAATAATTTTTGTATGGTCGACAAGAAAAATAATGTAGAATTCAACTCTTGTCTGTAGAGAGTTTACTGACTATGACTATCAGAGAGGGGTAAAGACCCCGTGTTATTCATCATCCATCCAATAAAGATAGTTTTTTTTCAAGTCCGAGACATCTGATTGCTAATATAATAACTATTAAAAATTGTAAGATTGTTGAATTCAGGGTTCATAAAATTAATCGAAATACATATAAATTAACCGGATACCCACATTAATAATAATAAAAAATTGTGTGAGATGGTGAATGGCCATGGATTTCAAATTCATTTCAACACATTTTATTCCCTTGCTTGTTGTTAGGGTTCATATTTGTGATTATGATTGATAATAATATTATGCATCATTAAGTGAAGTTTTATTCATTGCCCAACCATTCAAATTCATAGATGTAATCAGGATCTAAGTATTTTCTTCATAAATTATTTACTTTACAATTAAGTTATTTTAATTATTTGATTATTTTTTTAGTTGAATTACTGGTTGCATGAAGTATACTTAATTATATTGATATTCATGTAATTCTATAATATCAATTTGAAAATACATGAGCAATTAAGAATAAATCTAGAATTAGAATCAATTAACTTAAAACTCTAGATTTTAAACTAGTTAATTCAAAACTTTATTATTAAATTACAAAGTCTTGACATACACATGCACAAACACACACACACACACACACACACAAAAAAAAAAAAAAAAAAAAAAAAAAAAAAAAAAAAAAAAAACTCTACATCCAACTAACAATTGATGACTATAATGAAAATGTGAAAGCACAATAAAAAGTTCAATATTACTATGAAGTTTAGAGAAGAGATGCAGATTTATTAATGTTCTTCTTGGAACAGAACATGACATGCCAACTTAGTAAGAAAATCGAGTGACAGCATGGAATGGCTGCTGGGAATTCCCTGTCCCCAGGGTCATGCCCCTCTGTTCTCCAAACCCTTCAGCTGCTGCACAAACGCATTCGATTTCTTTCTCCAGCTCAGTATACATGGTCTCGAACTGCCCAGAAAAAAAAAACGAACGAAGGATAATCAAAACAAGTAGTCTGGGTGTATTAGCTCGGTTCCTTGTTGATCAGGCAAAGAAAAAAAAAGGAAGTTACCCTTTGTTCAATCAATTGTCGCTGGCTTGTAAGATGGAAGATTTCTTGCCGGAGTTCTTCTACAGCGCGCTTCAGGTTTTCATTCTCAGTGATAGTCATGGCCAGCTTGTTCTCGGTTTCTTGGACTGCTCTCTGCATGATTAATAAAAGAAAACAGTAATGAATACAGGCAACAGGGCTGAAATGTTAGCTTCCACTGTGAAACATGCACATGATCATAAATTCACACAGAGAGGGAGAGGAGACACTTTCTTTCTTTTTTTGCATGGATTTTTTAACCTAATGATGAGCAGTACTGATCCTGAGACTGGCATTTACCTTCTTGTTCAGTCGATGACGCCTATCAGTTTCCCGTTTCTTTAGCTTCTTCATTTCCGTGGTGTACAGTTCCGTTTGAGCACGAGTACTCATGAGGCGGGATCGGTAATTTTGAAGAAGTAAGCAAGGAGATCAGTGGATCTAGCAATGACACCAAAGAAGCGAGGGGGGAGATATATATACACTATTTAAAAATAATTTTGAATTTTTTTTTCAAAAATACTTTTTAAAAAATGGAACAATCACTCGATCTCCTCGTCCATCCAGAGCAGGGGCATAGCCATCGAATTAACGCGCGGTTGAATGCACTTGGGCTATAAAAGAATGTTAATTGTTTTTTTTTTTGTCCACAAAAGTATTAAATCAATGTTTTCTTAATAATTTTGATAGACACACAACTTTATAGAAATGCTGCCTTGAGTTGGTACGGAAAGCACTTCCACGGCATCAATGAAGAATATCGAAATGAAGAACATCGAAGTCAATGAAGAACATCGAAGTCAATGAAGAATATCGAGTTCCTCCACCATTTCTTAAATCAAAGCTACTTGTTTTATTACCATTTCTTGGAATCACAACCAAAACTACTTGTTTTATTACCATTTCTTGGGATCACAACCAAAGCTACTTTAAAAAAAAAAAAAAAAAAAAATTTTTTGCCAGCCAATGTTGGTCTTTCGGCACAAATGTCTTATGTCATTGAACATGTTAGTCTTATGTGTTGGTCTGTGGGCACAATTGTCTTATGTCTTTGCATTTCCAAGGCTAGAAATTTGTTCGAGTATTAGCTCCACGGAGCCAGCAAGCTGCCTCGTCATAAGCTCTTGCGGGCTTATTCAACTTTGAATGGAAATAAAATTCGACTCTCATTATCGATTGATAATGATTGTTTTTAGTTGAAAACGAGTTCTTAGTTTGCGCTTCGTTGAAGTTAGAATTTTTTTTTACTTTATTTTAATATATATAATTTTTTATTTTTTATTTCGTTCTTGTTTTTTTATTTTTTGGTTTAGTTTTAAAGCTTTTATTTTTTGGTTTTTTTGGGATAGTTAATTTTTTGTTTGTATTTATGTATCTATACTCTTAGTTTTGACTTTTATTTTTTATTGTTATTTATTTTTTGTATTAAATACAGTTTGTGTTAAAAAACAGAGTAAATTTAGTTTTGGTGGCATGAAATGAGAGTGAAACTCTCTCTTATACATGTTTAATGAATTTTTTATTGTTAGCGATTTGTTATCTTTGTGTTTTTTTATTTGTTTTATCTATGTAAGGTTTGATATATTTTTAGTTTAAAGTGATTTTTATTTAAATAGATATTTTTTTAAAAAAATTAAGATTTATTCTTCATATTATTAAATTAAAAGTATTTCAGAACATTGAGATTAAATTAATTTGATATATATATATATATATATATTAAGGCGTTAATATTAAACAAATATCAAAATATATAATTAGTCTCGCATATTTTTAAGAAAAAAAACCTTAAAAATAACTGTCATTATTTTAAACACCTTATCTATAATAAAATGAATATATAAAAAAACTAAATAATCAAAAAAAATTATAAGCTGATTATTTCGCTCAGATGTTTAGCATTATAAAAAAATCTAGGACCATTAACATTTTTTTTACATGTTAAAAAATCTAGTTCTGGTTGTGGCGAAGTGCAGGGCAAGTGACTCATATATTTTTTTCATTGTAGATAATTTGGTCTAATTTTTTCATCTGTTTTGTCTACGTGTGACTTTGTATATTTTTTATTTACTTGATGTTAGATCCTAAATATCACACATAAAAAAAGTGCAAAAATCATTTTTTAATAAAAACAATATAGACTAATGAATTATTTCGATTATTATTTACAATTTTGTTTATCATGATTATTTTTAAATAATATAATTGAAATATTATATTATCATCGACTAATAAAATTTACAAATTTGAGAAGTAATTAGGAGTAAGTATAGAAATTTTACACTAAATTGAAGATTCTCCAGAATTGTTTTTAATAAAGAAGCATGATTGTAAGTATCAAAATAATTACAGTGTTTTTTCCACACTATTTAAGAGGTGTTTGGGAGTGTCATTGAAAAATGTTTTTGAAAAAATTTAAAAATTTATTATTATTATTATTATTATTATTTACTTTAAATTAAAAAAATAGTTTTTTTAGATTATTTTGATGTGCTGATGTCAAAAATAATTTTTAAAAAATAAAAAATATCATTTTGATGCATTTCTAAATGAAAAATACTTTCGAAAGCAATCTCAACCACACTCCCAAACAGATACTTAGAGTATAAGTAATTAGTAAGGGTGTATTTGGGAGTTAGGTTGTTTTTGCTTTTAGGTGCTTTTAAAAATGTTTTTTTCTAAACAAAAACTTCAAATTGATGCTCTTTTTTATGCCTTTTAATGTTTTTGATATTTTAGATATAAAAAATCCAGAAAAATAAATTATTTTGATATGTATTTAAGCAAAAATATATTTTTAAAAAGCATGCTCTTAGTAACGCATTCACAGATGTATATAAATTCTTGTAGAAAACTGAAGCTTAGAGGATCGCGGTCACACTAACTATTAAATTACAAGTTTATCACCTGTTGCTGTGAGGCTAATTTATGACCACTATGGACCTGAAAGGTATAGCATGGGCTGGTGACGTTTATCTGAAATTTGAAGCCAGGTTGCTGGAAGTGGAAGAAATTATGTACGAGGTACGTCCTTTCTTGTAATGTCACCTGAAACTAATACCTATCTATCTCAAAAGGCCAGTCTAAGGGCTGTATCTCTCTGCTGCCCAGATTTGTAGGCGGCTGAATTCAAATGGCCTGTAAGAGCAGTGCAGTTTCCTCCCAAATTGCAACTGTACTGATGTGGCTTTATTATGAGATTGGCCTTTATCTTTTTTCTGTTTCAATTATTTCCATGGAAATAAATTCATGATGATCTCCTTTTAGCTCTTATCTGGTGTGTGTTACACTCCGTGCATTTCCTATTTATGGTCTCCATCCAATTATTTATGGCTTGATTGATATGTAATGGGAATTGATTAATTGACTGTCTGAAGCTAATTGCCCCTGGCTACTTTTCTGATTTTGGATTTAGGCTTCGTTGTTGTTGTTTCGGACAAGAAGAAGTAAAATATGTCGAAAATCGGATGCAGACTGTTAGCAATAATGTGAGGAAATTCTACTCGGATGTCATGCAAGATTTGTGCTCTCCAGATTCAGAGGATCCTGCAAATGGGGCAGTCTCCAAATTTCCTGTAGATTCAGGAGCTGATGTTGGGATGGAAGAAAAATGTGGAAAGGCTGATGATTCTGAGAAATTGACAGAGGATATGAAGATGACTACTGATTCTGGTTCTGATCGTCACCCACTGGGTAGAAGGATTACTGTGAGAAGAATCTTAAGGCAGCATAGTAAACGAAGTCTGTCCAATAAATCAAACCTGGATATTGATAAAAACTCTAACTGCAATAATGTGTCTCCAAAAGAGACATCAGGAATTACCACTCCTTCGAGTAAATATTTGATAAGATATTCATCAAATGCTGAACTTTCTGATCAAAATCTGGAAGCATCTTGTGATCAGACAGCAAGACTTACAACTCCAGGGTGTGTTGAAGTTACAGATCATTTCTCCACGGAAGAAACTAAAAATTAGAGACAGAAAATGAAAGCGAAAACATGCCTGAGATTTCATTCTATAAACCATCATTGGATATGGTTGTTAATATCACTGAAACTGGCAGGCATGAAGGAACAGACAGTAGACCTTCCTGCAGCAACCTATTAGATGAATCAAATGGTGAGTTTTTTGAACAATTATTTCTGATTTTTTTCTTTCTGTGTACTCGTAGAGTGTTCTATTTTGACTTCTTTTTCAGAAGGTGTTTGCATAAGCAATGAGTTTGTTTCTATGATAGAAGGGATGTGACGTGATGGCAAAGGGTTTGAGATCTACACAGCAGGTCTCGAGTTCGAGTCAGGTAATGCACTTCTTGTAATAGCCTGAGATAGCCGGGGTTTTACTTGCTCACCTGGGCCTCAAAATACGCTGTCCAGGAGAGTGGGGTTTCCTCGAATCCAAAAAAAAAAAAAATTGTTACAAACGGGAATAAGCAGACCTACAAATTCGCTTATGAGGAGGATTCTGTTTCTAATTCAGGTGCTTATTTTGCATTTATGCACTTAAAAATCATCTTAATAATGAAATCAGGAAAAAGAAAATACTTTTATTTGATGTTCATAGGGTTTTGCAATAGAATTCATTTCTAAAAAAGTCAAAAGAGGAACTCTGACTTGATGAAACAAAGGAGACAGACAAAGGATTTCATTATATCAGAAAATGGCGTCGGTCAAAATGCTGTTCAATTCGGATTTTTATTTCATAAGCTTATCAATCTGTGCATTCTCTAGACTGCTAGATAAATAGTGTATATTTTTGGCTTTCTTTCTGGCATCTTGTTTCTGTAGCACAAAAGCCACTCAATTGGTTTTTAGTCATGGTCGCTGTATTTTCATGGAAGGATTGTTCAGCTTACCTTTAGAACTAATTAAATTTGTTTCAATATGTACCTTGATTACTACAGTAGAGAGTATAAACATAATTCTGTGGCAAGGGTACAAAATTCTTCTGGTATCTGCAGTGGATCATGTTCTATGTTTCCTGAAGTTTTGGATGAGACATACGAACCGTTATACCTTACTTCTTAACAATGAATAAGTTGTGTATAACCCTAACCATGAAACCTATTAGAGAAATAATATAAATCATATTATAGGGCATCAACTAACAACTTAAGCTTTTAGGTGAGATGGTTCCTTGACATAGTATCAGAGTCTTGTTGACCTAGCAATCACGAGTTTGAATCTCACCACCCTCATTCTATTTAATAAAAATCAAACACAGGGTAGTATAATTTTATGCAAGTTTCAAGTTCAAAAGACTTTTACTTAAGGGTATGTGTTAGAGAATAATATAAATCATATTCTAGGATCTCACCTAACAGTTTAAGCTTTTAAATGAGATATTGTTTAACAACATCAATTGTCATTTAACGGCAATCATGGCATAAAGTTTCTTTACATTATAGCATTTGTATTTTCAAACTCAATGGATTAATTGATATAAACTGTACTTTGATTACTTTAGTCCTGCAATTTGTGTGCAACTTGAGTGTTGGATGGTTGAGTGTTATTCCATGGATTGTATATCTGTCTGACAAAACTTAATTGCTGATGTAGCTTGTTTCTAACTCTCATGCTCTTTGGCCAATCATGTCCAAGGTTTTTTTAACTTCAAGATCTTACATCTGAAAATATATGATGATATTTTCTGTTCTCTTGTTATTACTTTTTATAGCCACTGATGCTGACCTAATTTTTCTGGAAGTTCAGATGAATCGAGAATAGAATCAGATGATAGAATCAGATGAAGATGGTGCAATCATTGATGAGGGTATGGAAATCATTCGAGTGGACAAGGCTAGTTTTGAGGAAATATGTGTTTTGGTGACTGGAGATGAATTTCATCATGTTCCTCGTGAAGGCCAAAATTGGCCGTACAAGGTATTCTGTCTCACTGACTCTATTTATTTAGTGTCTGATTGGCAGTGTGATTGAGGTTATTTTGTAAAGTGTTTTTTATTTAAAAATATATCAAAATAATATTTTTTATTTTTAAAAATCATTTTTGACATCAGCACATCAAAATGATCTAAAAACATCAATTTTTTTAATTTAAAATAAAAAAATTTCAAAGTTTTTCGAAATCGCTTTCCAAACGCATTCTCATACACCCCCTTAATCCACCATCAAATTATCTCTCTCCTCATTAACTTTTTCTTTGAATATTCTTATTTAGAAGATTCGGGATATTTTTTGTTCAAGAAAGAGGTCACTGATGAAGGGATATGAGCAGCTTGCTTTACAGTGCAGCAGTGATTCAAAATCCAAACAAGAAGAGAGTGTTTTTTTTCGCCTGAAAGTTTGTTTACTGAATTTTAAATTTATAGACTTTTGGTTGTGGTTTATGGATAATGTATATTCAAGTGGGTGCAATAGTTTAATATATGTGTTATGTTTGTCCAATGAATTATTGATGTAAAGTTGCTCCTACAGTTTTATATTTACTGGTGATATTTGTTTCTGTGGTTTCTTTTCATGTTCTGTTTCTTTTATACATGAGAATTAAGGTTATCTGAAGGATATAGTCCATCAAAGGAGAAATTTTAACATAATATATATATATAAAAGAGATTTCTCGTAAAATTTTATCTCAATCTAACGGTCGGATTAAGAGATATAATTGATATTGAAAAATTATTTATTATTTAAAAAAAATATTTGGCCGAAACAGAACGGGCGGAACGAAATCGGAATGTTCCAACCAAAATTTGGGTGAAATTTCCGGATCGGGTGGAAATTTTAAGTGAAGTAAAAACTACACCATTTTATCTCGTTTTTTTAACTAGTACAAAACGTTTCAGTAAAAATGAAACGAAATTAATTCTGATAATACTAAAACCAAGGCACATGACACATCTCTGTGAACGATACTTGGATGATTGGCAACTGATCAAGCTGTTACAGAATGAAATAACAAGTTAAATGATCTGATGATTCAAACCAAGAAACAGAAAAATTCAAGTTCGGCTGTTTTCTTTCTTGGTTACAACTCAAGTTTCTAAACTAAGACAGCACAATTCTAACTGATGGTCAAACAACCAAATGCGAGGAAATCGAAGTGTCCACGACCAAAGATGCATACAAGAGCCTGTTCCATGTATCAGGCAGCCCTGGTAAACACCAATGGCTGCAATCGGGATGAGATTCTTCTAGCAGTTTCTGCTCAGTTTTCAAAATCTTTTCCTGCTTTGTTGCGTACGAAGCTGGATGAGCATCTCTTCTATACTCGGATAGCTTTGTAATGTTCAGGTATCTCACTGGTATCGCCATGCTTCGAATTGTTATCTCAATAATTTCTCTCATTGATTTAGGAAATGCAGACTCGTACGACTCGTCCATATTGGGTCGTGTTATATTGTAACACCACTGCTTCCCCTGGTGCTGCGGCGATATGCTTCGGAAAAAGACGGTGGTTTTGGCTCCATCAACATGGCGATCGATCCAACGAGCCCAAGTCCTCATGCCTTTCCTTAATGCAGACTCAATCTCCATCTCCTCAACTAATTTTCCATTGTACTGAAACAAATCCCACCTGCAGATTATTTCATCAACCAACTTCGATATTATTTCGCGTTTAAATTCAACAAGTTCAACTACCTGCCATAATTATAGCTCAACAGGAAACTTACGACTTCATTTTCCCACTGTGAACCCACCAGTGGCCAGTGTTGAATACCATGACATCAGCTCCGCGCCACTTCTTGGCTAAGGGTGAAAGTTTGTCAAGCCTTAGGATTCTGCTCCCATTTTCTTGCTCAAGTTGCACCAAAAATGGGCTCCAGTAAAACTCCACAGAACAATTATAGTCCTGTAAGAGGAATAGTCTTACGTTTCAAGGTTTTTAAAATTGATAGAGGGTTATAATTCAACTAATCATAATTCAACTAATCAGCTTCTAAGAATCAATGGAGGATGATAATAGCATAACAAAGAATAATCGTACGTATACCTTGGCTTTGAAGACCTTATAGAAACCGCTACGAACATCTACATGAGCTTGAGAAGAAGGTATGGCTGAATAAAGAAGGCAAGCTAGAGATTCCCATTGGTTTCTGTTGAGAGAATCTCCAACTATTATCACCCTTTTCCCTCTAAGTCTCTCCAACATGTCTGTGCCATTAAACCTTGAGCACCAATCTTTGTTAGAAAGAACACAAAACATGCACTTAATTCTTAATTTACATATATCTAAGCTAAAATTTTGGCTTAAAAGACCTATAATGCAATAATAAGCATCAGAGAAAAATTACGAGAGTTGAAAAGAGACATATGCTAGCCATATAGCATGGACATTGGCTAATAACCCAAGATAAACCAGCAAGGTACCAGCTTAGTCTACATGATCCATTTCAATATATACTCATTTGCACTCCAATAACATGGGCATAGGCGCCTAATACCCCCATAAAACATGGGCATAGGCTAAATATCCCACAAAACATGGGCATAAACAAAACAAAATGCACTTATGGTAAGAAATCTTACATTGGAACATCACAGTCTTTGGCTTCCCAGCTCCATTTCTCATATTCAAAGTCTGGCCTTCCATTCCTTTGGCAGCTTACCTGTTCACTAAGAAACGGACATTCAGCTGGAGTATGTTGAGGGCCTCCCTCTGGTTTATAAACCCATTTCCCATCAAATATATTGCACTTCGCTTCTTCCTCTTTCACAGGGTTGACGCCATTCTCGACCAAGTTTGTACTCTCATTCTTGACCAAGTTGGTGGGCTCTAAGAGTTCACTAGACGTCAGACTGGACATTGACATCGACACACCAACATTTAGAAGTGATGAAAGTTTCGGGCTGTTCTGACATTGTTTTAGCAAAAACATCAGTACAACGCAACTCATGAAGCTTGCAAATATGCAGAGCTTCCAATTTTTACCAATGGTGGAACTACCAGCTTCCATGCCTTCTGTGTGTTTGTTCTTCTTCAAGGTTGTAGAGAGGTCCAAGTTTTGTGCATAAGGGTGGCCAACCACAACTTAACTAAGTTTATAATTCTACAATGTGCAAAGCTTGATGAATCCTTGTTAATGCACGTACATAAGTAGCAACAGGCCTAAACATGGTTCAGGTATGCCAACTCTCTTAATTTCCAAATTTGGTGGAGGGTAGATGTAACAAGATTTAATAGTGACTTTTTGAAAAAATTATTATTATATGACGTGGACCATCACATAGATAACCATACAGAAATTAAGTCAATCAGTTTTCATTACCAAAGTCCTGTGTTATAAACCATATTAAAAAGATTAATTAGTGTTTGAGTTCATCATTTGGATGTGTTGTTTATCCTCTAGTGATTAAGTTGACTTGAGGAATCAATCAGATTGCGTAGAACTTGATCATGCACTTGTCTATGTCCTTGTTAAGAACATGCACTAATCATATGTTCAATATTTGATAACAAATATGATTTTTTTTTCATATAAAATATTAGAAATATATCAAGATTACATTAAATTTACGACACTACATAAAATTTCATTAAATTAATGTTGTTTTTGTTAAGGAACTATCTCACCTAAAAGCTTAAGTTGTTAGGTGAGGTCTCAGAATATGATTTATATTATTCTCTAACATACCCCTTCAAGTAAAAGCCTTTTGAGCTTGAAACTTGCATAAACCCATATTATTTTGTGCTTGATTTTTATCAAATAGAATAGGGATGGTGAGATTCGAACTCTTGATTGCTGGGTCAATAAGACTCTGATACCATGTTAAGAAATTATCTCACCTATAAACTTAAGTCGTTAAGTAAGGTCCAGAATATAATTTATATTATTTTCTATATGTTTTTCCTTTGCAGCTCGGAAAACATCAGTACTGTGGCATGTATCAACGTTGAGCAGGATAGCAAAAAAGAGTCTGACGTGTAGCAGGTGAAAGAGGAAACACGTTTTGATCAAGCAGGAGCTGCTTAACCTACTGCAACATTGGACCTCCATTTCTGTCGATTTTTTCAAATCTTCATTAATGGATCACATGATCACAGGTTGTTTCCACGTAAAAATTGAATAATTTCTCTTAATTAGTCAACCCCACCAAGCTTTCTCAACCAGATTTCTTTGCTTTTTACACACACAGTTACTCAATAACTTTTGGTCAAGCTGCATGTGGTGGAGGGAGCTAGCTACTGTGAATATCTACTTGCAGGGTTTTAGTATTTCCACTGCTGTCTTTTTACTTCTTCCTGCATGGTTGCAGGGACAGCAAACCAACATCATTACACTGTTATTTCTTGCAATGAATTAAATTAAGACTTTTGATCATTTCTTTCCTTCCTAGTTGATCATAATGTCTCAAAATTGTTTTCAGATACTGAAAACAAGTAAATCCACCGAGGAGGGTCCCTAATAAGTGGTTTATAAGACTTGAAGACCTCTAATTCTGCTAGGGTTCACTGTCAATCATCAAAGATCTGTTCACAGTTCATGCTATTGATTAATCATTCAATCCATACGGTACTTTAAACATTAATCCATGACAGTTTTTTCACGCATTTTAATGTTTAGAAGCGATACTGCAGTGCCATTTTCATTTGAAGACTGAAAGAGAATAGAACACTTAAAAGGGAAGCGATGTAGGCGGGTATCAAAATTTTGCTACTTTTAGTTGTTTATGTTGGTGGGAGAGGTCATTGGTGGTGGCTTCTAAACATTTAAAGGGGATAAAATAAACCGTTTTATTTCAACAACAAAATTATACAGAAGCTTGATCAAATTGTCAAAGCTCTCTCTTCGTCTCTCTAGTGTTTCTCTCTAATGTCTCTCACTACTATTTCACCTTAACTAAGCTTCCTATTTATACACAAAATGAAAACTTGATAAAATTGACTTTAAGGTGAGAAAACGGCTGGCGGCTGCAGTCGGTGGTCATGGATAGTTGTTGTCAGAGGCTTTAGTTGGTGGCCGTAGATGGTGGTCGTGGATAGTGGCTGTCAGAGGATTTAATTGGTGGTTGCCGGTGATTGCTTTGCTTGACTTTACAGATTTGAGTTTATCACAACAGTTTAAAGGGCAAATTGATGTTAGGAAATTAATGAAAAGAGTTACGAAAATAAATATAACCAAGATTTTATCGTCTTTTTTTTTCTAATTGAATGCTACTAGAAAATTAGTAAATACAAATGTGTTTTTTTCCATCAATAATTATACCAATAAAATAAGTTCTTGTTGTATTTATTAGTAAATGAAAATAGAAACATCGAGAAAATTCTAATTGGAAGAAGAATGAATTAAAAAAAGTAGAAAAATACGGTAATATGTTATTTTTTACAACAAAATTACCGACAAAAGTTAACTTATTTGTAAAATCTATCTATAATATTTAATTTCTACAGTACATTAGCTCATTGCAACTAGCCGAGGTCATGAAGGCCTTCAAATTTAGCATGGAAGATGCACTTTATTTTTGTTTTGTTTTCTGAATGAAAGTTTATTTTTAAATTTATTTATTTTTTATTTGATTTAGAATTTTAATTTCTCTACCTTATAAAAGTTGATTATTAGCCTATTTAAGGAGTTGAAAATCCCTTGATAAGACAAACTACATCGCAAAGAAATTATTCAATAATAAAATTCACATTAGAGTGCTCGTTGTTGAAACTCTTTTCCTGAGATTTTCTGTCTTTATTGTACTTTGTTTCCTGACACGTAGTTCGGCTGTGTGAGCAAGCCAGTATTTGCCTTCTATGATGACAAAGAAAAGCAAGAATATGATGAGATCAGAGTACTATCACTGACTTCCGGACATGGTTCTAAGATACAGTAACTGTTCGTGGATTTTGTTCAAATTATTTTTAAAAATATTTTTTTTGTTTAAAAATATATTTAAAATTTTTTAATTTAAGATACAAAATAAAAATAAAAATAATTAATTTTTTTACAAAAAATATTTTTGACATACATGATAAAACACCCCTAGATATATCACATGGAGTTTGTGCAAGCTGCCTCTGAATTTGAACACAGCTAGCCAGCCAAGAGACATCAGGATCCTACCAAGTCTGAAGATTCCAATCACTGTTAAGGTCATGATTTTTTATTAAGGTTAAAATTGTTTTTAAAATTGATTTGTATTATTTAGATAATATATTTTAGAATAAAATTATTTTTGACATTAACACATTTAAAATAATAAAAAATATCAAAAAAATTGTAATTTAAAATAAAAAAATATTTTTTTTTTCAAAAATATTTCTGTAATGCGTAAATACTACAAGAAAAAATAAAATATTTCCTTAGATTCCTTTTTGTTTTGTACCACAAAAACACATTTAGAGGTTGTTTGTCACTGCATTTCAAAAATACTTTTGAAAATATATGAATTTATTTTAATTTTTACTTTAAATTAAAAAAAATATGTTTTCAAATAATTTTTGTATATTGATATTAAAAATAATTTTTAAAAATTAAAAAAATATTATTTTAATATATTTTCTTACAAAAATTATTTTCAAAAACAGCAACGGCACACTAATAATTTACCGGAGCAGATTGCACGATAGACTGCTACATGGCCACCTAAATCCGATGCAATTTGACGTCTACTGATCTAGGCATCAGAGATGTACGAAACAAGTGCATATAGATTCATGATGAAGGAATCAAAACGCAATTTTTGTTACTTCACCGCAATTTTTGATGAGCAAAACGCAATTTTGTTTGCAATCTTCTTCATTTTAGCGATGTGGGCGTCTCGGGTTACTTCTCGCGAGCTACACGAGTCATCCCTGTCTGCCAGGCATGACCCAAGTGCTGATAAATTTGCAGACCTAACCAATGAAGAGTTGAAGGAAGCCCGTAATGGTTATAGAAGGCCAATGAGAGTAACACCATTTAAATATGAAAATGTTCCTGCTACCATGGCCTGGAGAACGAAAGGCGCTGCTACTCCTATCAAGGATCAAGGCCAGTGTGGCCACTTCTGCGGAGTGTTGTCAATTCCGTTCCGTTCTGCTCGGAATGGTTGATATATTTCATTCCAACTCAAAAAATAAAACAAATTGGAGCAAATTTTATCTTGTTCAAAATTTTGATCTGTTCCGGAATGTTTCAGTTTTGTTCCAAATAGTGTTTTTTTTTTAAATAATGAATAGTTTTACAATATCAATCATATCTCTTAATCTGATCGTTAGATTAAGATGAAATTTTACGAAGAGTCTCTTGACACACACACACACACACACACACACATATATATATATATATATATATATATATATATATATATATATATATATATATATATATATTAAAATTAAAATTAAAATAATCTAACGACCTTGCGAGATATATATATATATATATATATATATATTAAAATTAGAGCATTCAAATAATCTAACTACCTTGCGAGATTGATGATAGTATTCTCGTAATATTATACATGTTTATAATTTTGTTCAGAAAAATCATTTTATTTTATTTATTTTTATTGAATTTTTCTTTCATTATTCAACAAAGAGTTTATTAACTTTATAATTTGAGTTGATTTGTTTTATTTAAGATTATCATGGTCTTATAACAGATGTTACATATTTGAAAAATTAAACTAGATGGACCTAAGTTCATTCAATATTTTTTTAAGATGTCAACTTTATTTTTTTAGTTAAACTATATTATTATCAATTTTTCATGTTATCTTTGAACTCATCAAGTTGATCGAGTTATATTAGTCCAACTCTTATTTTTTGACATATGTTTGAAATTTAAATTATATAATTCTAAATATTTTTATTTTTGGATTTGAACTAAAAAAACATTGAATTATTTTTATTTTTGAATTTGAACTAAAATAATTTAAATTAATATATTTAATTATATATATATTACAAAACAACTAAAGGGCGTGGCCTTTCCACTGTAGCACCAGACTCAGGTGACTGTGGATTCGAGCAGTGCACGCCCGGTTTTGGCCCTTGGGCGCGCGGCAGAAGGGGCTGGGAAACGGGGCTATTTTCGGTTTTTCCTTTTGATTTTCTTTTTTTTTTTAAATATTCAGGTGTGAACAGTGTATTGACTATTTAGTCCCCGGTAATAAGACAAAATAAGGGTTCCGGCTGAGGGGTACCGGTGTAATTGCGCGCGGCCGGACCGGTCCGGTCCGGTCCTGTCTGCCGCAACTTTTTCATTTTTTATTATTTTCTGACATGGCTAAATACGGTTTTAGCCCCTAATAAGACAAAAACACTGAATTGGGTACAGCGGCAGGACGGTAATTGACCCTATTTTTCGAATTGTTTATTCGGCGTCTGTCAGGGCGTGAGGCGCACGCGCCAGACGGTTTGTCGCCTCACGCCCTGTTTAGGTGGCGCGTGCGTCATCCTCAGGTGGCCGGAAATTGTCTACCGGAGGCCAGAACGATGCGCCGCCGAGTGGTCTTCCTCCCGCGGTGGTGCGTGTAACCACCAAATGTCTGTGGACGCGGCGGAGGCCGGTTAAAGCCGCCGGCCACGTTTCTCTCTCTCCTGCACGTCAATGTGTAGGAGAGTCCCCCATATTGCGTTACTTTTCACTTCGGTCCCTGTACTTTTAATTTCGTTTTTGGTCCTCATTTCTTTGATATAAGTTTTGATTTTGTTCGATTGGGTCCTCCGATTTTAATTGATTGAATGTGAAAGTTTCACTTCAATCCTTCTACTTTCAATTTCTGGGTTGGCTGTATATAACTCAATCAATTCGGTACAAAAGTTCTGATTTTTGCAATTTTGTCCTCTGATTTCAATTGACAATAAATGTAATTTGCATTTCAGCCCTTTGACTTTTAATTTTTTAATTTAATCCCTTTATATTTGATTTTCATTTCAGCCCTTACACTTTTATTTTTTTAATCCCTACTTTTGTCCATGTATATATAAGTGTATTTAACACAACAACAACAACAACAATAATAATAATAATAATAATAATAATAATAATAATAATAATAATAATAATAATAATAATAATAATAATAATAATAATAATAATAATAATAACAATAATAATAATAATCATGATTTAATTATTTTTCATTCTTACTCTTTTGTTATTTTTTTTCCCTCCCGATAATTTGATAATTTTTTTTTTGCTGGTAATAGCAATGATAATTTTTTATTTATTTATTTTTATCTTTTGTTAAAGTTTCTAGGATATTTTTAGTCTTTCATTTATTTATGTTTCTTTCATTATTAACATAATAATAATAATTATAATAAGAATAATAATAATAGTGATTATTATTAATATTATAATAATAGTGATTATGTATTCTATTATTATAATAATAGTGATTATTTATTCTTTCATAATAATAATAATAATAATAATAATTTTTAATTTGTTTTTCTTGCTTGCTGTTTTGTTCATGCTTTTTATTTTTTTCCCTCGGTATAATTTAATAATTTTTTTTTATTCTAGCAGCAATAATAATTTTAGATATTAAGACTCCGATGTTGCTATTGTGATAATATTTTAAATTAATATTGCTTCCTTTTCCCTTTTTTTTTTTTTGCTCTTTCTATTAATTGATTTTTATAATTTTATTATCTGCACAATAATGATTTCAGTAATTTGTTTTTTTTCTTATTCAAATATTTTGCTCTTTTTTCTAATGTTAGTGCGCGCTCTTTTGTGATTGTTTATGACGTAATACCTATATTCTAAAAAATATAATCTATGCTTACGTGACAAACTCAACTCAAAATTTTAAACATGTTATCTTTTAATCTTTAATTTTTATTTACTTATATCATATAAATTTATCGTTGTAGATTTAATTATGTTAAATTATGTACAAAAAAATACCTGCGGCAACGCGCGGGCAATTAGCAAGTATATATATAAACATGAACAGTATAACCTCAAAATAGAATACTAAAATACTTCAAAACCAAAACATTTTATTTGAATCGAAAAAATAAAATATTAACCAAAACGAAATTTACAAACTTGATTCTGCCACTGGACCCAGCAATGCCCCCTTACCACTGCTTTTATGCTACCGACGACTCTTACATACGTATGTAATGATGTCATTATGGCTGGCAGCTGCTGGGCCTTTTCCACTGTGGCAGCTACTGGTGGGGGGGTCTATCAGCTAAAAAATTGTGTTTTTTTTTATAACATATATAATAAACTAAAATAAAAATATTTACCTTAGAGGATGAACCGATTCGTTGGTGTAACTGCTTGATCAAGGTTAACCTGACATTCTTCTTTTTACTTTGGACTTGTTCTATCGACAAGTCCACGTTGAATAAACAAGAAAAACTTTATTCTATGCATAGTTTTATATTATGAGAAATTCATATTCTCTTTATTATAACATAATATTATATAACACATCAAAATTGAATAATAGAGATCTATTTTTATTAATTTTAATTTATTTTGATCTTTTATATAAAAAATAAATTTTTAAAAATCTTTTTTAATTAAAAAATAAATGTTATTACAATATAATATTAAATACATTCTTTCTTATCGACCAGACATCCTTTTCCATCCATCTGAGCCTGTGGGCTCGATCTGCCTTTTTATCTCATAAAGTTGTTGACTTTCAGCCCACATCATGACGTTGTTGAAATTCATCACAAGGATCCAAACAGAAACTGACATCTAATTATTAAGTGAGCTCAAGCCCATTGACGTCATGGTGTGTTTGATTTTAAATCAAAACCATCTGTTTTTTTTTTTTTTTTTTTTTCCTATTAGCATTTAGTTACCACTAAATAGTTGATTCGTGCCATCCTACGGGATTAAATGTTTTTTTAACTAAAAAACCATTAGGTTTTACTAATATTTTTTAATAAAAAAAAATTAAATGGTATAGAAGCTTATTCGATGTAATTTGATCGATTTAATAAGTTTAAAAATAATAAAAATAGTCAGTAAGAATACAATTTAATTCATAAAAATTTATGATCTAAATTATAGAATCATGATAGCTCACTTAAAGCAAATCAAAATAAATAATTAAATTCAATTCTTAGTCAACTCATTATTGAAAAATAAAATTAATAAATAATAACAAAAACTTTGATTTAAATCAATTTGTCAAACATGTGAGCCAAATTATGATATCATGATAACTTCATTAAAAATAAATAGATAAATAAATGACATAAATCAACTCAAATTAATCTATCAAACTCATGACTAAAACATGAGATTATGATAGCACCATAAAAAAAAAAAAATTATGAAATCTAATTTTAATAAATTCATTGTTAAAGGCTGAAAATAAAATAAAAAAACAATATAAAAATAGAACACAATAAAATAACTTGAATATATCCGGATTAACCCGCAAAACACATGACTAGACTCATGATACTAGAATAATCTCATAGAAAACAAATCCCAACAAATCATTACACAAAATACTCAATCAACTTAATATTCAGGTTTTTAATTTATATTAAGCTATTGCTTTCGTTTTTAGCAATCATAAGGCGAGTACCCCCACCAAGTGACCACCTAATCCAATAATTGAATAATCTCGCATAAAAAAAGTAGTCGATATGGCTTCCCAAAACCGCATGGCATCTGAAAATTTAAATTACTAGTGTCGAGTACATGTGAAGCCAAATAAAATAAATATCAATAAATCATCTCATATAATAAATTTTACGTGTTAAACAAAATTTCAAAATATAATTTATATTATTCTTTAATATTTTTCTCAAATAAAAATTTTTTGAACTTGAAATTTGCATGAATTTATATTATTTTGTATTTAATTTTTATCAAATAGAATAATGATAATGAGATTTAAACTTGTAATTATTGGATTAATAACACTCTAATATCATGCTAAGAAATTATTTTATCTAAAAATTAAAGTTATTAAGTAAATTTCAGAACATGATTTATATTTTTTTTTTTTTAAATAAGTAGAAGGGCGGCTGCTGCTGCTATAATTAGAATTATTTGTAAGAAAAACAAGTTTCATGGTTAAATCATAGTTTATAAGGGAAAGACAAAAACAAGGTAACTCATTTTATAAGCAAGTTCTACTAAATGCCGCCCGAGTGTCCCTGCCATTTGGTGCTGGTGACCCACCTAGAGCACGTTATGAAAGGGGATACCTTTCGACCGAAGCTTCCATATTTTTCCTACACGTGTCCTTGTTCATGCAATTAGATTCTCGATAAGTTATTTGGTATTTTGTTTTTAAAGTGTTTTTAAAAGGAAAAAAAAAATTATTTATTTAAAAATAAGTTTTTTTAGTATTTTTATATCATTTTCATATACTAGTGTTAAAAATAATTTTAAAAAATAAAAAAATATTATTTTAATATATTTATTAATAAAAAATATCTTAAAAAACAATCTTAACAGCAGTTAGAAACAAACACGAACCTAAAACATTCACTGTCTTCTTATCGTCAAACGTCAGTTTTTTCAAAGGAGTGTAAGAGAGGAAAAAAAAAGAACAACCTTGGTCATTTTGTTAAGCATTCTCTAGGCTTCTTGTATTTTACTATATTTAATAATATTTTTTTACATAATAAATGCAAAAAAAAAAAAAAAAAAACAGGGTTAACTCTCCCAATTTTTACTTAAAGATGTATACATGTTTTGATCAACCTAGTATATGTTTGTTAATATGGTATACGCTATTTTAGTAAAAGTGTTTTTTAATTGGGAGAATTAACATAATTTTTTATATTAACACATAAAAAAAAATACATTAATTTGTATTTTTTAAAATGAAAAATAATTTAAAAACCATTTTAAAAACTTCATTCACATTATTATCATACGAGCTTTAGCTTACCATTTTAAAAAATATTTTGTATTTTTTTATTTCTTGAGGTATAAATACAAAATTGTTTTTGAAAATTTTGAAAGTTTTTTATTTTAATTTTTTTAATTTAAAATTAAAGTTCTTAAGAGGTTTTACATTATTTTCATATATTGATTTCAAAAATACCTTTTAAAAAATAAAATAAAAACAACAACAGCTACTAGCATGCAGCACGTTCGTATCAGCGACGCCAGCCAAATGGGCTGTTTGGTGTCTCCACTTAAAGCAGATGATATATTATTCCTTTTGCCAAAAATTATTATGATTACTAGTTGCTTTTCTCTTTTTTTTTTCTTTTTTTTAAAAATAATTACTAATTGCTTTTCGGTGTGACATTAATGACACAAGACAAGACAATTCTTTCCTAACAACCGGTCCTACATGCCATGAAGATGTTTTAAGAAATATGATTATGATTTTGTACAAAATTCAACATATATAAATAATAGGTTATTCGATATTTGGGATGATAATTAATCAATATATTTTAATAATTGGATCTCTTTATTTTAAACTAAGAAATTCCAAATTAATAATAAAGATTTGAGTGGAAGGATTTAAAAACCTTCTGATAGTAGTATACTTATAGGAAAAATTATAAATGACTTAAAAAAGCTTTATATTCAAAGAATAGACATGTTTGTTCATAAATTGTTAAGATAATTAATACTCTAAAATCTATATAAGTTTATCTTAAAAAATAAAAAAAGATTCGGTCTTTTATCTCGGCGATTTAGGGGGTATTTCAGACTTTGTAAATCATCTAAGAAAGCAGATTTTATTGTTGAAATTATAGAGAAAAACAAGGTTATGAATTTGGGGCCCACCTCGACAGCCTCTTTCACTCATTAAAATTCACGTATTCCTTCTCGATTTGTTATCTTTAGTTTCCACCTCCATTAGAAGTCATTACATCATATGTGAATGACTCACATAATCATTCTAGATAGAAATACATTACGGTTTATCATCATGTTTACAATACTTTTAATTATAGGAATCATATAAAAGTCAACGCTAATAACCAACTCCTTTACAAGTTATACATAGGGCCTGTTTGGGAGGGCGGTTGCGGTTGCTTTTGAAAGTGCTTTTAATTTAGAAATACATTAAAATAATATATTTTTTATTTTTTAAAAATTATTTTTGACATCAGCATATCAAAATGATTTAAAAACACCAAAAAAAATTCATTTAAAATGAAAAAAAAAAAACAATTTTTGAGGAAACAGCGGTACAACCGCCATCCCAAACAGGCCCATAATAATAATAATAATAATAATAAATTAACCCTATGTTCATTTTTCAATAGATATAATTTAACCTTCATTTGGAAGTATTAAAAATAACTTAAAGGGCATATATATCAACAAAATTAAAAATCAATTTCTCTCTCCACAAGAGATCAAACATAATTAAGACGAAGAATAAACGTCAATAACATCAGTTGTTATTTTTTATGCGAGAAAATTCTATTTCTGGAAAGTATACTTTATGAGAGTGAGTAAAATCCTGACTATTCTAAACTTTTATAAGAGATACACGTTTAAAATTAAACTCGATATACTGTACAAATCACAAATCATTTGTTATCACACCACGAGTTAGTTGCCATTATAATTAAAGACTAGACGCATAATTACTATATAAAAAAAACGTTGCTATTAAATATTTTTTCAATGGCATATCTATTAAATTCGGATCGTGACCTCTTGGGAATATAATAAAACCAGACCTAGACCAGGTACCTATTCATATTTCAAGTTATCTTTAGGATTTTTTGTAAAAAGAAATAAAACCAAATCATGATTTATGAAAACGATCACATCTAAATATCAAAAGTCAGGTCACTCTCAGCTCTCAGCTCTCAGCTCTCAGTTCCACCAACTTGCCCACTTCCGACCGACATGGATCTAGACTAAACCTACTTGGGTACCTCAAACTCGAGTTTGATGTGTCATAAGAGAAAAGAAAGGGTGACCGTGGTCAAACAAAGAGCACATGGAGATTGTTGATCTGGCAACATCATCAACATGTTGCCTGCCATTTTTTGATGTCAACCACTGCTTGATCGACCTTTGCGTTTCCAGTTCATAGGGTACCACTGACTCGTGGCTATCAGCTTTTCATGCCAAAAAAAATATATTTTTTTAATGTTTTTATATTATTTTTATATGCTAATATTAAAAATATTTTAAAAAAAATAAAAAACTTTATTTTGATGAACTTATAAATAAAAAAATATTTTAAAAACAATCTCAACTATACTATAAAATAGTACTAATAAGGGGACAAAAACATATGATTTGTTGCACATGATAAGTGGAAAAACTAAATTGATGCTGAAAGACTCTAATATCTAGAACAAAGTTATTACATTGGCCTGGCACAAAGACTTGATCCAATCTTAATAAATCAAATCTTAACCGGATTCGAATGTATTGTAAATTAATTTATCAGTCAATCGAGTCAATTCTAAATTGATTTTTTAAGACATGGTTTATGCTTAGACTAGATGGGATTTAATAAATATGATTTATAATCTTCAAGAAACGTGATGTGATGACAGAGTACTTGTGATCTGTACAATTGGTCTTGATTTCATGTCAGGACGTGCATCTCTTATAAAAATATGGAATAACCGGGGTTTTACTTGCTCATCTGGTCTTATAAAATATGCTTTTCAGAAAATGAGGTTTTTTAATGTAAAAAAAAATCTACCATTATTTCAATTGAAAGGAGTGTCTCGATGCTTATACCTAACACATGATATTTGAGCATTTTATGTAGTGATCGCGATCCGGTGTGGAAAATTAGAATAAGAAGATTTATGAGTTTTTTTATCACACACACCAACAAATTGATTCCTTTTGTGTTGCAAGCAAAATAGATGGTAGGATTTTGTTTCATTACATGTATTTTTTTAATAAAAATGGTTGTATTATACGAAAAAAAAAAATTTATAGTAGTTTCCTTTTGCAAAATATGTGGAGACACAATCAACGACTGGTGAAGTTTTTTTTGTTGAAACTCATATGCAAAATAAGGACCATCTATTAGGAGTGAAGTAGCTCGTGGATAACCGAGCTCGTAAGTTTATGCGAAGTTGAATTTTAAGAATATTTTTCTTAAGTTATTATAATTTATTTATTTTAAATTTGCTAGATTGTTTTTTTTTTAAATATATATATATATATATATATAACACCTAATTGTAGAAGAGATAGAGATGATCTTTCAATCCATCCAGAACTCGATCTGGATTTGTGATTGGATGTTGGAATAATCAATGAACAAAGTCCCTCAAAAAAATTTAAAAAATAGAAAAAGAAATTATAGGACTTTGTCACTACAATGACAGACGAAAATTAGTCATGGATTATTTCATTTCCCTGTTCCTTTCTGGTCTCTATCCTTTTCTAATGCATATGCCAGCCAACCGCTAAACCCCAAACAAATGAAAAGAATATAGTTTTTTTTTTTTTTTTGGATATCCAAATTGGATCGGGGGAACCACATGACCCGGAAAACGCATATTAGTGGGTCCAGAGTATGCGTAAACCTCCGGCTGTCCCAGGTTCTTACAGGGGACCTTACGGTTGGCTGTTGAAGCTCGAACCCTGGCCTCCCGCGTTTAATAGCGAAAGAACCAAGGCTGTTGCCGCTCGACCAAACCCCTGGAGACAAAAGAATATAGTTGACATCATGACATTGTTAATAAAAAAAAGACAACCTAATTACCTAACCATGACATAAAAATGGTCTTAATCTTACGCCCCCATGTTAGTTAGCTCCTCCCTTTGTTCTCTGTCATCATTTTTTGTCTTATATTATTATTATTATTATTATTAATAATAATAATAAAACCTATCCTTTTTGAGATATTAAATTCAGCTTATTTTGGGTGGAACTGTTGAACCTCGCCAGCTTCCTCCACCAGATGGAACCGAGCCAAATAAGCACTTCACCAAATTGGAATTATCTACTGGTTTGTTAATTGCTATCATCTTCGATTTTCGTGTCTGCCTTCGTTTTTTAACGATGAAATACTTGTTTGATTTCATCATCTTTTTCTTATAAACCACTCAATAGAATACTCGAATTAAGAGATCGTGCTTTCTAGGGTTGGGGGAAGAGGGTCCTATCCCTTATCCAATCGTTGACCTCGTTGATCTCAAAATCAAAATCCTTAGACCTAGTTTATATTCTATTTTAATTTTATATTTTATATTGTAGTATTAAGTATTTTTGCAAAAATATTTTTTTTATTAAAATGATATATTTTTTTTAGATTTAGATTATATTTTTAAAACCCAACTCATTTGTTTAACACTCAAACCAAATATAACTCTTAAATCATAAGCTTGTAGTATAATAAACTAGTTTTAAAACCTTTATAAAACCATTTTCTTAACAAAACAAAAGTTGAAAACTTGTTGATAGTTTCTGTTCTATTAAAAAACGAAAATGAGCAAGTTTTCACATGTTCACTTCTTATTTTTTCTTTAAAAAAGTAAATTAAAAAATTAAAACGATTCCAAGTTACTCTTTATTTATTCCTAGTAGATCATGGAGTATGTTTTGGCAAAACGTCTTACTTTATTAAAGTGGTAACTTTTTTCCTAAGAGAGGTTGATATGATTACTTTGTACAATTATGGTATGGATATCCCATTCTTAATTGAATTTGTTAAATGAATTATAAAATTACCTACCAAGCTAACTCACATCCTGTTTGTCATTATATTTTAAAAGTATTTTTTGAAATAAATAATTTTATTTTTATTTTAAATTAAAAAAATTAGTTTTTTAAAATTATTTTCATGTTTATCAAAAATAATTTTAAAAAAATACCATTTAATGTATTTTTGAAAGAAAAAAAATTCAAAAATAAACTTAACAACACTCCAAACAGACACTAAAGAAGTGGTGGAACTATTTCATCCAAATCATTATCTCAAGTAAAACAAAACATTTAAGAAGAAGGCTGAGGATTAACTTTGTAAATAGATGTATTCTTCAAGTTGAGAAAAATTATTATAAAACTTTGACTGAAATAGCATTTTTTAATATCCACGTAGAGACGAATTTTGTAATCCAAGCTTATCCTTGCTTTTCTAAGGAAAAAGAAAAAGAAAAAAAGAAGGCAACTTATGGGTTACAACTCATTCGATGACCCTACAATATTATTTTTCAAAAATAAAAAAAGTGGTTCGACCAAAAAACAATCAGACAAGAGAAGCGGGCCAGCAGTCCATTAAAGGCTATTTGGTCCCTTCCCCCCGTTTGACACGTGGGTGTACTTTTTTTATTTAAAGCTCCTTAATTTTCTTCCACCACTCAATTTTGAGCTCTCCCTGCACAAATATGAGAAATGTTTTGAAGAATTTTACCATTTTGTTTCTAAAAAAAGGTTCCTCTTTTTCTATCTGCCCACTTGCTATATAGATATCTTCACTGATTGGCAGATTTGAGTGGGCAGTGGTAGTTGATTGAGAGCTTGAGTTCGATTCCAAAAGCTGCAAAAGGCTATCCATTCACTGTTGCCGACTGTTTTGGTTTGTAATTAAAGTTTTTTTTTAAAAAAAATTCAGAAATATATTAAAATTAATGTTTTTTTAATTTAAAAAAAATATTTTTTACATTAAAATATAAAAAAACGATACAAAAAATATTTTTATTAAACAATAATTAGGTACCTGGCAACAATGAACAGTGCTAAAAAGCTTTTTGCCCCCTTTGTTTTTTATATATATAACATGCACACACTTCTCAATATGACTCGTAGGTGGGGTGGGTGTTCACTTTTAAAAATCAAATGATGAAAGAATCGCAATAACTTAATTTCTTGTTTTGGAGATTTTTTTTTAATTTTTTTTAATTTTATTAAAAATATTTTAAAAAAAATATAAAAATATTATTTTAATATATTTTCGGATTACAATACTTTAATAAACAAACTCTGCAATACTTCTAAATAGACTATAAAGCTGTTAGTGATTTGCATATCTATTTACATATAGGTTGGAAAATAAAAATAATAGAATTCGAATCAGTAATTTTCTTTCCTTTGTTAATCCTTACCATTTAATTATGTTTATTAGGTCTACTATCCCATTTGTGTTTTGGCCGGGTTTTTCCTAGCTTGGAGTATTGGAAACCATAAATAATGTCCAGTCAAAACTTTCAGAGAAATAAAAAAAAAAAAAACTCGGGCTAGATTCAGTTGTTACGCCAAAATTTACTTTGCTCATGAAGTTCTTGGCAAACCAAATTTAGATCATCGCCATGAAATACAAACTTAAAGGCAACCCCATCATAATTTTGTTTTTTTAATGGAGTGAAATTGACTGAAAAATAAATTCTTTGCTTATCGTGATTACTGAAGGAAAGGAAATGTTTATACAAAATTGTTGACATTTTTATAAAACTTGTACAAAATCATAGATATATTTTGTCGATAATTTTATCATTAATATTTCGTCAATAGATTCAATTATATCTAATCAAAACACAGATGCTGATAAACTCAATGTTGTGGTTGCTGGATTTGTTACGAGAGGTTGAACTGTGATGAAATTGAGAGAAGCCGACAATCAAGAGTTAGAGAAGAAAAAATACAAAAGAAAGAAGGATATAGAAGGGAATGAGAGAGGAAAGTGGATGTTCAGGTCATAAATTAAACAATGATAAACAGAATATAGTCGTTGGCAAGTCACTATTAGTTCTATAATTTTTTAAATCCTACTATAACTTCGCAAGCAAATTTATTGGTATTTATCAAAAGAATTACCGATAGAATATATGTTGGTAACTTCATAAGTAATTCTATCGAAATAAATTACATCATCATCATATATTAAAGGTTTTTTGAATCTCGTTGTAATTCTTTTACTGTTCATCATTGACATTTACCAACATAACCATCATTATTTTCTTATAAATTAGTTGATTTTACAGTAGTTATATCAAAGTTGTCAATTCCGTTCCGTTCCGTTAAAAAAACCGAGATGAAACGGCGTCGTTTTTGTCTCGGTTTTAATTCCGGCCGGAACGTCTCAGTACCGTTCCGGGTGTGCCGTTTCAGCCTTAAAATCCTCTTTATTTTGATTAACTTGTGATTTTTTTTTCTAATTTTGAGATTATGTTTGTTTGACTTTGTGTTTATATTATATAATTTAAAGTTAATTTATCTTGAATATTAATTATGCTTGTTAAATTAATATTTTAATTTTTTTTATATATATAAAATTAATTATATATGAACAGTACAACACCGAAACAGCACGCCGAAACACTCCGAAACCAGAACATTCCGTTCCAATAAAAAAACCAAAACGATGACCGGAACGGTATTGACAGCATTGAGATATATAGCCATGCCTATCATCATATAGTATTGGATACTGCGAGATCATCAATGGTGTCTTAATTAGGACAAAAGTTAGACAGATCTGACATTATAATGAAAGTTGTAAATTTACTTTATAATTCCTGCAAGGGCAGCCTTAACGGCAAGCATGAAATGTGACAATTACAAATATTATATGCTTATCTTCAGCTCTCAAAATGCATAAAATAAAGAATGGGACAACGAAAAGTTCTTTGAGTCACCTACAAGAAAAGAAACTTTAATAACTTTCTATAATTATTTTTTAGTAATGCTTTTATATATATATTTATTTATTTTTAACAGAAAATGATGCCATTATTTTAGAATCAAACTCATGATGATTCCTATTTTTCAAAGCTAAGGGGATTGTCATCATCCCCTCATGCCACAGTGAAAGGAATCCATCCAAGATTTCTTAATTTCTCTTGCCAAAAGCCAAAAAAAATTAAAAGTTTACAGTAGTACACCGTGATAAATTCCATGTGACACCCCTTCTTAATAGTTGAGTTATTATAATATAATTTATATAATTTTTTAATATATTTTTATTTGAAAGTTTTTTAGACTCGTAACTTGTATAGATATATATTAATTTCTGCTTAATTTTTCATCAAATAGAATAAAAATGATAAGATTTAAATCTATGAATATTGAGTTAACAAGATTTTGATACCATATTAAAAAATTATTTCATCTAAAATCTTAAATTATTAAAGATTCTACTACCATATTAAAAAATTATTTCATATAAAAATTTAACCTATCAGATAAACCTCATAATATTTATTCTATAATAATATAAAGCGCCCCCTTCTCTCTCTCCTTCCCATGATAAAAGAACTGGTCAAGGACAACTTTCTCTTCACTCGTCGTCTACTTCTCTAGACAAATCTCTAAATATAGGAAAAGAAAACCAGAGATGGCGATCTTGTTCAAACCCATGTTTCTCTCGTTGTTTTTGCTAATATTTTCTTACCGTCCAGCAACAGAAGCTTCAAAAGTCACTCAGAGTTTCAGCTTCAACAGCACCTTCAGCAATGGCACCGGTAATGCTAGAGAGCTCGCCGGAAAGTGCAACTGGTTCAGCGGGAAATGGGTTTTCGATCCTAAATATCCTCTCTATGACTCAAATTGTCCCTTCATAGATCCACAATTCAACTGTCAGAAGTATGGCAGACCTGATAGCTATTATCTCAAGTATAGGTGGCAACCTTTTGCATGTGATTTGCCCAGGTACCATTTTTTTTGCCGTCATGTTTAGGAAAATATGTGATTGTTTTTCTGGTATATAAGAACATATCATGTTGATTTCCAGGTTTAATGGGTTATATTTCTTGGAGAAATGGAGAGGGAAGAAGATCATGTTTGTAGGTGACTCGCTGAGTTTGAACCAGTGGACATCTTTATCGTGTTTGATTCATTCATGGGTTCCTAATTCAAAGTATACAGTGTTTCGGACAGATGTGCTATCTTCTGTTACATTTGAGGTAAGAAATTGAATCTCCATTGTTGGTTGCTTTAAATTTTCAACAATCATTACTTTAACCACTACTGCATGCTCGTCCTGTCCTTTTCTCTATACCTTTTTTGAAGGTAAAGTTTCTATGGCTTCAATGAAATTCCTCTATCTCCAGTCCCAGTTTTGCTACTTTTACTCCACTGAAATGGCCTCCCTCCATTTTTGTCTTTCTTTTGTGTTCTGATCAGCTCTTACTGTGGAGTTTTGAGGATTACTGAAATAGTTGTATGGTGACAAAAACCAATCAATTTTTTTTTTTATTTTCTGATGGTAACCTTCAAGTCCTTGATTTACCAATGAATAATTTTTTTTTTTTTTTTGCCTTTTCGAATCAAAGGTTGTTTCCTGGTCTACATAGAAATACCCTTAAACCTATCTAAGATTTTTTTGCTGAAGTTAGTGAGAGATGCAGGTAAACTGTAGTTATGGGATATTTAAAAATATATATATCAAAATATTTTTTAATTTGTTATATTAATATAAAAAAACACCAAAAAAAGTCAATTAATTCAACATTTTTTAAAATAAAAAAACACGTAAAAACATAATAAAAAACTATGGCGCCAAGCACTCCTTTAATTTAACTCATCAGCATTAATTATCTTTCTTTTGAGTTGAGTAAAGCTCACTAATCAATTATTACCCCCAACAAATCTACTCTAAACATGTTTCAACTAGCAACAACTACAATCATAATCCCTGGCATCTTGACTTGTTATTCTCTTATGGAAAAATTATTTGGAGTTCATATTAATTAATATGGAGTTTTTAAAATCTAAATGGTGGCTTCAAATTAAAGGGGTTTAGTAGAAAAATACAATAAAATAGAAAAAAATTATTATTATCATTATTTGGACTTTGAAACTTGACTATATATAAATATAGAAAAACAAATAGTATATGTATTTGCTTGAAAAATAAAAATAAAGTGAGCTATAAATTAAAGGGACTGTGTATGCATTTGTTTTGAGCAGGATTACGGGGTCAAGATATTGTTATATCGAACGACATACCTGGTAGATCTTGTGAACGACAAGGCAGGAAGGGTATTGAAGCTTGATTCAATAAACAATGGCAAGGCATGGCTAGGCATGGACATGCTGATCTTCAACACGTGGCATTGGTGGACTCATACAGGAAGATCTCAACCGTATGTCAACCTTATCTGTGATATTACAAAACAATTACAATCGAGTGGCTAATTCATTTCTATGTTTTCCAGATGGGATTACATCCAAGAAGGGAATAAATTGTACAAAGATATGAACCGGCTAGTTGCATTCTACAAGGGGCTAACCACTTGGGCTAGATGGGTCAACCAGAATGTTGACCCTTCTAAAACCAAAGTCTTCTTCCAGGACATCTCTCCTACACATTATGTGTAAGCCTATTTCCCTCCCTCCTTTTTCAGTTTTTAGTTTTCATGATGGTGCATGGCATGGTTCTTCGGTGTTGTGTAAAGGAAATGCAGTTTAAGTTATTAAGTGAGATGTTATAAATTATATTTTAACAACACGTTTTTTAAGTGAAAGTTATTTACATTTGAAATTTGCATAAATTCACACTAATTTGTGTTTGATTTTTTTATCAAATTGAATGAGATGATGAAATTCGAACTCATGACCGCTGAGTTAATAAGATTCTGATACCATGTTAAGAAACTGTTTTACTGTTAGAGAATAATATAAATTATATTTTGTGACTTCACCTAATAATTTAATATTTTAGATGAGATGTTTACGCTGCATATTTTTTTTATCATGATGAAACTACGTTGACGTGATAATGTTCATAGATTCATTGATGCGAACCTTTTAACATATTTTTCATCGATGCTATAGCATTGTAGTACCTCAGCAATAAATTTAAGTCGCTGTCCATAAATATATAAATATATATATCATAATTAGAATGCAAGATCGCTAGTAAAACTTACTTTTAATGATTTTTTTTTTACAAAAACAGGGGCAGGGATTGGAATGAGCCGTCGAAGTCATGTGCCGGAGCGACACAACCATTCTTTGGGACAAGGTACCCAGCAGGAACGCCGTTAGCCTGGGCTGTTGTTAACAAGGTTTTGAGTAGGGTTACCAAACCAGTCTACTTATTAGATGTGACCAAACTTTCTCAGTACCGGAAAGATGCGCATCCTTCGCAATACGGCGGCGATAGTGGCGGCACAGATTGCAGCCATTGGTGTCTTCCTGGATTGCCTGATACTTGGAACCAACTTCTGTATGCAGCCCTCTTCAGTTGATTGTGGCATTAATTAAGTTGTAATTTAGCCATTTTTTTAGATGATCGATCATTGTTTCGATGATGGTATAGGAGTTTGTTTTTAATTTTTAGTGTGCCTGTTGACAATAATTAATGAGAGATGTGATTCTTCAATTGTAAATTTAGATTATTTTGGCAATGAGATTGCCATGAAATGAAAGAAATACACTCCAAATCCGAAGGCCTGTTATTGAGATTGGAGATGATGATCTTTCAAAAGTGTTTATTAACTTAAATAATAATAATAATAATAATATTAATAATAATAATAATAATAATAATAATAATAATAATAATAATAATAATAATATTTTTAACTGGAAGCATAGAGAAAGATTAAACTAAAAAAAGTCATAAATATAATAAAATCATGTTCCAAATCTATTTAAACATTTTAATAATAAATATTTGCTTCCAATAGAATTGTCATAAATAATTTATTATTAGTATTAGTTTTTTAGATCAAATGCATAATAATTGAAAAAAATAATTATTAAGATTTAAATAAGAATTTACAAAAATAATTAAGAACCATTTCAAAAATTGAAGTGTAAGAAAATTAAAAAAGAGTGAAGAAAATAATAATAAAAATATATAATTGAAAAAAATATAATAATATACACGGATTGCACTTAGACTTGGATTTGTTGTAAGAGAATTTTAAAAATATATAAATTAATTTTGTTTATATAAACAGTAAATAAATATATAAAAGTCAAGCTGTTTTTAGTATTGTAGGTTAATAATTAGCTATGGTAATAAAGACACTCGTCCAGAATTAACTTTTTTATATATTTTTTAAAATTCGCTGAACTGGCTAGCTCGGAAGATCCAAAATAGGACTTCACCCTTAGTAAATGTTGGGCCTGGTTAAATAGAAGATTCAGAAAAGCTCTGCTCTAGAGAGTGGTGAACATCTAGACCGACAGACAAGCCCACTATGCGAAGGCCCAATAGCATAGATCTTAGGGCCCAAAGAGAATTCGGTGGTTGAAATTAGTAGAGTTCGCTTGTGTAGTTTTTGTCAACAAATTGTTTTTCGTTTTGCTCCATGTAATGTTAGATCCAATTCGGAATTTGATCGGGTTGAAGCCTTGAATCATGTTTCAACAAAGTTTTTAATAAAATTCTTTAAAGTTGATAGATTGATTATCCATATCGAGTTAGAATATTTTATAAAATCACTCAAGTTTAATCAAATTAATATTAAAAAAATATAATTCATGTTAAATTATACATAAAAATAGAAGGGAATGAGAAAACCGACCATTCTACCAAATACTATTGTTCTCATTCAATAAATAAATAAATAAATAATATCCAAATATATATATATATATATATATATATATATATATATATATATATATATATATATATTTATTCGAGAAAACCCCATCTCTCTTTAGACACTTTTTATAGGCGCGAGTTAAGCGAGTAAAACACCAGTTATCCCAGACTCTTATAAAATGAGCACGTTCTCATTTAAACCCAAAACATTCAAGACAGATCTCAAACCTTTTGTCATCAGTTATGTTTTTTAGGGACCATATGTATGTATATACACACACGCATGCACAAAAAGGGGTGCTCACTCCTATTTCTGTTATATATATATATATTTCCAAGCATGGAATCAAATATCTTATTGCCTCTACCTTTGAAATTCAATAGATTCACATAAGATTAATCTGCAAATCACATGTAAACGAGATTTCACTCTTTTTTTGTTGCAATGAAATTTCAGATTGTTTGTATTTGTTATTATTTCCTTAGTTTTAATTACTTGAAACACTGCTATTATTCTTGTGTTATTGTTTCCCCCAACCAAATTTCCAAAAGAATTTCTGCTAAATGCTTAAAAATAACCTAAAGTTAATTTAATAGCAAAAATATTAAATAATTAACTCAATTTGGATAAATAGATTGACACGGTGACTCAACCATTTAGATTAGTTGAGTTTTTGTTTTAAAGAAAAAACCAGGTTTTGATATTGATTCATAATTAACTCGGATTCATTTGTAAGTAGAGTATTAAAATGTTAATTTTTTTTTAAAATAGTGTCATCTGATTTTCTTAAAAGATATTATTTAAAATAAGGTTTCATTAAAAATAGATATTTTCTTAACTATAAATCTGAATTTACTCAACCACCACATAAATAAGTTAACTTAAAACTTAGAAAAAAGAAAACTTAAACCCGATATGCGATAGGAGGGGAACTGATCTAACGCTTGTTGAGCCGAAGAGAGTCACACACGGCAAAGGGAGATTTATCCACGTGTCATCTCCTCAAATGGCTAACCTAAGCCATATCCTCTTACGTGTGCCAATGCATCAATCTTTTGTATAGCTGAGTCACCTTCTTCTTTGTACTGTACCAACACGTTGCTTCATGCACGCACAAGTGTCCACTCCATGCACGCACACGTGTCCACTATTGCCTCTTCTATTTTAACGCCAATCTTCTCCTCTCCTCTTCCTTATTCCTATAATTATACATACAGTTCTCATACACAACCCACAAAGAAAAAAACACGCACAGAGATCTAGTGATTTGTTACCTTCTTGAAAGATTAGCAACAATGGCATCTCTGCAATCCAGGAGAGAGAGCGCTACAAGTGAGAGAGAGAATTCTGTGGAGAGAGACAGAGTCCCAAAAATGGCTAGCCATTTTGAGTCTTTGATAGAGAAACCAAAAGAACCAGTTGTCAAAAAAATCATCGGTGAAGATGGCAACGAAACGGGAGCCCAGTTTGAGTCTCTTGCTGAGAAAATGAGAGAAGCTGGAACGGATTTTTCTAGTGATCATAAAGAAAGGGAGAGAAGAGAAGAACAAGAACAACAAATATTGAAAGCAAGAGAGGGTTATTCTGTTGGAAAATTTGATGTGGAGGGGGGTAGAAAAGAAACCAAAGTCAAAGAAGACGAGAATGGCAGCGATCGAAACAAAGAGCAACAACTTTCTCTCGATGAAATAACGAAATTGAGAGAAACGGCGCAGAAAAATTCTTTGGAGGCTTTAAAGGCAGCTGAAGAAAGATACGAGAAAGCAAAAAACAAGGCAAGCCAAGTTGTGGGTTCTGCAAAAAACACTGTTGCTGAGAAAGCTGCACAAACCAACGATATTGCTGCTGAGAAGGCCGCGCAAGCCAGAGACATTACTGCACAGAAGGCCGCACAGGGAAAGGACACTGTAGTTGAAGGGGCTCAAAAAACTACCAGTTATATCGCAGAGAAGGGAGCACAAGCAAAAGACACCATTGTTGAAGGTGCTTGGAGAACTTCCGAGTATGTTTTAGAGAAAAGCAAAGGGGCCAAGGATTATACAGTAGAGAAGGCAGTAGCAGCTAAAGATGTGACTATGGAAAGTGGGAAAGAAGCCGCTCATTATGTAGAGAAAGTCGCTGTGAATATGAAAGACAAGGCCGCTGCTGCTGGATGGACTGCTGCTCATTACACAACTGAAAAGGCTGTGGATGGAACTATGGCAGCCGCGAGGGCAGTAGAGTATGCCGGTCAAAAGACTACGGAGCTTGCTGGGAAGCCATTGCGTGCTGCTAAAGAGACAGCTGCGTCTACTGGTGAAAGTATCAAGGAGTATACAGCCAGGAAGAAGGAGGAGGCCGAGAGAGAACTTGAGGCTCGAAAAGCTGCAGAAGGACAGGTATAATTCACAGAATAGTGTATATATGTCTAAGTTCTTTAAGTTTATGATCCTCATTCAACTATTCTGTAGTGCAATGTAATGTTTGTTGAATAATTTGAATGTCCGTTTTGTTTCTACATACTGAATTGAAAGGTGATGAAGTACGGCTCTCTGACCGGCAGTTAGTTTAGAAAATAATATAAATTATATTTTATAGTATTGTTAAATTTTTAGATAAGATAATTACTTAACATAGTATTATAGTCTTATTGATTCAGCGGTCACGAGTTCGAATCTCACCACTTTTTTTTATTGATAAAAATCAAGCACAAGGTAATGTGAATATATATAAGTTTTAAATCCAAAAAACTCTTACTCTAAAACCTTACCTAACAACTTAAATTTTTAGGTGAGATGGTTATTTAACCATTTGAACTGAACTGAATTGAACAATATCACAATAGGTAAAAAAAAGAAGAAGATTGATGCTTAATTGAAGTTCGTCTTTCCAATTGAACCTGTAAAAAATGTTAACTAGACTGCATTTTTACATGCAAGAGAGATTTAATTTGTGTTTCCTATTGAGGATGATGATTAGAGGAGTTTCCAGGGAGGAGAATACAAAGAAGAATCACAAGTTCATGCAACAGGAGGTCAAGGAGCAGAGGTCGCAAATCAATTCAGCGAGGAAATCACCCCAGAAGGCGAAGAACAATATTGGCGGCGGCAGCAGGGACAAGAGGCAAGCAGCTTACTGGGCGCCATTGGCGAAACTATAGTGGAGATTGCTCAAGCAACCAAAGATCTCGTTATTGGGCAAGACCCAGCCGGAGCTGGGAAGAAGGATGGCTATGAGGCTAGCCAATTTGACTATGCGAAGCAGGAGAAGAACATTACAGAAGAGAATAAAAAGAGAAGCTTTTAACTCGGCTGAAATCGAGTGAAAGATATGAAGATGTCTCGTGGGATTTTGTCGAATGGTTGATGGCGTGTTTAAATCTATAGTTTGTTTTTGTGCTATCGAAAAGTGTTGAATAATTATGAACTTCGCATGCATGTTTCAATAATATACTTTGACTTTGACCAACATTACAAGCAGAGAAAACTGAGTTGAAGCAGCAGATTTTGAATGACTGTTTAAAATGTTTTTTTTTTTTATTTAGAAATATATTAAAAGATATTTTTTATTTTTAAAATATCTTTTTATATCAATATACAACAATAAAATATCTAAACATATATATAGAAAACAAAAATTAAAAGTGATTTCAAATACAAAAACACTGAGCCATTTTTAGTATGTTCAATAAGCCAACATATTAAAAAACTAATTTAAATAAAAAATAAAAAAATTCATAAGTAATTTTGAAACACATTCTCAAACAAAAAATAATAATTTAGAATAAAAAAAATTCTCGAAGTAATTTTGAAACACACTCCCCCGAAAACATTAAGCTATTTTCAGTATGGTCTGATGAACACTATATGCAGTAATATTTTTTTTATTTTTTTATGAGTTTGGTTGATCTGCTTTCTCAATTGATGAATGTTAAAAGTATATACATCAAAATAATTTGAGAATATAAAAGTAATTAATTTAAAATAAAACAAAAAAACAAAAAAAAAACTTCAAAGTATTTCGAAATGATTTTAAAACACTCTTCCAACACCCAAAAAACATTACTATTTTTAGTATGGTCTGATGAATAAACCAGCATATGCAGTATTTGTTTTTTGTTTTAATGATTTTGGCTGCTTCCTTGGTCGACAAATGTTGAATGTTGAAGTTTTTAAGTTGGTCAGCCGTGAACAAAATCTGTCGACAAATTAAAGGGTTTGAATTTTTTGCTGTTCAAATCAGATTGGATTGGCTGTTATAAAGGAAAATAAAAAATCTTGAGGATTTGGGAAATCCGTTAATTAAAGGAGTGGCGTACGTGAAGATATTTTTTTTTTTACTAATTCTTTAAATGAATTTTTTTATAAATAATTGTTTCTTCGAACATCTCCAAATCATGGGGATAAGGAAATTTTATTACTTCAATTCTGTTTTTTTTTTTTTTGAAATATTCAGATCAGCTTGAGTGCACCTCAATTAATTCCATAACTCCAGAAGTTAACGATCATGTAAGCCTCTAGAGACCATCATATTATCAATTACATGACTCAAACCTAGATCACAAGAGAAACAAATCTTCTAGTCCCAAACTCTTACCACTGACCACCTACTAAATGGTTAACTTCAACTCTTGATTCCACATTCTACATGTGGTATATCTGAGTTTAATGATTTTGATATGTTGTTGGATATGATAATTTAAATTAGATTTAATGAATATTAACTTGACCTGATTTTAATGAATATAATTTTCTTAGAATTGATAGATAATAGATAGAATATAAATTTTGTGAAACTCGACTCAAAACTCATTTGAATCTAACTCAAATATATATTTATATGATATAAATATATTTGTAGAATATTTATATATATATATATATATATATTAATATAATATGATACACACACCTTAATATTAACATAAAACAAACATATAAATAATACCTATCATTTTATCACATAAACTTCAAATATATATATATATATATATATATTTTAGTTTATTAATAAATAATAATAGTTAATAGATACCCATTGAATATTAAAATCAGATGATAATTTATAAATATCTAAATATTATATCTAATAAATAATAATAAAAAAATATAAAAATCAAGAAACTTGATATAAAGATAACCATTTCCATTCCTAATACCCGTAGTTGATTTGGACATTGTATCAATCTCTTTTGTCGGTTTGTCTTGATTGCCTACTGAACTTTCAAAGAATGCCCTGAAATGGATGATTACATTATGATAGAATTTTCTGTGAACTTAACGACTTAGCGAGCAGGATGCAAAATCTGCTGTAGAATTAGCAAAGTCTGGAATTTCATTATTATTATATTGCTTGCTTTATTATTTGAATTTTCTTACTCCCCTTGAGATCTAGTGCAATGTTGTCGGTAAGTTTTACTTCATTTATTGAGAAGAATTAACTTAAATATATTTTGTTGCTTAGTGCTCGGCATCTTTGCCCGTGAATTATGATGTATCTATACATTTTATATATGAGATGTCAAGAAGCTTCAATATTAGATTTTGTCAAACCCTATAAATTTTAAGAACTTTGATAACCCTCTAGATAATGTTATCTACAAACCCTAGAAATTTGAGATTTTGTCAAATGAAGCTCAGTGTTGATCCTATGCTTCTGACATTTTGCTTTGATTGCTGTCAAGATTTGTAGACTATGAAGCTGTTTGGCGCGGCGTTTCACCCGCCGTGCCGCAGCTTTTGGTAAAAAAATTTTTTTTTCATTTTAAATGAATATGGTTTGGTGTTTTTAGATCATTTTGATGTGCTGATGTCAAAAATGATTTTTAAAAAAATAAGAAAACATCATTTTGATGTATTTCGGTACGAAAAACACTTTGAAAAGCTACCGCAACAGCTCTCCCAAACAGGCCCTATATAACGCTGTAAATCCATTCCTTTCAGGAAAAAAACAGGATCATTTTTATATCAACAATGTCAAATGGAAGTCATTGAAAAGTGCTCTGATGCTTATAACAAGGCTGCAAATTACTGTCAGAGGCATGATATTATGGCAGAGGACTTGCGATCTCGATAGTAGGTTTGTGTTCGAGTCAGAACATACATCTCTTAAAAAAACCTGGAACAACCAGGGTTTTATTCATTCGCCTAGACTCACAAATTACATTTTCCAGAGAATGGTTTCTTGCATCGAAAAAAAAGAAAAAGGTGGAAATTACTGATCATTTTTTGTCATTTATTTGTTGAATTAGGTTTGTAGGTGTAAAAATAATAGACAAGAGCTGGTGCAAGTTAGTGCCATGTCTGTGCTGTTGTTGACGAGGGAGAGAGCTGACCAGTTCCAGCAGCCAAAACCTATGCTCAACGCGTTTGCCTGGTTTAACAGTGGATAAATGGCTGTGTGAATAGTAGTTTTGGAAACGCAAAAGCTCTTTTGACTTGGAGTTGTGTTCACATTCTTTTTTCCTTCTCCACTGATGCAGCTTTTTAAGTGTCAGGTGCTTGCTTTATTTAAAAGACATCAACTTTTGAACCACTTGGAATTTTATTGTATTTTTTTGCTCCCTTTCATTGATTTGTTTTGGTTTCTTTTTACTTTCAGGATTATATCTATTATTTAAATACATTTTATAATCTTCAAAGCTTATTTGATTGGAATAGTGAAAAAAACCCTCATGATTTAGCAATCTAATTTATCCAATCCAATCCAAAACAACTATCATCTCTCCCGCAGCGCAGCGCGAGAAGATGACCTAGTTCATACTATAGCTAGGGGATTGGAAAATTCACCTTTCAGTGATGGTACTCAAGCACCTCATGATCCTTTAATGAAGAAATATAATGGATGAACTACTCAGTTCGAAGTTTTGGCAGACAACATGCAGCAGTTGATCTGCTAGAATGGCAGACCTTATTAGACAGCCAGACTCAGTTGGGTGTTCTTAGTTCATGTCTATAACATAGTTGTTATCCACAGATATAAGAACACAATCTCTAACGATTGTGGGACACCAGAAAAACAGTAACATCAAACTCATTGGTCAGAAATCATAGGAAAACCAATCTGCAGATGAATAATCTTATAAATCATTCCATAATATTTTATTCACAGAAATAGGTATATATTCAGTAGAAAGAGGAAGAACTCAAATCAACAAACAGAAAACCACTACATGACTAAGGAATGTTCGGTAGAATTATCAAATCAACAGGGAATCCGAGAAGTGAACCACTCCATGACATGAATGGGGGCCTTGATCAACTCCAGAGCCAGTTCTATTATCACTGTCACGCAGAGACAACAAGGACAAATACAGGATAATAGCAACCTGCACAAACACCAAAAGGTCTAAATTCTCAAGTACAAATGTACAATATAACATTATATATATATATATATTTTTTTTTTTATTTTTTTTGACAAAACCCAGATCACATGTTGTATCAAAACTGCCAAATTCTGAAATAGAATCAAGAAATATCAAATAACCAGAGATTGAGATGAAATTAAAAATTTAGATTTAAAGTACAAGAGAAACTATCAAAAATAAATTCTCAAATACTATAACTTTGAAATGCAATAAGCTAAACCCTGTACAAAATGGAAAAAAACAGTCAGATAACAAAACTATGATGCCCAGAAACAAACATAGAAGAGAAGAACAGCCAAATTTGTAAAAAAAGGAAAGAAAAACTATCACAGATTCAAGAAATCTCAGAGAAGGTCGTCCAGGAATTGATTCATAAAATCAAGAGATCAAACACATCAAGAAACTATGATACAGAAAGAATTATTACAAGGGAAGAGAGAACAAACCCGACAATCCAAATGATAACACCAACAACGGAGATAATCAGACAAAGAAAGGCAAAGGGAAGGCCTAAAAGAAAGCCGAGAGGCCGACAGTCACCGTCTCCACAGCACATCCTCTCTGATTTGCTTCTAGAGCTCGAGCTCCTTAGTCTTCTTGTATTTTGCTTCTATCACTTAAAAGTCAATGCGGTGAGTTAATCTGACAGAGAAGCAGAGATTATGTTAAGTTAACGTTGAGAATTTCCTTTAATTACTATAAATAATCTATTTTCCTTAAAAAAATGTTTTGATTTCTTCGCATCCTCCATGTCCACGTTATGTATTAATGAGCAGAGAGAGACAGGGTTTGGTGGCTTATACATACTTGTAGTTTAAAGCAACCAATCACTAAAGTCCAAAAGTGTAAAGGGCTAGTCGATCTAAGAGGCTAAGAATCTTATCTTAAAGTAGTTGTATAAAGAAACATAATTTATCCACTTTTGTATGCATGAAATTGCCATCATTCACGTTTACTTTCTGGCTCTGTATCACAGCTCATGTGTACGTGCCTCTTTTCGAGTTAATTTTCGATGTGTTTTAAGAATATGTTTAAAAGATATGATTAATTTTTTATTTGAAATTAATTTTTTATTTGAAATTAATTTTTTTTAATGTTTTTAAAATAAAAAATTAATTTTTTTAATGTTTTTAAATTATTTTCATATATATATATACATCATATAAACATCCACATTTATATTATTTAGCAATGATAAGAAGAAGAAATAGAAAATGAATATCCATTTTGTTTAAACTTAATATAGAATACAGTTTCTATAGATTTAGTTAAAACCTAACCTCGTGGATACCGTTACCATCGTAGTCGAGGTGCTTTGATGCTTTTCATCTTCAAAATAAGCCCCCTTTTAATGTGTCCCCCACTAGCCTAAGCCCTTTCTTGTACGAAGGAGGATTGCATGTGATTCAACAACAAAAACAACTGGCTAGCCATTTGTTCCTGTCCACCTCTAACTCTTCTAGTTTGAATAATAAAACATTTATAGAATAGCTAGTACTTGTTAGTTAAACCTAAAAGATGCTTTCAGAAAGTTTTATCTGTATAATTATATAAAAATTCATCCATGGATCCAGTAGAATCAAAAAGACTAATAGCATAGCCTATTCTGCTCCACAGCCACCCAATCCAAATGTCATCAAGAGGGATTTCATTTGTTACAGTTATTTTCTGACAACTGATCAAGAAAGAAACTACAGAAATTATAATATATACAGATTCAATACACAGAAAAGAAAATTCACATGTATACATGATAGAAAGACAGGCAATATGATGAAAAGAGCACTTCTACAACTATAAGCTCCAGAAAGGGCCAGCATTGGCAGTTACCAGGAGTTGCTAGCTTCCAAAATGCAAAACAAGACGGCTCTGAACTACTAATTCAGAGTGACCTGTCTGAGCCATATCACTATAGCTACTGGCTGAGTCGTATATGAAGCTTCAGAAATAGAGCATGAAATCAGAAAATTGGCACCCAACCAACTGCTTAAGAATTTTAGGATATTCAACCTACGCTGCCTATGCCCTGGGTATTATTCAGCTGGCTTATTCAAACTTGCATTTTCATTCTCCATGGCAATGATAGAAGCAAGTCTTCCATAAATCTGTAATGTGAACCACCACTTTAGTTTATTTGCTACTAACATTGTACGCGTGTGTTAACTCTCCCATGGAGGGAGAGACAGAATCTAATTCTCATACCATAGAAAGCTTCTCGGTGGTATCTGGTTTTGTAACCTCGCCATGTTTATTTGTGGATGATTTATCATACCTACACAGCAGGTAATGCAAGAATCAAGTTTAAAAAAGAAGAAAAAAAGAAGCTTTTCTTTGGATGCAGAGTTAAAAGAAGATTGATTTGCTGTTAGATTGTCAAGGAAGATAGGTCAATGGATCATACATTAAGTATTAAAATACGTCACATTTTGATTTCCATGCAACCAATAATGAGATACGGTTTTTCTCACCAGTCACGGGGAATCCCAGCTTCATCTCTAGCTGAATAATTAAAGGGCCCTTTCAACTCCACTTTGTACTCTCTTAACAAATCTGCTCAACGTGGCAATATTTGCGAATAAATACTTGCATGACCTATATGGAACTAAAAACATATGAACAAGTGACTGTCTAAGATTAAACATTAAAGGGTCTGCTAAACCTTTAAAAGTGGAGCAAGGAGCACGACCCATTTTCTGACAGACTGAGACAAACCAGTAGACCCCAGCGGCTACATGAGCAACTTCCTCATCAGCAATTCTAGCCACTATTTTAGATGTCTTATTGTCTCCAAAGCCAACTAGTTTTTGCACTAGCCTTGGCCCAGCATCGAGTCCTCTAGCCTCCTACATCCATGGTATTAGAGGAACAAAGAAAAGACAAAGCTCTTTAAATAGAAATGAAAATAATGAGTTTTCTACAATCTATCTGTGATTGAAGTTTCATTACGACTAAGAGTTCTATGGGCCAGGATTCAAGGTCGGATAATCAAATGGAAATCTGTTGACTAAATTCAACCAGTATCAAGAGTAAGAATCATCCTTTAATCAGCACGTGCACACATCATATCTTCGCCGAGTGAACTGAAATGGCAGGTAGAAATAACAAGATCTTCACAAGACACGTAACACGAGCCTGAGGGTAAAAATTCTATAACCTACCTATCTGGCAATAATCATCTAAATATATTTTATGGAAAATTGAAATATATCAGGTGACTGCAGAAATCTCTACCATTCATCTAAACAAAATGATGTCATATTATTGTTTCATAGAGCATATTATCTTAATAATCGTATGCCAGGATGCATGTTTGCTTGTCATGAACATATCAGTAGCTCTTGAATAGCAAACCTTGAATGGGAAAACAAAGGAAAATTAAAAAAATGGCATATGCAGAGCCATAAAAATCACTGTGCAAGCATATTTTAACACCCACTGGATCACTGAGGTCTAGATAATGTATTCATAGCAAACTGTTACCTGAACTAGAGGAATCACAGCCAAACGTGCAGCAACATCATCCGATGATTTTTCACACTCCCTCCAAAGCAAATTATGAGCAGGCATGTCTCCATATCTAATGACAAGGAAATTAATGCTACTCGGTACAACAATAAAGAAGCAATAATAATCAGAGCAACGAATTAACTGACCTGAAACCCAGCTCGTCGAGTCTCTGAGAGCACCAAGCAAAATGACGACTCTCATCATCAGCAACATGTGCAAAGTCAGCAAAGAATCCTTCCCCCAAAATCTCACAAAAAGGCGAAAACCGAACAACAGTATCCCACGCCAAATCAATTGCGTTTAGCTCCACATGTGCAAGATTATGAAGCATGTAAGCATTAAGAGGCATGCCTGAATCTTTAGGAGCTGGAATTTCCTTTGGGGAAACCTGGGAATGAGCACATGAATCCAACGACCAATTCAAAACTTAAGCAATTAATTTTCCGATTCACAATAATTAGTTAGGAATTTCGATCAACTACTAATATTCAAATCACTAAATCATCAACTGCCTACCCAAATTACTTTCGAACATACATAGGTAATGGCATTTTCTTTGTGAGAATATCAAGCTAATGACATTTTAATAATGTAAAAGGGACAAATTCCACAAATAGCGTAAACGAAAGTGAGGTCCTGAAATGTCCAATTCTGAATGAAATTGAAAGCACAAATCCCACTGACATGAACTACATACTGTGAAAGAAATACCTGCACAGAGGCACCATAAAAAAATCTCCATTTCCTGATACTAGAAAATAGCTCAATGAAACAATTGCAAGTAACTGATAAATAAACCATACTAACACAAAATTCATAAACACTTAACCAAATGTCCATTGCAGTGGCATTGATAATAAACACAAAAAAAAACCCATAAATCACCTTGGCGACAAACAGCACAAAACATAACAACAAACACAAAAGAACCAAACTTTAATAAGCAACTCAAGCTTTTAGAGGCACCCATTAAAGATAAGTTTAAAAAAACAATAAGAAAACAAACCAATTCAGGTTTAGGAGGCCTAGCAGGTCTTGAAGGAGGGTCATAGACCCCAATAGGAAGTTTCTCATTGCGCCACTTAGAGAAAGCCAAATGAGAAAGCTTGGATTTTAAGAGAGGGTCGCTAGTAGAGAGAACAAGAGCACCAAGTTCTGCAAGAGAAGAAGCAGAGTCCAACAACGAAGTGCCATTGGTGTCAATTGAAGAGGGAGGTGTTTGTGGGCCATTGGGTCCCCAAAACCTGTTTTTGTTCAATGGGCTTTCTCTCCATGATTGTAGACCAGACCATGGTGAAAATTCTAAAGAGGAAGAAGAGAAAGGTTTGATTTTGAGGAAATAAGGTGTGAGATTGGATGAGCATCTTGTAAAGGTTGGAGAGAGCATGAGTTTGAGGGGATGAATTTGCATACCGTAACTACAAGCTGGTCACTGGTCTACATTGTTTTCCGCTTTTGTGCGTGTTTGCTATCTTTTTTTTTCTTCTAAATATATTAAAAACTTAACTTGTCAAAGTAAATAAAAAAAACTTTCTTGACATTAAATAGGTGTTTGGGAGGGCTTTTCAAAAACTTTTTTGAAAAAATTTAAATTTTTTTTATTTTTGTTTTCAAGTTTAAATTAATAAAATTTAGTGTTTTTAGATCATTTTGATGTGCTGATGTCAAAAATGATTTTTAAGAAATAAAAAAACATAATTTTAATGTATTTTTGAAAGAAAAGCACTTTCAAAAGCAACCGCAACCACACTTCCAAACAGACACTAAAACGTTTTTGAAAAGTCTATGCAGTTAACAACAATTCAACTGTATTTTTAAAAAATATTTAACTATAAATTATTTTTTAAGTTTTTGAATGATATGCTACTATAAAAATTATGTTTTTTTCTTAAAAAATTAAAAATATTTTGAAAAACAACACATATCCCAAATAAATATAATAGCAAATTTATCTATTTATTTTATGTGACTATAATTTTATTTTTTATAATATATATATATATATATATATATATATATATATTAATTGATAAATGATTTAGATTATTTTAATGTTTAAATTTACACCTTTTTATGATTTATAGATAGAAATGTATTTTGATTTTTAAATTTATTTTTTATTTAAGCAAAAATAGAAGAAGAAGTCTGGGCGCTCAGCCACTTACCAAATGAAAAGAAAAAAGAAAAAACCTTCACCCAATCCAATCAGCTAGACTATAGATGAATAGTAGTGATAGATTTAAATATTTTGAATTACATATGAAAGGAGAAAAAACCAGCTCAAGCTCAACACATTGCCATCCCTAACCATGGTTCTTATTTCTTTTCTTCACTTCCTTCAAGGATTTTACAGCAAATAAAATACCCCATTTACATGCAATGGATCCAAGAAACATTGTACAAGGAGGCCACAAATTGTTTTATATATTAGTATTAAATATACATTTTAAATAATAATAATAATAATAATAATAATAATGTATTTTTAAATAAAAAACAACAATCAATCACTAATACAATCTCAAACCGTTAATACAAACACAATCTCTTGAGGAAACAATAACATTCATATGAAATTATATTATACAAGAACTAAAATTAGATGGACAGGGTCGTTGTTGCGACTCGTATGCAGAGTTTGAGTGTTCATATAGAGCCCCCCATAACCTGTGCCATGAGCACAAACCAACAATCTTCAGAAAAAATATTTCTTAAGAATTACAACTTCATTAGTTTGAATTACAGACTATCTATTCTACAGCACCAAAGAATCCTGAATCTGCTAACACAAAATCAACGGCAAGGCAGCTCTACAACTAAAATGACTAGTAGTTAGCCATGTACACATGCTAGGGTAAAACAAACCACCGAATCTATATCATAACCACATTCTAGGGCATATTATACAAATGCAAGACCAGACAGATAAGCCACGTGTAGATTTAAGAAACCAGGTCCCACAAGAAAGACAAACTTCACTTTGCACTGTCAGAACAATCTGTCGCCTTGAGAACTTCGCTGTACACCAAAGGCAGATTTCTAATGAGAATCGAAATCCAGAATGCATTTACCCTGAACTCTGAGATCTGTCAGAGAAAAAAGGAAAGGTGAGATTAGCAAGGAGTACCACTAGTATTTTACCAAATAAACTTCAGACATTGCCAATGAACTAGTTAATGCAGAATAGAGAGGGAAATTTTCTACAAAACCATAACAGCAAGACAAAGCTTCACCTGTTTACAAAACATTTATTTGCATGTCCATGCAAGAATAGACAATCCACGAAAACTAATGCCTATTTGTATGCAGACATCCTCTACAATTACAGTTTCATTTTTACTAATAATCCAGAACGCAAAGATAAGCATTTCTTCCACAAGTTTAATAGGAAAAACAATAAAACAAATGGAAAAATACAACCAGAAAACAGCTCTGAGAATAACCAGGATTCACCAACTATCCCAAATCAAGATTCCAAATCAAGATTCCAAATCAAGAACACTGGCAAAACACTGACCCAGAACAATCAAGAACACACCTCTACAGCATTAATTACTGCATTAAGAAACACCTTAAATGTTTCAGATGGATCCTCAACAAAAGCAAACACACTACACTCCCCAGCAGTCTTCAAAGTTTTATGAGTGTAATTTCAGATGGATCCTCAACAAGAGCAATGGCATAGAATTAATACATTCACTTGGCCTGCAAAATCACTTAACTGGAAACTAAGGTCCCAGCTGTAATTTCAAGGAAACAAATCCCACAAGCCATGGATGTTCTTGCTAATTTGTTACTAGGTTTGCTCACAGCCTGCAAGGAATCTCCCTGGGCTTTTTACCCTCCTTCCTTGTACTTTTCCTTTACCTATTTTATATGCTTTGCAGCTATCATTTCTTCAGCCTGAATTTACCTATCTAGTCAATAATATATCAAGACAACAGATTACAGATTACAGACAACAGAGAATCATAAAGCCAGTCATGCTTTGCTGTATTATATAGCAAGGTTCCCTTGACAGACCTTGAAACTAGTCCTAAGACAATTGAACTCTAAACTTGTTGGTGGCTGTGACTGCACCTAATCTGCTCCATAGTTAACATCACAGCGATAATTGCATGCAACCCAGTATACTGTAAAGCTGAGAACAAAACAGACACACATATAGGATACTATACAACAGAATTATGGGGGGCACCTTTAATCCATGAAAGAAATCACCACATTAAGAAAATGAAAAGATGAGAGGCTGGTAAATAATTGTACAAGTAAACAAAATGAGTTTCCTGTAATAACATGTGCACACGTTGTAAAGGTCAAAGAGAACAGTTTTTTGAGAACACGTAATTTCATATCAACATCTTTACTGTTCATTGAGACAAAAAAAAAGTCTCCAACTCCATGACAGAAAACTTCCCTTTTTTACAAGTTTTAGAAAATGTCTTTCTTCCAATTAATCATCATTTAGGAATTAGTTGTGCATACGGGAAAACAAAAAGAAGTGATTGAGTAGAAGACTATAAATATAATCCAACTTGAGAGCCAACATCTCAAGGTGATTAATTAACCCTTCAGAGATGGCAATGGTGAATTGGTGGTTTGCAGAGAGAGAGAGCGAGGTTGGTCCAAGAAAATGGAGAAAATGTCACTAGCTGGGAAAGTATATATTTTAACACCAGAAATGGACTTAAATTTTTTTTGTACATGATCAACAAGCCTAATTCATTGATGATGAACTATCTCCTCCAACCCATATTGTTGTGATGTGTGCCAATTTATGCAGTGCAGGCTTTCTACCATTTAGAAACCAATTTCTAATGCCAGGTCATTACATTCGCCAGCTAATCTTGGAGCAGATGATTAGTCATCTGAACCTATTTTCTGCTCCCAAGCTCTGAGTTCCTATCAACTCAATTTTTTCCCCTCACTAATCCATACCAAGCCTACACGGTACTCATACCAGTGAGTGGAACCCACACCAACTATCAGAATTCAGAACCAACCCACCAATAACCAAGCCAACATCATCTACATAACTAGACAGTACTTTAAGCAATAAAAGGTTAATCACCAAACTACTACACTCTAACTAGAGCAATCATATTCTTCCTTATATAAGAGGCACTGTACAAGGGCAATCAGAGACTGTTTTAACATGATTAAAATTATGTTTTTGGTTTTTCACTAGTAAATCACAAATAAGGAGTGTTGTCCTAAACATCCTGCAAATCCTAAGCAACCATACACTCTTTTCAACAACAATAATCATGCTATTATTATCTCTATTGCCACTACATTGCAGGTAGCACTTGCAGACCGGACAGCAGACAAGCGCTAATATGACAATGAGGTGACATTGATCAACAGCAAAGTATACCATATTATAAATCAACAACAAGGAAGAAACACAGGAAAGTGCACAAGTTATCTGCAAATAAAAGTCACACAAACATTTCATGCAAATCCAGGAGAATATGCAACCACCTGAACTACTTGAGCACTCAATTAATTCCCTACATCAGATCCAGAAGCTGAGGAGCTATCGCTGTCAGAATCTGCAATAATCATGCAGATAAAGAAAAATAAATGAGTTCACCAAACATCAGACCAATATATAAGACATAACAATGACAGAAGTTGCAAAATTAGAAGTGCAAATCACCACCACTTGATGAAGATCCAGAATCACTGCTGGAGCTGCTTGAACTACTAGACCTACTTCCATTGTCTCCCTGTTTCTCCACGTGATTAGGTGACAAAGTGGAGACATTCCTTTCATCTGCCAGCAGAAGAAACAATGTTTCAATTAACCAATACAGCAAAACTATATGGAAACTAAAACAAAAATAAAACTAACTTTACCTGCTTTTGTTTCTTTTGGTGCCTCCACCACAACTGGTGCTGGGACCTGCAACCAAATATCAGTAGATTTAGCAACCACAAATTCCTGTTAGAAAATTATGCTTAACGATGGGAAAATTGGTCAAAGGCTTTACCTTCTGCTGCACATTCAACTGAGACTCTGCTCTAGCTTGAATGGCAAGTTCAGCTTTTCTCTTATTCTTGCTTAAACTTTTCTTATAGTTGGTGACAAACCTATCCAGCTCCCACAGAGTCTCCACATCAACACTGTCAATATCCACTTCAATTTCATCATCATGTTGGGAGAGTGCTGAACTCCTCTTCTTTATTATCTGTACAATGTTGTCCAGTTTCTCTGAAGGTAAGCTCTGGAGGTTAGTACTAAGCTTCTGTTTCTCGTCATAAGTCATGTCTCTCTTGTTTGGATCCTTTGCCTTGGGCTTCTTTGGAACAGGGGTTCTACCAGAAGGTGTAGTGGTAATGGGTTTGGGTCTGGTATCAATAATAGGATATGGCATTGATACTGATCTATCCAAAATTCTCCTCATATCAAGAGGGGGTGGTACAAATGGATTCTTTCTTGATGTAGGTGTAGGAATGCCCACCTCATAACTGGCAGCAAACCTCATCTCATGATCATAATCTGACTTTATAACAAACCACTTAGTCTCAAATATATCCAATAACTGCTCTGCCATTACGTGAACATCTTGTCCTTCCGGGTTATACTTCATAGCATTGTGAAATGTAAGTCTCACATCCTCTGCAAACTCTTCCGGGGACTTGTACCAATTCATGGTCAGCCTGGACTTCACAGTGCCCAAGTCCATGGGATGCTTGATTATGGTAAAGTAATCATGCAAACCAAGACTCGTCACATCAACTGGTGTATTAAACACCCAACCATGCTTATGCTTCATCAGTTTGTCAAGCAAAGCACTGCAATTCTTGAATACCTTAGTGCCTGTCCCAAACCCAAACCCCAGTTCCCCTGCCCCTTGCTTTCTCCCATTCAATTTTGACTTCTTGTTACTCTCAGCTGGTGGAAACTTGTCTTTCGCAAGCAAAAACTCTGAATTTCTATAGAACTGATTTGCTTTTGGTGTCCTCTTCTCTTTCTCCACAAACTCACCCACGCCCTGGCTATTCTCCAGAACAGATATACTTAGCTGATTCAAAGGCCTAAACTGCCTAGGAGTAGGAGTAAAAATGGGAGTTGTGCTCTCACGGTGAACACCCACTGATCCCACTTCTGAATTAACCCTCCTCAATCTTCGATCAACCCCATCATTTGCCAGCACCACCCGCGAATGACTCAGCCTGCCAACACTGAGCTGCAATTCTTTCGCCTCAATCTTCTTCACCAAACTCCTCACCAATTCAAGCTCACTCTCCAACTTCTTTCTGAGCTCCCTCTTCTCCTGCTTCGACCGCGATAACAAGTTCACCTTCACCCTGTTATCCAGTCCTTCTTTCAGCAGCACCCCATTCCCCACAGGCAGCTCCCTCTCCACAACTTGCTCTCTCGTGCTGGGCACCACCTCCTGAACTTCCTCCCTATTTAGTCTGGTAGAATCATCTGAAACTACAATTGAGTGAGAAACAGGCTGTTGCACTTGCTGGCCAGTATTTGTGTCTTCAACTGCTACAGGTTCCGGTTCTCGCACTTCAACCAAGTCCTTCTCGTAGTTCTCCTTGTCATTTGTTTCATTCCCAGTTGCAGTTTCAGTAGCTTCAGTGGAGGTGGTTTTAGTTGCAGTTGCAATTGCAACAGTGGAAGTGGTGGTTGGAGCAGTCGCAGTTTCGGTTGTGGCAGTTGCAGTGGTTGTTGTGGTATTGATGTCATTTTCTCCAGTGGCTGCGGTGGTGGTTGGAGCAGTCGCAGTTTCGGTTGTGGCAGTTGCAGTGGTTGTTGTGGTGTTGATGTCATTTTCTCCAGTGGCTGCGGTGGTGGTGGTGATTATATTTGCGTTACTGTTGTTATCAGTGGTGGTGGTGGTTATATTTGTGTTACTGTTGTTATCAGTGGTGGTGGTGGTGGTGATAGCGGTGTTGATGAGGCTATTCTTTTTGAGTCCTTTAAAGGCTTTTCGTGTATAAACCTTACTCTCTGTATACCTTTGTTTCTCTCTAACCTCTCCCCCTTCATTTCCTCCTTCTCCAACTACACTCTCAGAAGCCATACATGTACCACCCCAAAACCCTAACTTCCCCCTTTAATTTCCTCTCAATCCCTCTTTCGAAACCCTAATTTCCCCAAAATAAAAACCCTAACCCCCAAAAAATAGGGTTTTCTATATAATCACAACCCCTGCGAAAAACCCTAATTTCACTCCCAAATCAATCTAAACACAAGAATAGAAATTCAATTAGGGCAAAAAAAACACGTAGAAACCACAAAAAATTAGGGTAAAACACGAACCTTTATCGAATCTTTCACGATCTAAGAGCCTATACATACAGAATCATGTAGCTACACATCACCAAACACACAAAGGATAACAGATAGAGATTTTAGAGAGAGAAAGAAAGTGTAGGTTAGGGTTTCGAGCTGTAATTTTGTGGAGATCTCTATTCCTTTTGCCTTTCGCTTTCTCTCTCTAACCTTTACAAAAAAAAATGAGCACGGTATTTCTCTCTCTACAAAAAAATATTTCTCTCTCTAGAAATGTTTCTCTCTCTAAAGCTCGTCACCTTGCTTTACCATCCCTTTATCTTACAGGTGTACGGTGCGTGTGCTTTCGTGTATTTAAAAGTCGTGCTCGAGTAAGATCCTAGCTACTTTCGAGAGACTTAGACCCACTAGGTATTATAATACGTGTTACGCACGCTTCAATAATACAGGGGTAGATGAGTGCGTGTGTGGACGCGAGAGTGGAAATTTTAGAAAGGTTAGTGGCGCGGAGTTTTGATTGTGGAATTTTGAAGGTTTGTCCCCGAGGGTGGGGTGTGGCGGTAAGGCCTGGGGTTGCCAAAGGCAACACCCAGGTTCGAGCCCCACACATGCAACTCCCCTCGTAAGAGCCTGGGACAGCCGGGGTTTTACTCACTACCTGGGCCTACAAAGTACGCTTTCCGGATAGTGGGGTTTCCTCGAATCCAAAAAAAAAAAAAAAAAAAAAATTTTTGAAGGTTTTCCTCACGTGGACAAAGAGCGTGTGATATGTAACCGCTGAATTTGAGGGGGGTGGAAGAGGTTAAATGGTCGGCGGGGATTTGCACGCGCAGGAAGTGGTTTGCAGGTTTAAGGAGTTAAAATGAGGCTGATGTGGCAAAATCTATTCCGCTCAAAGTCAACAACAAAGGAAGGGAGTGTTCTGTTGAAGGAGAGAACCTCGAAGGAGTGCCATGAAACAACAGGAAAACGTTGTGGGGATGTTATACAAATCAGTCCTCTAAGTTTAAAAATAATCTCAAAAGCGTACCCAATGTTTAACAATTATGAAATTCGAACATGCTATTTATGATTGAGGTCAAATCCCAAACTCAGAGAGAAGTCTTATGTTTAGGGATGAGAATAATTTTTTAGTTGTTATAAGAAAATTAAACTTTTCGCATATAACATTATAGTATTAGTGAGAATTAGTTAAATTAATATTAAAAAGCAAAAATTATGGGCAAAGACATCATGGAGACATTTCAGTAAAATTAGATTGACATGAAAGTGAAATAAACATGTAGTCATGATGTTTGGTCTTGGTTTTAGGAAGAAACTGACATTGTTTTAATGAATGTTGTTGTAATTAAAATAAATATTGGTAAGAAGTCATTCAATATAAAATTTTGAGGAAAAATATATTAATTTTATTCAAGATTCGCTTTTTTATAAATGTATTTTCTTTTGATGATAAAAATATCTCTTTTATTAGCAATACTGTTTTTTAAAATAAGAGCTTAAGAAAAATAAAATAATACTGTTTATTTTAAAAAAATAAAAACTATAGGGAAATATTTATATTTTTAAATAAATCAAAACTCTTTTATTTATTCACGTATTTCTTTTTAATTTTGAAAAATAATATTGTTTATTTTCACTTATTGGGTTATGTGGTTTGTTCTTTATAAGGCTTTTTATCGAGGGAAAGGTAAGAGCAGGCAACAATAATTTTTGAGATCAATCAAATGTCTGAAGATAGCACTGATGAGTGCACTGTGCGAGCATCCAGATTAATTTATGGAGTGCTCCATTGACGTCTGCTGAAAGAGTCTAATACATATAAATTATATTCTAGAATTTTTTTTTTTAATAATTTTTTTATATGATAGCATATTTAATAACAAAATATATTTATGAAAATTCACGTTCTGCAGCTGCTGGCAATAGGTTGGTTGAACCTTCAGCCCAGCCCACGTAGTTATTGTTAGGCTGGTACAACTCATCCTTAAACAAAAGAAAAGAAAATTGTAGGCCTTCAGTGGGCCGAACCAGTTAGGCTGCGCTTGTGTTTCAGACCCAGCCTCCTCTTAGACCGAAGATGTGTTTGCACTCGAGTTTTTTTTATTTTAGTTTTTTATTTATTTTTATTTTAATATTTAACCAAAAAATATAATAAAAATCTGAAAAATTCTAAAAACAGTTGCAAGGAGCATTTTAATTTTTTTTTGTGGGTTCCTTTGCATTCTTCTTGCAATTATTATTTTTTTTTAATTTTGAGTCATGTATTTACAAAGTAAAATATTGACTCCTTATTTAAATACCATATTTTCTCCAAAATTTTGGAAAATAAAAAAAAACCTTGTTTAAAAACAGCACAAAAAATATTTTGATTTCATGCATATGGTCAAATTCTAAAATTTTCATATATGTTTTTCATAAAAAAAATCATTATCATACTTTAAAAAATACAGAAAAACAATCAATAGCTATCATAATCATTTTATGATTATCCATTAGAACTTAGCCTCTATTTATAAAACATCAAAAAAATTATTTTGTTTTCGTTAATTTTCAAGATTATAAACTTATACGTAAAATACATTCTCAATATTAAATAAAAGATAGTTTCTTCCATTTGTGTGTGTGTTTTGATATTAGAACAATTAGGTTTTTAACCTGATATGATTAAAGATCTCTTTATTGAGGAGAATTTTTCTTAAATTGTTTTACAGATCAATAAGTAGAAACAAAATAATATCTTAGTTTATATTAAATAAATAATTTTATTTGAGGTAAGTATCTTTGTAAGTTTTTCTTACAATCTTTCTTCATCTTGTAATTATTTTGTAGAGCATAAAAATAATTATAATAGAAGTTACACTTGCATATACATCAATGTATATTTAGCAAGTTAGACCCTTCAATATTCATTTAAGAACATATATATTTGTGGAGTATAAAATTAGACCCTAATAAAAATAAATAAAACTCTTAAAACTTAGGGTTTTTTTTAGTTTTTTTTATATAAATATTTTTTTCTCCCTTATAGTATCTTGTAAACTTTTCTGATTAATAAGGAAAACTTTTTCAGGGAAGAAGCTATATAAAAATAGTCACGTACAGGCCATCATATCGTCGATGATCATTAAAATAAAAGAAAAATGACAGATTGAAAAATACTCAAGAAAGCTACACAACTTTCTCTAGTCAAAGTTGTCAGAGAATAATATAAATCATATTATCGGGTCTCACTTACAAGCTTAAGTTTTTAGGTGAGATGATTCATTAACATGGTATCAGAGCCTTGTTGACTCAGCGGTCACGAGTTCGAATCTCATCACCCCCATTCTATTTGATAAAAAAAACCAAGCACAAGATAATGTGGGTCTGTGCAAGTTTCAAGCCCAAAAGGCTTTCACTTGAGGGGGTATGTTAGAGAATAATATAAATCATATTATTGGGCATCATTTATAAACTTAAGCTTTTAGATGAGAAGATTCCTTAACAAAAAGTACTTTTAACAAAGCCAACTCCACATCATCGTTCATACATTTTACATAAACAAAAGGAAAATACATCAAAGACCCTGTCTTTCACCGAACCAAAGTGATTGACTTATACCGTACGATAAACCAAAAGCAGTTTCTGTCAAAACAAACCCACAAAACATCTTAATGAGCTCCATAATTTTTAATTCTGATCACACTCAAACTTTATTCGAAGGTGGCGCTCCATTAAACAACTTGGTCAATAATGATGATGAGGATCTGGCCCCCCTGGTGAAAGTCTATCAGAGGCGACACCAAGAGTCGACAACCTTCGAAAATGCTCGAGTTTGGAGAGATCAAAACCTAACTCGAGCAAAATGTGGTGGCTGTTATTAACATTTCCTTGCATGGCTTGACCTACCTTGAGGATCCGAGCCTCAGAGGTCAGGCAGATCGCTGAGAATAAAACCATTAACAAAAGTATCATTGCTCTTGACGAAGCTGAAGCAACTCTACTAGCCATGTTCTGGTATGTGTTAAGAGTTTAACTAAGTTTGGGAAGAAGAGTAGCAAGCTAGGGTTTCTCAAGTATTAGCCGGTTATAGCTTGAGCTCCGAAAGAAGTGTGTGGTAGCTTGCATGGAACATAATTTCATATTTATAGGACAAAATCTAAGACCGAAGAAATTGAAATATGGTGTTTGACATTACGTTTCAAAAGTGTTTTTAAAAAAAAAAAAAATTATTTTTATTTTTATTTTTAGATCATTTTAATGTACTGATGTCAAAAATGATTTTTTTTTTAAAAAAAACATCATTATGATATATTTTTGAATGAAAAACATTTTAAAAAACAATCGCAACTACACTCCCAAACAAAGACATTTCATAGAATAAAGCCTTCTGTGTTTTTATTATAAATCTCACCTTAAAGTTTATGTCCCATTGATCCATAGTGTTTATGCAAAGCATCTCCTGAAGGAAAATGTTAAGGGGAAGGTCTAGTCATCATGTGCTTCTCCGTCACTACACTTGGATGGCAATTGGATTTTAAAGTAGGAAAATAAAAAATAATACAGGAAGAAGTAATGTGTAGGTCAACACGTACGCCAAAGGGTTTGCTTTATTTCAAAATTGTGGATCAGGAGTGAGAGAATAATTATTTTCTTATTATTTTGTGTTTCTATTTGATTTGATGATGTCTTGAGTTAATAAATTGATTTAGAAGTTCTTAAGTGAAAGACATCAAAAGAAAAAAGAAAAATTAGGGTCAGATATTTGTATATGTATCTATGTTTTATTGAAGAAAAAATAGCTTTTTATTTTAATATTTAATAAGTATTAACAACTTTTTCTTAGTCTATCGGCTCATAAAATTCTTAATTAGAATTTTATCCGCCACACTGCACAACAGATAAAACTAGCATATACCTACGCAACCTAATCTATTTCTTTTTGTTCACATCTACGCCATTTTTTTACTAGCAACCTTAAAAAGCTTTTCACAATCACTATATATATATATATATATATATATATGTTAGAGAATAATATAAATCACATTCTGGGGCCTCATTTACAAGCTTAAGCTTTTAGGTGAGATGGTTCCTTAACATGGTATCAAAGCCTTGTTGACCCAGCGGTCACGAGTTCGAATCTCACCATCCCCATTCTATTTGATAAAAACCAAGCACAAGGTGATGTGGGCTTGTGCAAGTTTCAAGCCCAAATGGCTTTTACTTGAGGAGGTGTGTTAGAGAATAATATAAATCATATTCTGGGGCCTCACTTACAAGCTTAAGCTTTTAGGTGAGATGGTTCCTTAACAATATATATATATATATATATTAAAAGTGCACTCCACATACAACCATGACCACTATTCAAGATAGTGTTTGTCCTTGTATTTAAAAGTATTTTTGAAAAAAAAAAATTTAATTTTTTACTTTAATTTTTTTAATGTTTTTATATTATTTTGATATGCTAATATCAAAAATAATTTTAAAAAATAAAATAAAAATTATTTTGATGCAGTTTTGAACAAAAAAACATTTTAAAAAACAATCTCACAATCACTAAAATTGACACTACATTATAGTTTTGCAGTAATGAATTATTTTAATATATAAATATTGTTGTCAAACAATTTCACTAAAATTTAATCATAAAAGGGAACAAGCCATGTTCTGACAAAACCTAATGGAAATTTAATAACCTTATGATCATTTGGCAGCTGCAAATAGACATTGACCCTTTAGATCATAAAGGAACAATGCTTTTCTAGTTTTTTTAGTGTTCATCTTTCTTGCAATCATCGTAAAAGTCATAGCTACCCTAATTCTTATACCTTGACCACTAATCATATGGAAAATAAAAAAAAGTCCTCCAATCATAAGCTTCTATTATCTCCTCTGATGTATTTGTTAGGGCACGGCCATACTAGGTTTGATGCACTGACAATTCTTTATCTATGTTGATAATTAAAAAATGCATTCAAGTTATCATGCACTGGCGGCGTCAAATTAGAATGCAGTGCCTGTTTCAGTAATCTAAAAGGCGTACGTGGCTTCAAGTAAGGTAGTGTGACTCTACATAGCCACCGAAGTTCTTGAAAACCAATTATCATATATAGGACCACAAGAAAAAGAGCACACATTAATGTAGTGGATGATTTAGACAAGTTGTATTCATTTGTTATTTTATATGTTTATTGACATTAGAGAATAATATAAAGTATAGTTTAGAATCTTATTTAATAATTTAAATTTTTAGGTAAAATGAAGCTTAAGTTTTTAGATGAGATGATTTTTTGATATGATATCAGGAATCTCATAATTTTTATTGTATTTGATAAAAATCAAGCACAAGTAGTATCTCTCAAAACTCAAAATGATCTCAATCAGATCAAGGATGAGAGAGTTATGCCCCGATTATGAAGCAATGTTGAAACTGTCCAAAATTACTCAATTAGCTTTGTTCTAGATTTAACTCCTCAATTTGCATCCTAAATCAAAATAAGATTATAATGAGTGTATTTAGACACCAAATTAGTACAAAAGACTAGACATTAAGGAAGCAAAATATTACATTTTGCATTCCTATCAACAAGATATTGTGAGTTTATGTAAGTTTTAAGCTTAAATGACTTTCACTTGAAGGGATGTGTCAGAAAATAATATAAATCATATCTTGGAGCCTCACCTAATAGTTTAAGTTTTTAGATGAGATAACTATATGATAACTATTAGAGAATAATATAGATTATATCTTTGGATTCTCACTGAATATCTTACATTTTTAAGGGAGATAATTTCTTGACATGATATCAGAGTCTTGTTGATCAAGTGGTCACGAGTTTGAATCTCACTACCCTTATTCTATTTGATTAAAATTAAACACAAGATAGTGTGGGTCTATGCAAGTTTCATGCCCCCAAAAACTTTTATTTGAGGATGTATGTTAAAAAATAATATAAATCATATTCTGGGATCTCATTTTTCAAACATTGAGTCTGTTTATGTATCCTGACATTAAAGACTCGCCATGTTTATATGTTTTTTGAACTTTTATTGTTTATTGCAGGCGAAGCTGGGTCAACTAACGTTTGACACATTTTCTTCGAATTCTAAAGATGAATTCAAACTAGAAACTGAGTGATCATCATTAAAATGTTCGAGCTATCCGACTACTTGACTATCAAAATTGAATGAACAAAAACAAAAATGTTCGGTAAATTATAGTTCAGGATCCGTTTTATTCACGAAAAGAAGCTACCCTTTATAGAAACCTTTCATATTCTATAAATTGAAAACGTATTAGCCCTAGCTAGCCACTGGTTTACCTCATGGCTTGTCTGCGTGCTCGACTCCATCTCCTCAAAACCGATTATCTTCTTGTGAAGGTAATTTTTCAGGGTTGACAAACACATATATAAAATCAAAACATACTTTTTTTCTTCTCACGATAGAAATCTTTGAGATTTGAAGAAAAACTCAGAAAACCAACCACATGAAAAAGCATCAAGATTCTAAGTACTGATCTCTCTGTCTTCCACTCATGCGCACACGAGCAGCTCTACAAATCACATGCATGAATGTCTAATTAGTGGATATATCCAAATCATATTTCTCTGGTCATAGATATCCAAATGGCTTGATTGAAAAGAAATAAGAGCGTCATACAAGACTATGTTAAAGAAAATCAACAAAATCCTCTTCAGATTATGCCACGTAACTCCTTGATTATAAAAGATAACCATAGATAGCTAGATTTAAAATTTATATTTGTTTTAATGTGTTATGCTATATATAAAATTAGAGCACCATAACACGTTACTCTTTTCTTTATCCTTTAACACAATGGCACACCTTCTAACCATTAAATTATCTTATTCTAATTATTTTCTTTGGCGTTGTCGAGTATTACCACTATTTTAGTCCCAACATCTCTTTGGATATGTTGATGGTTCTATTCCTATACCTCTTAGAATGATGCTTTTGATTCTAAAAATACAACTTGTTGAGTGGCAACAAAGAGACCGATTTGTGTTGAGCCTTCTACTTTCTTTATTGATTATACGAGGAAGCCATTTGATTGCTATTTATTTTGTTGGTGATCATTTTTTAGGTTATTTCTTTTTACAATTTCATATTCCATGGTTTCTTTTACCTTGATTTGTACTCTTTTACTTCTATTTTTTTTATAAGTTTTTTAAATTGTTTTTTTAATAATTTTATCCTTCGAAATGTAATTGGCTAGAAATTAAGTTTTTTTTTTAACTGAGTTTAAGGGTTTCATGAGTTGTGAGTTGTGAGTTTTAGAGATTAGACCGAGTTTTGTAAGTTTGTTTGGATTGACTTGTTTTTTTTTTAAGATATCTTTTTATATACCTTTTTTATATATATTTGCTTTGCTATATTTTTTATCTTTTTAAATTAGATTTTCTCTTAATTTTTATTCTTTAATATTTTATTTTCTAACGACTAAGCTTTACCTTTTTTTCTTTTCATTTTGCTTTTTGTAAGTATCGTATTCTCTTTTTATTTATTAAGAATTGATATTCAAACTCTTTTTTCTGCACTTTTTTCGATAAGATTATCCTAATTCTATGCCCATGGTTATGAGTTAAAAGGTGTTTAAACGCCCTCCCAAACTTTTTTTTAAAAATTAAAAGAAATTTTTTTGGTGTTTTTAAATCATTTTGATGTGCTGATATCAAAAATGATTTTTAAAAAATAAAAAAAATATCATTTTGATGTATTTCTAAATGAAAAGCACTTTTCAAAAGCTACCGCAACCGCCCTCACAAACAGGTCCTTAATCTGGTTTAAATGAGTTTTATTTATTTTTTATTTTTTATTTTTTCCCTTCATCATTTAGTTATTTCATAATCTGGGTCGGCTTAGATCAAGTTCTTTTTAACTTTTTTCATTATTTGCTTATTTATTATTGCTGTATTTTTTTAATAATATTATATAAATCATCATATGAACATGTGAGTTGGGTCTCCTATAGCTTCCACCTCATTTCTATATTTCTATATGTATAGAGAGAGAATTGAAAGATATATCATGAAAAACATATAAAAAAAAAAAACCAAAGACATTAATTGTATCCATTAGATGGAGTGAAAACATCAAAATCAAATATAAAACCCTAATAATGCTTTCAATTTTCTTCCCTTTTAAGGGATTAATCATTATCAAAAAGCTTATTCGTGAAATATCTGACATTACATTTCGTTAATGTTGAAATTGTAATCAATCATGAAACTAAGAAAGTATTGACCAAAGGAAGATGAATATATCCCTAAGCAATATGATTATACTCATCTATCCGCGCAATGATTTTCTTCATGGTAAGTAAATGTGGTGAGTTTCGCTAACCTGCCGACACCAAGTCTGAAGCCAGGTTTTCTTTAAAATATTTTTGTATAGTTTACCAGGTCATATTTGTTTGAAAAACATTTATTCAAAACAACACAATTTTTTTTTTTTAAATTGATTCGAGTCAATTCACTAATTCATTGTTGCCTCGTCGAATCCATGATGGTCCAAGTCATGGACCAAATCTCAAAAACTATGGTGGAATCAGATGTTATTCAAACAAATTGTCATAACATCCGTTTCAGATTGGATCGTTCGTTTGTGGGTGCAAATTAATTACAGTGTAATCAGACATCCCAACTTGTCAATTCCAATGATTGCCTTTTACAGGGAGATTAACAACAAACAGTTTTCAGGGCCTTTCTCCTTAGTCTTTTGCACAAGAGAGAGTTGACATATATGGTGTTTGGTGAATATGATTAAACCATTTCCAAATATCTTATTTAATAGCTTAGAATTCTTAAATTGAGTGATTAATGTTTATATATATATATATGATCCTTTGTTTTTGAAGTCTCAATAGTTTAGATTTTGCAGTTCGAGATTATGGATAAACCTTTTTCAGTATTGAATAATTTGAGATTATGGATAAACCTTTTTCAGTATTGAATAATTTGAGATTACTGAAAATGAGAAGCTTATTTACTTTCCCTTCATGAATTCATTCGGGACCCTAATTATTAAACATCCCTATATTGTTCAATAATGCCTTAGCTGTTCTTGAAGAAAATAAGATGAATATTTCCACCCAACTGAAGGATTGAAATTGTTGCTCTCTCATCATCTCTAGCTATTAGAAATTTGAGATGCTAAAGTGAGGATAGTAAAAAAACTATGGAATCTCGGTGGCGGTGCCACTCCAAAGGGTTCATGCAGAAGCCACAAAGCACACATCAGAATATGAGCGTCGTGCTAGAGTAGATATGACACTAATTCATTTTTGTGAAAAAAGATATAAATCACAACATTATCACAGCAAAAGTACATATTAAAGGATGTAAAATTCAGCATTACATGTTTCTTTTCCTACCCTTTCGAGCCCCAGAAGAAGCTTTCACAACTCGTGCAAGTTCTTGGTTGCTGGATCATACATGGGAGTTTAGGGGTGAAACTAGAAATTAAGCACCACTTATTCACTTTCTTATTTTCAGCAAATATATTCCTTAATATATATAGAACATAAAACATATATCTGCAACCAAAACGTGATAGCTTCTGCATAGCGCTGTTTTGTTAAGGGTTTCCCGGGAGATGGGAGTGATGTTCAGGATTTGGTCCTTCTGGTGACAATCTATCAGTAGCTGATTCCGACATGGACATCCATCGTCCACGAAACTCCATTCTAGATTTGGAATTTAGTACTTTACTTAAAAGAAGGCGTTTGTCGTGCTCCTGCAGTGTGTGGATTGGTGCAGCCTCCAACCTCACGAGCATCAAGAACACAACCAATAACACAGCCAAAACTCTGGTTCCTGTTGGAGTGTTAGCCATTCAATGTAGTAGCAGTTTAGGGAAAAAAGGATATTGGATCCAAACCCTATCTTTTATCAGATAAAACGAGAGATGATTTAGGTCTTGACAAAGTATACCAAATTGGTTTTGAAAGGGGAAGCTGGCTAGGGCTTACAGAAAGCGGGTGATGATTTGTAGCTTAAACCAAGTGCTGCTATTTATAGGATTAAAAAAGGTAATGTCAATGATAGTGGAGAAAAGAAAAAGAAAAAGAAAGAATAAAGGTCTCTATATTTTGTTTTGTTTTACTTTACGATTAATTTATCCTGGAAAATCCTCGAAAAGACACGAACCCTTTAGCAGAAAGCTCTCTCCTCTTTAAATAAGTGAATTATGCAATTCTTGTCGGTATTTCATCACCTTAAACCACCAACAACAACAAAAAAAAAAGACTCCCCATTGCTCCTCTCTCTTCCATGAGAGTATCAGAGCCCGCCAATTGAAGCAGTAGCAATTTCATTTTGGTTGGTTTTTTATTTTTTCAATTTGAATGGAATATTTTGATATAGGGGTGTTTTGATATGTTATTTCAGGGTTATACTGTTTATGTATGTATATATATATATATATATATATATATATATTAATTAAAAGAAATTAGTTCAAATTCAAAAATAAAATTATTTAGAATTGTATAATTTAATCTAAGAAAACACAATAAAATGATTTTTTTTGAACAAAATTATAAACTTGTATAATATTACGAGAATGTCATCATCAATCTCGCAAGGTCATTACATTATCTGATTGCTCTGAAATTTTAACATAATATATATAAATATATCAAGAGACTTCTCATAAAATTTCATCTCAATCTAATGGTCGGATTAAACGATATGATTGATACTATAAAATTATTTATTATTTAAAATAACATTATTTGGCCAAAATGGCACAGGCAAAATAATACCAGCGCGTTTCGGGCGTTATTTGGCCAAAAATCCAAAATAAACCAAAATTTTAACCGAGATAAAAATGATACTGTTTTATCTCATTTTTTAATTGATATAAAATATTTCTTCGGCTAAAACAAAACAAAACAAAACTGACAATCCTAGTTTAAACAGCTAAATGGACAATCATGGACGTGATGGACCATAAACATAAGGGGACCATCCACAATTTCATCTCTGCACTGAAGAGTTTGACCTACATAAACACTTGAACACATTCAATAATTTGATAATCAGGGTAGGAGGAAAAGAATAGCTATTAAGCATATTTGTCTTCGGGCATATGAATTTGACTCTGACATATATTTTTCAGAGTATCTCTTCAAATGGTGAGGGGACAACATTTCCATTATCCTAATTATCATTTCAATGATAATATTTTTTATGCCCGAAGGTGGAGAATCTGGTCAAAATCCATTTCAGGACACAACTAGGCAGAGGAGAATCTCAAAATAGAGTAATCTGATCCACGTCAAATGATTAACTCTATGTTCTAAGTGCTCCGGTGAATAATTTATAGTTTCTAACCTCTTTTTACGAGTATCTCTATAGTATGACTCAGGTCCTCAAGCTAGGATTATGGGCATGGCTTTGGCGGCTACTATCTATCACCTGTGGCAGGAGAGGAACAGGCGCATCCATAACCAGCACTATGGCAGTTCGTGGAAGATGACGGAGGATATTATTCACCTGATTCGAGACAAGTTGGCCAACACAAGGGAAGGAAATGATCTGCCAAGTAGAATTCGTCGTCAATGGGAAGTCCAGTAAGTCTGGATTGGGCTTGCGGGGTCCTAACCAGGGCTCCACTGTAGCAGGGCTGGGGTTAGTCTCAGCCCCGGTTTTCAGGGCTTAGGCTCTTGGTTGTTCGGCCTGGGTTGCTGCTTGCTTCGGGTGGGCTTTAACTTGGGCGGAATAGGGAGCTTTCGGGATTAGGGCTACGGCCCTTTTCAGAAGTGCAGGGTTTGGGTCAAGTTTAGAGCTGGGCTTAAGGGGATAAGCTCTTGGTTGTTCGGCTGGGCCTGTTGCTTGTCAAGTCCGGGCTTTCGGTTCGGGAGAAGAAGGGCGTGGAGGGGACTGGGGCTTGGGCCCAAGTTCAGTTTTGCGGGAGATGGGCCAGCGCATCAATGCTGGATCCTTCTTCTTTTCGGCAGGAAGGCCTGTCAGGTTTAGAGGGATGTTTCTCTTTGGGCTTTCTGTGTCGGAGGGGCTTTAGCTCAGGGGTTTTCTTGGTTGGGATCGAGCAATTCTATTGTTTTGTATTGGATGTTTTCCTTTGAGGGCTTTTTAGGGGGCTGTCCCTTCAAGGCCGGTTGCCTGCTTCTGTGTGGGTAGCCCATCACTTGTAAATTCCCCTTTCTTTTAATCCACTTTGAACAAGTTTCAAATAAAAAAAAAAAAACTCCCCGCCGGCGAACCCACATTCTACTATAGCTACCCTTTAAGCAGGAAAAACTTTTTCGACTTTAAATAACAAGCCTGTTGAGACTACAAAAACTCTTTTTTAAATATCAGTTTGTTGATATATATAAGTTGACGTGAGTTGTTTTTTGAGATGTAATATTGGAAAATATACGGGAGTTGTATTTGTTCAATAAACCTTTTATTAATCTGTCAACACCTTTTAAAAGGCTCGAAAAGCTCAAAGTTTTTTCTTGAAAAGAACTGAAAAAAGTCAACAACCCATCATCAGTAGGGCACCACCATAAAAGGTTTTGATGCACTGATAATTCTCTGTCCTTATTGATCAGTATTAACAAATTAATTAAAGTTATCATGCACTGACGGCGCCCGATGTTTACAATATAAATAAACTACCTTAATTAAAAATTTAAATTATTAGTATAATTTATATTATTTTTTAAAATATCATCTCAAATGAAAACCTACATAAATTCATACTATTTTATATTTAATTTTATTAAATAAAATAAAAATAATGAAATTCAAATTTGTGATCATTGAGTCAATAAAATTCTAATATCATATCAATAAATTATTTTATTTAAAAATTTAAACTACTATATGAGAACTTAAAATATAATTTATATTATTATATAACATATTTAATAATAAAAAAGACGCACGCAAGATAGGGTAACTTTACATGGATTTCCTGTAGCTGCAACTAAGTTCTTGAAAACCATTTAATATAGCACCATGAGAAAAAAGAAAAAGAAATTCTAAAAAATCATCTTACAAATAATTCAAGCCTGAATGCACACGTGTTTTTACACAAAGCTCCCATTAACTCAAATTAGTATTGAAGGAGAAACTGATTGCGAATTAAAATGGTGGAGCTATCCGATTGCTTGACTGTTGACTGTTGACTGTCGACTATCGAAATTGAGTGAACAATGTAAATTGAAAATGTTTTAGTCCTAGCTAGCTACTGGTTCGCCTCAATTTCATTTAAAATATTTATTTTAAACCAAAAAATACTATTTTTTTCATAAACATTTTTAAAATAAAAAAATAAACAAGTCGTGAGAGCATACAAATCTCACTGAATTATTTATTACCTTGATTTAAAACAGAGTCATTAATTACTTCGTGCAGAATCCATAGTTCCTGGCGGTCTGTACAAGGTTGGATTTTTGTTCAAAATCATTTATATATTTGACTCGATTAAACCTTTTTTTTTTCTTTTTTTTTGATAACGTGGGAACCACATGACCCGGAAAGCGCACTTTGTGGGCCCAGGGCATGCGTAAACCCCCGGCTGTCCCAGGCTCTTACAAGTTTGGGATAGGGCGCTAGGATGGCTCGAACCTCGCTCCCGTGTATGAGAGCGAGGCCTGTTACCGCCAGGCTGCCCCCCTGGAGACTCGATTAAACCCGCGTAACATGGAATGGTAATCTATAACCAATGTGAGACAAGAAGTCAATTTTGTTTTTCAAAACGAAATTGTTTCAATTTATTTATAAAAAAAAATGTCCAAACCAATATTATTTAAATAAATAAAAAATAATAATTCAAGTCAACTCATTGACCATAGGTTGCCTCACCCAACATATAACCTGACCTTGGACTAGGTTGTAGACCAGGCTGGTTTTCAAGACAATGAGTTTATTTGATGTCTTTTTGGGAGTGTGGTTGCGGTTATTTTTGAAAATGTTTTTTGTTTAAAAATGCATTCAAATTATGTTTTTTTATTTTTTAAAAATTATTTTTGACATCAGCACATCAAAATAATCTAATAACACCAAATTTTGTTAATTTAAACTTAAAAATAAAAATAAAAATTTTCGAATTTTTTCAAAAGTGCTTTTGAAAAGCACTCCCAAGTCCCAAACACCCCCTTGATATTGCTGTTATTGTGGTTGAGGTTAAACTTTTTTTTTTTATAAAAACCAGTTTTAGTTAGGATTCATAGTTAAAATTGAAGTGTTTCGTTACAACTGTAGTTGAGTTTGAGATTTAATGAAAAATAATTTATGTGTTTTTAGTTACATTCAAACCATCAACACATTTTCCATAAGCTAATAACCTTTTTAACTAGGTTATATTTTTTCATTTAATTAGAAGGGTGTTTTGAACTATATTAATAAAACAAAACTTTTAACGTGTTTTTTATATTTATTTGATAAATTTAAAAGTTTAATAATTTTCAATATTTAATCTATGATTTAAATCTAAAAAGTAAAAAATACAAAAATAAATAATAAATCGCTATTAGTAATAAATATTAATTCAATTCAAAATACATGCTCGGATTGTAAAATATCTATTTTATGTTATTTTGTTTTTATATCGTGATAAGATTTTAAAATATTTACTTCCTATTATTTTGTTTTTATATTTTGGAATAATTAAAAAAATAAAGCATACTCAGAGGTACTTTGTCTATCGTTCTTTATTGTTTATAAATCTAAAAAGTAAATAATAATAATAATTAAGTGAAAAACATCCAAAATAATGTTTTTTTTTCTAAATTGAAGTTAAATCATAGTTTTTGACAGGTATCATAGTTATAAAAATTGTGTCGCCCCTTAACTAAATATTTTGACTATAAATAACCTCAACCACAAATACTATCACAGAGCCGAACACCACTATGGTTGAATCAAATGTTCCCAAGTATTATATTACTAAGTAATCAGACGTTCCCAACTTCCCAAATCTGCGAATGCTTGTTGGAGGGAGATGAACATCAAACAATTTTCGAGGGCTTCTCCTGGAGTCTCTTGCAACTTAGAGAGTTTACGCATGGATTTTTAGTGAATATGATAAAACAGTTCTTATTTAACAAAATACAAAACTGAGAGCTTATATATATATATATATATATATATATATATGTTTTCTAACACTTCATACAGCCATGATGAGGTTCTCTACTCACATATGCAACTCAATGCACAAAATAGATGCAAAAATATATAAAGAAAGACTTGAACAACTTATTATGATCAATTTTTTTATGGAAAACACAAAGCTTGACTGCCCCAGGAAGGGTTTGCATGAGCTCCAGGCCACTGAAGGATGGAAATTCTTCTTCTTTCATCACCCCCAGCTATTAGAAATTTTAAATGCTAAAATGAGGATTTAAAAAAAAGAAGCTACGTAGTCTTAGTGGGGGTGCCACTCCACAGGGTGCATGCAGAAGCCACAAACCACACGAGAATATGAGAGCGTCGTGCTAGAGCAGATATGACACTAATTCATTTTTGTTACAAAAAATATATAAATCACAACAAATTACATATTGAAGGAAGTAACTTTCATCATTACATGCTTCTTTTCCTACCCTTTCGAGCCCCAAAAGAAGCTTTCACAACTTGTGCAAGTTCCTGGTTGCTGGATCATGCACAGCAGTTTGGGGGTGAGCAGGAGAGAGAGAGAGCAGGAAGTCTATTGGTGCCGCCTCAAACCTCATAAACACAACCATTAATACAACCAAAACTCTAGTTGCTGTTGGAATGTTAGCTATTGTACTAGCAGTTTAGAGGAAAGGATAATGGATTCAAACCCTATCCTTTATCAGAAGAATGATAAATGACATTTAGGTCTTGATTAAGAATACCAACTTGATCTTGAAAGGGTAAGCTAGCCAGGACTTAGAGCATTCACATCTATGTTCAAAATATTAGCTAAACTTTAGAAAAAGCTATTTTAACTACTAGCTAAAAAGCATTATCACATTCATGCTTTCTAAAATACAAGTCATGGATATTTTATTATTATTTTTGGTAATCCAGATTATATTTAAGATGCCATCCCAACTCCTAAACCAACAAGAAATCTTCCAACAATAACAATTCAGGGCCGTGGAGCAACAGCCATGAATGAAGAACAAATAATCTGCAACCAGAATTGGTTTTTTCCTCCCTGGACTGTCAAGAAATTCCATCAATTGCAGCCCCAAAAATTGCTCCTAGGACACAAGTATTCAGTATTCTTTGACAAGCAACATTCATACATTGACATACTGGAGTCTTAAATAAGTTCATCTTAACAATGAAGTGCTGATTAATTATTGTGCCAAAGAGAGCAATGAAGCAGGTTTAGCCCAGATTAATGTTGGAGCAAGATATTCATCTACTACCATGTTAATAGCTTCTGAGATTTAAATGCCACAAAATAAAAACTTTTGTTTTCTAACACCCAATGGCATGTTTTACCAAACTACCTTTTTGCGACAGTGCTCGGTCTTGGCAAGCATGGCCGTCATCTGAACACGCATCAAGGCTGATGTACATATCATGTCTACATGTATGTTGCTGATTCTCTTACCAGCTTCAATTGCCTCCTCCACACCCTTCTTTGTCAATGGCACATCAAGACAGCCTGTGAAGAAGTTCTTTTCATTCAATAGTGACTCACCATGCCTAATTAGTACCAAAGCAGCTTCACCTGAAATAGATTAGGATCTAGCATTAAGATTTCACAAAAAGAAAAAAATCAACTCAAAATTTTAATCAGACGCTAAATAATATCAATCAATCTATATACCAACATGATTTTTTGCTACAGTATTTCAGTATCGTAGGATTCATATTGCCAAATCCATATACGATGAGGAGACATGATCTACAGTAGTAAAATAGAAAAAAATGAGCAGCTGAAGATAAGCAACTTCTTCAGTTAATTACTCAGACGAATCATTCTTCCCTATAGCTGTAAAGCTTGAGAAAATAATCAAATTTCAAATACATTAAAAAAACCCAATTGAGCAAATAATTGATCAGATCAAGTGACTAAATCAGTACAATAAAACCCTAATTGAGAAAACAATGAAGGGGTTTTTAAGGTTAATTAAGAAAAGTAAATTAATCACCTGTAGAGGTATGAGAAAAAGAGTGACAAGGGACACTATGAAAACGATTTTGAGGGTTGTTTTGATAGATTGAAAAGACAGAAAATAATAGAAGTTAAAACCCAGACTTCTTCCTCTTTACCTTCTCCATCCCTATTTGGTGTACTGGGCATCACAATACTTCCCTTGCCTTCTTTTTTCCCGTGAATGTCATTGCCAAATCTTTTTTCTCACGCCACCAATCATCAACAACTGATGACTGCTACATTACTCACTATATGTAGGGTACTGTTGATTTTGGTAGAATAGCTCGCCAAGTAGAGAGCTGCTATGTTTTTTCTTCACTCCCACTAGCTATTATAGCTAAGGATTTGGTTTGGCTAGCAAGGGTGTGGAAGCTCTTACAGAAGACAGGTGACTTGTAGCCCCAACCAAGAGCTGCTATTTATAGGATTAAGAAAGGTATGGTAAATGCTAGTGGAGATTAAAAAAAAAAAAGTCACTGTATTTTGCTTTGTTTTACTATATGATTGTCATGGAAAATCCTTGAAAAACACACATACCTTTAGCAAAAAGCTCTCTCCACTTTAAATAAGATAATCTTGCAATTCTTGTGGTCTTCCATCACCTTAAACCACTAACAAAAGATAGACTCCCCATTGCTTCCCTCTTCCACTAAAAACAGATAGTATCAAAACTTGCCAATAGATGCACTTTTAAGTTCAAACAGCTTAGTGGACAATCTTGGACGTGATGGACCATATCCACAATTTCATCCCTGCATTGAAGAGCTTGACCTACACAAACACTTTAAGTACAGTAATTCGATATTCAGGGTAGGAGGAAAAGAAATCCTATAAAACATATTTGTTTTTGTAGTCACTCTATTTTTCAATTATTTCAATTACTCAAGGAAAATCCCCATCTTTTTTTCTGGAATGAGTCTATCCTCTATTCTTCATTTATTATTAGGATTCCAAATTCAAAATATGGAAACTAATCACTAATCCAGGACCACAACATTCAGAGAACTCCTCTGGTCAAACAAGTAATTGTCAGTAAGTTGATATTTTTCCCTTCAAATTCAAAGTCTTTACTTCATGTGCAGGTTATCGATTCAGCATTGGATAGGAATAGGAATGGGTGAGATACCTATTTACATGAATGAATTTGAGTGACATATTTTTCAGAGTATCTCTTAAAATGGTGAGGGGAAAGCATTTCCATTGGCCTAATTATCATTTCAATGATAATAAATTTAGTATGCCCAAAGCCCAAAGGTGTGGAATCTGGACAAAATCCATTTCAGGACATAACTAGGCAGAGGTGAATCTCAAAATAGAATTCTACTATAACCTTATCCACGTCAATGATCAACCTTATGTGCTAAGTGCTCAAGTAAATATTTCAAAGGCTCTAACCTTTTTTTATGAGTATCTTTATAGGACCTCCTGGCCAGCCAACCCACATTCTCTTTCTGTTATGTTAATATCAGCTATCATTTAAGCAGAAAACACTTTCTGTCTAAAACATGTGAAATTTTTAATTTGAATTTCTTCTTCATCGTATTTTGTTGTTCTCTTCCTGCAGAACATTTCACCTAGTTATAAAATGACTTAAAACAATTAATAAATAAAATTAAGTCTTCAAACAACAAGTCTGTTTAGGATACAAAAATTCTTTATGGAACCTTTAATTCCCCCTGCCTGCATTTAAAATCAGATCATGTATTCTATTTCAACTAAATCTTAATCTTAGATATTAAAAATTAACACATAAATACTCCTATTCCACTATTAGTTTAAAGAAACATTTTCATCATTTGTTGATTACAAATCAATTGTTTGTTTGATTTCAAACAAATAAATGTTTTTTGGCAGTACCATGATATCACAACACAGTCACACACCCAAATGTTTACATTATGTATACCAAAGCAATCTTATTTGTATTATATGCTATTCAGCTGTCCAATTGATAGGTTAGAATTTCGTTTTTTTTATATATATTGTTCAAGCAGAGCATATTATCCATCTTGATTCTTGACATGCATGTTATGTTCATATGGCCTGTCTTATAGATCTTTTTTTGAATTTTGAAGTTATCTTATAAGCTATGATGCAAATGACTTCAATAGCACTACATTTCAAAAGTCTTGCTCTAACGCTATCTTAACATCTATCTTATATCTCTTTCCTAAGAAGAAATTTAAAGATATGACCATAAGACCTCACTGCTGTAATCCTTTCTTCTACTTGTACTTTTGGCTGTCTGTTCATGATAGCATGCTCCATACCTCAACATATATAGTGACTGAAATAAAAGCAACAAAAGTAAAATACATACATAAAGATATACAGTAGATTTTCGGGGAAAAAAATCCTATCAGTTACTACACATTAGGGAGATTAATTCCTATAGCCTTAAATAATAAAAGATACAGTCTCAAACTACAACAATTACCCTACAAATATGTATAAACAACCTCATATACTATGCATGCATAAGCATTTGAAAGGAATAAGTGAGGTTAGATGTAAATGAATGACTGAAGGTTAATGTGAAAAAATTAAATCAAGGACAAAAAGTCAACCTTTCTCACAATCGTGTCTAACAAATTAAGAGTTTAAATACACAAAATGTAACACTGAAGACAGCTTTACTGCCCCAAAAACTTGATAGTAACTTAAGAGTTCCAACTTAACATCATATGCATCATGAGGGAGCATCAAAATCCTCACTGTTCCTTTTCTCCGCATGGCATAATAGGGACATCTGATCTGGGCAATTGAGGCTTTAATATTTTGTAGTCTGCCATAGTTTCAGATCCCCCAGCTGCTAACAGATATTATGAAGTTCATTCTGTTTTTCTTAATTGATCTTATGCTCATTGGATCATCATTGAAAATACTTGGTGCCTAAGGGCAGAAGTGACATAGAGAGATGGTCAGTACCCTAAGCCTTCAAGAATAGGCCGATGTGTAAAGAACATATGGACCAAACAGTTTGAATGAAATGCAAGAAAGTCACCGAAGATTGTGTGACACTATCATGAATTAGTCTAGTTGTTCAAAAATAAATAAATCATGAACTGCTTAGAATGCAGGAATCTTACAATATCCTAGTTAGACATGCAAGGGACAAACTTTACCATTGAACATAGGAAAGCCTTAGGGTGGGCCATGCATGGCCACAAACTGAAGAGGAGAAAGTGCTCAAACTGGCATCTCTGTTGGTTAAGGGCAATTTTTGGCTCTGATAATGCAGGTTTAAAGATATAGTTTCATGGATGATGATGCACGTTCCTGACTGGTTAATTTACAAAATCACATGACCATTATAGACCTATGTGACACTTGAGATAAGAGAGGGGGAAAATTCATTTCAGTAATTCTCCAACTGTTAACTTGGCCTCCACACCTGGCACATCAATCAGCATGACCAACAAATAATTGGCCTTGGAAATTCAGTGTCTGAACTCTCTTTATCTGGAGGCAAGCAGATTGAAGGCCATGTGAATTCCAAAGGCTACACAATATCTCACAAGGAACCTTTGAGAAAAAAAATTCAAGTTTACATGTTGAAGGATTAATCTTCTGCATGCATGCACCGATGTCAAGAACTGACTTTTACTTTATGCACACTGCATGATCCTCAGTATTTCTAGGTCTCTTGCAACCTTCTAGAAAGCTACGCCATATGTGGGCATCTGGTGGGAAAGGCATGCAGGAAATCACTTTCTCTGCTTCCTCAAGTTGTCCATTCCTAGCCAATAAGTCCACTAAAAGATGATAATGATCCATTTCTGGTTCAATATGGTAGTTATTCATTTTACCAAACAACTGCATCCCTTCTCTGACTAAAGCACCATGTCTGCATGCTGTAAGCACCGCAATAAAAGCAACCTTATCAGGTCTATAACCTAGAAATTCCATATCATTAAACCTTTCTAATGCTTCCTGAGCACAGCCATTTATTCCAAGGGCTGAAATTAGAGCTGTCCATGTAATTAGGTTTCTCTCTGTCATACTGTCAAAAATTTTAACTGAACTTTCAAGGTGGCCACACTTTCCATACATGTCTATTAACACATTGCGGACAAAAATATCAAAATAACTGAAATTAGTCTTTATGAGGAGACCATGAAGAGAACTTCCCAGAGCAAGGTTACAGACCTTACTACACACACATAGAAGACTTGCATATGTGTAATTGTCTGGAAGCATTTGAGCAATACGCATGTGTTTAAAAAGTTCAAAAACCTCATTGTAATTTCCATTGCGTGCACAAGCTGCAATAACAATGTTCCAAGACTCAGTATCTGGTTCTTCAAGCTGAGAAAGAAACTTTAATGTCTCAAAGTATTGACCAGATCTGTTATAAATTCCAGCAATACTGTTAGCGGGAACAACAGCAAGTGGTGTTTTAGAAGCTTTAACAAAGATCAGAGCATCAGTTATGAGACCATTCCTGCCATAGGAGGTAATAAGGGAGGTCAATACATATTCATTATTCTCATAGCCCAATCTTATAGTCAGGCTATGAATCTGCTTTAGCTCTAAGACCAATGATGATTTAAGAGCAGCAGAAAATGAAAATTCATTAGGTCGGAACCCTAACTGAAGCATTTCTAACAACAAAGAAACGGAAGCAGAAGAGCATTTATTTGCATAACCCAGGATCAAAGAATTCCAAGAGACCACATTCTTCTGATTTATCTCGCGAAAGCAGCAAGTGGCATTATCCAGTTTATCACATTTGGCATAATAATCAACCAAGGCACTACCCAAATATACATCTGTTTCAAAGGCAATTTTCATTATTTTACCATGGACATATTCTCCACACATTGGGACCAGTAAACTGGTGCAAGAGTTAACGACACTTGCAAATGTGGTCTGGTTAGGCATTATTCCATCCTCAGACATTTTCAGAAAGACTTCTAATGCTTTTCCAGGGTTTTTACTTTTAGAGATGGCGCTAATTAAGGTGTTCCACGTGACTACATCTCTACCATCTACTTCCTCAAACAATTTCTCCACTCGGGACATGCTTGAACATTTTGCATACATATTGATAAGAGAATTCACAACTAAGACTTCACAATCAAACCCGTGTTTAATGATCAAACCATGTATTTGTCTTCCAAACTTCAAATCTTCTTCACACACCAACCCCGATAAAACACCCTCGAAAGAACATTTAGACAAAGAACCCTCTTTCCTAACAAGCTTGCGAAACAAAACAGCACAATCTTCCACAAAACCATGATGCCCCAACAACGATATCATCGAATTCCATGTTATCAAGCTTTTATAAGGCATATCTTTAAAAACATGGAATGCTTCATTTAACCACCCACATCTTTCAAATAAACCCAGCAAAGCAGTTCCCACAAAAGCATCACTACTGAACAACCCGTTCTTCAATGCCAGTGCCTGCAACATAATCCCACGACCGACATCCATTGACGCACACGATAACAAACCAGACAAGGTAAAGTTATTCGGCCTGAACCCACAATCTATCATCTCACAAAACGTTCTCCAAGCTTCCTCTAAATAACCATATTTACTATAACAACTAATAATTGAGTTGTAAGACACTTTGTTTCTTTCAGGCATATTGTCGAACACTTTGTGTGCCAATGGTACTTGGTTTAATGATGCATAGAAGGTGATGATATTGTTGTAAACAAAGGTGGCTTGCTCTGGATTTGGCCTTATAGTAATGGTGAGCGCATGGAATGGTTTAGTTGTGCTAAGGGAGCGAAGTTTTGAACAAGATTGGAGAAGTTGAAGGAGACGATATTGGTGGAGGAAATCTCCATGGAAGCTCATCAAGGAGGGAAAGATTTGGAAAGTACATGTGACTTAGGAGTTTTATGAGGTTCCGGTTTTAGCCCATGATTTTATTGGATTTTGTTTGGGCTTAGATTTGGCAGGCTAAGGCTTTGTTATTGTATTAACAAAAACACAAAAAGCCCATACTGGTTGTTGATAAAAAAAAAAAAGTTGGATTGTTAAGTGTAATTACTATTTTATTTTTTAAATAATAGAAATTAAGTTTTTGGTTTAAAGGATTTTTAGTTTTTTTTCTCTAACTTATTTGTCAGTAAAAGATTTTTTTAGGGATGTATGTGTCTTTCAAAAAATTTAACATAGTAAAAATATTCTTTTGCAATCATGGTCAACAAAATTTAAAATTGTTGACCAAGAGCTTTCTTGAATTTTCAAAAGAATTGTAATAGTAAAAGTATTATTTTTCTCCAAGATCAAAAAAATATTGAATTGTTGGACAAGGGCATTTCAAGTTTTTCAGTTTTATGTATATTGAAATAACGAATTTGACCTTAGAAAAGATAAAAACAAGTATTTTTTTTTCCTTTGGGTGTATTTTGATATTTTCATAAGGACTTTTTGTGATTAAGAGGGGTTTCTTAATATCAAATGTTTTTTTTTTCAATAATAATGATATTTATTTTAATTTTATCCTTTTCTTTTCTTTTTCTCTTGCTTTTTTGTCAAAGTTTTTATTTTTTTATTTTATCTTTCAAAAAACGTTAATCATTTTTGTTATTTCAATAATAGTAATAATTGTGGTGGTTGTAATAATAATAATAATAATAATAACATTAATAACAATAATAGTTTACTATCATGGTTATAATGGTTATAATAATAATAATAATAATTTTTTTTTAAAAATAAATTATTTTTAATATTAGTACATCAAAATAATCTAAAAATATCAAAAAAAAAATTTAGATTAAAAAATCATTTTTTTAAAAACGTTTTTGAAACGCAATGTCAAATAATGCTGAATATGTATGAATTTCTTGTTTCCTCTCTGGTGGAAAAATCGTTCTTTTATTTGATAGAACTCAATGGAGTAGTTTTGGCTGGCCAAAGCTGCTGGAGAATGCAAAATATATTGAAATCGAGGGGAAAACAAAGAGAATTCATTACAAATAGATTGATCCGTGCGCATGATAATTCAATAAACCGTTGAATTTGATGCCGATAGCTAGAATCTTTTAATACATTCCATACATTTGGAACAAACTAAACATCAAGAAGGTAGCCTCACTTCAGTTTTGCATTTCATCGTTAGCTCTGCCGGGACTTGGAAGAGCTTGCATGGAGAGATTTTAATGGTGTCTGGGGTCTGGCCCTCCAGGACTGAGTCGTTTTGACTGGAAAGGGCTTAGAGCCGCGTCCGATTCGTCTTCGGATGTGATGCTGAGTTGTTTCGATTTCTCAGTCAGCTCCTGCAAAACTCTTGCCAGGTTCTTCCTCCCGAGGTAAGGCTGATCAAGATGTCTAGTTTCTGATCTGGCAAGCGTAAGAAACAGCAAAATAAGGCACACCCAGATCTTCAAACTGGCCATAATATCAATATTTCTCCTCTTTGACTCCCAAAATTTGGTAAAAATTCTAGCTAGTTTGTGTGATTCGAATGATCAGGAGACCTTATATACACTAGTAACCTCCATTCTGAATCTATATTTAAACAAAGTGGGACACTGAAAGGTCTATTTAAGTTTAAGCCAATTGTTTATGAAAGATGAGTACTACTGGGTCGAGCATCCTTCAAATTTTAAAGGTTTCCCTCTATCAATACTGCCAAATGCCTGCTGATATTGAGGCATTTAGAACCTGGATCATGAGTGCTTGTCTAGTCATTATAAGCTTTTGCCCTTGCCATGGATATAGAAATAGTCTCTGCACTTCTAGCATTTGGAAAGGGCAGCCATTTGTGTACAGCTTGTCTCAAGCACTTTCCCACGTGATGTCCAAAACTTTTGAGTTCAACCGTATCTAAGTAAGTGATCCGGTGATACGAGTTTGTAAATAAGAGTTTGCTTCCATGTAGTTTAAGCTTTGAGCTTTGTAGTTGCTAATATAATGATAACTGAATATTAAAAAAATAATTTCACCTTAAACACTGTTAGGTGATGCCCTAAAATATGATTTATATTATTCTCTAACACATCTCTTCAAGTGAAAACCCTTTTGAGCTTAAGACTTTCACAAACTCACATCACTTTGTGATTGATTTTTATCAAACAAAATGGAGGATGGTGAGATTTAACATGTTAAGGAGTTATCTCACTTAAAAATTTAAGTTGTTAGATGAGATCCTAAAATATAATTTATATTATTCTCTAATACTGAAGACTTACATGATTGTTAACTCCATGATCCATATAAATAGTCGAGGTATGCACAAGCTTATCCAAATATCCCATTAATAAAAAAAATTGAGTCCTGGCATTTTCTTCGTTGAGTTTTATAGGTTCGAGAGGAGAACTTCGGTGATGAAGACAGCCTCTAGGTAAATTGAATGTAGTCAAGGTAACTTTGCGTGCGCATGCGCATGTACAAATTAAGATTAGCTAACAAATTAATTAGTTTTATACGTTAGTAACTTTGCGTGCGCATGCGCATGTACAAATTAAGATTAGCTAACAAATTAATCAGTTTTATACGTTATGATCTCTATAATATTAAATGTTTTGCACTTTTTATTAAAAGGGAATAAGTTTAGCTTGTTCTTATAATTTATATCTAGTCTCCAATTTATTTTTTATTATTGTTAAATAATATATTTAAATCAAACGGTTAGACAACATCTTTCACCATGATTCAAGAACGTTATTGCGCCAGCAAGGTCTTGGTATGGTGGTCAAGAAGGGCTTCTCCCTTCCTCTTACCCCAGGTTCAAGCCTTGTCAGACACGCCTGTCACCCCCGCGGTGCCTTACATGCTCATTGGATTTGCAGGATGTTCAGTGGGCCCGAAAATTTAGTTGTGGTGCGCGCAAGCCAGCCCGGACACCCCGGTTATAAAAAAAAAAAAAAAAAACGTTATTGCACTTAAACGAGCCTCTCAAACAGAATAGGGCGTACGTTTTCTGATAAACGCAAATCAACAAGCTACAAGGAAGCTGGTGATGATGAAGGACAAGCCTGCAAGAAATTATTTTTAAATATATTTGATTCCTGTGATGAACTATTTTTAAATATGAATTTGATGCAAGCATGCAATGGCCTCCATTAATAATCCATCGGATGTGTCCTTTCGGTCTCGAGAAGAATCGTTAATTTACAATAAGGTGGCCGGCCACCGGCGAACGTGGGCATTGGTGGTGTCTAAGGATTCGTAGGCTCTATTTGCTTGTTATTTTTTTATAGTCACGCACACAGCCATTCACAATAATTTTATAAATCTAAATTAACTATGTACACGTACCAGTAATTAATTAAATATGAAAATTAATGTACATTACATAATTTAATAAATTAAAAGTGTCTTGAACTTTGACAGAAATGCAAAAGCATGTATAATAAACTGAATTATGATCTGTAACATTTGTAGTTATTAAACTTAAATAAAGAAAATAAACGTAATAAAGGGAGAGAAGAGGAGATAAAAGGTGGATATACAGTGTTAAGAAAATATTTAAATTACAGAACAGTGGATATAGAGTGGAAATACACTACAGTGTTACAAAAAAGACTACGGGCAAATAGAACTATTTGGGACCAGGGGTGGCAGTGGCCTCCTTCTGCCATTAAAAATGACAATTTGTTTTGTTTTAAGAAAAATGTTTAATTTGTGACATCATTTTTGTAGTTGTAAGATCCCATTGAACAGTTCATACAGCACATTTCATATTGCATGGTAGCGTTGTTCTTAGCAGCAAAACCAGATTACTTTATGGCGAGGTAGAGTTAATTTTATGATCTCCATAAAATTATAAGATCGCTGACGGTTTTATAATTTGTCTACGTTTATTATCAAATGTAAAATAAAGTGTTTTAAGAAGAATGATGTGATGACAAAGGGTTTGCGATCACAGATCTTGAGTTCAAATCAGAACGTGTATTTCTTGTAAGAGTTTAGGACAGTCATGATTTTATTCATTCACTTGGATCCACAAAATACGTTATCTAAAAAGAAGTTGCTTTGCATCCAAAAAAATAAAAATAAATTAAGTACGTTATATTTATAATCATAAGCCACTAATTAATCAAGTGGTGCTTACGGAAATCAAAATAATCCATTCATCATCGCATGTTTTTGGTATTAAGAATTATTACACACGTTGACTGATCGATCTTATAAGTATAATATTATAAGTACGATGATTCGTTGGGGCAATATTATAAGTATAATATCGAACCTGAATTTCATTGTCTGCCATAATGTTTTCAATCATTAGGGTTACGTTTGCAAGTGCTGGGAGGAATGGATAGCTCGAACGTTGCCTACAAGTTTGTATATCCGAAGAGAAAATTCAGATAGCAGTGTTTGTCCCTATGTTTTAAAAAAAATTAAGAATTTTTTTTACATATATTTTAAATTAAAAAGATTTGGTGTTTTTAGATCATTTTTATGTTTTAATATCAAAAATAATTTTTAATAAATAAAAAATATTATTTTGATTAATTTATAAACAAAAAATATTTTCAAAAACAATAATAACCCAACTGTCAAAGGCAACAGGCAATGGATCATTCCTACCTCCGAACTTAACAATCCAAGCTTGGCAGACATGGTGTTTTATTAATTTCAAATGGATCAGACCTCTATAACAATTTTAATAAATTATATTTAATTAGAACACACATAAATTAATTAACCACAAGATTGTAAAAATAAATATTTCAGATAGGATTCTTTTTGTGATTATGGAGTATAATCTCCAAATCCTATGTGCATGATTGTTTAAGGTATCCACATGACCACTAAATTAATTTCAATTGGCTATAAACTACATGTGGACTCGCGATGTTGTGTGCCTTATTTTTTAATATATATATATATATATATATATATATATATATATCCAAGATTGTAAATGCAATGGAAAAAAAGACAATAAATATATGACGAGGGTGTGAGTTAAATATATTTATTTTATTTTAGTTAGATAATAATAAAATTAAAAAAAATGATTATAATAACCTATAAAAACAAAATACTCTAAATGGAGATAATGATGTAGACCAATTACTAGCTCATTAAATGTAGAAGGAAAAAATTAGGTAAATTATAATTTAAGGAATCATTTTGGGTTATCTTGAATTAACACAATAAATATGTAACTCGAATAAATAATAATTATACTATTATAATTCACAATAATTTATATCTAATATTAAAGAATTTATCCCACATTATAGCTTTTTCTTTGTTAGACTATTTACCAGGAGAACTTTTATTTGATGATGATGTTATACGGTAATTTCAAAGTATACGGCCTATACTTAGTGGATCGCCGTGGGTTCAAAGCTAACAAATTTTATAGAACCCTAAAAGGATCTAAGCTCCATTAAATCATCGTGGGCTCATAGCTAACAGATTTTGGGGAAGAAAAGGCCCATACAAGCCCAAGGAAATGAAAGATTCCAGCCCAATTACAACGGCCTGTTGGGAGGATAGTTTTGTTTCCCTATTGGGCTCCTGGATCCCATGAACCCTAATACAAGGAGATGATTTTTTATTGGCATTTAATCCACCAAATCATGCACTCGAATCAAGTATTCCATGGGCAGAGGCTTGTAGATTTGGCAGAACATATATACTGGGAGAACGTTAAAGAACCAGACCAAAGCCCACACAGTTGCCATTGCAAATAATCATGGAACATTATCCAGTTAAAAACATTCTTCAATTTTAAGACAAACCGGTTGGGATTTAGGATTTTGAGGGAGGGAGCTATGGTTTTGAATATATTTAGCAATGGAAAAGGGGTTACCAAGTACTTTTTCTCGGTTATCTAACGAGTCAAATCATCTAAAAATTTAAGCTGTTAGGTTCATCATAATATGATTTATATTATTCTCTAATACACCATCTCAAGTTAAAACACTTTGAGCTTGAAACTTGTACACAAATCTATACTATCTTGTGCATGATTTTTTATGAAATAGTGGTGAGATTTGAACTCGTGATCATTGGGTTAACAAGGTTATGATATTATATTAAGTAACAAACTCATCTCAAGTGATTGTTTGAGAGTGTGGTTGCGGTTGTTTTTTAAAGTGTTTTTCATTTATAAATACATTAAAATGATGTTTTTTTTATTTTTTAAAAATTATTTTTGACATCAGCACATCAAAATAATCTAAAAATACCAAATTTTTTTAATTTAAAGTAATTTTTTTTAAATTTTTTTCATAAACGCTTTCTAAAAGCACTTCCAAACACCTTCTAAAAACTTAAACTGTTAAATAAAATTTCATAATATAATTTATATTATTCTTGAAATGTAAAAATCGATTCCAAAAATGGAAAACTGATGTGGTAAGAGCGAGGGAGAAACATAGGGTAAGGGTATGGAGCAACTTGCGTGAACTAAAAGCTCCAGCCAGCATGCATTCTACTTCATTTCCTGTCTCATATATCCATTATTTGACACATATGACGGATACAGCTCAAGATAGAAAGAGACAGAAAGAGAATGGCATGCCATTGCCATTAAAAAAAGGGAATGACCTTCCCATGGGATTGCTTTCATGATTCTCTCATAGCATTCACTATCGTCAAGGATCACAAAAATAAAAAAAGATCTGGTGGATTAATTGGCTAAGCAGTGACCTCATTTGTTTGTGGACAAAAAAATCCGCTACTTCATGCAACTTCCGAGCTAGAAAAGGAGCCTCAGCTACAACTTTTCTATAACTATGAAGGTTATTATTACTGATTAATGAACATGGATAGTCTCACAATCATAATTTCTTTTTGAGTTGATTGAGAAGATGAGTTTAGTTTCCATTCAGGTGATTAAACCCGGAGATATCATTAACATTTTGTATGAAATAACTGTAAAAAAATTATCTCATCTAAAAGTATTCAATACACCCCTTCAAGTGAAAACCATTTGGCCTTGAAACTTGCACAATACTTGATTTTTATCAAATAGAATGGGGTGGTGAAATTCGAATTCGTGACTGCTGGGTCAACAAGACTTGATAACATGTTAAGGAACCATTTCCCCTAAAAACTTAAACTTTTAGGTGAGACTCTAGAATATAATTTTATTATTTATCAACTACAACAGTGGAGCATCTAGAATCGGCTGGATTTAATTATGGCTTTGATATATACATATAGATGTCCAAAGCCGAAAGGTTTGAAGTCTGCAAGTCATCAACATGCCCACCTGACATTTTATCTAAAGTAATCTTGGCAAGTGAAGCAGATTCAATGTTCTTTTGACAATTCCTGGGTTTGCAAAGTGTAATGGTATAATCTTCTTTCCCAAAAAGTTTGGTGAGCCCATGATTCATATGCATGTGCTGCATGACACCTCAAAAAATTATGTTATCTTGATTTATATGCTTACTTTTAACAGAGATCTTTAGACATGCATGCCTGGTTGCCTAGGCAGTCTGCACTTTTCCTCCTTGGATAGCTTCTGCGGGTGATTTTGAAAATTCCTAAACTTCTGACCTAGGAAACTGCCATAACGTGTTTTGCTTTACCCACGAGATCAAGATTTGTGTAGAAAATAAAATTTAATTAGTTGTCTTGAAAGGAACAAGAGAATGTTGGAAAGCTTTATCTCAAAAGAACACAACCATTTTCATGGTCGAGAGCATTGATGCAGACAACCCTTCTTCCTCCACTTGCTTAGGTCATGGTCACCAGTGTACAAAGTTTTGGGCCTACCATTAGCATAATCGTGTGTGATTTCAGATCCCACAGCTTCAAAAATTCTTTTAGAGTTGTAGATTTGAGGCCAGTGTGAGTTTCTGATTATATTATCATCGTCCATCCTGCCCGATTATTGTATTATCTAAACTTTTAAGGACAGTATGAGTGCTCTCGAATACATGATATACACAGTGATATTGTTTTGAGAGACTTTAGATTTTTTTTTTTTGAATTTGAGGAAATCCCACTCTCCAAAAGCATATTTTGTGGAACCGGGTGAACGAGTAAAACCCTGATTGTCTCATGATCTTATAAAAAATATACGTCTTGACTCAAACTCAAGATCTTATATACAAATCTTAAGTCATTTGTATCACGTCACACTTTAAATTGTTACGGACAAAAAACTAAACTAAGAAGAGGTTATGCATGGATTGAAGGCCACTCACACTAATGCGAGGAGGGATAGGGCATGAGAAGATTAATCAACTGTCGTTCTTTAATCTAATTCTTAAGAAAATGACCACATAAAAAAAAAAGAAAAAAAAAAGCATACATTTGTATTACTTCGTGAGATCTGAAGGAAAGGCTTTCTCACTCTCGAAAATCCCTTTCAACTCAAGATTGGAACCAAGGAATCGTACCTTTCAAGATTGTGATCAAAATGGTTAAGGAGCTATCTTATCTAAAATCTTAAATTATTAGGTTAGGTTTCAGAATATGATTTATATTATTCTCTAACACTCCCTTTCAAATAAAAAAAAATTGGACTTAAAACTTGTACACAAGCTCACACTACTTTATGCTTGATTTTTATCAAATAGAATAAGAGTGGTGTGATTCAAACTCATGACCGTTAAGTCAACAAGACTCTGATACTATATCAAAGAACCATCTCACTTAAAAATTTAAGCTGCTAGGTAAGGTTCCAGAATATGATTTATATTATTTTCTAATATACCCTCTCAAGTGAAAGCTCTTTGGACTTGAAACTTGCATACAGACTCACACTACCTTATGTTTTATTTTTATCAAATAGAATAAGGGTGGTGAGATTCGAACTCATGACTACTGGGTCAACAAGACTCTAATAACATATTAAGGAACCATCTCACCTAAAAAATTAAACTGTTAGGTAAGATTCTAAAATACAATTTCTATTATTCTCTAACAAAACCTATGTCATGGCGCCAACAAATCATAACCACAAACATGGAAATCATCGTGTTCCTGGTAAAGTTACACCACCATCCCAAACAAGGCCTAAATCTGCTTCCAGATTAATGTATTTTCATTTCTAATGAATTATAACAATGTCGAAGCTTAAAATCTCTTATCTTCAAAACCTTGACTCTTAATTAAGCATTTATTTTGCCCATGTTCTAAAATCAAAGGTCCCTACAATTGCAGCAACGCCAATGATCACAAGCAAAGAGTGTTGTCTTTTTCCTTTATGTTACTGGAACAGATATTACGGGTGTACAATAATTAGAGCAGTGTCGATTTTTACTAATGGGGTCCCAATTTGGTTGGTCATGAAACCATGCGCGATGAATTATTATTATTTTACAGCATGTGAGATGTCGATTATGAATCAGCATTGCTAAATACTTCTTTTGCCTGATCAAGAGGATAAAAAAATTCTTACTCTTAGCGATTATTTTACCTCATATTATGTATCTTCCTGTTAAAAAATAATATAAATTATATTTTCGGTCCTTATCTAACAATTTAAGTTCTTAGGTGAGATGGTTCCTTAACATGGTATCAAAGCCTTGTTAACCCAGTAGTTATGAGTTCGAATCTCATCACTCTCATTGTATTTGATAAAAACCAAGCACGTGGTAGTATGAACTTGTACAGGTTTTAAGCTCTAAAGACTTTCACTTGGGGATGTGTGTTAGAAAATAATATAAATTATATTCTGGTGTTTTACCTAACAACTTGACATTTTAGATAAGATGGTTACTTAACACTTACTTTTATGCTTGTTGTCATAAGAAAACAACTTTCCTAAACATCAAGAGCGTAGATGCGTTAATCCATTCAACAGGCAAATCTTGCAGGTATTATGAGAAGGTGAGGAGACTTGAAAAGGTCTACAAAGCTTAAAATTCGAATGAAATCTGAATTCCATTATCCAATTATCTGATAATGTTATGATAGTAAAAACTATATATACGTAATGAATCCCACTTTTATAAAATAAATTGTGTGAATATATTAAATTATTGGTCAGCAAATATTAAACTCTCTTAGCTGCACAACAGTGCATAAGGGATGATTCAAGCATAAACATGATCACGACTTCCATATTGCTCGCCCCTTCTCACTAGTCATGAATAAAACGTATTTTATGGATCCAGATAAGTAAGTAAAACTCCGGTTATCTCAATTTCTCTTAAAAAATACACGTTCTGACTCAAATTCGAGACCTTCTGCTCATATCACAAGCTCTCAATAATCATAATTACAGTTGTTGGTGCTTGAAATAGATAGAAGATATGCGTTGATTAACTGTAGAATTGAAATTTGCTAAATGGTTTGCTGACAGATTAACGTGTGGCATATTCAGGATGGAAAGCCATGGTCGGAGCAATTTTTAATGTTTGATTTTTTGTTTCCTCCTGTGGGTTGAGTAACTAGAAATCAATTGCAATCTATTAAAAATCTTAACTACTTTTTCAAAGATTATTATATAAGAGGCTAATTCTACTAAAAAAAATATAAAAATTATCCAAAAACATCATACTTAACAATAAATTGCTTGCTGTTTGCTTTTCTTATTTAATTTTTGTGAAACTATTTAGATTTCTTTCAATATTTGATTATTTGTTTCCTAGTATGTGTTAGGGAGTTATTGAATATATATATATATATATATATTTGTTTCCTAGTATGAGTTAATGATCATAAATACAGGAAAAAAAAATCACAATCTAAATATTAGTTTTTTATATTGAAAAAAAAATCAAACCTGGGAGCACGGTGATTTAAGAAGGATGGAGAAGAACACAATCAATGCTTCAAACTATAAACTCCATAGCAGTTCTCAATTTCTGACGTATTTAATTACATACTCACAAAAATCATTTCTAAATTTTGAAGTCTGAACTAATTAGACGACGAACACTTTACAAAATCATATTTTCTCATTTGTTTCAACGGATCTAGTATTTAGTTCTTACCAGTCGTCTTCCTCTCAATATTCACCTACAGGGAGTTTTCTAGGCAGTTGATGAAGAAATTACGAGCATTAATGGTAGTTTCATATACCCACTCTGAAAGTTCAGAGAAGAAAGGATCTCAGAAAGCCAACTTGTCTAGGAATGTGAAGGTCTAAGTGAGCTGCATGGGCGCAACCCCCTCCTAAGAATAAAAATATTTCATGAGTTTTCCAAAAAAAATATATCTATATGATTGATTTGAAAAGTCCATCAATTTTGCGATAACATATATATAAAAAAAGTGAATTTGCAAAAATGATTAACATATTTGTGAGAGTAAAAAAAATAAGCATTTTAAATAAAAATTTACAGATGCTTTTGTTCATGTAGTTATTTTTATCTTCTTTTTTTCTTTCTATCTGACACCTTAAGAAAAAATATAAAAAGTTTTAATTAACGTGAAAAATATTTTATTTGTACATGATTAAGTCTCCCAAAAACAATAAAATACAAAAAAAAAAACATATGGTTTAATATATTCATACAAAACCCTAAAAACAAATACATGTCTGCATGCGTTACAAGATTTAATAACTAATTTTGTTAGATTTTTGAAAATCTAACAAATATTTAAATAGCTCGCAAATTTAATTAATGAGAATTAATGGTATAAATTTTGATACAAAGATTGGACCCACAAGTAAATTGATATTTAAATATCTAGAACTGACAAAAAATTCCAAGAATTATTATAAGTTTTTTTAAAAAATTTATAATTGAAATATATTTTACCACAACGCATGAATTGTAGAAAAACTCGTATGTTTTTCAGGATAGATGAACCATGCTAGGCATCCACATGGATTTTTTTTTGTGAAAAAATATTTTAAACACACGAGTCAATAATAAAATTTAAATAGTCAAATTTATTCACATGAATAAATTATACTCATTAAAACCTTTTAACCATATCGAATTCTAGAAAACTTACTTCGAGCAGAATGCGTTAAGAGTGTTAATACTTGTAAACTATCTCTACTTCGCGCTACTACACACATAATAACAATGATTTAAGAGGAAGAAATGAAATCTTGCAACTCTTGATTGTATTAAAATATCATTATTATGCCTTGATACATTTGTTTGTCATAAATATTTGATTGTACAATTTTAAAGAATTTTAATATTTTAAAAGAATTAAAAACTTAAAAAGTTATTTTTCACCTATCTTTTATTCCATGATAAATCATTGAAAATATAGACAAACATAAAAAAACTAATTCATTTTCTCATAATTCACTTTTCAAAAACAATTCAATTTTTGACAAAAAAGCAGACCCTAACTTTTAGAGATTGGGGTGCCTAGCAAAAAACTAAAAATAGCATCACAAATCTATATTTAGGCTTGTTTAAAATATATTTGAAGTTGTTTTTAAAAATATTTTTTGTTCAAAAATTCATTAAAATGATATTTTTATTTTTTTAAAATTATTTTTAACATCATCCCATTAAAATAATTTAAGAACATTAAAAAATTAAATTTAAATTTAAAATAATTATATTTTAGAAATGTCTTGCGAAACACCCCCCTTAATACCTCGAAAATGAGACAAATAAATGATTATCTTGGATCACGAGCCTTGACTGGTGGCTTTCACGTTTTGCAGAGATGAAAACATTAAAGCAGCTGACAAATCAACCTGCCATTAGCCCCCCCTTCTCTCTCTCTCTCTCTCTCTCTCTCTCTCTCTATATATATATATATATATATATATATATATCTGTCTCTCTCTCTATCTTCTCTCTCTCTCTTTCTCTGCCTTTGTCCTTTTCCAGGACTGCAGCAAACTTAGCCCCTTCCGTCCTCGCATGCCTCACAATATCTTCTGACTTTGGCTTCTCACCAGGGAGAGAGATGGATGTAGAAGTCTACAGCAGCGTTGGTGACTGTTTTCGCTTTCTTTCAAAATCGATTTTTAAAAATGTTAAAAAACTGTTATTTTTTTATTTTAAATTAAGTTATTTTATGAAAGTACGTACAACCTGAAATTGACTGCATAATTTTCTTCTGTCAGGACATTCTTTTGAGCTCAAGGTTTATGAGGAAGGAGGGTGCAGATCAATTTAATTAGAGAGGTAGATGGTAAAAATTAACTCATTGAATGTTGTGGAAAATCTGTACTTGACGTGATGATAAAAAAATTGTAATCTGCACAATATGTCTATATTTCAAATTAGGTTGTGCATCCCTTGTAAAAATCTAGAACAGTTGGGATTTTACTTACTAATCTGGACCCACAAAATATCCTTTCTGAAAATAGAGTTTCCTCGCTTCCCAAAAAATGTTATGGAAAATCTTCTATGTTTAACGATCAAGGATTGGCAATAAAAGTCGGAAAAAATTAATAATGTTTTAGCAATGATCAACACTCATTGATGCCTAAAATAATGTTTGGTATATCATCGCAGCAAAACTATTTAGAAACACACAAAAAAATCTCATAAAAAATTAAAATTATACAAAATATGATTTCTACAGCAAAAAAAAACATGTATCAAGTTATAGGTTCTCAAAACATGAAGAATTATGCTATGGTTGTATTCAAAACCAGGGCATAAAGAATAATTTGGTCCATTATTTTATATATATTTTGAAGAGAAAAAAAAAGTTAAAATTTACCAAGTAAATTAACTTAAACACATACACCTTTTTTTCCCCTTTCCTTAAGATCTTCAATGTGTTGAGGGAATGTTGTTATACTCTCTATATAATCGAACGTTAAATTCATATAGCAACAAAAATTTAGATTATAAATATCTTCAGTCATTTTTGCTCAAGCTCTGAAAATAAATTCTCAATGCAGCAGCAGCAACAACACAGCTTCAAAATAATAGATAAATTTTAAGAGAGAAATCTTTTGATCTATGTCTACCAGTAGCCGTAGATGGAGTACACAGACTATTATTTATAGGTAGATTATATACCCCTCTCATTAATTAATTAGTGAATTAATTTTAAAGGAAAAAATTATGATCTTTATGATCATGGGTTTGAATAAACATGAACATGAGTGTGTCATGAGGAGTATAATGGTAATTTTAAATAAATGCCGCTTCATAAAATTGGTTAATATATATATAAAAGCGCGCGCGCGCGCGCACACACACACACATATATATATATATATATATATATATATAAAAGCACACATATATGTATATAAGTTTGAGACTGATAATTCTCTTTTGCTTTCACGATTTCTAATACCATGTGCAACCTTTTGTGCCATTTGTCTTGACATGCTTGCATTTTGTTAGTAACATTTAGGGTTATGATTATTGCATGAACCCTTTTGGGAAAGGCTTCTAGTGCACGGGTTCTCACCTTTTCATGTAAGAGTGAAAGCAATCAATGAAAACAATATTTCACTATTTCTTTTCCTTTTGAGTTTATTAATTTATTATAATCCTATCGCTTCACGTATATTAATTTTTTTCTTTTGCATACATGAATATAAATTGTTGTTGGGAGATTCGGAGAAGAAGGGCACTTGCTGAAACCATCAGGGTAACAAGACCACACCGAACATTCCTAAATTATTAAAATAAATATATAGCCAATTGGGTTAATGTAAAATGTATTATCGAAAATGACATTACAAAAAGAACATTATAAGATATAAGCGTGGAGAATCCATTACTATGTGCATCAGATTTACTAAACCTAATCTAGCTAGGTTTTAATTAAAAAAACAAGGTGGGAGTTAACTGGTTAAAATATTTTATTTCAAGTTCTTTTTTCAAAATAATATTATTTTAATTAATTTAGATTAATTTGGATCAACTCGCTAGATTTATAAATTGCTTAATGTGTTGTGTTTTAATAAATTCAATATGTGCACATGAGGTCTTGGCCTAGCGGGGGAAGGGACTTGTTCCTTTTCTACGCCCGAGTTCAAGCCTCTCCGTGTATGTCTGTCATCCCGCGTTGACTTACCTATCTATTGGGCTTGTAAGGTATTCAGTAGATCCGGAGATTAGCTATAGTATGCGTAAGTTGACTCGGATATCCCGGTTATAAAAATAAATAAATAAATAAATATGTATACAATTACACATTTGTGTGTTCTATTTTTTATTTCTTAAGAAATTGACAGGAACAAAAATTTATACCTAATACCCATAAAATATGTGTGTATCTCTTTACACAAAAAGCATGATGAAAAGAAAAGAAAAATCCAGATGTCGTAACTTGATGCCATTGGCGGCTGATTATCATTAAAATAATTGAAGAAAAGCACTTCCTCGAGGCTTATATCAGAAGTTCTCCAAGGCTTTTCTATCACTGAAATGAAAAACTAGGGTAAATCATTTATCACATGCCTCCTCCTCCTCCTCCTCTTAAAATATAGTTTTTCTTATTTGTTCTAGCCAAGTGTTTTCATGTTTTAGTGGGATAAAATCAATAATATATATATATATATATATATATATATATATATATATATAATTGATGGAAATGGACCTCAGTATTCATAATTTGTAGTAAATGTTGGTATATTAGTGGCAATAATCGTCTAGAGATGCAAGAAGCTACAGACTGAACTTTTTTCTATCCCCTTGTTTTACCTTTTGTTTTTTTTATTCGACCAGTTATTCGAACACTTGCCAAGTTGGGGAGACAAATGGAAGGGGAAAAGGAAAAAGGCAGAAAAGAAGAATCCCTATATATTTTGTAGAACGATGCCTACCCATATGATCTATATATGTAATGCAGCCAAAAACACAGATCATCAATTGATTCCCTTGTACAAGATGATCCTTATATTCAAGATATCATTAATTCTTGTATCAGAAAATGTTCAGACAGTATAGCCTCACAATCTACATCTGTCACTAATTCTGAACTTAGCCTCACTCCCTTGCATGTCGACCACTCGTAGCAGCTTGCCAACTAGTGATTTTCAGAGCCTTCATATTTATGGCATCAATTCAAGTCCATAAACTAGGCCCCCCCGCCTACAATTTGTGAAGAAAAATACTTTTTTTTTTAAAAATGATCCCTTTTGTCTTGTTTACACCTTGATTGCAGAAGAACTCGTTACATTACAAGAACTAAGTCAACTTTTACTATTTCATTAGCCTTTTCTTGAGCTCTTTTCTTCCTTTTTTCTCTCTAATTGTTTGGAATTATGAATATGATTGAGAGACTACAAAGAGTGGAAAAGGATGTAAAGAAAAGTGTTCTTGTGGGAAGGATGTTTGTCCTTTTTTTATCTTTTTTGTTGCTGGTGAAGCCACACTTGTTTAATAGTGGGACTGTAAAGTACATACAGGAGAGAGACCAAAAAAGCTGTTAGATATCATTATCAAAGCTTGTAAAGCAGTGGGTAGGAGTGGTGGATAATTGAGTCATGTCTTTATTATCCATGGCTCTAATTATACACAACAATTCTGATTAACAAGTCTTTAAGAAAAAGAAAAAAGTAGGAGCCAGGAGAGAGAGAGAGAGAGAGAGAGAGAGAGAGAGAGAGAGTTGGGTTTTAGGGAGAGGTAACTAGAGAGATAGATTTTGGGATTTTTGATGCTACTGTTTCATTAGTGTTGTGATGACAAAATATCTTCAATCTCCATTCTGACCATACTCTGCCACCCTTTTCAGAAGCATCAAACTAGCACTCACAGGCCAGATTAGGATTTCGCTCTTCTATTTACTGCTGCCTAATTGTTCTCTCTACCTTCTTCCTTCCCATCTGTACTAAAAGGGCAAGACTTATTTTGTGATTTCAAATTTCATCTTTTCAAGGGAGTATTCGTCCAAATTCTACTTAATCTTGTGTTGTTTTGCTAGCAAAGTCTTGATCTTGCTGGAGAGAAACTCACCCCATTCTAGTCTATTTTTCCTCTGGGATCTTACTCTCACTAGAGATAGAGATAGATGGGGTGGTAATTTACATATTAGAAAGCTTCAAATCAAGCTTTTTTGGGTAGGATTGTTTTCGTTGTGCGGTGTAGATTTTGGGTTTAGTGGTGTTCTTGGGGCATGGAATGGAATCTGAGGAGTGCAATGGCAGGAGCTTTTGGGATCTGCTGCAATAGCAGGAGCATCAGTTTTGTGATCTGTGGAAGCAGGAAGCAACAGCAACAATTTTAGGAGAGAAAAATCTGAAGATTAGGAATCTGGATTTCCAGAGAAATCAGCAGCATCCTCATAATCCCATCCACCAAATCATACAACCAAGACCGGAAGAAGCAGAAGAGCAAAGCTTAGGCACGCAAAGCCTTTCCCAACATCCTCAACTTCTCCATCTCCAAAACCAGCAACAATATGGGGAAGCCATAAATCCCAATCAACCAGAAGTAGTACCTAGCACAGAATCATTGGAATATGCAAAACATAGTCAAAGAATGGGAATGAAGAGCACTGCAGGAGAAATTATTCAGGTCCAAGGTGGCCACATTGTTCGATCCACAGGGCGTAAGGATCGACACAGCAAGGTTTACACAGCCAAAGGTCCTAGGGACCGCAGGGTCAGGTTATCGGCTCATACTGCAATACAATTTTATGATGTTCAAGACCGGCTAGGCTATGATCGACCCAGCAAAGCTGTTGATTGGCTTATCAAGAAGGCAAAGTCGTCAATTGACAAGCTTGCTGAGCTACCACCATGGCAGCCGACAGCTAATAATGCTAATGAGAACTTGGAGGCAAACCAGAATGCTGGATCTAGTGAAATGGCAATTGCAGAGGAACCAGGATCATCCGGCTATACTTTTCAGCTCCACAGGCAATTGGCTGATCATAATCCAAGCAATGATTCATCTTTCCTTGCACCAACTATAGACCCTGATGCCATGAAATCTTTCTTCCCAACAAGTTCCGCAAACTCGTCAATGAACTTCCAAAGCTATCCTACTGTAATTTCAAGATCCACAAACCACACTGAAGATCTTGGCCTGTCCCTTCACTCTTTCCAAGATCAAGGTCTACTTCATGGGCAGTCACAGGCAGACACAACCCATACACCTTCAACTGATCATAATCTTTTTGAAGGTTCAGCTCCAGTAGGGTTTGATCATGCTAATTTTCAAAGAATGGTGGCTTGGAGCAATGATACAAATGCGGAGAATAGAGTTGCTGGGGGATTTACATTCAACCCCCCGCCATTGACACCACACCAAGCAATGCTAGCCCAAGCCCAAGCATTTTCCCAGAGGGGGCCCCTTCAGTCCAGTTTTCCACATTCCATCCGTTCATGGAATGATGTTCATATGGCATCCACGGACCATCATAGAGCACAGGAAATTCATCAATCTTTGATTTTTGGCAGCAGGTTTGTATCTGATGGATTGTCAGGTTTTAGCATTCCATCACGAATTCATGGCGAGGATGAGCAAAATGTTGTATCAGACAGGCCGTCCTCTTCTTCTCCAAATTCTCAGAATTGATCGTAAAGCTTAACACGTACGCTGCTGCTCATGCATGTTCAAGGTACTTGAATTTTATTGACTGAAGAAAATGAGTTTCTTTTCATCATCATTTTTTCCTTCATAGTGAAGTTTTGATAACTTTCGTCAAGAACTTCTTCTATTCACTTATCACCCTTCTTCTCCAGGTTACTATGGAATCAACGAGGGAGAATGATGGTCAAATAGAAAAACAAAGGAGCAGTGATTTCAGTTGAATACTTTGGCCTATGAGAAGAAAACATCTGGTTGGACTCAACATCCCCCCCCAAATATGTTTAATAGATTCTCCAGGCATTTTATATTAATTAAGCTTGCTTATTTATTTATTAAGTGGGCTCTTTTGGCTCAACTCTCGTACTATGTTGACTATTACCTAATCTTGATTTGCTGCTAGACTTGGATTCTCGAGCTATCTCTGCTGCTGTTTTTTGTTATTTCTGAAAAGCCACGATATAATAATCTTGTTGCTCATAAGTACACCACACTAAACACATACTAGATTACTGTAATTTTCATTTGACCCTCACCTTTTCCCTTTTAGGGAATCCATTTCTCTTCCATTTTCTGCTCCACAGTGGAATGCCAGTGCCACAGTTCATAAATAGTTCTTCCCATATTTTATCTTCACTCGAAGGTCGGGAAACATTGCATGACTGAGTTAAAGCTGTTCTGTCTATTTCGTTGCCCCATTTCATACAGGTTAGTATTCTGTTTTTTCCATGTCAAGTCATCTTGTCTGGGTGTCTTGTCGAATAGGACTTGAGCTCGGACAGTTTTTCACGATAACCAAGGTTCATGCAAACTTCTCAGATAGGGTTAGATAGGATTTTCTGAATGTTCCAATTCATTTCCTCTCTTCTCCCCATCATCGCCTCTATAATTCTGCTCTAGAAATTCCATCGCCATTTTCACTGTCCAAAAGCTCAGAAATGAACAAGAATGGCCTGGCTTGGCATGGTAATTGAGCCTCCAATGTGCAGTAGAAGATTATTGTGTTTTTAAAAAGTGGGTCTGCCTGTTTTACCTGTACTGATCAGCAAAGTTTCACGTAGGTAAAAGCAAATATAAGAACATAGCCTAGCCATAACGGCTCGTCAGTCCTTACACTTGCAGGTGGGTCTGCTGTTCTCAGTACTGCAAAGTATCAATACAGAGTTGAAAATTACCACTTCAGGAGTGGTCAAAATAAGTACATTTGAATACTTCAAAGAGCTAGGCATGCACTGTGTATATATTTTTTCCCTTTTTTTTTTCATAGTCCTAGATTAAATAAGTAAAATTATGATTGTTTTAGACGTTTACATGATAAATACGTTCTAAATCGAATCCAAAATTTGCAATACAGATTTCAGATGCTTTTTATCAAGTTGAAGACATGCACCTTAAATGTAGTTTGGTAATATTAAGACGTTCTTGGAGACATGAACTGTATATGTAGTTTGTGTTAGAGAATAATATAAATCATATTATGGGGCCTCACTTATAAGCTTAAGCTTTTAGGTGAGATGGTTCCTTAATATGATATCAGAGCCTTGTTGACCCAGCGGTCACGAGTTCGAATCTCACCACCCCATTTATTTGATAAAAACCAAGCACAAGGTGATGTGGGCTTGTGCAAGTTTCAAGCCCAAAGGGCTTTCACTTGAGGGGGGGTGTTAGAGAATAATATAAATCATATTATGGGGTCTCACTTATAAGCTTAAGGTTTTTAGGTGAGATGGTTCCTTAACAGTTTGGTGATATTCAAGATCCGAATTATGGAACCCTTTTCTCTTCCTTTTGTTTCTGTTTCAGAGATGTTGTGAAAAATCTACTTGATGAATATTGTAAATAAGAAAGAATACAACTCGATAGTATATTTATAACTAGCGAGGAGATTTATTTTTATTATATGCCATATAGTGTTATATAATATGTATTAACAGGAAATCTTAAATAGTTTTAAGAAACCATCTTCACTCTAGAATCTTTCTGTGAACCACAATCTACAATATATTGGTGGTGATTGCCAAGCCTGGGCTGAGCAGCACGACTCATTAAGCTATCTTCTCAACTGATAATATGCTCCCCTTCAAAACTCTCGTATGGCCAAAACTTTAGGTATCCAGTAATCAAGATGGGATAATAGTCCCCAAAGTAACGTCATGTGATGAAAGAGGGGTTGTTGTCTGCATAGCAGATCTCGAGTTCGAGTCAGGACGTGTATCTTTTGTAATAGCATGAGATAACCAGGATTTTACTCGCTCAACTGGACATAAAATATGTTTTTCATGAAATAGGGTTTCCTCGCATAAAAAAAGAGATAATATGTACTCCTTATTTAGCAACTTAGCTAGTACATGTTCTTCCTTTTCTTGTCTTGTGATCTTTTTGTTAAGGAACCATTTAGCCTAAATATTGAAGTCGTTGGGTGAGACTCGGAATATGATTTATATTATTCTTTAATACCCCCTCAAGTGAAAGGCTTTTGGACTTAACTTGCACACAGTCTCATACTAACTTGTACTTGATTTTTATCAAATAGAATGAGGGTGGTGAGATTTGAACTCGTGATTGTCAGGTCAACAAGGCTCTGATACTATGTTAAGAAAGCATCTTACCTAAACACTTAAATTGTTATGTAAGATCTCAAAATATAATTTATATTTTTCTCTTAACATTTTTAAACATTTTTACATGGGAGATTTCTGAACCAGTGTCTCTTAGGAAGATGAGGAAACTCGTACTGGTACTGAGCTACGATCGGCTCATTGACCAGCTACAGAAGCTCGATATGAGCTGGTCATTTGTGTGTGCAGTCTTCACTGGCTTGACACTATCTTGGTAGCGGGATTGATTCGATGACGATCGGGACAGCTTTTTTCTGTTTGATGATCAGACGAGATCACAGAATAGAACACTTGGATTATATCCAGAGAAAAGTATTTATATGTGTTTGAATGAACTAAATAATAAAATTACCTATTTCTTAACCTTAGAAGCTGGGATGCGAGTGGTTTTAAGGGCTTTTTCACAAACAAAAAATTGTTTTCTTTTCTATTTTCAGCTTTGTTTTCCTCTTTTAGTATTATTTTCCCACTTAAAAATTAGAAAATGTGTTCATTTGTTGAAAACCAGGATGAATGTTTTTGCAAGAAAACTAAAAAATATATCAAGAATATTGTAACGGACATATTATTTTTCATAAAAAACAAAAACAAAATTATAATTTACAACGGACATTAATATTTTATATTTGTGATAATCTAATTATAAAATATTAATTTAATTTTATGTAAATTAAAAATTATGATGAGAAAGTTATATTGTTAACTTAAAAGAAAGAAAGTTTTCATATTAGATTTAAAATAAAAATTAAATCTTTGAAACTAACAAAATATAAAAATATAATAAAAATAATAATTTTAATTTGTTAAAAATATAATTTTAATCTGATATTTATTTTTCAAACTCGGTATAAAGAAAACCATGAACAAAAGTTTCAAATTTTTTTTACTCAGCCCATTTTTTTTAGAAAAATCAAAATCTTACACTATTTATAAACAACGTCTCTTGAGCAAAAAATAATAATAATTAAAACTGAATGCATCATTAGGGTTTCAAATAGGGTATGGACTTGGGAGAGCTGGGAGAGGAAATGAATGTGTTGGATCATTGTAGGATAGTGGAGAGGCAGGCTTTTTGAGTTGGGTTAAAATTTTGAGTCTGAACAATTTCTTTTTCAACTGAGGCCTTGTAATAAATTGCAAGGCCTGTAGATAGATGGGCCGAGGAGGTTTAATGAAGCTACAGCCCAGCCCATTACCACCCGCACCAACGACTTATGGCTTCAATGAAAATGAATGACAATTGCTTCGCCTTTGCCAAGTAATTAAAAATTAAACACCTTAATGTAACCAAAAATTAAAAAAATTAAAAAGTCTTTTTCCCTAACATAAATTAGATTCTAATTTGACTTGTGAAGTTGGATTGAGTTTTAAATACAACACTATTTTCTTTTTGGATTTTCTTACTGGATTAAATTTATATATATATTGTACTTCTCCCCTTAAAAATAATAAAAACTAAGATTTAATTAATGCTAATCATTTCTTAAAATTTACTAATATTTATAATTATAAATCTTTCAAAGTTGACCATTTGGTTAACTCCCCAAAAAACAATAATTAATGTTTGCATTATTTTATAAAGAGTTATACCAACATCTAACATGTTACACAACGTAAATCATGGATCCATGACTACGTTCGTATAAAAAAAATCCATGACTACGTTCGTGTAAGAAACTCAAAACATCCCAAAACACATTCACATGCCTATCGTGGTATCCTTTTCAAATGAAATTGGGATTAGCTTTATTTTTATTGTTTATATATGTTCTTTTTAAAAATAATTTTTTTTTGAAAAGAAATATCAAATTAATATTTTTTTAATGATTTTGATGTGTTGATGTTAAATATAAAAAATTAAAAAATATTATTTTGATATATTTAATAGTAAATAAGCAGTTTTGAAGCTCATCTAGCATCATAATCTCTATATATAATTAATTGAAGTTTCTTCTCCTGAGGACTTTTTTTCCCCATTTATATATCAATCAAAATTAGATTCTAATAATTTTAAGAATGCACCCTTTATTAATTCGAATACAATAATCTCTTAATGATGTTAATTTTAATATTTAATTTCAAAAAACTCAATCGAAAGCACACCTTCTAATTGACTTGCGGACCAATCCTTAGGGTTTATCGATTAAAAAATAATAATTCACAGAAAAAATCTCTAAATACATGTTTGAAAGGGTTGTTTGGAGTCTGATTAAAATTGTTTTTTTCATTTAAAAATATATTAAAATGATATTTTTTAAAAATTATTTTTGATATCAGCATATCAAAATAATTTTAAAATATTAAAAAAAATTAATTTAAAATACAAAAATAAAAAAATTCATTTTAAAAAAAAAACTAAATAACCCCTAAGAAATTCTGAAGCTTCTATTTCTATATGTAAGGGCTAGCTGCTATAATTGACCGTACACCAGAAGTACATAATCTTCATTAATCAAACAAGACTTTCCATACCAAAGAAGGGTGGCATATGGGAAAGGGATTCTGGTTGCTTAGATAAGTATTCTCGAGTTTGATTTTTCATGGATTTAATAAAAAAAAATTGAATAAAAAAAAAACTTTATTTTAATGCTAACAAGTCTCGAAGGATTAGTCTTTTGGAATTTCTTGGAAAAAATACATAAATTTACAAGGTAGAAGGATTTAATATTAATTATATGGGAGCAAGGTGTAAATTCAACAATTCTCATTGGAAATTGCCGTTTATTCTACGAGGAATGAGAAACACTACGTACGTGGATGATCATTCAAAGCATGAAGTCGCGTTTGTTGACTCAGGGAACTCCTTGCCTTCTATTTTGGTGCAGACTTAATTAGATATAATAAATAAATCTCCATGTTCCATCCCAATATTTACGCTACTTGTGAAGGAATTATATTAATAAAACTATAACCATTAATAAAATTTCATTTATTTTTCAAGTTTGATGAAATTTTATAAATTGAAGAATTAAAAGATAGTATATATATTTAATAGAGAAAAATAATAAAAATATATATGAATTGATAAAGTATTAAGTAGTTGTGAGTGTTAGTTGAAAATTTAAAAAAAAAAAAAAAAAGAAGTTGGTTTTCAATATAGATATACATATAAATATTTAACTTGATTATTTTTATTTTATATATTATTTTATTTATCTTGGAAGTATATTGTGGTTGTTGCTCTTATAAATGCATCATGTAAATATAATTAACTCATCTAAAATTTAAAAGGAAAAAACTTAAATCATATATAGATCCCAACACGACTCATTTTGGTTATTTAATCTTATATATTACTATTTTTTCTAAACATAATTATATGTATCCACGTAATCTTCTTGATCGAGATAAACTAATCAAGAAGAAAAATTCAACAATCTCCAACGAGGGAGAAAACATGGAAGTCAACAATCAAAGTCAATACCCTTGAAATCGTCTTCGTTCATATATCTTTTTGGAAATTTCCTGGGAAACCCAATTGTCCACGCAATATTCAACAAAGAAAATCAATGAATATGAAATCACCACCATAAAATATTGCTCTCCTGAATCCTGATACGAAAAACGAGCACACATAACCTCCCTCCCCCCTCTATTCTGTCGAGGACACAAGGAGATAGCCAGCCATGGGAGATAATCAGCCTCCCGGTTCTCTCTGGCCATACAACCTACCCAAACCCAGTTGTTGTGATCATACAACGAATTATGATTTAAACAGCAGGATTATGCTCACTGCAATTCTATCCTTATCCTTTGTTGTTGTGGTTGTTATAGTTCTTCATATTTATGCAAGATGTGCCCTAAGGCGCCATCAAGCCCATCGCCGCTCTGTCATGAATAGCCTAGGGATAACCAATGCTAATGTCAGCTCCGGCGAGCCACCCAAGAGGGGGCTTGATCCAATAGTCATAGCCTCGCTGCCCATATTTGTTTACCAGCAGACTGAAGGCCAAGCTGAGGATGATTTGATAGAGTGTGCTGTTTGCTTGAGCATGCTTGAGGATCAGGAGATGGCTAGGAGTTTGCCGAATTGTAAGCACACTTTCCATGCCGAGTGCATCGATAAATGGCTAAGCTCCCATTCTACCTGTCCAATTTGCCGAGCCGAGGCGGAGCCAATGATCCAGCCCGAGCCACGTGAGGGTCCGGCTGGTGGTGCTGCAGCCGCAGCTCCAATGTTGGAGCCTATCATGGCTTCTACATTGGTGTGTGATGAGGGCACGTCATCCTCAGTTGGAGGAAATCAACCATCTCCAAAAGTCATCGGCTCTGGTTCACGGCTGAGCTCGTTCCGGAGGATGCTTAGCCGTGAACGATCATCGAGGAGAATCCAACATGAGGTTCCAGATCAAGAGGGTTTTCAAGATTTAGAGAGACAATGATTTTAGGTAATATACATAATGCGTTTATTAGTTATTCATATCCAGTTCCAGTTGATTTACATTTTTTGGGTTAAAATTTTGATTTTTTTCCGATTAGAATCAGTACATAATCATACAGATGATGAGATCAACTTTCACATGTGTTTAGTTTCCATGGCTTCCATCACTAGATTGATGAGGTGAAGATCATGCGTATGTGCAGAAATGTTACCCATGAATCTATTAATTTGAAGTTTCAGAAGTCTTTTTTTATTGATAATCAAGAAAGAAAAACTAGAGTTCAAAGTAAATTAGTAGTTTTTGAAAAGGGAAAAAATAAATATAAAATTACAGTATTGATTCATGTATCCTAGAGTTCCAAGTTCAGAAGTCTTGTATTGTTGATTTAATTAACGTGTATTTGGGAGGGTTGTTGAGGTTGCTTTTGAAAGTGTTTTTTATTCATAAATATATTAAAATAGTTTTTTTTTTTTTTTAAAAAATTATTTTTGACATCAGCGCATGAAAATGATCTAAAAACATCAAAAAAAATTAATTTAAAACAGAAAATAAAAATATATTTTTTTAATTTTTTCAAAAACACTTTTAAAACACAGTACCAAACACACACTTAATGTTTAATTAACGTGTATTTGAGAGTGTTGTTGAGGTTGTTTTTTAAAGTATTTTTTGTTCATAAATACATTAAAATGATTTTTTTAAATCATTTTTAACATCAGCGCATGAAAATGATCTAAAAACATTAAAAAAATTAATTTAAAGCAAAAAATAAAATAAAAAATCATTTTTTTTCAAAAACATTTCTAAAACGCGGTACCAAACACACCCTTAATGTTAAATTATTTAGACATGCACGCCAGGTAACTATACAACCAAGTCTTATGGTATTAAACATTTATACATTCAATGTGATGTTGTGGACTCATGATGTTTGGTAACCTAAGAAGATGATAAGGTATATTAGGTGCCTGCCATGTGAACCAATCTTTCGTTGACCAAAAAAATTAGCAGCCATGCTTTGACCAGTATGCCTGAAGCAACTTGTTATCTTCAAAATCAAGATTCGATTCCTTTTATATTGATGACCATAAGCAAATAGTATTAGGGAGTTAGTAGAATGAAATCTCTATTCATGATTCCTGTGGGAAATTGTATTCACACCGATGGAAAATTAATAAACGATTGATTAAAAATGGAAGTTGTTAATTAAAAATGGAGTTAGTAGAATGGTCATACTGCTAGCTAGCTATTAAAGATTAGAAGGGTGTTAACTCTAAAAACAAAAGATCGGAAGGGATTTGATTTTTTTTTTAATTAACGTGGGTGTCGGGGTCAGCTTGCGCGTATCTCGACTAATCCTATGATCTCTGAAAATAACGGCCCTGTAAGTCTCAAGTGACCATTATATTAGTAACCACGAAGCTTGAACTGAGATTACAGAAGACAAACCCTTTACTCTTAAACTCTTACCATTGAACCATCTATTAAATCATTTTATCCATATTTGATCTAACGGGTTAGTGGCCAAAACGTCCTTAATTAGTAATTAAAATACTATTTTTCTTTTTTCTTTTTTGAGAATTAGTATTAATTAATAACATTTGGTGGCACATCAAAACCACAGCACAGAGAAATTGGATGCCATGATCCAACTGCCGTTCTTTGAAGACTATTGGAAACAAGTTGTGATGAAATTGTCAAATTCGCAGGGCATTTTTTTTTTAATTTCACACTGCTTACTCGATTGATAGATACAATGAATTGTCATAACTCAAAAGTGTAAACCTACGAAATTTGACTTTAATTTACGTTGTTGCGTGCAAGTCGGATCCTATGAATGACGATTTGAAACTTCATTTCCTTCATGTAGGCTGTTTCAGAGGCGGTTGTGGTTGTTTTTAACAGTACTTTTTATTTAGAAATACATCAAAATGATATTTTTTTTATTTTTTAAAAATCATTTCTGACATCAGCACATCAAAATGATTTAAAAACACCAAAAAAAATTAATTTAAAATCAAAAAAATTCAAATTTTGGGGAAACGACGATACAACCGCCCTCCCAAATAGCCTCGTAGAGATGTCAATTCAAAGCAGCTAGAATTTTATTTCATGGATGATCCTAGCTAGCGAGGCAGGAATTTGTTATTTAATTAAAACCTAAATGGTGTCCACATTAGGAACCTATCACAGCTTTAGCCCCTTAATTTGACTTGATTAACATTCATAATCATTCTTCTCAGCTCTTAAACTAACAAATCAAGGGTGGAGTTGGTTTTGAAGAAAAATTTGGAGCTCCAACGCAACCATCCCCTTTTCTTTAATAAGGTACTGTTTGTTTTTGTGGTTGTACCATCGTTTGCTCAAAATTTGATTTTTTTTCATTTTAAATGAAAACATTTTGGTGTTTTTAAATCATTTTGATGTGCTGATGTCAAAAATAATTTTTAAAAAATAAAAAAAATATCACTTTCATGTATTTCTAAATAAAAAGAACTTTCAAAAGCAACCGCAACCGCACTGCTAAACATGCCCTTAAATGCTTATTTAGGAGTGCGGTTATAGTTGTTTTTAAAATATTTTTTATTTAAAAATATATTAAAATATATTTTTATTTTTTAAAAATTATTTTTTACATATCAAAACAATTTAATTTAAAATAAAAAAATTTAAATTTTTTAAAAGATTTTCGACTAATAAATAACAAGCGTCAAAAGTCAACGTCTAGGTGGTGGCTCTGCACAAATCGTGTAATGGAAGGCCTAGGTCTTCCCTCGTGAGTCCTAGCTAGAAGATGGAAAGTGAGGTGGGGGGAATAAAACAGCCTTGACAGAGGGCAGATGCCGTGGGTCGCAGGGGAAAGGGGGAAAACAAGCTTTTGGATTGATTTCAAACTTTGGTGTTAATTTAATTTAGAGCCTGCTTCAACCACCGTGCCGCAGAAATTCAAAAAAAATTCATTTTAAATAAATATGTTTTGGTGTTTTTAGATCATTTTGATGTGCTAATGTCAAAAATAATTTTAAAAAAATAAAAAAATATTTTTTTGATATATTTCGGCACGAAAAGCACTTTGAAAAGCTACCGCAACAGCTCTCCCAAACATACCCTTAATTTAACTCCTACTTTATCAAATACTTTTAAAACCTTAAGTAATTAAGGTGAGGTTTAAAAATTAATTCAATATTACTCTTGAACACAATTTATCAAGTTGAAATTCTTTGGATTTAAAATTGATATAGCCCTCACATTTTACTTTATATTTAATTTTAGATTAATTAGAGAATGATAGGGTTGGTTAGGTTTTAGGACTAATCTTGTATTATTCTTTAAGATGTATCGATACCAATTATTCAAGAAGGTTCATGGTAACATAGTTTTTAAATCTAGAACATGTTCCAAGACTAGGTAACCAAATTTTGACAGGTCACTGGTTTTTTTTTTAATTTGAGAAAACTTTATCATTTTTTAGATATTATTTGTGGATCCGGATTAAATGAATAAAATCATGGTTGTCAAGATTCTTACAAAGCGAGCATGTCGTAACTCGAACTCGAGATCTGTAAAATTAATTTCAAATGGTTAGATTATTAAATGGATGGTCCAAGCCATCATGATTAATTGTTTCCAATTTATACCCTTATTATAATTTGCTGCTGTTTTTTCCATTATATGCATTCCAAGTTCAACAGTTATTGCTCCACAACGAAAAAACAAATAATACTATTATTAGTATTAGTATTAATATTTGTATACAAAATATATAATAATTGAAAAAACATTATTATTATAATGGTAAATAACCATTATACCCCTTTCTTTATAATAATAAGTTATATTGTTAATTATATTTCCTTCTACGAAAAAAAACCCCTCTATATCGTCATTTTATATATAAAAATATATATATATCATCAAGTAAAAATTCAAAAAACATTATATTTTTTTTCATAATTTTATTGCTAATTGCACAACTATTTTTTAAAAAAAAAAAAAAAACCTCTAATTGCACAATTATTTTTTTAACCAAACACCTTTTGTTTTCTATCCACAGCTATAGTTTCACTATTCCCTCCACCACAATCATAGTTATATGCACAATCCCACCTCTTACACGATATATATTACTTAGATTTGTATGTTTATGCTTGCTGAAATAAAAAAATTTATTGGTAAGAAAATTCTAGAAATGCAAGCGTTTTTTTTTTTAAAAAAAAAAAGGTAAGAAATAGCATGGCTTGGGACACAGAACTGAATAAGGAAAATAAATTAATAGATAATAAAAAATATAAAAATATATAGTAAATGGACCTTTTAAAAAAAAAAATAGAATGGGAACTTGCATAAGAAAAAATACCAAAAAAAAAAAACACGACAAAGCTAAGATTACAACCTTAAATGTGGAAGAACAAAATATAAGGACAATGAAATTGTAAAAACATCAATTTAAGAAATTATCTCAAATAAAACAAATATAAAAAAATAGAGATTAAATTTGAAAAATTAAAAAAAAATATAGAAGGGATGAAATTGAAAATAAATTCTAATTTTACAAATTATTCCAAATAAAACAAACAATAAAAAAATAAGATCAATTCTGGAGAATAAATTGAAGGGTTGCCTTCGAATTTTGATGGGACATACACCATAATAAGAAAAGACAGAAAAAAAAAGACAATAAAGCTTCGGATATAAGTTGAAATGTTTTTTTTTTTTTTTTAATTTCAAGGATATACAATAACTTCTCTTATTATATATTTGTTAATTACAAATATGAACTTCCCTTCCAACATTATATATAAAGTTCGAGACATCATTCATGAAAATAAATTAATAAAAAAAGATACATCGACAAAAACATAACTAAACATCAGAATATTTTTCTTAATTTATCTTCCATTTATTGTTATGGTCTAAGTGCTAGACTAAATCCATGTAATAATCTCTGATTAACTAAACACATCAGTATATTGGGCTACTTCCAATAAGTTTAAAGGAAAAGGTGAGCTGCCAATAAGCAAACTTGAGGAATCAATTACATGTAGATTCCAACCTTCTATTAGGAAGAAGAAGCATTAAATTTCTTTTATTTTCATATATTTAATGAGCAAACCCTAAGAAATGCTCTCTGGGATTTTGAGATTTGGCCTTCTTGGGATTGCCAAGGCTAGAATCCAAATTGTAAAGTGATGTACAGTTCTTGTTCAAGAACATGAACACCACAACAGCTGTAATGTTGAAAATGATGCAAAGGGAATCACCATTTCATTATTATATAACGAAGGTTCTACAAATCTTGAGAGACTTTTAGTTCATTCATGGCCGGGAAGCTTTTTGTCATGGCTGGACCCTCGTTTCGCTGTATGACAGCTTAAAAAGTAGATCACAACAAAAGCAAAACACATTAGCAAAATAGATCAGATACAGAAAAAGATTCAGAGAAATTTTCCACTCATAAAATGAGAATGCAGTGCAGGCAGTAAGAACTGCTTTCTGCACTAAACTTCCCAGCAAAAAAAAGCCTTTGCTTTTGCTTCAACTATTTCTGTTCTCGCTGAATCAAACTCAGGAAACTAATGCCATTGAATTAGCCATGTAAATGTAACGAGCAAATAACCGGTGGTGACTAAAGGCAGAAACAACCATGTGCCGACAACCCTATTGCTGCTGCTCAAATCTGCACTATCTGGTCCCATCTGAATTGTTCCTGTTGGTGATGAAATGCTTCCATTATTCACCGATAAGCTGCATTACAAAATCCACATGTATAAATGTCTGTTCTTAGTAGCAAAATGATTTGAATAAGTAGCAAAATGTTAAACAATACGAGCCAATCAACATGGGTTGTTAAAACTTTTCTCAGCAAATAATCTTGTTTCCCATTATTCACCAAGAGATATTACATTTTCTGTAATTCAATTTAATCATCTCAGTAGAAAAATCCACATGTATAAATGTCTGTTCTTAGTAGCAAAATGATTTGAATAAGTAGCAAAATGTTAAACAATACGAGCCGATCAACATGGGTTGTTAAAACTTTTCTCAGCAAATAATCTTGTTTCCCATTATTCACCAAGAGATATTACATTTTCTGTAATTCAATTTAATCATCTCAGTAGAAAAATCCAGCTCCATAGAAAAACTTCCATGGAGCCGATCAACATGGGTTGTTAAAACTTTTCTCAGCAAATAATCTTGTTTCCCATTATTCACCAAGAGATATTACATTTTAGTCTCAGTAGAAAAATCCAGCTCCATAGGAAGACTTCCATTGAAACAAGCAGAACCTAAACATGGAGCAAGTATCTTAGTCTTGTGTTTAAAAGGAGGTTTCCCAAGAGACATTACATTTTCTGTCATTCAATTTGATCAACTCAGTAGAAAAAATCAGTTCCATAGAATACTTTCCATAGAAACAAACAGAACCTAAACATGGAGCAAGAATCTTAGTCTTGTGTTTAAAAGGAGGTTTCCCAAGAGACATTACATTTTCTGTCATTCAATTTGATCAACTCAGTAGAAAAAATCAGTTCCATAGAATACTTTCCATAGAAACAAACAGAACCTAAACATGAAGCAGGCAACTTAGTCTTGTGTTTAAAAGGAGAACTTGACTTCATAAATGCCATTTATAGATTCTACTTTCCCAAATGCAAAAACAAAATCAAACACAATGATTCCAAATATTCTAGTCCATTACCTGGAAGGAAATTTGCATTTATCAAAACCTGAAACCGAAAAATAAAACATATAATTAACTCATATCCAAATGATTAACATATTAATACATAATCAACTAAAAAGATTCAACATTTCCAAGCTAAAACACTCTAATAAACCCATGTTTAACCCAGAGTTAGCGATGGAATAACAAAAACGTAAAAACTACTACAGCAAATTAATCAAGATTCAAACTTTACGGATCCAAAACCGCAGAAATTAACCAGAAAAAGGAAACAAAACCCAAAATTTCATTTAATATAAAAAAGATAGAAAGTAACTAATTACTTGGATTCAAAGAAGTGAGAGCAGCAGTGTTGCTGAAGGAACAAGCATCATCAGTCAATCCATTCTTCAAGTAATAATCATTAAAAGCCCAAGAAGCTGTTCTCTGAATATCACTAGAATCATAGCACGGCCCTCCTTGTTGTATCGGTCCACAATTAGCCCCACCTGGTCCACATGCCCAATTAATAGCATCTTGCAGTGCCTGATCGGCCGCGTTGTTCTTGGCTACGCACCATAGATCCCTTGGTGCTATACTCTTCTGGGCCCTCGAACACTTTGGCAGTGACAAAGCCACTAGAAGTGGCAATACACACAGAAGAAGAGAGTAGATTTTAGACATGTTTCTGGGCAGAGAAAGTCAGAACTCTAAGTGCATAATTTATAGGTGGTGATTTTGGAGCATATTTAATGAGGGGATTTGAGAGGAAAGGAAAGGGAAACAGTAACTGTTTCGAAGAGGGAATTTCTGAAGAGGAAAATGAAAGGAGAGGATTAAAGTAACTGCTTTGAAGTGGGAATTCGAAGAGAAAAGAATTAAAGTAACCGTTTTGAATTGGGATTTGGAGGGTTTTTATTCAAGTGGAAGATGGAAATGTGACCGTTGGAGGGTTGAGGAGAGATCCAAGAACCACCAGACACAGAGAGAGGGAAGGATGTAGGGATGGCGACAGTGAGTGTTGAGGGGTATCTTTAACGCTGCTGACTGTGATTTTTATTTTATTTTAAAAAAAATATATATATTAAGATAATATTTTTTTTATTTTTAATATTATCGTATGCTTGATTGATATAAAATGAAATTTGGAGTATCAATAAGGATTTAAAGAAAACTGCACATTATAGAAAAATAGAAGTAGGTGGGAAAAAAATCTTAATAATTTAAATTGTTAAATAGTAAATATTATAAAAAGTTAACGATGAACAAGAATGAAAAGATTGAGTTATAAATTGTCAAACATAAAGACTAAATCATAATCATGTTAAAAGCCCAGAGACTAAAGATTAATTTACACTTTTTATTTTATTTACTAGTAAAAGAATTTTTTTATATTAATCTCTTACTGAGAAATAGGGTTAACAGGGATAGTCTTGTGACCTAATAAGAGATAAATTCAAGGATGTTAATTATAAAATCTTTATAGGTCTAAAAACATCTAGATTTCTTTTGTTGCTTGTAGTTAATGAGAATGAAAGAGAAGAAGGCTACAATGGTCATTCGATGCTTTTCAATGGTAAAAAAAAAAAAGTTATGCCACTTCACACTCATATAAGAAAACAAACAACTTCAAGATGATTTTTCATAAATAAGGTCCAAAGATCCCACCAATAAAACATAATTGGAACTTAATTATACCCAGACACTTAGATATTGTAGTTCATCAACAAAACACAAATGGGGTTTTAGTTGGTCCACTTAGTTTGATTTTGTAAGTGGCTTGGTTGGCCATTATCATTACAATAATTGAGTTTAGAATGCCAATATCCAAATACAAACCATAATAATCTTAAATAGTTAGGTTTGAGAGTGTATTAATGATTGTTTTTTAAATTATTTTTTGTTTTAAAATACAATGCAAAAAAAATTATTTTTAACATTAACACATCAAAACGATATAAATATATTAAAACTCCAATCTCCTCTTGGCTTAGCTTAGAAGCAAGGTTGTTAATTTTGTTCCGTTTCGCTTGGAATAGCCGGTACATTTTTTTCCAATTCAAAAAATAGAATAAACCGAAGTAAATTTTATCTCGCTCAAAATCTCATCCTGTTTCAGAAATTCCGCTCAAATTCCACCAAGAACGTTCCAGTTTCGTTCCATCCGTTACGTTGCGGTGAAATAATGTTTGTTTTTTTAAATAATGAATAGTTTTATAATATCAATCATATCTCTCAATTCGACCGTTAAATTGAGATGACATTTCACGAGGAGTATATATATATATATATATCATGTGGCAATATCAGATCAATCAGAAAATATAACGACCTTGTGAGATTGATGATGATATTCTCGTAATATTATATAAGTTCATAATTTTGTTTAGAAAAATTATTTTATTGTGTCTTTTTTTAGATTATTATTTTTTTAATTTGATTATTCAACGAGTTTGTTATGAATTGAACTTTATAATTTGATTTGATTTTCTTTATTTAAGATTATCATGATCTTATAGCACATGTCACATATTTGAAAGGTTAACCTAGGTTGATAAGATTATTGTCGTAATAAAGACAATGATTATAACAATACCTTCAATAATAATCAAAATATTAATTATTTACAATAATGATTATAATAGCAGTTATAATAATTATGACAATTTAAGAATCATGATGATCAAAATGTAATAATAATTGAAATAATTCATTAGTTGATTTTTTTTAAAATGGACTTTCACGACATTTCATGTATGATATTTTAGATTTAATATCATGTAAACAAAAAATATACGAAGTCACAGATAGACAAAACAGGTGGAAAAATAGGGCCAAATTATTTATAATGAAAAAATATATGAGTCACTTGTCATGTTCTTCGATGCACATAGACAATCTACCGATTAAATAATTATCCAAACATTTCAAACAATAGCAATATTCAATTACTTCAATACACAAAACAAATAATCTATTTGAAACATATTTTATCGATGATAATTTAACTAATTAAATTTTTAATTAATCAATTAAAACATATAATAATCAATCAGTTTATTATATTAAAAAAACCAGTACAACACGCAGGCCAGGAAACTCGTACTCTCTAATCGAATATCGACCATCAATTTCTCATATAATATCTTTCTTTCTCTAGAATACTTCTCCATGTTTCTTTCTACAAGTGCTTTTGGTCAAGAAAATGATTAGTGAAGGGTGTTTTTGAATGGTGTTACAGCAGTTGCAAAGACCCTCGAAAATGATTGATCTAAAAAAAGGGTATTTACCTTTTTTATTTTTGAATTTGTTAAACTAAATTATAAGTTTAAAATTAAATTAGCATAATATAATATAAAATTATAAATGAATGAATGAATAAAATAGATCGAAACCTCCGATTCCAAGGGCTGGAGCTTAGTAAACAATCTTAAAGATATTCTAGAGAGACAACTTAAAGTAAGGTTGTGAATTCTGTTTTGGTTGGTAATTCATGTTTTCAATTAAAATGAAATATTTTGGTTTTAGAGTGTTTTGATGTGTTATTTTGGGGTTATATATATATTCAAAAAATTTTTAGTTCAAATCCAAAAATAAAATTATTTAAAATTGTGCAATTTAATCTAAAAAATACACAATAAAATAATTTTTCTGAATAAAATTATGAACATGTATATATTACGAAAATATCATCATCAATCTCGAAAGGTCAATACATTCTCTGATTGCTCTGAAATTTTAACATAATATACATAAATATATCAAGAGACTCCTCATAAAATTTTATCTCAATCTAACGATCGGATTAAGAGATATGATTGATATTGTAAATTTTTTATTATTTAAAAAAAATTACTTGACTGAAATGGAACAGGCAGAACGAAACCAAAATATTTCGGCTAAAACTACACCATTTTATCTTTTTTTTTTTTTAATTTTAACTAATACGAAATGGCGGAAACAAAATGAAATTCACAACACTGACTTAAACTAAGAAATCTAAGCAGCGCAAAAGCAGAAAGAGACACGACAACAAATTAGAGCTGAAATGTGGAATAGAGTGATGAAATGTTATCGAGCAACATGAAACTTGGGGCTGCCTCTTCACTATCATTATGTTGTTCAGGTTGTCTGCTAGTTTGTAGGTAAGGTGCTTGAAAAAATGCCTGGCTGACTTCCTTTCATTTCCTGCATATTTCTTTATGCCCCACTTATCAAATCATTTTTCTTTTGATTATTTCGTTTCTTTTTGCAATCAAACATTCTAACTTATGTTTTTAATTCAATTATTCTTTCTCCTTTCATACTACTCACAATTAATGACCATAGATGTTAACCCAAAAATTGGGGGCAAAACAGGACCCCACTCGTCCTCCGGGTCACGACAGCACGTAGCATCTTCCACATGGAGGTTACTGTGTATGTCGTGCCAATAAGGTAAATATTGATACAATATATATATATATATATACTAGCTATATTGCCCGCGCGTTGCTGCGGGCATTTTTATGTATATAATTTAATATAATTAAATCAATAACGATAAATTTATATGATATAATTAAATAAAAGTTATAGATTAGAAGATAAAATATAAAAAAATTTAAGTACAGTTTATTGCCAAGCATAGATTACATCTTTTAGAATATAAATATTACGTCATGAAAGATAACAAAAGAGCGCGAATTAACATTTTAAAAACCAGAGCAAAATATTTTAATAAGGAAAAAAAAATTAAACATAAAATCATTATTGTGCAAATAATTAAATTATTATTATTATTATTATTATTATTATTATTATTATTATTATTATTATTATTATTATTATTATTATTATTATGTTAGTAATGAAAGGAAAATAAATAAATGAAAGACTAAAAATATCCTAGAAACTTTAACAAAAGATAAGAGAAAAAATAAGAAAAAATAAAAATCATCATTGCTATTACTGTAAAAACAATAAAAATTATCAAATTATCCGGAGGGAAAAAAAATATTAACAAAAAAGTAAGCAAGAAAAAAAATTAAATTATTATTATTATTATTATTAATATTATAATTATAATTATAATTATTATTTTTATTATTATTATTATGCTAATTATGAAAGAAACAAAAATAAATGAAAGACTAAAAATATCCCAGAAACTTTAACAAAAGATAAAAACAAAAAAAAATCATTGTTATTACTGGCAAAAAAAAAATTATCAAATTATCGGGAGGAAAAAAAAAAACAAAAGAGTAAGAGAGAAAAAATATTATTATTATTATTATTATTATTATTATTATTATTATTATTATTATTAATTAATATCAAATAGAAAATTAAAAGAATAAGGACCAAAATGAAAAATAACATATATAAAATTAATTCCAATTGAAGGATAAAATTGGAAAAAATAATAATTGGAGGACCAAAAATTAAATAATGATCAAATGCTGTCATTCTATAAAAAAATTACAAGAAGAGGGACTGAAATCAAACTTTGTATATATTACCAATTGCAAATGGAGGACCAAATTAAAGAAAGCAAAACTTCCGTACCAGAAAAATTGAAGGAATCAACAATAAATCAAAAATTCAAAGTATAAGGACTGAATTAAAAACTGCTATATAATCAATTTTAATTGAAGGGCACAATTGAAAACAATAAAATCTTAATTTAAATAAATCAATAATAACAAAACGAAATCAAAACCTAAGGGACCGAAATTAACTTACCACAAACATGAGGGACCAGAGCTGACTTTGCGTCGGCAGGAGAGAGAAAAGCGACAGCCGACAAAAAAACATCTGTCGCCGCTTACACGGGCATCTATGATTGGAACGCGCCGCGACGACAGACAGAGCACCTGGAGGCGCACCGTATTCACCGGAGGAGGAAAATTTTTGACCGCCGTATGGCACCGCACGCACCGCCTAAAGGGTGCGTTAGCGTTGAGCGCCGCTGTCGCGTCCTGACGACGCGCCAGCCGTTCAGACGGAAATATAATAAAAAAATAGGCTAATTACCAAGGCACCCCTGACCCAACCCAGATCTACAAAAAAACCGAGGAGGAAAGGACGCCCGTGTCCCCGTTTACTGTGCAGTGTTTTGTCGTTACCGAGGGCTTTTTTAGTCTGTGCACTGAAGGTGTGAAAAACCGACGAAACCCCTCGTCCCTGTGCACTATTTTGTCGTTTTCGAGGGTCAGAGACGTCAATACACTGTACAAAAGCGGAAAGTTGAAGAAAAAAAAAGCCAAAAAGCGAAAACACCCCCAGGAAAAAAACACAACACGCCTGATCATCAAGCCCATTTTCGTCACGACACTGCCACAATCCACAGTGAATCCAGAGAGAGGCTATAGTGCAACAGGCCACGCGGTTTATTTGTTTTGTAATATATATATATATATATATATATATATATATATATATATATATATATATATTGAGATGGTGATAAATTGAATTAGTTTGAGTTAACTTATTAAATTCATGACTTAATTTTTAAAAAGCAAATTAAATTTTATTTATCAACTTTCAATAACAAAATATTGTAGAATAAAATAGAAAAAAATCAATTAGAAAAGACTATTAAAAAAAAATGAATTAACCTCTTAAACTCTAAATTTGGATCATAAGATCAAAATAAACTCAAAAAAAAACAAATGAAAAAAGGCAACGAAGCTCCAATTCTAACATATGTTGAAGTTTTAAATCAAGAAAAAAAACTAAAGCTATTAGACCAATATATAACTCAACCAAAACTAAACATAAAACACAATTTTAAAGGAAAGATAGATTAAAAAAGGATGTTAAGAAAGAAAAAAAACCTTTATTGAAAAAAAAAAGCTTTGTAGATGTTGCTTATAAGTGTTTTTTTTTAAATTATTTTATAATTTCTCGAACTTGTAATAAGAACTAAGGTAGTGTTTAAGAAACATTAAAAAAAATTATTTTTAAATTATTTCGATGTACTAATGTTAAAAATAATTCTAAATAAATAAAAAAATATTATTTTAATATATTTTTAAATAAAAATCAACCGTAATTACACTCTCAATTTTTTTAACATGTATTGAAGACCTCCAATAAATTAAATATAAAGAACGTTCTGTAAAATAAGAATCGGAGAGCACTAACGTGAACAAAAAAGAAAACAGCTTGAACATTCAAAGTTTCAAACTATACAATTCCATGCTGTACGGTCATTTGGTTTTCATTTCGAAGATTTAATGGCGTTGTCTGCTATCCGTAGTTTACTCTTATCCTTCCCTGAATCCTGACATATTTTTACCTGCTATTTATTATAGCATCCCATCCTCTTTACTAGTGACAAGCAACCTTGCAGAACTTCTCGACAGCGAACCATCTGGGCTTGTACAATTTGGGTAGTTAGGCAGTGTATAATTAATTCTTGTTTTTTTTTTTTTTTGAATATTTTTCATGAATTTTTAAGTGTTTTTTTATAGTTTTGATTTATTAATACAAAAAACAGATTAGAATAATTGAATCCGGGTTTCTTAGCTATAATATGTTTGATTTGGTTAACATAGAATAATTCGAGAAATCTGAATTCTCCCAACAACATCAATTTTACGCATGAATTAAGGTGTACTAATTACAAGGGTGAACTAATTAAGTTCATGGGCAGAGATTACGAGATGTACGGATGGAAATGATAATCTGGTACGGTACTTGAAACCGTAGTTGTCTGTTCTGTTTCTGTCAAAATAGTTTAAAAAAAAAAGACAAAATGATATTTTTTTTACTTTGATTTAAATTCTGGCATGTTCTGGATTTTTTGGTCAAATACCGGTCGAAATGTTCAGGTTTTGTTCCGTCTGTTCCGTTTCGGGCAAATAGTATTTTTTTTTAATGATAAATAATTTTACAATATCAATCATATCTCTTAATTCGACGGTTAGATTGAGATGAAATTTTATGAGGAGTCTCTTGACATATTTATATATATTATGTTAAAATTTCAGAGCAATTAGAGAATGTAATGACCTTGCGAGATTGAGGATGACATTCTCGTTATATTATACATGTTATTAATTTTGTTCAATTTTTTTTTTATTATGTCTTTTTTAGATTAAATTACACAATTCTAACTAATTTTATTTTTAAATTTAATTTTATTTTTAATCACACACCGAAACGCTCCGAAACATTTCATTTAATTAAAAAAATAAAACATCATCTGAAACAGTAATGACAAACTTGCTTAAAACAGAAATGATATCGACAAACTTGCTTAAAACAGCTTACTGTAACTTTATTACAGGACCAATATGGGCAACATCATAATTATACCTGAAGTTACTTGCACGTAGTATGAGACAGACAGGGAGATCTTAAGACAAATTCCCTTAATTTAAACACACCAGAGCAACAGTCCAATTATGCAAATTATATCTGCATTAATTGTTATTACTATATAGCCTGGATATGTAATCTTCACGCCTGGCAAAATCCATGCTTTCATCATTGATCCAGCCAAACTTCTCAGAGAAAGGGTTAGATAAGGTGTTCGGAGGGTAGTGATCTATACAGTCTTTCCAGACATTTTTATCTTCCAAGTCCTTCATCACCTTCCACACGCAATTGTTGCACTTAAATCCTGCCCCGAGGCTGATCATCAGTATCGTATCACCTTTCTTGAGCAGTTTTTTGGCTTCCATGTAACCTAGAACATACCACAGGCCACCGGACGATGTGTTTCCGAACCGGTGAAGTGCCATTCTAGCCGGTTCGAGATCATGATCGTTGAGTGCTAAACTCTGGCCGACCTCGTCTATAATCGCCCGTCCACCAGGGTGCACACAGAAGTGGTCGATTCCAGACTTGAGATTCAAACCAGGTCCTGAACCCTTAGGAGCTGGCCTCTTCATCATTTTATTTCGATAATGGTTTATTGTATAGTGGAGGATTTCTGACAGTGGCAAAACTTTCGGGAGAAGAACTCGGAGGTTCTTGGCTAAAGCTTTAGCACCAGCCCTTGGCAGATCTCTGGTAAGGCGAAAGCCTTTGTTTCCGATGTCATCTTCCAGCTGGAAACAGCTGCTGTACGCTTCATCGTCGGAGCCGATGTGTGTTCGCACAGAACAAGTCAATTCCAAGAGGGCTTTTTCCTTCCAAACTCCATTATTTGTTAAGAGCATGGAGCAGCCACCAGTTCGAAATAGAATGTTGGAGAGCATCATCGACTTCTCTTTTCCAGAATACCAGTTTGGACCTATGGATTCTGTGCTCACAACAATGGCGAATGAATTCTTGCATGTCTTGAACAGTTGCTTGACTAAATCAACGGCTATTACGCTTGCACTGCAACCCATTCCAGAGAGATTGAACGCCTTGACGTCGTTCCTCATCTTGTATCGGTTTATCACTCGAGCCGTCAGAGAGGGAGCTGGGGAGAACAAGGAGACTGAAGCGACGATAATGCCGATTTCTGACGGAGAAACTCCCGTCTTGGCGAAGAGCTCGTCGAGAGTATCAAAAATGATATCATCCATCTCGGAAAGTGCATCCTGATGAGTTGCAAATTCCTCTCTTCCTTCCATGACATTTCTAGGGCAATAAGTGTCTTCTCCAATGCCAGAACTAACCATGGTTTTTAAAAGAAACCTGTATTCTTCTATTCCCAGACTCTGGTTTCGTACAATAATCTTAGCACAAGATCCAGTGTCAAGCTTTTGATCCTCGGCGGCTTTATGGCACTGATAGCCTAGCATGTAACAACGCTGGTCTCTCTTTTCGTATGCCAACTTACAGAGCTTGGAGATGGCAGAGTATAGCAGTAGCAGACAGAATGCCAAGAACAACTCCATAGCAGACAAAGAAAAGAAAAGAAAAGGATATGGATTGCGTTTCAAGAGATCGATACAGAGATTTTCTTCAATATTTTAAGAAAAGATCTAGTTATAAATCTCAAAATAGTTGAGACATTATGCATACACGTGATTCTTTAACAGTTAATGTTCAACCCCGGACCGACGACAGAGAATAGAGCTTCGATCTACTTGTACTGTTCCAACTCGGCCGAGCTATGAAATGGAGAGGCACCAATAGCTGGGAAGATAAATATATAACATCAACATTAACTTTATTTTTCAAAAACAAAAAAAATATATTCGGTATTTTCTTTTGTCACATGTCATGCCACCTCACAAAGTAATGTACTGGCTATTCGATTCGCCCTTAAGTGACGAGATAAATATTCTTTTAATAAAAAAAAAATATCACAGTATTTTATAGTCTTTTTTTATATAAGAAAATCTCAATTGTATATTTAAAATTTAAAAGTTTATTCTTGCATTCAATTAAATAATTTTTGCGAATTATTTGATTGTGAATAATGTGAATTGTTGCGACCATATCAAAATTTATAATGTAAAATATAGTTTTTTAAGAACTAATAAAATGGATAATATGAATCATGTCTATCTCAACAATGATTAAGATGTTTAGAACCATTAACTATTTAGTTTGACTAAATCACTGTGTCGCAGGATTCAGACCAATCAATAATTCTGCATATTTTATGAGAAAATAATATAAATTATATTTTAAATTATATTTAATAAGTTTTTAGGAAATATAATTTATTAATATAGTATCAAAGTCTTTTTAATCTAATGATTATAAGTTCAAATCTCATTATTTTTATTTTATATTATGAAAAACTAAGCATAAGATAGTGTAAGTTTGTGCAAGATTCAAACTCGAAAATTTTTTATTTGAAAGTATATATTTGAGAATAATACAAATTATATTCTGTAATTTTATTTAATAACTTAAATTTTTAGCTGAGAATATTACTTCACATGAAATATATCTAAAATAATAATGATAAAAATTAAATAGGTTAAAAAACAAGAAAAAAGGTTGCAGTGGGGTTATTGATGCCATCATGCGCAGGGAATTAACTGGGATGTATCCTAATTGTTAAAAAAGCCAAAATTTTCACATTCCACCGTGAGTGTCGTCCTTAAAGAGAGATATCTCTCTCTTTTCTGTAAGGATGCTGACGCTTCTGCCAAGGAGTTGTATGCTTGCACTATATTTTATAATATGATTTATATTATTTTTTAATATAATATTTAAGTTATAAAAATTTAGACTCGAAATTTGTATAAATATATATTACTTTATATTTAATTTTTTTTATCAAATAAAATGAAAATAATAAGATTTGAACTCATTACTATTAGATCAATAAAATTATAATATTATATTAAAAACCAACTCATCTAAAAATTAAGTTTATAAATAAAACTTACATTTAGAAGGGCAGTGGTGCAGTCCTTTTTACCTTCGAGATCTGGTTATTTTCGTCTTAAATTTCCATTAACGACTTCTCTCCTGTACCTCGATGAATCCAGCCACTTGATGGGGAGGAGTGAGTGTTGGTTTTTAAGGGTGTGGAGCCTTCTTGTCATTACAGTGTGCAGTTGGGGTTGGTGGGTTAGTTCATAAATGTTCAGATGACTCAGTTTAGAAGGTGTTTGGTTCCTCTGTGGTTGCCGGTGACTGTGCTTTACCCCTGAAGAGACCGGAAATTGGTTGTCGGCGACTGCTTTATCCCTGAAGAGACCTGAAATTGGTTGTCGGCGACTGCTATGGAAGGGCGATCACCGTAGATGGGCTGATCGTCATCAAGATCTAACCAGAGTATATTGCAAATATCCGATTGCCTATATCAGACCCTGCCAAGATTGTCAAGAGATTGATGCTCGCAAGTTCTTTTTTATGAATTCGTTGAGGTTACTGAGTTTAATTTAGTTGTGCTTTGTGGTATATGATTTTATTTGAGATTCAAAAATCTCATTTTGTAGATTTAAATAATCAAATAAAATCTCAGTTATTTTATTTTATTATATATATTTTGATTTTAACTAGAAATATGTTATATAGATTACAAGATATGACAATTTAGGGTGTTTGAAAAAAAATATTTTTTTATTTTTTTTAAAATTATTTTTTTATATTTTTAAATTATTTTTATATGTAGATGTAAAAAATAATTTTTAAAAATAAAAAATATTATTTTAATATATTTTTAAATAAAAAACTATTTAAAAAACATCCAAAAATTTAACTTTATCTCCTTGTGGGTGACCCACACTTGTTGTTGTGGTCTTGGCCTATTAAATGAAAATAAAACGAAAAAGCTGTTCATAAATAGTGAGTGTCATAAATACCAGCACATGAGTCATCTTTCATATGGCTGTATCCAAGGTAGTCAAAATCGCGAGCCAACTCGCAAACTCGTACGAGTTTGCGAGTTGGCTCAGCAAACCTGGTTGGACCGGTAGAAAAACCAAAACCGGTTAAACTCGGTCTAAATCGGGTTGACTCGTAAAATCGGACCGAATCGGTCCGATTTTACAAGTTCAAGAATTCAGCCTTCGCTTCGCTCTTCGACTCTTCGTTCATTTGAAATTTTCATTTCAATTTTCACAGACACACTCACACACACCCGTTCTCTTTTTCCCCAAACGCAAAAATCCATTTGCCCTAAATTCTCAGCTCGAAATTCTCTTCTCTTCTCAGCACAAAACACCCAAATCATCAGCCCTAAACCCCAAAATCTTCTCTTCTCTTCTCAGCTCAAAACCCCAAAAATCATCAGCTCTCAACTCCTAAATATTCTCTTCTCAGCTCAAAACCCCCAAAATCGTCAGTTCTGAGTTCGGTGGCCTCCTCCCCAGGACCCCAGCTGTTGTTCTCATCCTTCTCGTCGCCATTAAAGGTTAGTGCTTCTCGTCGTTCTCAGTTGCTTGATTTCTGTTTTATCATTTATCAATTTTAAAACAGAACTGACGATTGAAAGAGCTGTGAAAAAATGGATTTAAATCCTGTTCTTGAAGAGGATTGGTTTTGTTCCATGCTTTGTTTAATTTATTATAATCACCCTGGAATCAAGCTGGATTTTCTGTTTGGATTTTTGTTTGGTTTTACGAGATATAGGCATATGATTATGATTGAGGTGGTGATTGAGAGATTTAAACATGTCTATAAACAAAGCTTTGCCAAATTAGGAACACTGTTGACTTTACCTTTTCTCTTGATAAGTCTGCATTGTTTTGGTTTTCATGTGATGGATGTAACAATTAGAGAATGAGTTTACAGTATGGAAAGCTGAAAACTCAGTTAATTTTATGTTTGCTGAGTTTTTGTAGTCATTGTATGTAATTATAAATAGAAATATCCAATTAATTAGTCTAAGATCCATGATGATTTAAATAGATTATCACTCCTTCTGTCTTGTCTGACAGATTGAGGGTATGTTCTTTTTGCCCTGCACTACTTTGCTCGCATGCTGTTAGTCTTCATTAGTCTTCATTGTTCACAATAGCCTTCATTCTTTGTATTTTTAGTATAGGCTCTTTCTGATTAAGAATGAATCTTGTGTTGTTCTTGGAAATTGCTTATTTAATTTGGAGCTGTTGGCATTGAGCTTCTATTGGGATGAGATAAATTGGTGTATTTCAGAAGAGGCACGCCTTGCTCCAAAAAGCTTTTGATTTGATGTTTTCGTGTGTTTCACGAAGAAGTTAGGTTAACATCAAATTGTGGATACCAATTAGGATACTGTGAAGTCATATAATTGTTAGTTGAGCTCCTTGTTGTTTGGCACAGAAAACATCCTACAATTGTTTTCATTTTTTATAAGAATCTTATATTTTATCAATTGTGAATTTTTTTTATAGGTTCATACTAAACGAAGAAATCGTCTACATCAGAAAAAAATGAATGACTTGGTTTTTGTGATGTGTAATTTGAAAATGATTGATAAGGACAAAAAGCAAGTCATTGATTTTGATGACGTTGTAGATGATCTTCCATCTGATGATGAATGGGTGACTGAAAGAGAAGGACACGGTGGTTCATCGAACATTAATTTACTTCAAACTATTGATAGTGCAACACGAAGACAAAATGGAACTGAAGACGATAGTGATGAAGATAATTTTAATGGTGTTGAGATGAGTATTGAAGCCACTGAAGATTATTTTGAAACTTTGCATTCAAGGAGTTTAGAGTTAAATAATGTTGGAGCTCAATCTCGTACTAGCAATATCGTTGTTAGCACCGGTAGTACTAGTAATCTTTTTCATTGTGATGCTATTGATGCAATTCCTGGACATAGTGAGGGAGGGGGGTGAAACTGAAGCTGGTTTTAGTTTACATTGTACGCCAGCTGAAGATTTGTTTTAAATTTGTTAGTTTTTAACTTATGAACTTTTAGGGACATAATTAATTTGTAATGTGTTTTGAAGTTATTTTACATCATGTATGAACCTAAACTAATTAAGTTTTATGTCCATAATTATGCTATTTTGTATTCAGAAATATTTTACAAACGATTTTAGCTGTGATTTTATGATTTTTGTACGGACAAATTCGGGTACAATCTTATGATTTTACGATCTAATCTTACGATCCGATTTTTCAGAGCCCTTTCCGATTCGTGTCAAAATCTCGATTTTGACTACCTTGGCTGTATCGTTCTGTCAAAGGGTTGTCCCTTCATAACTTATATATATATAAAGTACTTGTTACCTGTAGATGCCGAAAGGAGAAATGAGAAATCCCATAAAAAGTAACGCCTATATTACTTTTTAAAGTAAAACTTTTAAAACGGTTAATCGAGAATAATTCAGTACTTTTAAGGACCGATAGGGAGCAATTAGATATTTTAATATTTTAAAAGTCAATGCAATGACTTAATTAATTTTAATTTTTTTTTTGTCAAGCTTGCATCTAGTGTTTTTTTTCATATTTTCAAACTAGTTTTTTTTTTTTTATATATAACTAACAAGATTACTGAGGATGATTTGGTCTTTTACAAATACAATATTATTTAAAAAAAATTGACACATGTCATATATGCGCTAGCAAAAAAGCGACAACTATATCATTCGGGTGTAGGGGTGAGCAAAAAAACCGAACAACCGATTAAACCGAGAAAATCGAGAGAAAAAAACCGAACAAATCGAACCGAAAAAAAAAACCGATTAAACCGAGTACAAAATTTTGAAAAAAAATCCGGTTCGGTTCGGTTTTGTACGGACAGAACTGATTTACCGAACCGAACCGGTTCGGTTCGGTTAACAATGTTAGTATAAATAGAAACTTAAAAAACCCGAATCTACTTCGTCAGTTCGTCTGCCTCTCGCCTCCCCTCCTCTCCTCTGCATCTAAGCCTCTCGCTCGCTTCCTCTACAAAAGCCAAAAGCAATCTCCTTCCCTCTCGCCTCCCCCCTCCCACTGCAAAACTGCACCCTACAGTACAGTATAGCAGCATCTCGCTCGCCTCCTTTGCAAAAACAATCTCCTTCCCTCTCGGCTCTAGCCTCTCGCAACTTAAATCTCACCTCCCTCTCACCTCCCTCTGCAACTAAAATCACCCTCTCACCTCCCTCTGCATACTTCCTCTCGTCTCCAAGGTTTGCTTCCTAGTTTATTCACTTTCTGTTTGTTTCTCGAGATAAAGAAAAACAAACCGCTCTAATTGCTCTACTGACTAAGATTTATGTTTATTTCTGTCCCCTGTACGATTTTTATTTTCTTACTTATTTTTGTTTGTTGAATGCAGGATGTGCCGAAAGCTTTGCTTCCGGTCGCGAACCGTCCGGTTCTTTCTTACGTGTTGGAGCAATTGGAACTCAGTAATCTCAAGGATCTTATAGTGGTATGCTTCTCTCGCTCTCTCTATCTTTTTAATTGTCTAGTGATCTTTTTGCTCGTTCTGTTTTGCTTTCTCGAGTAGTAGTGGTGGTGGAAGAAAATGGAAAGAAGAAAAGAAAACTGAATCTTATAAAGGCTGCTGCTGCTTCTGTTTTCGAATATTCATTCTTAATTTAAATTATTAAAGTGTAATTCCATTGTTAAGATTATAAAGTGAATTAATAGCAAATGTGTAACGATGATGGCTTTTTTTATTTGCCTTTGGAGTTTAGGGTTTCTTTCAAATAGCCCCTTTGTTGTGTTCTTGTATAGGTTGTTGAAGGGGAAGATGCAGCTCTTTGCGTTGGTGGTTGGATATCAAATGCTTTTGTTGATTGTTTACATGTCAAGGTACTTTTTTTTATAACTTTAATCTCTAATGTAATAAAAATAATTGTATTTTGTTGGTCAAATTTGATTGTAATTATTTGTGGTCAGTGCTTGATGGTATGGAGTATGGTGTTTTTTGGTCACTGAAACAACCAAGTAGAAATTTGCAGGAATATTGCTCAGAAATGGTTAGGTTAAACAATTGAGAAACGAGGCTTCACTTCGTGCAAACTGTTTAACTAAATAACAAACTATAATGTGGCCTTGACAAACTAAATAACAAACTTTTCTTATACACTTGTCTTTTTTATTTTATTATTTATTAATCAACTTATTTTCAATCTAACATTTCTATTTTTTTTTTGTAGAATTTGGTGGACAACTAAATCTAGCAACGGATGATAATTAATTCAAACCAGATGTACTTCTTGAAGTTTTTTATGTTATTGTTTCTATTTCTTTATTTTGAAGCCCTTTGAAGGCATTTCTTGTAATTTAAATTTAAATTTGTTCACTTGTGTAGTTTTAATTATTTCGTCTCATGCTAAATTAAACAAAACAAAGGTATTAGAAAGGTTAAAAAAAATTAATAAACATTATATTAACAATTTAATACATTAATATTTTTTAGTAGTTGCCAAAAAATTAAAAATATTTTGGGTTCATATAAGAAAATCAAATTTTCTTTATATTAATTGTAAGCCCATCAGAAAATGCATTATAAAGCCCAACAGAAAGCCCAATAGAAAGCCCAACAGATGGCCCAAAACCTAAATTCGGTTTTTTTAAATTTTTTCATCAAAAAAACCGAACCGAAAGTGGTCGGTTTTTTATATGTTCGGTTCGGTTTCGGTTTGAATTAAAAAAAAATTGGTTTGGTTACTTTTTTTGATAAAAACCGAACCGAACCGAAAATGCTCACCCCTATTCGGGTGTCATATGTTATATCATCTCATGTCCAAATGTTGTTGCCTTTTAAGATAATGTTGAAAGTATTTTGTTATGACCTTCTCATTCGTGTTGCGCGTGTACATGGCAAAGTACTGGTTCAACTCTAGTTAATCATCTTTCTCCTCCTCCTCTTTTGCTCTCTCTTCTCCTTACCAAAATATAAAAGTATCCTTTCATTTTTGCTTTTTATGTCAAATCAAGTCTTCATTATTTTTTATTGTTGTTTATTTTATTTTAAAAAAACAATTCATTGATTTTTTTTTATCAATTGCATCCCTTATCATATGGTTACATTTAATTATTTTTTTATATCAAATTTGATTTCTATTTGTTTGGCTATTGTTTTTTCTTTTCCAAAGTCAATTTCATTTTCAACTTCATCCCTCTGCGTTTGATTTCAAATTTTTATATCAAATTTATTTCTCACTCTTTTTATTACTATTTGTTTGGATTCTTTTGTTGCATCTTTTCCTCTATCAATATTTTGTTGATTTGGAATTTCATTGTGTTATTTTTTAGGGTTTGCTTTCTATGAGATTGGTCAGGTCATAAGTTTTGAAAGTTAACACCAATTGACTTTGTTTTTTTAAGTTATTTTTTTTAAATTATTTTTTTTTCTAATTTCTTCTTTCAATATTTAATTTATTAGGAATTACTCTTTATGTTTTATTTTTTATTTTTATAGGATTATCTCAGTCATTCAATGCTGGATTGTTTAAAGACAAGCTTCATAGTTTAATTCAGACGCTTTCGATGAGCTTCATAAATTTTCTTTACTTTGTGATTTTTTATGAGCTTATTTATTGTCATCATATTTTAATAAAAACATTAGTCGAGCTTATTAAGTTTATTTAAGCTAATGACTTCAGCCTCATATTTTTTAATTTTTTAAAAACATTTGCACTGTAATATTTTTATATTAAAACAATAATTAAACTAACCCACAACATATCATGCAACATATCATGTGCCATATCTAGTTATATACCAACTGTTAATCTTAAGAAAACAACAACCTTGAACAATGAGCTTAAAACCCAAAAGCGGTTCTAAATGTTTCTTGGTCATCTAAGAACTCTTTTGTTTGCCTTTTGCACTCAGTCTTTTCGTTTCTTGTATGGAGCAAGGCTGTTAATTTTGTTCTGTTTCAGCCGAAATGGTCGAAACATCCCATACCAGTTAAACAAAATAATATTATTTGTATCTCGGTTTAAATTTCGGTCTATTTCAGATTTTTCGGTCAAATACCGCCCAAAACATCCCATAATCACCTCATTTATGCCGTTTTGAGTACAAAAAAACCTTTAGCTTACTTTTTAGCCCTTAAGCCAATACACATTCCAAGTGCAATGGATATCACCGACCCAGACCTTAAACCCCGTCCAGGCAAGTGAGTTTCAATGTGGTTTCCTGTTGTATATTTATACACACAACCCTTTATCTTCTTAGTTATCTGTCCGATGTGGGATATTTGAAAAACTAAAGCCCAGCTAAAGCCCCTGCTATTTGTCTCGATGTGGGATAACTTCTCAGCTTATTTTAATTCCTTTGTCCAGCTATCAATAACAAATAGTTTATATATATATATTAAAATTAAAAAATATATAATATAAAAAAATAAAATGTTACAAATTTTATAAAAAAAATTATATTTAATTTTTTTGTTTTTTATATATAATTAATTAATTATACATGAATAGTACAAGTTCAAAACGGCATACAGAAACGCTCCGAAACCAAAACATTCCGTATCAATAGAAAAAACGAAACGTCAACCGAAACGGTATTGACAACCTTAGTCTGGAGAGCTTAGGATTTTTTTTTTAATCTTTATTTTGTTAGATTCATTTACAACTTTGTCAGTTCATTTCATTAATTTTGTATAATTTCTTACTTTATATTTTTACTTTTTGAAAAATGATCAAAAAAGAAAAGGAAAAGAGAATAATAATAATAATAATAATAATAATAATAATAATAATAATAATAATAATAATAATAATAATATAACTAGGAAATAAGCCATATTTTTATTGGGAAAAAACATTGATTGAGATGGTCAACCTAGTTAAGAGTTTATTTAATTATTTTTGTTGCTATAAGAATTAATTGTAATAAACTACAAGATTAAGTTATAATTTACTCACACTACTGCAATTTTTATTTTTATTTATTTTTTAAGCTTGTGCAAAAAGCTCTTGTATTCCTCAACTATCTATAAAGTGTGATTGAAGATAGAGTAAAAAACTTTTGCTCTTTTCCTTTTGAAATTTATATCAAAGCTTAAAGAAGTTATTACTTCAAGAAATGGATGTAATGATTATATAAAAGGTGGTCAAAGTACAAAACTTCTCAATAATTAAATCAAAATAAAAAAATACTTGAAATGATATAAGATAACAAAAGTGTTTTTTTATTAAAAATATATTGAAATAATATTGATTTTAAAAAAAAACAATGTTAATAAATTAAAACTAGTTAAAATTAAAGTTTTCAATTTACGTTTGTATTTGTATTTTTTTTAATTGAAATAGAATATTTTGATTTTGAAGTGTTTCAACATTTCGTTTTAAGGTTGTACTGTTATATATATATATATATTAATTCAACAAAAAAATTTAGTTCAAATCCAAAAATAAAATTATTATAGTATGAAATTTCAAGTGAAATTTCCGGAACAAACCGAGATTCGAAGCGAGATAAAATTTGTTTTGGTTTGTTTTGTTTTTTAATTGAAACGAAATACATCGGTCATTCCAGTCGAAAACAACCTTGTTAAAACCATAAAAATATTAAATTTTCTTATAAAAATAATTTGAAAAGCATGAGGTAATGTAAAAAATAAACACTTAATTGTGCCATTTACTTTAGCTTTAGACTTATGTTGTGATAGTAAGATAACAATTTTGTCTCTCATAGCATAAAAACTTTGTATGGTTGACTGGATAATTTGATTCTATAATTTTTCTTTGAATAGTAAAAATATTAAAAAATACCTTTAGAAACAAAAGAAATAATCTAAGGATGAAATATAGGGCATTTTTGCCTTCTCAACTTAAAATACACGATTAAATTAATGAAATGCTTTTGAGGTAAAATAAATTTATGTCTTTTATCAAGGATTATTTTTATCATTTTAGCTTTATTTTTTTATTTCTAGGTGGGATGTGGGAAATATTTATAGTTTAGTATTTAATAAATTTTTAAATCGTATCAATGCATGAAGGATTGTTGTGTTCTTTGGGCAACACATACAACATCGATTACAACCGATCAACAATTTCCAAAGTGACTTTCAATTTCTCTTGGTAGCCCCTCATTTTTGTCATCTTAGCTTTTGATTTTTTTGTTATTGCTAGTGGGGTTTGAGACAAATTTATAATTTAATATTTAATAAATATTTTACAAAAAGAATATTGGCGCACGTGTTGCATCCATCAATACATGAAAGATTATTGTGGGTTTTACGACATTTTCTGAGGTGAATTTTGATTTCTCTTGGTAGCCCTTCAAGATTGGTTGGTATGTTTCCTTAATAGATCTCTGTTTTGCGTTGACAACTTTTTATCCCTCAGTTTTCATGTTTGACCCTCTAGATTTTCAAATTTACCTCTTAATTTATTTTGCTTTTAGATTTTATCATTGTTTATTTGGTTTCTAATTCTTGTTTTACCACTTTTGTATAGTTATTTCTCAATTTTATCGTTCAATTCTAATTTGTGATGTTTTTTTTTTTTTTTACTTTCATCCTTATTCTTTTAATTTTTGATTTTTTTTCTGAGATTCTCATTAGTTTTCAATTTCATTCATCAATTTAAATTTATATTCTATTATTTTTTTTCAATTTTTTTTCTCATTCTTTTAATTTTTTGTCAAAAAAATCTCTTTTTAATTTCACCATTCAATCAAATGTACCCTTTAATTTATGTATCCCCATTCTTCTCATATTGTTTTTGGATTCGAGAAAACCTCACTCCTCGGAAAACACACTTTATAGATCCAGATAAGCGAGTAAAACCCCGACTGTCCCAGACTTTTACAAGAGATGCACACCCTAACTCAAACTCAAGACTTGATGTGTAGATCTCAAACTTTTTTGTCATCATGTTACGCTTCTTAGAGACCTCATTCTTCTCATTGTTAATTCCTTTATGATTTTTTTTTGTTGGGGATCCTAAACTTATGACATAAGCTATGGGTTTGCGATTTAATTTAGGTTAACTCGTCTTTTATTATTTATATTACATGTTTATCCCGATACCTTTATTACTTTTATCCAATTTTATACTTTCTAAGATTTCTTTTCAAGTTAATCTGAAAAATGTATTTTTTTAAAAAAAAATTATGGAATGCATATTTTTTTTAATTTGATTAAAATAAAAGTAATTATTAGACTTGATCATGACTATAATTTAAATAATTTATTTCTTTATTTTTTGAAATATAGTTGCCTCACTTCTATATTATTTTTTTATAATATGGAATTGCAATGCTCTAATGAACATGCTCACAAGGCGAAATAAAATAAGATAAATTATATAATCAAATTAAAACACATGAAATCTCTAAACCTATATTCTAATAATTAAAAGATATATGGTGCCGCCGGGAAGAAATCATTGACGCCCTCGCACAATGATGATAAAATAATAGTCCTTACTAGGGACTGATGAAATGGAAGGGCCTTTCCAATATATCTTATTATCTAATTTGATAATAAGATGTTTATCTTTTTATTTATATAAGCATACGAATTACTTGAATTTCAAAACTAACATATTGAATAAAAAATCAGAAATGAATTTAATTCCATAAATATAAAGTACAATAATAAATTTATAACAAATTATTTAAAATACATATTAATTTATTATAAAAAAAGATGAACAACTTAATTTTATCACTGTAGTCTTAGATTACATGCACAAAATATATCAAATATCAAAATTCATATTTTATGATACTTATTGGCTTAACAAAGGCATGCTAGACAATTACCTATAATATAAAACGCGTCCCAGTTTTACTGTGCTAATCCACAATAATATTTACTATTTATATATGTTGTCGGGAACCATGAACAATATGTTGAGACAGTCGAGTTGGTAACAGTACCGCAACATTATGGCAGTCTTCCGGAGGGCGTTGGTTCGAATCCCACTCTTAGCATATTTTTATTTTATATCATATTAATATATATTGTCTTAAACTATTAGCGAAATGTTGAGGTAGCCGAAATGGTCCACAGCACGAGCCATTAAGGAAGAGGGAGCGGGTTTGAATCCCCCTTTCAGCATATATTTTTCGTTTATTGCCTTTTTTTGTTTTTTGTTTTTTACGTTTTTTTTTCTCATTATTTTTTTTCATTTTTTATTGGATTTTTATTTTTATTTTCTGGTTATATATTTTTTTGTTTTTTTTCACTTATATATATGTATATATATATATTTTAATTTTGTTTATAATTAGGGTGTCTGGATTAACTTAAACGCACCACGATTAATCTTCGAATTCAATTTTTTTTATAGCTTTTTTTTTTCCTGATTATGTTTTTTTTTTCATTTTTTTTCCATGAAACTTTTTTTATTTTTCTTGGAAATGTGATTGATTTTTTAAAAGAAAAATATTTTTGTTTTGAAATATATTAAAATGATAATTGTTTTTTTTTAATTATTTTTAACATCAGCACATGAAAATAATATAAAAACATTAAAAAATACAATGTGTGGACAATGTTTGTTTTCTGCCCATATTTATACATTTATGCTTTTAGATTATTATTTTTTTGATTCTTTTTTTTTCAGAGTTTTATTTTTATCAAGTCTGTTCTGAAATTTTAATTTAAGTTGGTGGTAATTTTAAAATTAATATTGCTCTTTTTTTCCCTTTTTTCTTTTTTTTGTTTGTGTTTTTTATTATTATTTTTTGGATCAAATAATTTTATGATTTTATTGTTTACACAATAATAATGATAATTTTAGTGATTATTTTTTTTGTTAAAATGTTTTGAATTTTTGAGGTAATTTAATGATTTTAATTATCTGAGCAGTAATATTGATAATAATTTTAACTGTTATAATAATGAAAATGACGATAACATAGAGATGAATTTTCAATTTATGTTTTTATCTTTTTATGAATAGAAAATTAACTACTTATTTTTTATTTGATTATTGCAAGTCTTCTCACAATTTATATTTTATTTTTAAATTGAATTATTAAATGAACTAATCTTAATACAATGAATTTAATAATTCAAATATCCTAATCTTCTTGCTTTTTTAATGATGATGATAATTTTATGTTGGTTATTTATTAAAACCTACTAAACAGATATATTTATATCAATTTAAAATTCATATATTTTATAGAAAACTTGCACTTCACAGTAATTCTGCACATATTTATTATTTTGATTAAATTTATATTATAAAAAAAAAACACACAATTAACATTTTTTTGTATTAAAAAAATATGATACCGCCCGCGACGAGGCGCGGGTCATTGGCTAGTTTAATATAAAATATGGGGGCATTTGATTTATGAAAAATACTTAAATGCCGTGGCATCATAAATTTCCCGTGTTTCAAATTTTATGAGTAACGTAATATCTTAAGTCATTGTTTGACATTCCATTTCAAAAATATTTTTGAATTTTTTTTTAAAAAATTAAATTTTTTTGGTGTTTCTTAATTATTTTCATGTACTTATATCAAAAATAATTTTTAAAAATAAAAAATATCATTTTGATGCATTTCTGAACGAAAAACACTTTCAAAAACATCTTCAACCACACTACCAAGTAGACATTAAGACACATGAAATTCTCATAAATTTGATTCTGTAATCTTGAATATCTTGATAACCCATCATCAATGAATTATATCCTTGAGTAATTTGTGCTTCAATATATATATATATATATATATATATATATATATATATATATATATATATATATATATAATCTTAAGTATATATCTTTAATTTATTAAAAATAAGTTTTATAAAGAACTGTTTGAAAATGCAATAATTTTTATTTTTGAATGCTTTTTTTTAAAAAAAATATTTATCTTAAAAAAATATCATATGTTTTTTCAATGTATTTAATATGTTAATATATAAAAAATAAAATAAGATATAATTTTTATTTTTGAATGCTTTTTTAAAAATGTATTAAAAAATATCATATGTTTTTTTAATGTATTTACTATGTTAATATATAAAAAATAAAATAAGATTTTTTTTTAAAAAAGATTATTTTAATATATATATATAAAATGTTTTAAAGAAACATATTACACTATAATACCAAACAATTCTTAAAAACTACTTGAAATAATTTTTTTATGCTTTGAAATGTAAAACATTAGCATGAAAATATTTTGAATATTAAAACATAAACATCATAGCTATAAATCTATTTCTTTAATTACACTTGAAATATTTAAGAGGCAAATTTCAAATCAAAACATGTTTACACATGTAAAAGTAAAAGCATAGGTGCTATTTTTCAAAATGTTCACATGAGAAGATTTGGAAGGGTATTTAAGAAAATAATATTAGTTTATTTTTAAAAAATATTTAAGTTAGAAAATGTATTAAAATAATATTTTTTTTTATTTTAATATATTAAAATAAACAAAATTCTGTTTTTGAAACAGGCTGCTTGAAATGCAATCCATAAAAATTCAACCTTAATATATGTACTTAGATTATGCCCCAAAACGACCAGTACTGTCTCACAGCACACCCCCCTCCCATGGCCTCGTCTCCTTCTCTCCCTCAAGATCCAAACCCACACTCAAACTCTCTCTCTCACATCCCTAACCCGGATCAAATTCAAGAAACTTTACCTGATGATGATGCTCAATTTCCCAAGATCCTTATCCTAGAAATCCCAAACCCTAACCCGCAAGAAGATGACCCAACAAACCCTAACCCGCAAGAAGATGACCCAACAAACCAAAATCACGACGACTTTGAAGACCTCACCGTTCTCTCTCCCGCCACCGCGGCCGCCTCCCGTCGTGGAAGTGGTGTCCGGAAAGGCAGAAAGGCTAACAAAAAACGACGCGTGCAGGTTAAAAAGTCAGAAAAAAAGCTCGAAACTTTAAGCCAAACCCTAAAACCAATCCCCTTTGTGCCCAACAAAGCCCTAGACTTTGCTTCGCATGAAACCCTCTTGAAAAAGTTGGGTTTGTGGGATTTTGTGCATCTGCAATTTGATACTCTTCTTCGTGCTGATTTGCTTGCTCAATTGATTGCTGGTTATAACCCTGCGATGCGGGGCAGTTATGTTAATGAAGTGAAAATTATGGTGAATCGGGCTGATTTAGGGCGTGCTTTGAAGTTGCCTGTGAAGAAAGATAAGGGGAATGTAGTAGATGGAGCATCTGAGGTGAAGGAGAGTGCGGAGTCAATTGGGTTTATAGAGAAGTTGGTGTCGAATTGGATTTTGTTACATGAGGATACTTGGATGATGCCGCCAGATATTTTGAACTGGATTAAATTGATCAAAGAAGGGAACTTTGAGAAGTTGGATTGGGCTGGTATGGTTTGGTATATGGTGGAGAAAGAGTTAAATGCAGCGCCTAGTTTAGGGAATTGCTATTATGCCTCGCATTTGCAATGCTTGTTAAAATGCCAGAGAGAGGAGCTGTTGAAGGAGGAGAGTGTTAAAATGGAGATTGATACCAAGGAAGGCGAGGAGGAGGAGGAGGGTTTGAAGACGGAGGAGGTGGGTTTGAAGACGGATGGGGTTGTGAAGATGGAAGATAGTGTGAAGAAAGATGATGATGTGAAGATGGATGAGGAGTTTAGAGGTGAATCCTCTGTGTTAGAGGAACATAAAATTGAGTTGAGTCTTGGAGGGATGGATAATTCAGGGAAGGAAGAGGGTGAGAAAGAGGGAGAGGGGAAGGAGAATGTCGGTGATGAGGACGTGATGGGTTTTGAACAGAGGAAAGAGGAAGAAGATCAGGGCCAGTGGGGAAAGAACAGTATGGATGGGCATTTTCTGCAGCCGTGTAGTCTTAATCAAGTTGGGGGAATGGCATGTGAGGAAGAGAGGAAACAGCTGGTTGAGGTAGACGGAGAGGAAGAGGGAAAGGGAGGAGAGGAAGGAGAAGAAGAGGAAGGAGAAGAAGAGGAGACAGAGGAGCAGGCAAGGGAGGAGGAGTTGGAGGAGGAGGAGGAAGAAGAGGATGATGATGATGTTGGCTTTCACATCTCATCCAAAAGGAGTATTTTGGAGGTTGTAAACTCTGAGAATCTTTTAGAGGCAATGGGAGCAGCTCAAGTTCCTTTTAGTTCTGGGGTCCAAATACATGATAATGTATCGCCAGGGGAGTTTCTTGTTTCTAGGGTTGATACAGAGACAATTCCTGGTGATTCTTCGCTTTTTTGTAATGCTGGTGGGAGCAAGAGGGTGATTGACCATCTTGAGAGCGATATGCCTCATCACTCACTTAGTGGTAGTAATAAGAGGATGAGAAGTGATGGACATTGGGATACAAAGCCTTATTCAGACTTTGATATATTTGAGGAGGAGATGCAGCATATGATGGGAAAAGCTAGGATGATGATGGAGCAGAAGGAAGAGTCATGTCAGCAAATAAATATGCATAATCAGGTGTTGTTTAATGAGTTGCAGCAGCGTGATAACTTCATTCAGCAATTGCAGAAGGCCAAGATGGAAGAGCAGCGGAAAAGCCAGTTGGATATTTATAGGCTTGAACGTGAACTATATATGATGGGAGATCTCTTAGAGGGCTATAGAAAGGCTTTGAAGGAGACGCACAAGGCATTTGCTGAGTACAGAGCAAAATGCCAAGTACCTGAAGAACCGATTTACAAGGATACTGGGTCTGGAGGTCTTGTCTTGAGTACCACAGAATTGGAGAAGCAACGCCTGAAGCAAGAGGAAGAAGAAAGGCTAAACCGTTTATTGCTTGAGAAGATGGTCAAGGAATTTGAAGTAGAGTGCATTCTTAAGTTTCAAGGATATGAGGATACCGTTAAGTTACTGGGTGACAAGTTACTGGTTGTTGAGAAGAATTTCTACCTCCTGAAGGAAATGTTTGGAGAGCGAAAGGCATTAGATATGTCAGAATGTGTTGCCTCTGAGGACTGTGTTCCTGCTAAAGAATCTGTTCCAACTGAAGAATGTGTTTCAGCTGAAGAATGTGTCCCAGTTGTAGAAGGTCCTCCTGCTGGAGAATCTGTCCCAGTTGTAGAAGGTGCTCCTGCTGGAGAATGTGTCCCAGTTGTAGAAGGTCCTCCTGCTGAAGAATGTGTCCCAGTTGTAGAAGGTGCTCCTGCTGGAGAATGTGTCCCAGTTGTAGAAGGTCCTCCTGCTGAAGAATGTGTCCCAGTTGTAGAAGGTCCTCCTGCTGAAGAATGTGTCCCAGTTGTAGAAGGTCCTGCTGCTGAAGAATGTGATCCAATGGAAGAATGTGATCCGATGGAAGAATGTGGTGCAACAGAAGGATGATCGCTTGCAAGTCTGTTTGACTTTGTTATGATGCAGGTAAAGAAGATCCCTTTTATGTAAGATAGCTGATGCAGGTTTTGACATTTCACATATGGTAATGTAATATATGTGCTGATATATGCTTTGAAAGTTTGTCAAGTACTTATAAAATTGAGGTTTCATGTCAAATTAGTCCCTGACCTTTTCTTTTCAACTTCAAAATGTGTATGCGTTTTGAGTAATGCTGTGTGGTGATGCGAAAATTATCATTGATATGTTAATTTCATCCTCCGGCGAATGCTTATTGATCACGAGAAACGATAATACAATTGGATTAATCCTTGTGACACAACATTTCATCCTCCCAATGTGAGACAACATAGCTTATGGGGTTGGAGCCTAGAAAAATAGTTACAAATAGAATGCCCATAAGTTGTGAAGCATTGAAGTTATCCCTGTTGATCATCGTAAGTGGATGTTAGCTTATGAGTGCATCCAAAATAGTTTCTTCTTGTCTTTCATGTCTGTTTTCCTTTCGCTTTTATTTCTCACTAGCTTCTTATGTTTCTTATATTTTGTCTTGTTTTCCTTAATTTTTTTAACAGCTTTTTATGTCTTTTCCTAGAAGGTTACAAGCGATCGAGAAATTCTCCTTTTCTTCTATTTATATATGCTGCATAAATCCTCTACAACATGCTGTTTAGCTGCGCTAAAAAAATCCGATTAAACTGAGAAAAAGACAAAACAAACCTTCTCGTTGTGAGAGCATTTGGATTGAACATGTCGAATCTATCGGACTTGAACACATTGTGTCCTTCCTCGAGCTTCGTGTTGTTCTCAAAGCCATTGTTTAATAAGATGCGATCAAGATTCCGATAACGGTTAGTGCAGAAGGCCGAAGAGGAGAAATTAGAAAGTAGATCCAAGGGTAAGCTTGGAATTAAGCAATCAGAGTCAATATTAATCACAACCAAACAATGTACTTTTTTTGGTTTCTTACAGAAAACCTAACCAGATCAATTTTTTTCTGTAATTTTGATTTGATTGTTTTTATAGATAAAAACTGAACCTAACCGAAAATATCAACACGTATGTCAAAACAATCTGAAACTATCCTCTTTTTAAGTGTTTTTTCATGGTCTTGTTTCCTGCATCTGCTGTTTCTGATACGAATGTGCTCGCCATTGCAAAAGCAAAGGCATCATCTCTGTGGCATTTTGAACATCTGTCATCACCTTCTGTTCTTGAAGAGCCCTGTAAACTTTTCAGAAATTTGTCAAAGTACAGTTACAGAGTGAGCAAAAGATGGGGGAAAATGTTACTGCTAGGTGTTTCTCTTCATCGTCTGTTCTCGTTGCAGGGCAGAAACAATCGGTAGAGTGGCACTATTCACGAGGAACAGGAAATGTTTGATCCAGCAACTGTTGATATTGAGAAATCTATATCTTCTGATCTTTTTAGCTTCCTGGGCCTCTTTTGGAATTGCCGGTGGAACAACCACAATTTGCACCCGTTTGGGTAACCATTTCGTTTGCCGTTTGCCATCTGGGATGAAGGTTTAGAGCCGTTATGGTGTTTGGTAACATCCAAACGCCATTTAAAAACATGTGGGGCCCACCAAAAAATTAATCAAAACGCCATTTCGGAGAAGCTGGAATTTGGAGCTTTTCAGATTGCGATCCAGCTTAATTGAAACGGCGATACTAATTTCAAATAGGAAAAATAACCGTTGAAAAAAAAATCCTATTTTATCCTCTCTTCTGCGCCTCCTCCCATCTCCAAAAGCAGGACAAAACAATAAGAAAGAAAAACAAAATATCAACGACAACATCAAGCCAGAAAACAAAGTAGAAAAAAAGATACAAAATTTAGTTACAAATAAGAATCTTACTCTGTGTCTTTCTGTCTCAAGATCCGAAACTGCTCTGGGGACAAAACCAGCTGCTGAGATGGAGTGGGCAGTAGGTTTTGGAGATGAAAAGTTGAAGTGGGTTTTGGTGAAGGAGTTGGGAATAGATTGGAGTGCAGAGACAAATTTGGGAAAAGTGGGTTTGGTGTAGAGAACTGTTTTGGTGGAGGGGGGTGGTGAATCTGTGAGGATGTTAAAGCTCATTTGAGAAAGAGAGTCTCGGAGTGAGTTATAATTTGTTTGGATATTGTTTTAGACCAGTTCCGGTGTTGGGTAATTTTCTTCCTAAGAAAAAATTAAAAAGTGTTGTGAAATGGACTTGGAAGTTGGAACAGGTTATAGATAGGCCTTACCTGTTTTTCTAAAGCGGATGCAAAAATATCTCGGCATTGTTTGAAATTATTTAGAAATATTTCTGAAAAAAAATTTATTTTTATTTTTTATTTTAAATTAATTTTTTAACCACATTTCACAGTTTCAAACAGACTATTAATCTCTATCTCATGAACAAATACAACCACATATCCCATTCTAATATTAAATTCCAAGTAATAAATTGTTTGATAAGAGAATAAAATGAAGTGTCTATTTTACTTGAATTATTCCTTGTAATAAATTGTGATTATTTTTAAATTGATTTTCACAAGTTAAAAATATATATATAAATAAATATGTGTGTATATGTCTATGCCCTTTTAAGTAATTTTACAAGTTAAAAGCAGTTTGTAAAGTTTGGAAACCAAACACCAAAACTCCTTTTTCTTCAACCTTCAACTCAACCACAGTTTTAACCAAACACTTTCCATTTTTAAAAACTCCATTTTAAAAACTCCATTTTCAAAACTCCATTTTTTCAACCACAACCGCAACCGCTACCGCTCTCCCAAACAGGCCCTTTATCTTCTGATCTTTTTTATTTATTATCCACAGGAGGAGCCCCTGAAGAAACAGCAGCGGCGGAACCACCAGCACCAGCAGCGACAACCGAGCTATCAGCCAGGGAAACAACATTTTGCATCACATCTTCAGAAGCAGCTGGAGAAGCAGAACCAGCAACATCAGCCACGGGTACAGCAGATTGACTCTTGACAACACTAAGAAAAGCAGCAAGATCTAGCTACATATGAACTGACAGATTTCTTGAATGAATGAATCTTTCTTCATGATCTTTCCATTAAGTAAGAGTTGCTGTACAATCTTTTTTTTTTTTGTAGGGAATATACACAGCTAAAACTTTTTTTTTTTTTGGATCAATGAAACCTTTCTCTCCAAAAGCGTATTCTCTCTTGAAAAACATATATTATGGATTCAGGTGTACGAGTAAAACCCGGTTCTCCCAGATTTTTACAAGAGATGCACGACCTGACTCGAACTCGATATCTCAAATTTTTCACCATCACGCCAAGTCCTTTGAGAACTACACAGCTAATACACTAACGACTAATATTCTAATATAGGCAGCAAAATATATATATATATATATATATATATATATATATATATAAGATAATACATTGAAACTCATAATCGCAGCCATTAATGCCAATGATTCTCCCATTTGATTCTGCCATTGATATGAACAAGGGTCGGAAAATGAAGTCACAAGCAGGGTTTTCTATGGCATATTTTTCTTATTTCTTACATTAGACGAATTGAATGAACTGCATCCATTTTCTTTATTATCATCAACAAAAAAAATATGCGAGCAAGGTCTCCCTTAACATTTACAGTCTGGAAACCCCAATTGAGAAGATTATTGAGGACATCTTTAAAATATGTATGCCAATTAAAACTTGAAAAAGTATTTCCAAGAAGGATTCATCTTAAGTCATTTTTCGATACATTTAATCTGAATCATCTATCTTCTTTCCTGATCATTTTGTGATACAGAAATACGTAACCATTGCTTGCTCTCTGCTGCAAACAGGGGAGGGGTAGCAAAAGTACCCAGATTCAAGATCTAGACTCTTGCTACTGATGGCTTGAGGGAAGATTGATGTAAAAGCCAGCAAAAACCTGAACTCTTATCCCTATTTATTAACAGAAAATCATTGCTAAGCATTTATAGTTCAAAAGCTCCTGCATTCTTAGTGGTGCCAGAGGTGTATTACATGACTCAACTGGGTCTGTATTCAAGGCTTTAAAGTGAATTTGATTACAAGCCCTATTCTTGAGGTTGAATTATAAAATATATTTTGGGGGTTTAGTTTGGTTTGAGACTATGAATACCAGGATGTGGAGATTAAGTGGAATTTTGGTGTTGCTGTCACTCTCTTAACTTCTGCTACGGTTTCAACTCATCCTCGATACAACATCATTTCCTGCTGTAAAATGAAGATTCATGATCATTGATGTTGTACAATTAAACATATTTACCTTAAATAAAATACAGCTGCTGATGTTCTGGCTACCAGAAGTTATAATCTTGGCTTTGACCTCCATGTCTATAATGAGTCTCTTGACTTCTTTAAAGATATTCTTATTGTGGATGCTAGGGATGTTGTGAGGCTTGTTCTATTATTTTGTAGGCAGTTGTTTTTGGGCTTTTACCCCCCTCTTACAAAAAAAAAAAAATGCTCCTACATGGAAGCCAACAATTACAAATGCTTCATTCAGAATGGAAAATGCTTTTGCCTGAATCTTATTTTTATTTTTCATGTTTGTTAAATTGATGAGAATCTCATAATCATATGATCACACAATCTATAACAAAATAATAATAGATCATAAAAAATTTAAAAGAAATATGATATAATAAAACCTTATCCCAAATTACTTGTAAAATCTCTCACCTTATAAATGCCAATTCTCTAACAAAGTAGATGTAAACTTCGGGATAAATCCATGATCAACACAGCCCAATTTTTATAAATTTTACCATATATACAATTGAAAATAAACATCTGTTTTTATTTTATTTTTTTTAGTAATAATTTGATAAAAAAAACAAAAAAATGACAGAAAAAGAACAGAAATTCTGACATCAAAGTATCGAAAACACCACTCCCCTGACAGCCACCCTTCCTTACACACCCTTAAATCATCATCTTCTACCTTCCTGACATGACTTACAAAAGAATAGACAACATCAAAGATGCAGCCCTCCTCCTAATTTAAAGCAAGAAAATATTATTTTTCTTTCTGTTTTAAAAAATAAAATCAGCAGCTTTTTCTTTTGGGCTCTTTTATATCACAGATGCACATGATTTTCTCTGCTATCCATCCAATCATGTAATCTTGAGTGGTCCCTGTAAGATGTGAACATTGCACGTGAGCGCACAACTTAGCAGCAGCACAGAGAGAGCACCAAGATTTTAGCCCTAGCTCTTCAACATCTTCGTGGCTTTACTTCTTCCAGTGATTTTTTCAAGCATCGTCAAGTGAGCAGTGAACTCTAGCTAGCTTTGCTATCGAACACCGAAATATTCCAAACCCACAAACTTTTGGATCCTTGGGATGTTCCAATATTTTCTTCATTATTTTGTAAGGACTAGTATGATAAAGAATCATATGTCACCCTTTACCATTTTCTTGCTGTCCAATGATAAAGAGAATTCACTTTCACTGTCCCATTTCCTGAAAATCACTGGACAGGACCTAAACTTGAAGTAGCTGCTGTTCTTTATCAGTAGAAGGAGTTGTGGGATCATTTGATGGGGCTGAAGATGCTGATCGTGGTGAATTATTTTCCATCTTGAGGTTTTGTTGATGATACACTTGCCTTAGCCTCTCTATCTCCCTCTTCAACGCTTCTTGATGAGCTGCATTTGTTCCAAATCAGCAAGTTAGATCAATCTGATATTAACCACGCAATGTTATTGTCAATAAACTATCTTACCTAAAAGCCTAAACTGTTAGGTAAAGTCTTAGAATATAATTTATATTATTCTCTAACACATCCCTTCAAGTAAAAACCTTTATATTTGATTTATATTATCAAATAGAATGGGATGGTGAGATGCGAACTTATGATTGTTGGGTCAACAAGATTCTGATACCATATTAAAGAACTATCTCACTTAAAAACTCAAGCTGTTAGGTGAGATTACAAAATATAATTTATATTATTCTTAAACATTGACCACTAAGCTTGATTCCAAATTTCACCATTCAATACATTTGATCATGGCAAACAAGAAAAAAAATTGTAGATGTAGACCAAAGCAATCATATATATTAATTAGTTCCCACCTCAGTTCATCAATTTCGGTCCCCTCCCCCAGAGAAAATAGAGAAAAACTTAAAAAACAAGGATTGATCATGTGTTAAAATTTGATTCCTTCATAATTTATAGAACAAAATGGGATCAATTCACGTGTTATGTATTAAATAATGGAGTTGAATAATATTTGTGGGATAACAAAGAACATGCAGTAACAGTTGCTTTAATTATGAAGTGGATTAGAGCTGCAGAAACCCTACCCCTATAACTTTTCTAGGACTGAAACTCATGCTAGGATTATATATTTCGCGATTCAGATGAGATTAAGAGTTTTATGAGCTTGCCATCTTTGAAGATCTTATCTTGAGCCAGTGCAGCGATTCTTTGCTTAAGAGAACTGTTGTCAACATTTAGAAGCAACCTTCGATGGTCCAGATATGCAACCCTTGGGGACAGGACTGAGACTTCAGCCTTCATTAAGCACAAAATTAGACAAGAAAACATATTATTACATTTCAAACCATGAAAAAACAGCATAATTATGATGTTTTGTAAGAGAATTAGTTAGGGTTCATGGAAAATTACTTACTTGCAATGATTTTACACTACGTTCTAGCTCAGATATGTACTGCAGCTTCCTCACCCGTGATCTTTGAGCAGATTGTCTGTTTGCCAAGATTCTAATAATGCAAATAAATAAATAAGTTAAAACATTATGATCACTCAAATTAAATTAGTGACTAGAATATGATTCTTTCTCATTGCATTTGCAATTCTACGTCCTAAATTAACCATATTTATTATATTTATTATCTAGTATATACATCTAAGACTCAATTACCTAAAATTGGAGTACCAAGAACTATCTTTTGGTAAGAAAACAAACAAATTAACAAGGCTCCACGTCCGTTTTTGTCTCTCCATTATTTTGTCTTTCAAACCACTTATTTTCACAATACATATCGTGTTTTAAAATTATCATATGTAGTTAAAATTAACAAAAATATATTTTTTATTGAAAAAATAATTTAAAGTACTCAAATTAAAAAATAAAATAAAATTTAGAAACTAAGTTCAATTTAACTCGAAATCCAGTTTAGTTTTTGATAATTTAGCCTTCATATAAACTAAATATTTTTTTCAAGCTAAATATACTTGAGTTTCTCTTTCCCATCTTGACATTTTCTTTTCATGTTAAAGATACCTAAACTAACTGACATCCATATAAATGAAACAGCATTTATGGCTTCACATTCTTTCAATAGAAGCTACAAAAATTAAAAAAAGAGAGGTTAAAATTACACAAATTATCATATAATTTGCAAATCAGAAGAAGGGTCAGAACCAATTTCATTTGAGTTTAACCTTTGGCTAATTTAATTAATTTATCCCAATAAAAACTATGCTTCGAAGATTAAAAAAATATAATTGGTTCTATGTGGATGCTTACCTCTTAACTCTCTTGGGATCGATTTTCCGTTCATTAGATGTAGTAGCAGGATCGGTTGCAGCACTTGGTGTCTCCCATTCAGATGGACTTTTCCCTTCATCATTCTCATTCCTCACCTTCTGCCGCTGCTTAGACACTACTGCTATGGCTTCTTTCTCATCTTTAAAGCTGCTGTGATCAGACGGCGAAGAAGGTGTACAGCTAGAATTGGGAGCTGCCACAGCGTCGGAAATATCATCGTTAAACATGGACATAAGCTGTTCATCATCAAACTTGTCAAAATCACTGCTGCTGTTTTGTCCCGACCCTATTCCCGGTGCACCTGTGGCGCGACATTTCTCTAACATCGTCGGTGCTTCTTCCAGGAATGCAATGGAGTCACTCGCCGACCTCCTATGTGTCCCACGTCTCGTCAACGAGAAGTCGAGAAACTCGTCAACCCACGAAGGGTTTGTAACAATGGTGGATGTAGCGGCGTCGGCGGCGATGATATTACCATCATGGGGCGGTGATGTCTCCATAATTCCAATTTTTGGCAATTTTTTATGAGAAAAGTCTGGCCAACTTGGTGTCACGTTTGGTATTTTTGGAGGTAATTGTGCCATTACCGAATGTTATAATGTAACAACAAGAACAACACTAACAATGTGTAACAATCCCAAATGACACAAAAAGATTATAATTCAAGGAAATCAGGAAGAGAAATCTATAAAACAATCTATTACAGAATTATTACATGTAAATATCAAAAACTGGATTGATAATGTAATGCTGGAGAGAGTGTAAGGAAAGAAAGACACAAGAACATGAAGAAGAAGAGCAAGAACACCATCATCATTAGAAGGGAAATCTTTCTTTCTTTCGATCCCATGGCTGCCAATGATAATATTATAAGGAAAATTCTTAAAAATCTTGAAAATGTCCATTCTCTGTCTGAGAGGAGGCATGCAGTGGGGTCACATTGGGGAAGATTGGACAGCTATCAACAGCTGTGAAGAGGTTTTGTCTGAGCGGCAATCCTGCAATGTCGCTAGTTGTTTAATAAATAGAGGAAACAGTGACCACGTGCCCCTAGTGAACGTTCCTTCAGTGGGTAACTTACCTTATAATATTCTCATTATTCATTGCGTGATTTTTAAATTTTTTTATCTATTTATATTTTTTTTAGTTTTTTAAATTCTTTTCATGTGCTATGCCATTAACAATTCTAAAAGAAAAATAATTTAAAAAATAATCTTAATAACACGCTCAACCAGTCATAAACATTTCTATATGTAGCTTATACCATGTCCTTTCTTTGCAACATTATTTGTATTGAAAAAAATATTTTTTATCTTTATAATTGAGTCGATAAAATTTTACTTGAATTTATCAAATTGTAAATTGACACCTGATCTGAATTTTCAATACACAAAACCTATATATAATAATAATAATAATAATAATAATAATAATAATAATTTTTACATATCTCGACTAATCCTATAAGTTCTAAAGTTAACGACTATATAAATTTCTAGTAATCATTATATTAGTAACTAGAAAACTCAAACCTGAGATCACGGGGAAAACAAACTTCTTAGTTCTAATCTCTTACTACTAGGCCACCTATTAGATAGTTGAATTTTTTTTATTTTCTTGATTATATCACAAGTATACAAGAAAAAAGATAAGCCATTGTATAATTATATATCTAATGACACCTTTCACAATTCTTGGTGACTATATATGAAGTAAAACTGCTTGATTGATTTTAGATGCTTAATTCATTTTAGGTTAAAGGTAGTGTTTGGTTTATATAGGTTTTTAGTTATTTCCAGGTGGAAATTTGACTCTTGAAAAGTAAAATATTTGGTTACATGTGCTGTTGAATAAAAAATTATTTAAAAGATGCTAGAAAAAAAAGACTTCACATTACATGTATCATGTATGTACTGAGAAGATTATTTATATTTCTGATGACTTATTCACTGATGGGATTGTCCAAATTCAGCAACAAAATTTAGAATTTTTAATTTAGGGTTTTCAATATAAACAATAGATTGATTGAACATAAACTTAGGAATAATTGGAATAATCTCATGTTGTAATAATTAACAATAAAAATAAAAATAAAAATAAAACAATATAATAAAATATTACTTCACATTTAACATTTCACTATTTATTCACTTTTGATGGCTGCAGCTGAACTAAGCGATGATACGATATTTCTCTAATGGACTAGTGGACAACATGTTGCCTATTAAATTAAAAACAAAGTGTATTCTGCCTAGTTTTTTTTTTTTTTATATAAAAAAAACATAAAAAATAAAAGGTGGTACCTAGCTAGGCCTATAGAACCATGGCACCTAGCCTTCCATTTTTTTATTTCTTATTTTATAATAAAATGATTTTTGATTAATATTATTAAAATAAAATGTTTAAAAATCATTTAATTAGAAAATATGTTTTGCCAAAATAAAACATGAATAGGGAAGAGGGTTTGGCAAAAGAATTTATTTGTTTTCTCAAAAATACCATGATGGTTATACAAGAAATCCATGTTTTCGTTAAAAAAAAAAGTATAAATACAAAAAATTGGCTAAATATTTTTTTTATTTAAAACTAAATAATTTTAATTCATGTAAATATTTATTCTGATTATTGCAAGGTTAAATAAAAATGGTTTCAGAAATCACCACACACCAACTAACAATCATACCACTACTAGTTAGCAAAACAATTGAATGATATATATGGAGTCCATTTAACTATTTATATAAAATAAAATAAAAACAATATATGCTCTTAATCGTCTTTTAACTGTCTTAAAGGGCATGGGCTCGAACGATGAAATGCCGAAAATAATATATATTAAGTCTATGTTGGCCTTGCAAGTTGCAATGAAACCAAAAATTAATACCCTTCACGGCATAGCCACAAGTTCAGCATAGCTATTTCGCAGTATGATTTGAGATTTTTTTTAGAAATATATTAAAATAATATTAAAAATATATGTTCACCATAGCTAAAATACTATTTTTTAGAGATTACTTGTCGCAAGAGACATGTTGTGATAACAAAAAAACTTGTAATCTGTATAACAAGTCTTGAGTTTAAGTCAAAATATACACCTTTTATAAGAATTTAAGACAACCGAGATTTTACTCACTCACCTGATCCCTTAAAATATATTTTCCAGGATGAGGTTTACTAACATAAAAAAAAGAATTTTTTTTACTTGAACAACATATATTGCAAGAGAATAAGATTGAATCTGTGAAGATCAGAATGGTTAACATCATGAAGCCATTTCACACAAGAGAGCTAGTAGCTCAATTGGCAATAGTCAAGTCATAAAAATTCGACTAGAAAGAGAGGACAGACTCGAGAGTACACATTACATCATGAATGCGTGCATGATATATAAAAACTTGAGCACCTCAGTTATACTGAAGAAGTATATAAAGAAGTGGATAAAAATTAGGGCAAATCTTTACGTTCTCCATGTTCTTTGGTAGCTTTTTTTTTGTTTTTTGTGAATTCCATGAAATCATATTCTTTGGAAAGCATACTTTGTGGTCCAGATGAGTAATAAAATTCTGGTTGTCTCAAACTCTTACAAAAAATATATGTCCTGATTCGAACTCAAAACCTACTACGCAGATGTTAAGCCAAGCCATTTGTCATTTATTTGGTAATTGATTCAATGTTTTTTCAACTACTTCCCTTTCAAGGGCAATGCTATACAATTTTCAACAATATCTTTCGTATGATTATCATAATACCTAAGCAAGCCACATGCTGCAAGTAAAAAACAAGGTTAGATTCATAATTGATGCGTGCAGCCACCGAATTACAAAGCCAGGTTCATCTTCTTATCCTTATCATCATGTGGCAGACTCCATAGCTAGAGTAGCGATGTCCCGAAAAGAAACTGGGAGCTGGGGACACAGTGACACTGACTACTCAATGCAACCGTCAACTTACAGCACTGAGAAATTGGTCAAACAAACCCTAGACATGTTCAGATGACATTCAATACCATACGTGAAACATCCTCATCTCGATTTTATTACTCCATCCTCCACAGTTCTCCACATCAATAATGAGATCGAAATCCATCCATGGACACTGAAGTAGAACATAACCTATGAGTTCTACAGCCATTAACCCTCTTTCTTTTTTGTCTGCAAACCATTTCTTAAGAAGATAAAGCTAGCGAATTTCCAACATGTAATGGAGATTTGAGGTCTGATTTATTTGGTAGTTGTAGACATGGTATTAGTGAAAATCTCATGAAGGGTGATATGTCTTGGGTTGATACGATGCTCAACTCAGCGAAGAGATAACATTATCATAATCTAATGAAGCACTTAAATGAAATTAAATGTGTAGTTTGAGAATTGATTTGTAGTTTCCCCATAATTAAAACCCCTCATGGGACAAAGCCCATGAAAAACTAGCCACGAAGCAAAGGAAAGCCCAACCCAGTATCTCATACAAGATTCCACAGCCTCCCTCCCTAGCAGAGCTGATGCCAAAGACAACAACAGAGCAGCCATGGCCACGGAGCTTGAAGAACTAGTGGGCTTTCTTTCCTCTCCTTCCCCACCTGTAAGTTTCACTCTTTTTTTTTTCTTTCATGGGTTATTTTTCCTTTTTCTTGTATTTTTGTTTTAATGTATATTAATTAGTGGAATAATGGTATTTATAGGTGAAGAAGGCAGCTGTTGAAATAGTTCGAGACTTAACTGGATCCGAGGATGGGTTACTGTCTCTTTCCAAGCATGCCAGTACTGTGCTTCCTTCATTATCTCAGCTTCTCAAGGATAAAAAGGTTGCTAATGTCAGTTATCACTTGCAAATCACAAAAAAGTTATATAATTTGTTAATTTTCCTGTATGTCAGCTTTCCTGTTAATAATCTAGTGTTTTTTTGGTAAGGACTTCCTTGAATTGTGTGGTTTGGGTGCAAGTTTTGAGTTTCATTTATAATGCTCTTAGGTGCATTCTCTTACTTGTTGGAAGATGCTAAGTGCAGTCGCAAAAGGGGGACTACATTCATCCCCGCATTACAATGCGTGGCTAGCCTTGCATGTGGGGGAACTGTGCAGATGATTGCACGACTGCAGTTTTGCATTAGTAGGGTTATCATAGGTTTGGGTTTGTTTATTGGCCTTAGAAATGAAGAAGCTTTGGATTGATGTAATTTGATCTAATATTTTTCAGGAGGTTTCTGAACCTGCAGCAGAAGCTCTTATTAATCTTTCACTCAACTTTAATTTAGCTGCAAAGATGGTTGAAATGGGGATGATTAAAACAGCCATGGATGTATTGTATAAACCAGATAGTAGCATTACTCGGTTGCTGGTAATGCTACTAGTTAACCTTACTCAATTGGATTCTGGTATTGTGTCCTTGCTTCAGGTACTTTTTAGATTATATTCCTTGATATTGGAACATATTGATTGTCAACATGTTTCTACGTTGCACTTTCTGGATGTGTGAGTGTGTAATGGATTTGTTTCCCATGATTTACCATATCAAAAATAGTAACAAGAAATGGATGTAATGTCACTTGCTTGTTAGATTGAGGATGAGAAGATGCAAAGGCTATTTGTTATGAAGCTGGTGAGATCATTTTGTAGATCCTCTGACGAAACTAGAGGTTTGTTTTGCTTCTTATCTACTTCAATTTTTTATATGGTTCACAATATGTACCAAATTTAAAATCATATATTCATATGTTATTTTCATATGCTGAAAAGGCTCATTAATCTGGTTGTCTTTCCAGATATATAGTGAAGAAGATGCATCAAAAATGCCTCTTGAGCTTGGCAATGTACTCTCCTTTGAGCGTGAGCCATGGAATGATCCTGAAATTCGTGTTGAAGCATTGGAATCTATATACTTGATCACAGTGCAGGTAAAATTACAGTCATTCTATTTTTCCTTTTCTGCCAGGAAGTGAGATGGTAAGAAATAGCCAAAACAAACTTACGGACCCAATGAATGGCTGCAGGAGGCAGGTCTAAGAGCCTTTTGGTCTGTGAATGGACCATGTATATTACAAGTAGGGTATGAAGACGAGGAAGATCCTCAAGTAATGGAAGCATATGAGCTCGTTGGCTCGTTGGTATGTCGATTCTCCTTAGTGTTCTTTTCACTACAATGTTTTCCTCTATTTGTTTGCTTAGCACTGTATCTGACTCTTCATTTTACAGCTGGTTCATGGCAGTGAGACAGGGGAACCCTCCAGTGAGACATCAAAATGATGGTCCATTTATATATGATCCAAATCAAATTGGCACCAAACGATTGTCGCTGTCAGCTGCCGGAGGAATGAATATTGTACCTGTAAAGTTCATTGAAGAAGAACCATTTTTGGTGATGTAGTCTGTTAGGGAAAAGTTCATAGGGTTTTCAAATATATTATAAACCAGAAAGGGAGAAAACAGCATTACTCTGTTTTGATTTTTACAGAGGTGTCCTGTCTATATTATAGTGTTCTTTCTTAGAAACTGCGGTACTCGAGGCTTGCATTTAGTGTCATGTAAGCATTTTTTAAAACAAATATGTCAACATTGTTTTTAGTCATAATATATACCAAATTTATTTTGCTCGCACAGACTCTTGATGTATGAAGGTGAGGATGATATCTTTGGCTCACCATTTATTAGCTCACAGGGACCATCTCGTGCAGATATTTTTTGTTTTCTTCAAAGTTCAGTGGCAATTCATTGCGGATAAAAGCGAAAAATGGGAAAGTATTCATCAAATCAATATGTGAGATATAATTTCCAGCTTTGTACCCCGAATTTCCACCCATGACGCAGGTGTTGGGGCAATTGATGCCACCACCATGTTCATCACTTCCATCACAGCAATCTACAGATTTGATATTCACAGACGTGAGAAAAAAGCTCCATTTAACTAGATGGAGAAGTAACCTTCATATATTAATGGGTAGATGAACTTAATCCTACTCTATCTTGATAACTTGAATGCAAGCCAGGCCATTTGAGCCGAAACCCATGATTAGCAAGAGAAATCTCATGCCCAAATCGCTAGCTCAAATGTATTCGAAAATGTTTATCAAGGAGGACACATCCTTCCCCCATCACTGCAGCTTCAGCTTCAATATGTCGTAGTTTTTATCAACAATGAAGCATTCAGTGCCAGAAACGAATTAAGTGGACTTGTGTCAAGTTTGTAAAAATCATTTCTTGAATTCCAAAATAAAATATGCAATATCAAGGTGTCGACCATGGTTGTCAAAATCACCGATTTTAGATTGAGAACTGGAACCAACGAAAACAGTTCCACTCCTTTTCTTACCGCAAATTTGATCATTTACACAGGAAGAAAAGATAAACACAGGTGTACTTCCCGCATTCCTGCAATAAAAATTTCCTCTTGGGCGGCTGAAGTTCCTGCAGGACAAATCAAAGTCACAACCGAAACAACTCGGTGAGAAGTAAATTTCATGTAATGCCAACCCATAATCATTAAACAAAACTCGGTGGCTCATGCGTGATTAAGACGGAAGAATCACTCATCCAACTGGGAAAATCTGTATAATCATCTATAAAGTTGAAATAACAAAGATATTGCACTCAGCAAAGTACGAAACTTCACTGCCCAACATGAAAGAGCTTCATAACACGAAGATAATAGGAGTCAGACCATATGTTAGCAGTATTCTCAGGCAATCTCAATGAATTTCCATAAAGAGGGAGTCCAAGAGAAAATATCTCTAGAAATAGCATAGATCCAAGAAAAAAAAATCATGAACTTCGGTTCAAGAAAAATAAGTGATGTTTGAGAGCATATTATCTAAATATAACCAGTAAATGAATCAAAACACTTGGAACACATTTCATGCACGCTGAAACAGCGAATGTAATGGCCAACCAGAGAAATAAATGGTGCTTTATTATAGGCAAGGCTTATGTATAAATACAGTCGATCAGCCCTCGATATTTCTCCAATCCCTGCCTCCTCCTGTCAACACAAGCAGTGCTCATCGGCGCGTCGATCGATCACCATCCGGAACAATGTCGAAAACATTGATGGTTTTCGGGCTCACCGTGATGGTGGTCTGTGCATGTTTTGCCGGTGTGCCCACTGTTGCTGGCACCAATTCTCCCTCTCCTGTGATTGGCTATGGAGCTGTTGGAAAAGGTGGCAATCCCGGATGCAGTCCAAAAAATCCCAAAGCATGTAACCGTGTGCCAGCAAATCCATATCACAGAGGTTGTGAAAAAGAGGAACACTGTCGCAATGGAGGAGGGAGAAAGCTACTTGGAGAAGGCATTCAAGCGAACGCTCCCATCCATTTCGTATAATCCACGGTGCACATTTTGTTCTCCGGTGCATAATTTACTGTATTTTATGGCAACCTCAAACTCGAGCTTGCCTTTTTCTGACAGGATTTCCGGTTACACACCGATATATATAGCCGGCGGTGATTTCTGTACTCTGTTACATATATTGCGAGATGGATATATATCCATGAAATAGAAATCAGGGATTATCAATGGACTTATCAAGCTCATCATGCTTCAAGAATTGCTTTTCATATGTATCATTTTTTCTTTGACTATAGCGTTCATGCAATCCTACTACATGCTTGGATCAGCTTGATTAGTGCATGGAACATAAGCTTTGCTGTCATATTGACCTTATTTATGATTAAGATCTAGCGTCGAAAATAAATCAAAACAAATCGAATTAATCAAGGATGTGAAAACTATTTCTAATGGACTTTAAACAGATATTATACACTAACATATCTTGAACATTCAGATTTTAAAAGAAAATGTGTTTTAACATGGATTTCTTAAACACAAAAATTATTTTGTTGCCTTTGTGGGTTTACAATATGTTTGTAAATTGCCAATATTCCAAAAAAAAAAAACTTTTATTTTTTGAGATTCATATTATTCACTGTTAGTATTTGTTAGAGAATAAAATCTAACAATTCATAACTGTTAGTAAAGTTATCAATTCTATTTGGTTTTTTTTTTTTTTTTTAAATTTGAATGAAATATTATTTTTAATCAAAAGTACTTCTTAAGAACACATTAAAGTAGAAACAATAGAAATAATGTCAAGCACCTCCTAAATAATAAATAAGATTTTTGAATTTTTGGGTCAATGATATTATCCTTCTTGATAGTAAAAAAACAAACATATATAAATATTAATCAATAAGAATTGATTTTCCAGCGAAACTGTTCATTGAAACAATTTTTCTTAATATTAGATTGATTAGAGATTAAGTTTAATAATTTATTCCGGTTTTTTTTTTTTTATAATATTATTCTAATTTCACAAATCAATTTGACCTTGTCGAATTTAAGTTCAATCTGTAATTCGTTCAATTAAATTAAAATAATATTATTTAATAACCCGAGCTTTGTACCATATGTTTAATAACTTTACAATGATATATGTTTATAAGGGAACTGAAAGGGACAGCTTTGTGTGATTGTGACGAACACAAGTGTTTTTTTTTTTTTTTTTTTTAATAAATACGAATTTTGTAATGTGATAAATTAAGTGAAAGATCTATCAAACACACTAACTTGGGGACAAATTCAAAGAATTAAGGCATGTTTGTTTGATCCAACAATAATATTTTTGTCTCACATTGGCTAATTTTGGTGTCTTTTTGCTTCATTTATATATTTATTCTGTGTTTTTGCCTTGTGTAAGGGCTATGAGCTTGATTTCTGCCGAAAAAGAAATTCACACAAACAAATACCACATCAAGTAAATATGAAGAAAATATAGTTTTTTTTTCTTCAAAAAATGCCTTCATGAACACACAAGATTCAGGACCCAAATGTAAGCTTCATTAATCTAATCATTCATTTATATTCTTGGAGTTTTCTATTTTCATTTTTAAAAAAAATATTTAACATTATTCAACTGCAATAATATTTTCAAAGTGCATACCATAATGTGTCCATAATTATGCAATTCTCATGCGAGATGTGGTCGTGGTTGCTTTTGATAGTGTTTTTTGTTTAGAAATATATCAAAATGATATTTTTTTATTTTTTAAAAATTATTTTTGACATCAACACAAAATAATTTAAAAACATAATAAAAAATAATTTAAAATAAAAAAATTATTTTTTTCAAAAATACATTTGAAATACAATGACAAGGATTGGATGAGATTTTTTTATGAATAACTTCAATTTTATAAAAGGAATTTAGTGAGACTATTGATCTATTGCCATTTAAGCGATTCATTCACTATAATTATTAATTAAGCTCCCTTTTTTCTTCAAAATTTGGGGAAAAAAGGATTTTCATGGTAAAACATAATGTAATGTTAAATCACTTTCCTACGCTGAGTACTTTTTTCTTCTTCTTAAACCTCTTGTTTCGAAAAGCTAACCATATGGCCAAGCTTGTTGTAGATTGATATTTTATGTAGCAATATTTTGATGAATTAATGATATTTTTTATTTTTATTTTTGTATCTATTTACCTTGTAAATTACCTTGTAGATTGAAATTACCTTGTAAATTACTTTAACAATAGTTTTTTTTTATAAAAAAAAATACTGATAAAATGGAACATGGTTCAAACCCATTTCTTCATTCCTTCCAAAGCAAAAACCCTCCTACACAGCGCGGTTGTAATCAGAAAACATGAAAATAATCCATGTTTTTAACCATTAAAATATTAAAAAAAAAACAGTACTGTTCTGAATTCCTAATTTATACCTACACACATGTATATTCACTCTTCATATGAAAACAAATATAAGATTGAGATGTATTAATCAGGAAACCTGCCTTCTGTCACGATGGAGAAGGAGCTACGTTATGATGCCTATGGTCCAAGATCTTAACAATGATCCATATTGTTCTGCTCAAGATGAGCTAGCTAGAAGGAACTATGGTCAATCTTCTTCTGATCCTATGAAGAGTGTGCTATCCATCGAACCAAATTCACCTAATTACAGCAGAGACACATATGATATGATATCCCATTAGGAATAATGACGGCAAAGCATTCACAGATATCAATGTAATTTGCATAGAGGGAAATTACCTGGAAGATAGTATTGTTGTTGGTTAAATCCATTGAAGGAATGGTGTTGTGGCAACGGCGGAGGCGGCGGCGGCGATGGAAGAAGAAGAAGAGAACTAGCATTTCTTTCTTGCTTTGATATATCTAGAGTACTTTGCACATAATTCCAATGATAACTGTGCTGGATTGAGTCAAAAATCATTTTCTCATTATCATAACTCGCCATGTTATTGCTAGCTAGTCCTCCTCCAATGCCATTCCCCCTATTATTTGTCCTGTTAACCATCGTTGGAGATTGTTTGCTGTTAAAAACTACGCTCCCATGGTGTTGCCCTAATTGGTTCTGGTTCAGAGATGGGTGCTGAGTTCTGTACGAGTCAAATTCTTCCTGTAATCTCTTAAGCTTCCCATAACAGCCTAGAATCGGGTCATTTTGCCGACAAAGAGCCTCCCAAACCAGCGAGTCCACCGTCTCTTTACGCCGCTCTGTAATGACATCTTTCACCAACTTAACAACATTGCTGACACCAAAAACTTTATGAACAGCTTGAAATTCCAAGGTTTTCTCTGCCGGAAAATACGGGGCCAACGCGCAGTTCTCCGTGCACCTCTTCCGTTGATGCTTGCACGACGCGCACGCCGGATGAGCCAGCATGCGATTGTTAATATTGCTGCTGTTGCTCCCTCTTTGCATCCTTATAAACCCTAATCACCAAAAAAAAACCCATTACATACCGCAGTACTGCACTAATTAATAAAAATATGGAAGGAAATCAACAAACCTTACATATAAAAAGAGGTTTCTTAATTCAGGTGTGAAGTGAAAAGGACATGTTTGTATAAATAATATATACTACACGTTAATTACACAAGAACAAATTAATGGTACGTACTCTTTGTGTAGTGCTCATGTAAAGATGGCTGGCCACCGTAAGAGACACCAAGGGGTGTCGTTTAGAGTTGGTTGATTAGGGTTTAGGTAGCCCATATGAAGATTAAGATATGTAAGTATATATTAAACCTTTCGTAGAGGTATAGTTTTACAATAGGAAATAAATCTAAGCTTATAGTGGTTGGTTGTTTAAGATATTTGTATAGAGTGAGCCTACATGAGATTATATTTCATAAAAGGAAAAAATATTGCTGTATATAAAGATTTATTGCTTAATGATGCCATGTGGCAAGAACCCATTTGTTAACCATCATCATAATCATTGAGATTACCACCTTATCTTCAATCTCTTTCAAGTGGTGGCACAAATATATGACACGCTAATTAAATTAAAAATCTAATGATTTTTTCTTTTTATTTGTGGCCATATGTAAGCTCACGAGTTACTACCATGTAAAGTAATTATATTTGTTCTGATCACAAGTTAGAAAAGTTAATATTTTTTTTATTTTTTTCTTAAAATCAAAACAATGTAGTTTTGGAGAAATGTTTTTTTTTTTTTTAAAAAGAATTTAGACTAAGTTATATTAAATTATTTTTTAATAAAAACTTGAGCCGACTTAGCTGGGTTGGGGAAAATAATAAATTAAAAGCAAACTACTAATTAGCTAAGTTGGATCGTCTAATTAAGGGAGCAATTAATTCTATGACAACAATCTCTTCCAAGATTGGGGATGTGCTGAAGTGTGAGACGGTGTGGCAAAAGGTTAGTTTCTCTATTTTCTTAGTATATATATATATATATATATATATATATATAACTTAGGCCAATAAAAGGTAAGAATATTTAATTCTATGTAATGGGAGATTTTATATCACCAAAAATAGTTATGTTTTTTTTTCTATTTATACTAACTGTGTTTAGTGTCATTTGTCTGTTTTCTATTTTGTCATTTTAAAAAAAGAGAGAGAATCCCTTCAATGAAAAAGAAAAAGAAAACAAAAAGGGAAAGAAATAAACAAAAACTCTTATGGTGCTTAGCTTAGATTCCAGGTCCTCCAGGATGACATTGGGCAATATTCGAGGTATATTTATTCTTGCAATTTTTATTTTATTTTGATTATTAAGTGTTAAGGATTTTTAATGATTATTAAATATATTGTAATTTATTTTCCTTCTTTCTAAGATGAAGATGATAGTTAATGTTGTGGTAGCATAACCCATTAAATAATTATTTTCTTTTCAAATTGAAATTAAAATATTCAGTCATTTGTGTTACACCTAAATTTTGAAAGTTTATTTTATTTTTGTTTTTAGATCATTTTCATGTGCTGATATCAAAAATAATTTTTTTTAAAAAATAATATTATTTTGATGTATTTCTGCAACAAAAAATATTTTTAAAAATAACTTCAATTATACTTCCACATAGACACTTAGTTATTTAAAAGAAAAGGCATCCCTTACCTTTATAATCAACATGACTTCATTTTCTCATCATATACTTGTCTCTCTCACACACACACCTTTTGTCTTAAAATATACGCTAAATAATTTTTTTTAATTTATTTTTCGAAGATCATTATCAATAGTTTAATTCTTTTCTTTTCTTTTCTTTTCTTTTTTCATTAAGAATTAATATAAAATTTAATATTATAGTAATTCACTTCCATTTTTTATTCAAAACAAATGCCACCAAAGAGTATGTTTGGCCCCTACTGAGTAGGTGCCTTTGCTATGGTTAATGTGCTGTGCTGCACTTAATTGTGTCATATAGTGTTGAAACAAAACAATTAAATTGTTAGGTGATACTATGGTATTGCATTTTTGGTAGATTTATTGTTTCTCTGTTTGAATTAAAATAAATATAAAATGTATAATTTATATGACAAGTTCAGTATCTAAATTAAATTAATTAAAAAAATTAATGTTACAATGTCATATTAATGTAGTTTTGCACTTGAATTTCTTACAATTTTAAAAATACTATAAACATTGACTTGTGTACATTTCATTTCAAGAATAGTATATAACAAGATAAAATATTCATTGTTATTTATAAAAAATACTAACAATTATGAACATGTTTAAAAGAAAAAATAAATTATATTCACTATTATTTAAAATAGAATTATATTCTAAAAAAACAAAACTATAAAAATGTTGAAGGGTGGTTAAAAAAATAGGCACACTTGGTATTTTTTAAAAATAGAATGTACATGACATCCATTTAAACAGCACAACTTGTCATCTACTAGGTGATATAAAAAATTAAAGTCCCAAGTCTTTAGACCACCAAAACCAAAATCCCAACTTATTTTAACTCAAAAAACACTCTAAACAAATTATAGAAATTTCAATAATTTTATTTTCAATCCTAAAATATCATTTGATCCACTAAAAACTAAGAATTAAATTAAATAAAAAAGATTAATGGTCTTATCAATTTATGAGTATTTTTATTAAAAAAATAATAATGTATATATTTTTAATATAACACATTCTTCTTTTTGTTTATAAATAATAAAATTAAGTAATTTTATTATATTTTGAATGGGACATTCATAATATGAGTGGTATATTTATTATATAAATTAAAAAAACACCTAATCTCACATTATTATAACTTGACTCATTAATGATATGTACAAAACATTTCTATTTACAGCATTATCTTAATCAATCGATGCTTGTATCACAATTTTTTTTCCACCACACCATGCCAATATTATTAGTTTATCACACGTAAGCTTTGGTACAATGCTAGTGACCAGCCCGTGGTTACACCACCTCGTAAATTTCTCCGCTAATCATGGTGACACCAACGTAAAGCAGGCTTGCTCTTTTGGTTTCAGCCACGTTGACCTTACTATGCATTGATTTCTCCATGCAATTCAACAGAAGTTCTTACACATGAAGAATTCTAGAGATTGACTTGGGTAGCATGGAGTTCTTCATGCCTCCACAAGTCAATTTGCCTTGATTTTCCACTTGGGGTTTTGTAACTTGCTCTAATTCTTACTTTCATGATAATAATTTGTCTAGCTAAGCAACAGGTATTTGTGTTTTTTTCGTAGATTTAATGATTCAATGCAACTCCCTTGTCCAGCACTTAACCACCTAACATTAGCACCAAACACCTCTGTTGTTAGTGTCTTTGGTCTCTGTCCTTCTCCTTAAAGAAACAGAAATCCACCTGTGCAATCATGGTAAAGGCAAAGAAAGTCCAGCTAAAGTTGGGTGCTGCTTGCCTAGTTGCTCGACCTTATTAAATGCCCGCCTTACCCTCCCACCATCCCTATTCAAATTCTAAACCCTCTTATTCTGTCAAAGTTTTATGGATATTTGTGAAAGGAAGGTGAAAGAGACATACTCCTTATAAGCTTTTACTATTTACTTTTCTGTATCGATGGAATAATTAGAGGGTGAAGAAAACAAGGAGATCAAGAAAATGAGCACAGCTAGGTTCATCAAGTGTGTCACTGTTGGGGATGGAGCTGTTGGCAAGACATGCATGCTCATCTCTTACACAAGCAACACTTTCCCTACTGTATGGATCAGTACTGTTATGGTGTCTCAAGGCTCAAGCTTGATTTTTTGTTTTCATGAAAGGAACTGGCATTTGTAATTACAATGTTTTCCTTCACATGTTTCCTGTTGTAATAACCCTTTTGGTTCTGTTAATTTTGATAGGATTATGTGCCTACAGTGTTTGACAACTTCAGTGCTAATGTGGTGGTTGATGGCAGCACAGTGAATCTTGGATTGTGGGATACTGCAGGTTAGTATGCTTGCTTTCTGGGTTTCTGATAGCAGATATTAATCCTAATATAAATCATAATTTAGATTCTCACCTAGTAGTTTAAATTTTTAAATGAGATGATTTCTTAACATGATATTAGGTGAAATGGTTCTTTAATATGATACCAGAACCTTGTTGATCTAACGATTACAAGTTCGAATCTCATCATCCCATTTTATTTGATAAAATCATAAACAAGATAATGTGAGTCTGTGCAAATTTCAAATCCAAAGAGGTTTCACATGATAGAGTGTGTTAGAGAATAATATAAATCACATTCTAGAGCTCCTAACAATTTAAAATTTTAGGTGAGATGGTTCTTTAACAGAAATAAAAGTCTATTAAAATATTATGAGGAACCCTAAAAAAACAGGCATTACTAATTGCGTTGTCTGTGGATTCAGGACAGGAGGACTATAACAGGTTGAGGCCTCTGAGTTATAGAGGTGCAGATGTGTTCTTACTGGCCTTTTCTCTCGTCAGCAAAGCTAGCTACGAGAACATTGCCAAGAAGGTTTGGTTTACTATTTTCGATTCTATTTTACACGTTTAGGTGATTGAGTTTGATCCATCTGAAACTTTTTATAACCATCAAAGCTTGTCTGATTTTGCTTTCTTTTTGTAACAATATTTTGGCCCCAGTGGATTTCTGAACTAAGGCATTATGCCCCGACAGTGCCGATTGTGCTTGTGGGAACCAAACTTGGTAAGATCAATTTTGTTACCTTCTATGTTTTTTTTTCTTTTCATTTCAGGTTGTATTAATATCAGTAGGATGCAACGGACTGACTGCAGATTTACGGAACGATAAGCAATATCTGATAGATCATCCTGGTGCCGCACCAATCACAACTGCTCAGGCAAGCAGCTGATTTTCTTTTGTACACCAATTTGAACAAAATGAGTTTTTCCAATTCATTTCTGAACCCAGCAATTTTCACATTGAGCAGGGGGAGGAGCTAAAGAAGATGATTGGTGCTGCTGTTTACTTAGAGTGCAGCTCCAAGACTCAGCAGGTTTGGCCAATTCTTACAATTTCTTAGGGGAAGGAAAACATTTTTTTCAGTACAAAAAATAGTAATTTTACAGATATTTCATTGCAGAATGAGTTCCAGATGCTGTTAGAATCCTCCTGTTAGCCCTTTTTTGTGTGGATAAAGTACAAACAGCAGACATTTCTCTAGCTAACATCGTATATGAACTATGAATAGAGCCAGCTCTTACTGCACCATAATTGGTGAAAAAACAGAGGAGAAATCTATTATCCATGAACTTAGGATTTTCCCATCACTTGTCTCTTTCTTCTCATCCATCAATTTGGTCTCAAAAATCATTTAGGAATCTGTTTCTTTACTCTCACAGACCCAACAGACTCAATGGTTAGTAGTTAACGCCAATCGTTTGCTTTAAAATTAAACTGGTTAAAAGTTGATATGATCTCCTGCAAAACCGTTTGTTTTAACTTTTTAAAAAATATATTAAAATTCTTTTTATTGATCTAGTTCAACTGGCTAACTTAACGTTGTATGTCTTATCCCCAGAATGTGAAAGGTGTCTTTGATGCTGCAATCAAGGTTGTTTTGCAGCCTCCGAAGCCAAAGAAAAGGAAACAGAAGCGTAGGGCTCCATGTTTGTTTCTCTAAATCAATATTCAGCTATCAGTTTCTTCCATGAGAAATCTTGACGACTCTGCCAAGTCAAAATCCTGTATGACTTGGTAGAATCACGATAGCATTTCTGTTTTCCAATCTCTCTGGGCCTCTAATACTGTTTTTTTTTTTTTTTAATGAAATATGTTCATATGCTTCAGAAGGATTGTGGGGAAACTATGTGGGTAATCTACTATCAGTGTATCAAAACTCTGATTTTTTCATAACCGAAGTATCCAGACCAGTTTAGACGCAATTCTATTATCAATGTGAAGTGCTCCTATCAAACTCAGCAAAGCATGATTTGTTTTTGAAAAAGGAATTTAAATATTAATTTAGAAGGAATTTAAATATTAATTTAGAAGGAATTTATATTTTATATTGAAATAAGCTTTTTGGGGATTTTTTTGAACATTATAAGTAATTTTAGTAAGAAATGGTAGATGCTGAGATCAAAACTATTAGATCTTGAGAGTTATTTTTACAAATTTTATTTATTTTCTGTTATTTAGCTCAGTAGCTCCCCAAAAATCTATATGAAGTTTACAACATGAATTTCTTTTTTGTTTTCACAAAAATCTTGAATGGATTGCTGGATTTTGTAGCCTGTAATGATAATTTTTGTTAAATTTCTCTCTTAACACCTCCATGATTTTGTCCTGTCCTGCTCTGTCCCATAACGCCAACCCCATCTGTTCACCGAACTGTGGTGTTTGTTAATGGGTTTTAAAATTTCATTTGAATTTTTTTTTTAAAAAGTTATTTTAAATAAAATTTTTTTTATTAATTTTAAATCATTTTGATGTGCTAATGTCAAAAATAATTTTAAAAAAATATTATTTTAATATATTTTTAAATGAAAAGTACTTTCAAAATCAACATCAACCACACTTCTAAACAAGCAAAAATAGTAGTGGAAATGCAGTCAGTGCTTGTGTGAGATTGTTATTGCAGTTGTTTTTTAAAGTAATTTTTATTCAAAAATACATCAAAAACATATTTTTTTAAAAAAAAAAATATTTTTGACATCAGCACATGAAAATATAGTGAAAATGCAGTCGGTGATTGAGTGTGATTATGGTTGTTTTTGAAAATGATTTTTGTTTAAAATTGCATCAAAATATTATTTTTTATTTTTTAAAAATTATTTTCAAATTAACACATGAAAATATCTTAAAACATTAAAAGAATTTAATTTAAAAAAAAAATCAATATGTTTTTAAAAACTTTTAATTTACAAGCAGTGACAAACCGTGCATTCAGCTAGTTTTGATTTTTTCACGCTTTATTCATCAGATCTTACCTCCCTTCCAAATTCAACTATTCAAATACGAAAGTAGGTGTTTGCAAGGGAAGTTTAACCTTTTTTTCTTTAAAATGTGTTATTCTAGTATTTTTAAATTACTTTAATGTGATAATATAAAAATAGTTTTTTTAAAAATATAATATTTTAATATATTTTTTATTAAAAAATAACCGAAAAAATTGACAGTTTGATGTTATTCCTCCAAAGTTATTGCGAAAATGACAATGACAGACAATGTTGTCAACATCCCTCTTTGGTGTCAACGTTAAATTCTCATCTTGAAGTGTAAACACTAAGAAAAAGAGATAATTTAGGGCAACTGTAAATTTGCTCGAAGAACTTCAAAATAACTTAAAGAAAATCTAAATAAATAAAGAGATGTTTGACACAAGGTTCTTAATACTGTTCCGGTCACTGTTTTGGTTTTTTTATTGGTACAGAATGTTTCAGTTTCGGAGCATTTCGGCATGCCGTTTTGGGGCTGTACTGTTCATATATAATTAATTATATATATATATATAATTAAAATATTAATTTAACAAGCATAATTAAAATTCAAGATAAATTAACTTTAAATTATACAATATAAACACAAAGTCAAACAAACATAATCTCAAAATTAGAAACAAAATCACAAGTTAATCAAAATAAGGAGGATTTTAAGGCCGGAACGGCACACCCGGAATGTTCCGGCCGGAATTTGACAGGTATTTTCGGAACGGGTCGGAATTAAAACCGAGATGAAAACAACGCCGTTTTGTCTTGGTTTTTTTAATAGCACGGAACGTTCCGACCGGAACGGAACGGTATTGACAACCCTGGTTTGACATTGCGTTTTAAAATGATTTTAAAAAAATTAAAATTTTATTTTATTATTAACTTTAAATTAAAGTTTTTTGGTGTTTTTAAATCATTTTCATTTGCTGATGTGAAAAATAATTTTTTTAAAATAAAAAAATATTATTTTGATATATTTCTAAGCAAAAAATACTCTTAAAAACAAGTATAACTACATTCTGGAACCTTCACTAAATAGAATGAATGAATATAAATATATTAATAATAAAAAAAGAATTTTTTTTCTTCAAAAACAAACCGTTTCTAATACTTAAAAAAAAGGACTTCAGTTCCCGTGATGTATCTAATATGGACCCTACGGTATTTATTTAATGTTAACTAAGCTGCTATGGCAACTTATTTACACAAATAATTATGTTAATTAAATAATAAAATATGGAAATTCAATCATCAATGTTTTATTTTTAAATTTTAAAAGGATGACTTAGTGATTAATAAAATAAGTTTTATTTTTGGATTTTTTGAGTTTAGACTTTGAAGATTTTTTATATGCATCATGACAATATCGAAGCATTTCTTTAACAATTATATGAAGAAAAAAAAAAGTTGGTTTAAGTTAACGTGCATGCTAATTCAATGATCCCTTTTGTAATCAATCGAATAAAAAAACATTTATTTATTTATTTAAACTCCGAATCTCTATGCCTCTCTCTCAAATATAGCACCCTTTACCCATGAGGTCTCGGCAGAGCGGTTAGGCGTGCTCCTGCCACTGCCGAGGTTGGGGGTTCGACCCTCTTCCTCGTCAGTAAAGAACCTCATGGGGAGACCTAGCCACCCCGGTCGAGGGATTAGTCTGGACCGAAGGCCTGGGATACCCTGGTTTAACCAAAAAAAAATAAATATAACACCCTTTTTACATACAAGATATCCCATCCAATGCAAGGTTTATTTCTTTATTATTATTATTTCAAATTATCTTTTTATAAAACCTTAGAAAATCAAATCTAAATAAATCAATATAAATAATATTATATATCTCATAATCTTTGAAGTCACGCTTAAAATATTAATATTATATGTTTTAAGATTATATAATTTTGTTGAAATATCATTAACAATCTATACTAATAAAAAAGTTATGCTTTATAAAATAAAAATTAGTTTAAAAGTAAATATTGAATTATGAGATTGGTTTTATAGTGTTTATAATAAAATAATTATACTTATTAAAAAAAATCAAAATACCGATTTAATTAAACTTTTTATATATTTATTTATTTATTTTATCAGCAGACAGAAGTAAAATCGGATTGAATTTTATCCGAATTGCTTTTGATTCCGGTAATAAAAATTCAATTCAAATAAACCCAAATGGTCTCGAACAAAAATCAAAGAATGTTCACCACTTCAAAATTCAAAACCTCTGCACAGATCCACATATAACCTCACAACTCCCATATAAACACAGTAAGGCCAAACCCTTTATCTCTCAGCATCATTTCCCATATAGCAAAACAGGAAAATTAGCAGAGAAAATGGGTGCTTACAGGACAGATGATGACTATGATTATCTATTCAAGTTAGTGTTGATAGGTGATTCTGGTGTTGGAAAATCCAATCTTTTATCAAGATTTACAAGAAATGAATTCAGTTTGGAATCCAAATCCACTATTGGAGTTGAATTTGCCACTCGTAGTATACATGTTGATGATAAAGTTGTCAAAGCTCAGATTTGGGACACTGCTGGCCAAGAAAGGTCAAACCTTCTTGATCTCTGTATCTCTCTATTTTTCTAAGATGGGTTTCTTCTTGTTTTGTGAAATTTGCATTTGGGTCTATCAGATCTATATGCCTTAAGTGATTGATGCTATAAAGTTTTGTTTTTTCTTAATTTTATGATATGGGTTTTCGATACTTTTTTGCATATTTATGGTGGAAAAGGGGCTTAGTAGATTGCCATTATGGTAGTTGATGGACTTCTTCATCTGTATTTGTCGACATGAATTGAAAATATACTACATGAAAATGCTCCCCTAAGATCCAGTCTCCCATGCCAAAAATGTTAGGAACAGAGATGCCTAAATGTTTATTTGGAGATATAAAATTTTCTTGAGAAAGGATCAAAGCTTGCACCTTTCTTTTCAAAGTGGTTGATGTTTTGATAACAAATGGCTGTTTTTGAGTTGCTTCTAAACTCTGATTTTGATTTGTAAAAGACTGGAGAACAAGAAATATGATAGTACAGTGTTTTCATGTGATCTGTCTTTTTTTATTTTCTATCCTCATTTTGCATCCAGTTCAGGAAATAAAAACATCATTTTGAGAGAGATAGAGCTTGATCCAATTTATTCCTCCTGTATGAATTGTTGTTGGCACATATAGAAAGAAGGAGAGAAAGAAAAATGCTTGCATTGTGCTTTGATTAATGTTTCACGTAATTTTGCAGAATGTGATAGCTTTGTGTGATCATTAGACCTTTTCTCTCACCAGTGTCTAGAATATAACCACGTTTTCTATGGTTACCTTTTCTTTTTTTGTTGAACAAAAATACATTCAAGCATGATATCTTTTGTTGAAACATGATTATTTCCAATCCTTGTATCATAAGGGAGGCCTATTTTCATCACTGTTTCTATTCATTGATACAGATACCGTGCAATTACTAGTGCATATTATCGAGGAGCTGTTGGTGCCTTGCTTGTCTATGATGTCACTCGACATGTCACTTTTGAGAATGTGGAGAGATGGCTAAAGGAACTTCGCGATCACACTGACTCAAACATTGTGATTATGCTTGTGGGAAACAAAGCAGATTTGCGTCACTTGCGTGCAGTTTCTACTGAGGATGCCACTGCATTTGCCGAGAGAGAAAATACTTTTTTCATGGAGACCTCTGCCCTAGAGTCCTTGAATGTTGAAAATGCATTCACTGAAGTGCTCACTCAGATTTATCGTGTAGTCAGCCGGAAGGCTCTTGAAGTTGGGGATGATCCTGCAGTCTTGCCCAAGGGACAGACTATTGCTGTTGGCAAAGATGATGTATCAGCTGTGAAAAAGGTTGGATGCTGCTCTGCATAGACAGAATAGATGAAAGAAGTATTGGTGGTAATAGTTTCTCATATTTCATAATTTGCATTTTTGTTTTTTGAAGACACCTTTCAGACACATGAATGTTAAGATGGATAGTTGTAGTCCAATTGCTTGCCTAGAAACTAGAAAACTTCTTGAAGCTGAGAGAGAGCTTAACTGCTTAAGGGTATGGATCCCAGAGGCATATGCATTTGATTGCCATTTCTTTTCCTTTCTTCCTTTTTTTTATTGTTCTTTTGTAAGTTTGTTCCTTGGAGTGTTGTTGTAATTTCTAGACAGTTTCAACCCTCTAGTTAGATTCAATTTTACTGCTTGAATTTGGAAAATATTAAGGTAATCACTCAACTTGATTGGTTGTTCCATTCTTCTTTTTTCCGCTAGTAATTATTTTTCACCATTGACTTCCACACCAACAAAGGTGTCATCAAGCTTTGTCATTATAACATCCAAGAAATTGATTTTATTTGTTGAATGTATGGGAGAGAAGTTGTTCTTTCTGCCTTGCTACCCAGCGGCTATTGTCCAAATGAAAGATCGATGTTCTTCCATGATTTTGCTGGGTTTCTGCAGTTCTTCCGGAGTATTAATGTTTAAGGATTGCTAGGTTGCCTTTTGGTTTAGTTCCTCCTCCAATTAATCGAATCGTTCACCTATGAAATCCGATGATGTAAGAATATGAAAAAACATAGTAACCTATCTTCACCTGGATACGGTCCTCCTGGATTGAATATACAGCATAAGCCTAGTTGCAGATGGTTTTCTCATTTTGATTAGCCTAATATTGTCCTAAGTAATTAGCAGACGGTTAATGATGTAAAGCATGGATGACGATACTGAATTAAAGCTTAAATAGTATTTTACTGCACGTGGTTTTTGGCTACTGATGGAATGGTAGCAGATGTTACACAATTGCTCTAGAGAGTTCAACTTTTCAGGTTTATTCAAACACGATGCACACAGTTTAGGCCCTCAATTAAAAAATAATCTATTGCACAAAAACAAAAAATATATGAAATTTCTTCTCTCTCTCTGTCTTGCTATCTTAAAATCATTCATTTTCAGAGCAGACATTTTCAATCTTCTTACAATCACCATGATTTCTCCATGGAAATATAAGCTTCTTCATGGCTTGAATCCTCGTTCTTGCCAATTTCCAGGTTATGTTTTCATCGAGCGATTCAACAACAAGTGCATCGTAAAATTTAAGCTCATCATTCTCGAAAGCATGCGATCTGTATACTGTGTTTCCTTGAACAATCTTGCTTTACTCATCTTGTAATTGCACGCACCTCGGCTGAATCTCATATCCTCCCACTTCTTCAGTGGTCTTGAACTTGTCAGCATGAAATGTTTACATGTAAACCTCTGAGAAACTAGCACAGTTCATCGTGAGAGTTTCCCCATCACAGACGAAATTTACACCATACCATGCATCATCGGTGTAAGCAAATCATTTTGACCCCAGAGATTGATTCTGAACGCAGGGTTACTGATTTTTTTGATTCCAAGGTTACATCTAAGGTTATCAATTCCGTTTTGATTGATGTTTTGTTTTTGTAATTGAAACGGAAAGTTTCGGCTTGCCATTTCAGGGTTGTACTATATATATATATATATATATATATATATATATATATATATATATATAATTAAATATATTAATTCAAATTTTTTTTATTTCAAATCTAAAAATAAAATTATTTAAAATTGTGCAATTAAATCTAAAAAAAGACACAATAAAATGGTTTTTTCTGAACAAAACTATGAACATGTATAATATTACTAGAATGTCATCATCAATCTCACAAGGTCATTACATTCTCCGATTGCTCTGAAATTTTAATTTAATATATATAAATATGTCAAGAGACTCCTTGTAAAATTTCATCTCAATCTAATGGTCGGATTAAGAGATATGATTGATATTGTAAAATTATTTATTATTTAAAAAAACACTATTTGACCGAAATGGAACAGGTGGAACGAAACCGGAACGTTCCGGCCAAAAGTTGGGCGAAATTTCTGGAACGGACTGAAATTTTAAAAGAGGTAAAAATTGCATCATTTTATCTCGTTTTTCTAACTAATATTAAACGTTTTGACAATTCAGCTGAAACAAAACAAAATTAACAACATTGGTTACACCAGCTACTAGATGAGTTGTTAGGTAAGTGGTTCATTGAAGCGGAGATCCAACAAGCTCTTGATCAGGAGCAATAAATGGCTGCTCTTTTCTATCAATGGGTATACTTAGTGGTTTCAGAACGATCAAACGCTATCTTTGTTTTTGGCTTCAATCTTTGGAGGTTTGATGTATGAGTATAGAAAACATATAAATTTTAATAAGTAACAATGATGCAGACTAGCCCAAAAACATCAGCAAGGACCTATGACATGTTCAGGGGATTGATTCATGGTTTTGAAGGTTTCAACCAAGTAAGAATTGCAAGGACCATTGGAGTATCAAGAGGAGATCCTAGTACATCTTATCCATGTGCAGGAGGGGTCTAATACAACCTTATTTGGGCAATGAAATGAGGACAATAAAGGAGACAAATAAAGCCTACTACAACTTGGAACAAACATGAGTGACTACATTTTCCTTTTGTTTCTAGGATTAAAGGGCTGGATGGAAGACTATAAATAAGTCTTATGGGCTTTATTTAATTTTGTTAGCTACAATCCAAGACTTGTTTGGGCTTAATTAAAACTTTGTTTTCAGTTAGGATCCAAGACTTCTTTGAATTAAGTCATGGGTTTTCCAATTTAGGGTTTGGGGTCAGTTTTGAGTGGACCTCATTTAAGCCCACATAAGGGGTCCGTTAGAGTTAATTTTTCAAGAACTATTTAAACTCATGTTAGCTAAATTTAGGCAGTCATTGATGAATATTACTTCTGAATTTTCCAGTTTTATGTGTGAGAGTTATTCTTGCATTCTTTACTTCTTGAACGAACTGAATCTGACTTATCAAAGATTAACTGGCTTCGTGACGTCATTCTACTAATTCCAATAGTGCTAGTGCCTTGGGGCAGATTTTTATTATATCACACTCCTATCAGATCTATTTCGGCTTTCCGAGATCAAATCTCATTCTTGGTTGTGGATTGCGTGACCATGTGATCACGTGGTTCGCATCAAATAATTGTTGTAAATATGAAATATATGTGGTGGCTGTCTCAGGTTTACAAGCCATTTCAACAAGTCATGAAAACCCTATATTTACTAAAAACCAACTTCAAATTTAAAAACATTAAGAAAATTAAAATATAATCCAAAATGAAATAATAAAATCCTGGAAAAATAAGAAAATGATCCCAAAAAGTAATTTCTAGATCTAATTCTGGAAAATATAACGGTTCAACAAGCAATAAGATGATCATCTAAAAACAAAACTGCTACCTGGATAAATTTAAACTCAATCCAATAAATTTACACACACACACATGAATTTAGATTCCTAAGATTTTAGAAATAATATATGAAATATGCAATTCCTGAAATTAGATTCATTTTTAGATTTGTGTTCCTAAATTGTAGCTATTGCATTTCTCACCGTAATATATTTATATCAAGAGACTCATTGCCTTGCATTTAAATTCCATATATGAATCGATCATTATTTTGGACACTTCTTTCCCTCAATATTAATTATGTATATTCTAAAATAAATTGTATTTATTTTTTTCCAAACAAATTACATTAATTAGATAATTAGTTAATTTGGATTAAAACTAATCCCTCTAATAATTTTTCCACCATTTTTCATTATATGTATAGATGATCACTTGATTAATTATTCAAGATTTGACAATATTGTTTCCACCAGCTCAACTAATTAAATGATTTATTTTGTATATAATTGCTTAATTGTTCTCAAACGTTGGATAATGACAATGATTGCATTTCTCCAGCTTGCAGCACACCTAGTAAATGATTAATGATCGGTTATTAATTTATTATATATCTTAGTTATTTAATAGATATTATCTTAATTAATTATTATTGAACGTTAGATATTGTTTATTGAAATTTCAAATTAAGTTGCTAATAACTTTAATATATTAATAACATAAACAATTTATAGTGTGTGGGATAACTACTGTAACAATAAATATAGATTATTGTGTAATGTAATAGTGTAAATCTCATTTTACCTCTCAGTACGTTAAAAATAACTCTTGATATCCGGAATATTTTTTATTTTTCCAAGGACCTATGGTGGCCAAACATCTTCGTCCACTGTATCATTGGATGCGTTGTTATGTACCCTTCCACATGGTGGCGCGTGTGTCATCTCATGATGGTTAGAGACATGCTGGTGGCCGGTTGATTTTTTTCCCCATTTTTTTCTCTCCTCTAGCAGGCTAACTTACATGGAAGTCCTCTTGGTTTAAAAGTTTATCATTTCAGTCCTTGGTCTTTTGATTGTTTTTTTCTTTCTAATTTCTACTATATAAGTTTTGATCTGTTTCAATTTAGTCATTCCATTGAAATTGATTAGATATTTGTTTTTATTTTGGTCCTTAATCTTTTAATTTTTAGTTTGGTTTTAAACCCCTTAATGTTTTTGGTATATAAGTTTTGATTTGTTTTAATTTTTTTATTCGATTGAAGTTACTGATTTTTTTTTTGTTTGAAACTAAAGTTAAGTAATAAAACTTCAAAGAAATAAGATAAAAAACATTAAAGACAATATTAAGCCACATAATTTTTCCATATCATTCATATAAGATGTTGGATTTGAAACATTATATATAGAGAAGTTGCAAAACTTAATTTTTAATAAATACGATATTGAATGATAAAATTACTTGAATTATTATTATTATTGTTGTTATTATGATTGAATATGAAACAAAAAAAAAATTAGCAACATTAAAAAAAACATTATTTAATTTGAAGAACATATGAAGATAATTAAATGACAAAATTCAAAGACAAAAGCAAAATTAGTATTATTTTCATTATAAATATAATTATTCTAATTGTTTGGATTATAATAAAATTTGTTATTGTTGACATTCTCAATATTATTGTATGAGTTATTATTACTACTAGCACCATAATCATAAGCATCATAGCCATAATAAATTTTATTATTTTATGAGTTACTATTATTGATATTTTCAATATTATTTTATAAGTTATTGTTACTGTTAGAACGATAGCTATAATTATTAATATCATAAGAACTACAATCATCATAATAAATTATTATTGCTATCATCTTTTTCATTTATATTACTGTTCAAACAATGAAAAATATTAAATTATTCCTAAGAAAAAAATATTAGATGAGCTTTATTTTTGTCCTTATTTATATATTCATGCTTTTAGTTTTGTTTTTTTATTTTTATTTTTATCATTTTCTTTTTTCTTAAGGTTTTGTTTTTATTCAGTTTAATTCTGAAATTTTAATTTATGTTGGTGATCATTTTTAAATTGATGTTTCTTCTTTTTTTTTTCCTTTGTTATTTTTATTTAGTATTTTCTATTATTTTATTTGTTCTTCATATCAAATAATTGTTTTTTGCTTATAATATTTTTTTGTTTTAATTTTTAATTTTATTCTTTTTGTTTGGTCTTTTATTAAAATTGTTATTTCTTATTTTTTCGCTTTGTACCTTTTTCCTTTTTGTTCCTATTTTTATTTATTCTTCAAATCAAATGATTTTTAAATGCTAATAATATTTATTTTGGTTTTGCCATTTATTTTAGTTGTTTTTATTTGCTCTTTTGTTAGAGTTGTTTTTTGTTTTGTTCTTCGTTATAATTTTATAGTTTTAATTGTTTACACAATGATAATAATCTTAGTGATTGTTTTTTTTTATAAATGTTTTCTAGCTTGCTCTTTCGTTAAAGATTTCTTATGCTTCAGGACAATTTAATAATTTTATTTTAATCCAAACAATTATAATAATTATATTCATAATGATAATAATATTAACTTTTCTTTTATCCTTTAATTATTTTCATTTATTCTTCAAATCAAATAACTTTTGTTTTACGCTACTAATATTTTTTCTGGTTCTGCCTTCAATCATAATAATAACAATAAGAAATTTGGATATAAAAATTTATAACAATCAATCAGTTTACTACATAAAGCAAATAACTAATCTTTATAGAATTTATCAATTGCAGTTTTATTATCTACCAATTAAATATTTAGCCAAATAATTAAAATAGACCCAACAATTAATCAGTTTGCTATAGAAAACAAATAACTCATCTTTAATGACTTTTATCAATTATCTACTCATAAATCTACTAATGTTGTTGTCTTTGATTTTTTACCTTATTTGTGTAAAATTGTTTTACTTCACATTATTATTAAATACAAAAAATTATCTCATAAATAATATTTTTAGCAATACTTCACAAAATTTTTGTTCATGCTTATTATTTTTGTCAAATGTATAACATTATTAAAAAATCATTCTTACTAAATGTTTTTTACATTTAAAAAAATTTGGTTCTCCCTGCAGCAACGGCAAATCGCTCGTGTATATATTATAAATCAAAATTTCAAATGCTTAATTTATGGATATATTTCTCAAATCTCAATCTTGAAACGACCGATATTTTGTAGTTATAATAGTATAAAAATATAAACACCGAATTAAAATCCATGAATCAATTGAATATAAAGACGTTGGCACTCCTACATCAAAGTTGGTGGATATATTAATTTTGAAACTATTCCATTAAATTCAGTGTTGGTGGAATATTAATTTTGAAACTGTTTCCATTAAATTCAGTGTACTTGATTTAATCTTTTCACATTCATTTTAGACTTTAAACCTAAACCAAACAATTAATAGCATGAACAGTTTGGTTGCATTTTATTTTTATTTTTATTTTTTACTCAAAATATTACAAATATAATTGAGATTGCCGAATCAATTAAGCTTAAGAGCTCACCTCTCATCTAAAATTGGAAAAATCAGCAAAATAAATTGAAATTTGAGAAAAATAAGTCATATTAATATTAGTGTTACATGCTTGGTTACTCTCTTATATAACTCCTCTAATAATTAATTAATTGAAATCTCAATATATAATTTATATTATTTTTTAATATATATTTTTAAGGAAAAATTCTTTGAATTTGAAACTTGCACAAACATATGCTTCATCACTCATCGTTTTTTTTATTCAAAATAATTAAATTAAAAAAAACTTTTTAGTACATTTTATATATTGTTTTGATAGTAAAAATTCATATTTTTTTGAAAATTTTTAAAAGCATACCCTCCACATGATTTGATACATTTTTTTTTTCTAAAAAAAACTCTAAAGAAAGGTAATAGTATATATATATATGGAAACTCCACACCCCATGGGCACCCATCATTGTTGTCAAAATCGCGAGTTGCGAGACTCATCAAACCTTGTTAACTCAGGTAAAAAAATTGATTTGGGTCAAACTCGGTCAAAAACCAGTAAAATCGTATGGAATCGTAAAATCGGACAAAATCGGTCCGATTTTATGATCCCCAAAATCCATCCCGCGTTCCCCCCCCCCCCCAAGCTAGCCTCCCCCCCCTCTCTTCTATTTTAAAATGAAAAAACAAAAAAAAATCAGTATTTTTTAAATGCTAATATAATGATATAATTGTTATGTATTTTTAATTTTCTTTAAATCATGTATAAACCTTAACTAATAAAATTTTATGGCCATAACTATATTATATTGTATTCAAAAATATTTTACTTACGATTTTACGATTTTTCTACCTACACGATTTTAGTTGTGATTTTACGATTTTTGGACGGTAAATTTTAAGTACGATTTTACGATTTCGATTTTACGATCCGAGTTCAGAAACAACTTCCGATTCATTTTGAAATCGCGATTTTAACAACCATGGCACCCATAGTATTAAAATTCGAGTGGGTAGACCTATAGGCCAGCTGGGTCTAAAACTAAAGAGGTGTTTTACACGTGTTTCTAAAATATTTTTGAAAAAAAATTAAAGTATTTTTTTTATTTTTTATTTAAAATTAAATATATTTGGTATTTTTAGATTATTTTCATGTGCTTATGTCAAAAATAATTTTTAAAAACTAAAAATAAATATTATTTTGATATATTTTTGAACAAATAATACTTTCAAAAATAATCTGGCCACACTCTCAAACCAATAGAGTTTGTGAAGAAAATAATAAGAGATAAAAAAATATAGGTATCTCGTTAAAAGATAGGTTTGACCCAATATAATCTAGTTAGAAATTTAATTGTAATTGGTTGATAAAAATATTTTTTTTAAATAAATTTTAATATTAATATATTAAAATAATTTAAAAATATCAAATAAATAATTTGAATGAATTTATTTTTATATAAAATGATGAAATAATTATTCAACCACAAACCAAACAAGCACGCAACCACAAAAATAAATATCATATTAATTTTAAACTTTTTAAAAAAAATATTAATCGGCTTTTTAAATTTTAATGATGCACGTGCCGGTCCCCCATGGTCAAGCAAAGCATCTCCAACGACATCCACATGTTTCCACACCTAACTAGCGCGCCATTTATGTTTTATTTTTTAAGTGCGCCAAGAATTACTAGTATCCATACTTCTGTGTAAACTACACTTTGGTCCCTTTGTAATTAATAATATCTCACTTTGCTCTCAATTTCTTAAATTCTTCTGATCTCGTGCATATAGTTTCCAAAAGTCTTCATGCTAGAAGGAATATCATAAAAACTGTACAGCCTTTTGTTTTAGACATTAGGGCAAGTATGAAATTGTGTATGCTGTAGCTAAGACTTAAGACTCAATGATAAATTGCATGCTAATATAATAGTTTTGTGTTACAGAATTTTTATGATCACTATTGCTTCCATATTTATTAGAGGTGAAAAAAAAAACTCAAAAACTAATTAAACCCAGAAAACTAAATAAAATTAACAGAGGAAAACCGAACCGAAAAAAACCCGATTAAACCAATTATAATTTTTTTAAACTTTCGGTTTGATTTGGTTTTTGGTTTTTTAAATAAAAACCCAGTAAACCAAAACTGAACCAAATAAGTTCATATAAGAAAATATATGCTATAAATTTTTTTATTCTTCCGGTTCAGTTCAAATTTTTTGTTTGTTTCCATTTTGGTTAAATGGAAGAAAGAAAAACTTGATTTAAGTAAAAAAAAAAAAAAAAAGCTAAAAAAAACCAAAACTATTTTTTGATTTTTTAGTTAAAAAACCGAACCAAACCAAACCGAAACTGGTCGGTTTAAACCGGTCCAGTTCGGTTTCATTTTTTTTGAATTTTTTGTCGATTTGGTTGTTTTTATTGGTAAAAACAGAACCGAACAAAAAATGATCACCCCTAATATATACATATACAAATTATATTATTATGAATAGACAAAGATAGTAACACCTATCTAACTTAGTCTTGTGTGTGTGTGTGTGTGTATATATATATATATATCACTTAACTCGGCATATTTATAAGATTAGAAGGAAAGAATTCTCAATAAATTATGTAAATGTTTCTGAAAGGATTTGAGCTGCAATGTTTTGATTAAAATAGTTTGAAATGTAAAGTTTAGTTCGATTGATATACAAATTAGTTAAAGAAAATAATTTCTAGCTGTTTAATTAAAAAAAAAATACTCTTTTTATGTTACACATAAAATGAAAATTGCATCAATGAAAAGTATGTTTAATCATTGATGTATTAGTTAATATTATCGGATGGACAAATCATAAGACACAAACAAAGGGAAAAATCATTAAAATTAATTATAAGCATGTGATTCTCTATCAATATTCTTGGTATAATTTTCATTACAAAACTCATTCCTCTTTTGCGTAAGTGTTCGAAAAATCAGGTTGATTTAAGAGTTTTTTAAGAATAGAACCCGAAGTGAAATATCCGAAAATCTACAGAAGGCAAACTATTTATTTATTTATATTTTCTTTTACTGAAAAGACCGAACAAGTAACAACTGACTTGCAAAGGGCTCTGATACGACACCTTCATCATTGCTTATATATATCCTCTCCTGAGCTCTGCAAAAAAATTGTACTAGAGCACAGTAACCTCAAAAGACCAGGCAAAAAATGGCACAAGAATCATCAATCAACAGAGCTTCACGTAGAACCAGAATACTAAACCACCACCTAGTCCAATCTCCTTCAGACCCCACTTCTTGTCTTCAATCAAATTCTTGTTTAAGCTACACTCCACCAGAAGTAACAGAAAGTTTTGATTTTGAAACTAAAGAAATGAGAAAAATTCTTGATTTCCACAACTTGGAGGACAGGGACTGGTTGTTTCGTGTTATCGAACAAGGGAAAGTGTTTAATGGGAAAGAGAGAGGTGGGAGAATGTTTGTAATCCCTGACTATAATCAGACAATGGAGCAGCAAAGAGAAATGACTACGAAAAGAATTGAGTACTTGCTTGAAAGAGGTGTTTTTGATGGTTGGTTGATGAAAAAAGGGGTGGAAGCTGAATTGAAGAAGTTGGCTTTCCTTGACGTTATTCACAATTTTGATCACTCTCTTGCTGTCATGCTTGGTGCTCATTTCATTTTATGGTGCTACATTGATTTCTGTTATCTTTTTTTTTTGTGTGTTTTGGATTAATGGATTCCGATTAAAAATATTTTTGACAATTGTGGTGTGATTTATGGGTTTTGAATTATAGATTACTGTTAGTTACTTAATGATTTTAATGGAATATGTTGTCGTCATTTGGTCGCTGAGGAAGTTTGAGGGAAAGAGTGAACTGTTTATTTTAGATTACAAGTTTTTTTGTTCTTGAACATTTCTTATGGTTAATTTCTGGGAATTTAGAATGAAAATGCTTTGCAGTAAGAGTATAATGAATCTTGAAATCAGGAACTGAGGTTCATATCATTGCTTTCAAATTACTTCTGGATGGTGGACTTTTCATGTTGAAAAGAAAAATCCCGGGGTTCCTGAATTGCATTTAACGTAGTTTGTTGTCTTTGCATTCCAATTGGTTGTTGAAAATGGAGGAAAATCTTGCTGTCAGTTGTTGAACTTCTGCATAGGATTCAATTCAGAAGGACTATTGAAGAAAACAAAAATGAAAAACCGTGCTGTTAGTGATCAATTTAGCAAGGCTTGGTTTAGGATCTTAAAATTATAGTCCATTGAATTCAAGTTCTTTTTGTTAATTATTTTCAGGGGTGGTGCTATCCAGTTTATGGGCACAAAGCGCCACCATGACAAGTGGCTAAGACACACAGAAACTTTTGCACTGAAAGGATGCTTTTCTATGACTGAGTTGGGGCATGGAAGTAATGTATGTGAAAGCTGTTAATCCATTTGATCTGTGTCATCACTAAGGTTTTGAAGTTACTTATGCTCTCTTATGTTTATTTGTCGTCTTTCCTCGGATGATGTTTTTAGGTTCGAGGAATTGAAACAGTCACAACTTATGATTTGAAGGCCGGCGAGTTTGTAATCAATACACCTTGTGAATCAGCTCAGAAATATTGGATTGGAGGGGCTGCAAATGTAAGGGTTTCTGCGAACCAATTTGTTTCTCAAGTCCTGTCGTTGTTTTCTTCCATGCTGACACAGTTTTATCGATATCCAGCATGCAACACACACTATAGTCTTTTCTCAGCTCAACATAAATGGGGTGAATCAGGGAGTCCACGCCTTTATAGCCCAGATCAGGGATGAAGATGGAAACATATCCCCAAACATCCGTATAGCTGATTGTGGTCACAAAATTGGTTTGAATGGTGTTGATAATGGGCGAATCTGGTACTAACAACACCTTTTTCTTGTTTCTTGTTTTTTCTGCTTATGACTGTTTTATAAGAAAATGATGAAGATTTTGGGATTTTTTTCCAGGTTTGACAATCTGAGAATCCCCAGAGAGAACTTGTTGAATTCGGTTGCTGATGTTTCACCAGATGGTCAATATCTGAGTGCAATACAAGATCCGGATCAAGTAATAATTTTATGTTTGTTTCAAGTTCTTTAATTGGTCAGCAAGTAACACCAATTAAGTCAACTGTCTTGTGTTCTTTTCCAGAGGTTTGCAGCATTCTTGTCCCCTTTGACTTCTGGTCGTATACCTATTGCTACGAGTGCAGTTTTCTCATCAAAGGTATTGAATTGAGATGCCTTGTTTCTATCTAGATATTTACTGCCTGAATCATTTACTGGAGACTACAAAAAATCCTGTGAGGAAATTGTTTACTGCTAATGCATGTTCCACTTTAAGGTTTAGGATCATGCAGTAGCTCTAGTAGCCATACTGGATTTGTCTACAGAACTCTTTTGTTTAGACAATTACTTTCAAAAAAGTGGTTGATGTACTAGTAGTAAACCTATATACTCATAAAAGGAATTGGTTTAAGGTTGTAAATTATATCATACAGATAACCTGGGAGATGAGTTTTAGGTAATGCAGAAAATGGATTTAATTATCTTATCAGAAAGAGTAGTTTTCAATCTACTCATCAGAGCTCTCTACTCGAGATGCTTTCTCTTTTCAGGTTGGTTTGGCAATTGCCATTAGGTACTCCTTGAGTAGGCGGGTTTTTTCTGCTACTCCTAATGGACCTGAAGTTCTTTTGCTTGATTACCCGAGTCATCAACGACGACTCTTGCCTCTTCTTGCTAAGTCGTAAGTATCCTAGTAGTCGCTACTCAGTCATGCTGCAAAATATAATCTATTCACTCTTTTGGGATGTCAAATTGTGCCTCATACATCCAATTTCAAAAGAGTAAGACCCACTTTGATAATGGAGTTTCAATTTTTATCAAGCCCTTGTTTAACTTTGTCTTCTGCCTTTTTAATGTGCAATAATCGTGTTGATTTATTAGAATTCTCTTTTGCAGAGCCATTGTCATTTTAATTGCTGAGTCTGGCTTTAGCCATTGTCATTTTTATCTATTAGAATTCTATATAGAGGGGGTGCTGTTTTTTTGTGAAAAGTCAATATGATGATTAAGATTTTGCAGAATGTGGTCAGGACAAATGAGAAAATGTTATCTTTTATCAAAGCACCGTTCTTACCAAGCTGCAAAAAACATACCTCAAAGTGTAATACTAGTTCTGTGAATCGTGTTGCCCCGGTTGTTTCAAATCCTCCAACGCCCTTGGCAATGCTAGTTCATGGTTTTGGAATTTCTTCTGCCATTCAGCAGCTTATTGCTTGTAACTGAAACCATTAAAACTCTCGTTCTGACGTGTTTCCTTTCTCTTTGCCCTGGAATGAATGCTTGTCATGCAGGTATGCTATGACTTTTGGTGGAAATTACTTGAAAATGATATATGTGAATAGAACCCCTGGATCAGCCAAAACCCTTCATGTTGTTTCAAGTGCTTTCAAGGCCATCTTCACCTGGCATAACATGAGAACCCTCCAGGTGAGGAGCTAGATTCACATGTGAAAGCTAGGTTCATGGTCAAAAGCCTTGCTGAATTTCACTAGATTCATGTTCATCAGGAATGTCGTGAAGCTTGTGGAGGACAAGGATTGAAGACTGAAAATAAAATCGGTCATATGAAAGGTGAATTTGATGTCCAGTCAACTTTTGAGGGGGACAATACTGTTCTCATGCAGCAGGTACAATGTATTGCCTTCATTTGAGTGAAATTCATTCGATGATGACTGCAAGGTTTTGAGATTTGACAACTATTTCGAGCTTGTTCCTCATCTTAGAACATCCAAAAACTTGTCGTGTTTAATTTAAATGGAATTACTTTTACTCGCACTACTTTCTTAAGATTTCTGTTTCAAGCATTGAGTTTTTGTTTCAGGTCTGCAAGGCACTCCTTTCAGAATATGTAGCAGCAAAGAAGAAAAATAAACCTTTCAAGGGTTTGGGATTAGAACACATGAATGGACCTGTCCCTGTAATTCCATCTAATCTCACAAGTAGTATCCTCAGGAGCAGCCAATTCCAGGTAATGTATTGTCAAGTTTGTAACCGCACTTTTCTCAATATATTTCAAAGGCTTCACCAATTCTGTGCATCAGATGAATGCTTTCTGCTTGAGGGAGCGAGATCTTCTGAACCGTTTTGCTGCAGAAGTGTCACTTTATCAATCAAAGGGTAAAAGTAAAGAGCATGCATTTATGCTGGTAGGGATGATTTTCTGGTAATAAAGTTGCCGGATTCTTGTGCCACTTCTCCCGTTCCGATTGATGGACTTTTGCTTTACTTATCTGTACCAGAGTTATCAACTTGCAGAAGACTTGGGCAGAGCTTTCTCAGACAGAGCTATTCTGCAGACCTTCATCGATGCTGAGGCAAATGTAACTGCTGGTTCCTTGAAGGTAAGCAATATAGAAACTAACTTGATTGTAAGGCTTTTAAGCCATTTTTTGATTTCCTAACATGATTAGAGGGCATAATCGCTAGAGGAGTCGGGCTAAAACGAACTGCAGCCTAAACAAGTTTCTCCCTTACAAGTTCCAGTAAACATGCCTTGATAAAATCTGCCTCTGATTCACCAGGAAAAAAAAAATCTTGCGAAGGGATGAGTGGTTGGAAGAGCTCAGTGAATTGGTGATGGAAGAATTATTTCGAGTTAATAAGACGTAGTATGAATTGAAACTTGGAATAGATTTGTATGCTCTCCTAATTATATCATAAATTTTCTGGGAATTATATTCTGGGTCTCATCTAAAAACTTAAGTTTTTAGATGAGATGGTTCTTTGACATGGTATCAGAACCTTGTTGACCCAACGGTCACGAGTTTAAATTTCATCACCTCCATCTATTTGATAAAAAATAAGCACAAGGTAATGTGGGTCTGTATAAGTTTCAAACCCAAAGGGTTTTCACTTAGGAGGGTGTTAGAGAATAATATAAATCATATTTTGGACCTCACCTAACAACTTAAACTTTTAAATGAGATGATTCCTTGATACTATAATACTATACTTCATTTCTTTCTCCAAGAAATTTTGACCAAAAGGGACATCCATATATTGTTGATATGCAATATAAAAAATGTTAGAGAAGGGAGAACCTTATCTAGTTGCTGAATTTGTGGATTTGCTTCCATTGCAGAATGTCTTGGGGCTGCTGAGAGCCATGTATGCCCTAATCTGTTTGGAAGAAGATGTTGCGTTTCTCCGGTATGGGTACTTATCGACAGGCAATGCTGCTGCTGTGAGGAAAGAAGTAACAAAACTCTGCGGAGAATTGCGACCGCATGCACTTGCATTGGTCAGTTCCCTCGGCATTCCTGATGCCTTTTTGGGCCCCATAGCATTTAACTGGATCGACGCGAATTCATGGTCTTCAGTTAAACACTAGTTTCATCGTCTCCTTCTTCCTATTTGCTTCAGTTCATAAAAAGAAACCAGGGGGGATGCCACCCCCAATTGCTGTAATGGTGCTTACCTGCACCTAAAACTATCTGTTCACATAATCGATTATCACTGTTTCAGATTTATGAGAACTAAGTCACATTAACTCTATGATGCCCTGCTTTAAATTCCCAAAAAAGCTTCTGAGCGAAGGTTGATGGTCTATTGACTGGATTTTGGTGGGGGAAATCGGGAGAGAAGAGGAATATCCGATAGAAAAAGCTGGAAGGCTTTGAAGAAATCAAAGATGATGGTGGGGGCGCAGGTTTTTTAAGGAGATGGAGAGTTTCAAGTTTCAACTGCTGGAAGGATTAAATGTTGTCTATAAATAATTATTATTTAATAAAATACTTCTTTGTTGATGATAAGTTGAGATTAATAAAAAAAAAAAACTTATTTGCAATAAATTTTAGAATCTCTACAGAGTGATACAGGAATTGAGCTGTAAATTAGCTGTGATTTTCCTTCGAAACGCTTGGTACTGTTTCAAAACGCTCAGTTAGCTTGTCCACGTGTGATTGTCCCTTTAGCCGAAGCGATCCTACCTTTCTTCCCCCTTGAGCACGATCCTAGCCGTCCATTGTCTACCCCATATTCTTCCTAAATCTTCTTCATATCCTGTCTAAGAGGCAATATTATGATAACAATTGCTTTTAAAAAGTATTTTTTGATGGAAAATATATCAAATATATATATAAATTTAGACAACTATTTATTTATTTTAACAATTTTCCATCTTTATTAGCTCCAAATATCGATCTAATTTTGGTGTTGCATTCGGCTGTAAGAACTACGTAATGGAGGAAGAGGGTGAGTTTGGAAGAGGGTGTGGTTGCTTAATCTTTCCAACCTTCGGACACTTGGACTAGTTACTTGGACAGAGCTCGATCTCTTATTAGTTGCAGAATGTGGTGGTAACAGGCATCAGGAACCTGTGTCCATGCTCCACGACAATCTAAGATTCGGAAATATGCATGTGAGACTGAGTATTGAGTCTGTGAACATCGACAGAACCACCATTACTATAGTACAAGAAGCCATATGTAAACCCCGGGAAGGAAATCAATGTAGGTTATTTATGGAGTTATCTTGTATTTTAGTTATCTTGTATTTTTAGTTTTAGATCTATCATTTGCACTCGTCATTGTAAATCTGTTGTTTCTTAGCTTTTTATATCTAATAGTATTTTGTATAAATGATATGTATGATCACTATTTTTGAAAAGATTGAAATGTAAAAAAATTAACTCGTTGTCTTATTCTATTACATATGACTATATTTATATTGATTTTGGTGTAAATTATCAATTGTTGTTAAATGTATAATTGATTTATTACAATTATGATGAGGATGACATTGATGGTTTTGTAGGTAAGAATGATTGAGTCAAGATTGAATTAAAGGTTTTGTTATATGTCAATAACTTGAGATCTGCTAGTACAGTGAAGGTTCTGCAGAAATTTCAATAAAAATTGTAGTGAAACCTTATATATATATAAAAACAAATTAGATCTTTTATCCTCGGCGAATGTGTATTAATAAGATTACTTGTTTGTTTTCCAGAGAAAGGGAAGTTACATCATACACCTCCCAAAAATAATAAAGGACTGGACAACAAAGTTGAAAAATACCAGACATCCAAAAACATTACTCAAGAGCTGAGAAAAGTTTTGCCTGCATATTGTCTTCACCACATTCTAAAGAAGTAAAAAGTTGAGCATCCATATTGACTTCACACATGGTTTGTTAGCATCACAATATATAGACTTATCGGTAGCAGGGAACACAATTACTAAAATGGGTACCTTATGCTTTACACTCACAGAAGTCCTCTTCAGTTTTGACTTTCTCCAGCTGTTGGAAGTTTAGTCGACCAGTCTGTACAATAATTATCTGCCAGCATTTCATCCAGTAAACTGAGACATCTCTTCAAATCAACAGAAAAGGTTAGTGTCTTCCATTGCAAACTGGAAAGAGAAGTGCTGCCAAGATGTTTACTAAAGGAGTGAGTAAACTAACTTCTCTATAAAATCATCTGCAGTTCCTTGTAAAAGAATCATCAGAAATACTTTGTTATAGACTTTCCATGGATTAAACCAAAGCTATTTAGAAAGTGATTTTATGAAATCATGGCCCATGGCCAGTGCCAGAAGTTTTCTGATCTTGGGCAGAAAAGAAATCTACAGAACCAACTTCTGTATCAGCGTTCGTCTTTCCCTTATCAGAGGGACTATTATCTGCAGTTACAACAGCAGTGAGTCTTCCCATCTTCTTCTGTAGATCAGCAAGTGAATCCTTTGAAACTTTTCCTTTGGGAGTCTTCTTTCCACCAGCCAGTTTGAGTTCTAACCTATATAATGCACATGCATCGCAGTTGTTAATCTCATATTCATATAAATGCCACTCATGACAACCTGGAGGTTGTGGGTCCATGTAATAGGATTTCTTCTTCCCCCCAAGCTCCTTCATCACCTGCTTTCTTGATTCATGCCAACCACGCCCGCTGTAGTCTGGCAATGACCTCTGCTTCCTATTTCCACTGTCAAATGCTCTTCTAGGCTTATCAAAAAAGAGCCACTCCCTAATTGTTTCACCCTCGAGTAATGAAAGATCAAATAGCTCTGTGACATGGAAACCAAAGTCATCAGCCAAAATTAATACTAACAACTTTCTCTACCATATTAAGTCACCTGAAGAAACATAATTAGCATACCACAGAGATATCTAATCTATAGATGAATCTTTTGACATATCATAATAAATTATTCACAATTGCTGACACCAAGCAAGCATGCTGTAGAGCAAATATGCAAGGTCGCAAGCAATTGAACTTGAAAATTAAACAAAAGGGAGAAAGGGGGAAGGCGTGCATATAGGCTTACCAGCAGCATTCCATGGGGACTTCATGACAGCAGCACCTTCACATTGAGGAATACCAACATTCTTACCCTGCATCTTTGCAGTAAGAGCATCAAATAGTAAATTATCCTTCAAATTGATGCCTCTGGGCCGCAAAACTGGACTCATACCAGGGGGGCCTTCATTTAAGGCCAGGGTAGCATGAAAGCTGCTACAGTAGTCCTCGCACCATTCAGCTCCTTGAGCAGGCCTGGTGCAGTCCCATAAAGCACATTTAGGCCCCATAAAAGCAGAAGGTGGAGGGCTGATATACTGTAGATTGTTACTCTCAGCATTTATTCCACACTCTTTGGTGTCATTGGTGCCAACAAAAAGCCCAGGGTCAAATTCTTCATCCAAAGTGAACTGATGACAATCCAATAAAGTAGTTATATCAGGGCCACTAACTGCTACACTTTGCAAACCTGAGGAGCTGTTGTGTTGATGAAACCCTTGAAAACCAACCTCCTGACTATGACTATTCACCAAATATTCCTGCAATGCAAGTGTTTTATGCTCTCATCAGCCACCACTCAGTATACCTCTTTGCCATGAAAGACCACAATTCAGGGCACTAGGAAATCTTAAAGAGGGGAAAAAAGAAAAGGCATACCATGTAAAAGAGAGTAAATGATTACTTTAGCTGATCATTGAAATAACACAGAGACATATAAATGATAATGATAAAAAGAATCCCAGTAAAAGCTCAAATCATTAACAAACTTGGCTTGAATGTTACGAGTTTTGCATTTAAAAAACACTGCCTATCCAAATATTTATTTTCATAGTCTAAATGTTTTAAATTTGAGATGTGTAAGGACTTGAACAAACCACAAGGCAAGTAACACGAAATCCGCTTCTCAGACATTGGCTTCATTAAATTAGCTTCAAGCAATAGGCTAGCTTTTTTTTTCTTTTTCAGAAAATTGAAGTATTAGTTATACATGCAGGTGCGAATAACCTGTGAAAAGACAATCTACTCCCTGAATGTCAATCATGGCATCAAGCTTCAAATTAAATCATAAGAGAAAGGATGCATGGTAAGCAAGTAAACAAAAAAAAAAAACCATAATCTTTCAGTATATGACTTTCCTCAGGCAAGGAGCTAACATGATTGTTTTCTATTTCCAATTTCCATGTCTGTAAACAAGATAAAAAAAACAGTGCACAACTAAAAATTCCAATTCTTACTCTTATAGGTTATCATGATGTAGCATTTAAATCACTGAAAGTGTGTCCTATAAAAAAACCAGATGGTATGAACTATAAAGTATGCTATACTCTACAGCTGACTGGTCAGAAAAACATTACAATAATCCCCAAATAGGATCTTACATCTTGAAATGTTGTTAAATTGCCAAGATTAAGGTTTTGAAAATTGGGCTCAGGCTGTGTTTCCAGCTTCAAAACTGTCTGCATTGTTAATGGACTTGTGGCATCATCTTCCTCCTCGCACAATTGCAACAAACGGCCTATATCCTCTGAGAAGGATCCCAGACTGATATCCTACAAAATACCAATCATAAATCAACTCATCTAAATTACTAAGAGACAAATCTACACAGACAGACAATACAAAAACTTCATTATCAACAGTATCAAATTACTATTATTAAATGGTAGATACTAACAAGCAAAGAATTTGCAGGTGATGGCACATCAAGCTCTGCTTTCCACTCACGAAGGCTTTGACACACCTGCTCCTCCAGCAAAGCAACATCATTATTTCTTCCCTCTTCCCTTGCAGCCTGAATGTTAAAGAATCTTTCTTGAAGATCATTTAGCCGGTTTTTTGCATTATCCATCAACAGATGGTGCGATGTAGATGCACATTTACTCTTTCCCCCTCTGTGCATTGACCCTCTCCCTCTTCAAAATCCTAAAACAAACAAGAATCAAACAGTCAACTTTCAATCCAAAAATTAAAACAACTTCAACATCCAGCATCCAAAATAAGGTTCATAAATAACTGAAGCAGGACAAAGTACAAGCTTCCCTGGAGACAAAATCCAGGGCACGGAACAAACTAAGAAACCCTTGATTCAACTGATCTAAGGATACCCTTTTTACAACTTATTTCAATCTAATCACCACTAAAATCAAACTAAACATTACAAAAAATCTCAATAAAGCCGAATTCTTTGCCTCTTACAATAACAATATCACACAAATCACAACACAAAATTGATGACTTTGGGTCTAAAACGTTATAAGAACAAAATCCCACAAGCTAATGTTAGGAAATCATCACAGAAACGTAGTTAAACAAAAACAATAAGCATAAACAAAACTAAAATAACGAAAAAAAACAGAGAGAGGGAGAAAGACAGGAAATTTATACCTCAAAAAAAAATATTGCAGCAGCAGAGGTTTTTTAATGGGGTGGAGATTGGAGAAAAGAAGAAGTTGTAGTGCTGAGCGTGTTGTGCTATGACTTTGGATATAGAAGAGAAGAAGATTCAAAGCTCGCCAAACTGCAAAAGCAAAAAGTTTGTTGCTTTAGAACATACATACCTCCTTTCTGTTCCCAAAAAAGAAAATTTAGTGATCGTATTTGTATTTCTGTACCCTGAGCCAGCACGGATATACGGGTCAAATTATACTACTTATTTTTATTTATTTATTATAATATATTTGATTTTATTTAATCTGCTGGTTCCAAAATTTTCTTTAATACTTTTTTTAGAATTTTTACTTTTATTGAACTATTCGTACAAATTACGATTAAAACAATAAATTTAATAATTTACAACATCATGAAGATTTATTTTAGGTAAATTTCATTTTATTTGATGATGAAGTTTTGAGTGTATCCGATTTCTTGGATTTTATTAATGTTACCTTTAGAAATTTCTTCTATGAATTAACTAATTGAATTTTTTTTTCACTCCCCGCCTAAACTTTTAGAATTTGATTTAATAAAATTATTTAAAAAATAATTTGACGAGATTAATTTTTTTATTTTCAATTAAATTTTTTAAATGATGTCATGTGCTTCATTTATATTTAAAAGGTAGAAATACAAAAACAATTTTTTTTTTTGTAAAATTTATATATCAGAATTAAAATTTTATATATAGATTTCAAGCAATGAAAGAAATGCAAATTATTTTAAAATTAATGAAAACTAAATCATTATTTATAAAAGAAACATATATTACTAATTTTATTAATACTAACTCATTTATGATAAATTAACATTATTCAATGTTGTGTATGTACCTATTTTTTTTTAAATAAAAAGATCTTATATATATATATATATATATAAACATCAAGAGATTGAAAATTTGATTTTGTCTATGCTTGTTAGAAAGGTATACTATTGTGAAAGAAAAGTTAAAATTTAGCAACACTAATACTACGATCAATTTTTTTTTACTTTATTTATTCATTTACTTTAAGGAGTAAAAAATTAGGACAAATATATTAATGATAGATCCTTAAACTTTATGGCTCAACATGTAATGATTTCTTCCAATCATGGAAAACAACACAAATGTGTAGTTTACGTTCAATCTAAAATGATTAAGAGAACTTTTTAAAAAGTTATAAAAAAATTATGATATTCTTGATTTACACATTGTGATGTATGTAAATTAAATAAATATATAACTAAAGTGAAAATAATTATTTAATTACATTCACTAATAAGTAATATATATATATATATATATGATGATGATGAAAACTCAAGATCAAATATTTGAAAAGTGATAGAGAAGTGAGTACTTCCTTATGAAATTGTCTTTCTTTCAAGAAGAAAATGGAATTATATATGCTCCATATATCCCATAATAAAAAAAATGTCGAGCTATCGATTAGTCATCAATTCAAGAGGAAGAAGCCTATCTCTAAATTATTTAAGAGTATATATTTTTTTGTTTATTATAAAGTTTTGAATAACAAAGCTAGTACCAAAAGTTAATAAAAATGATACTTTTGGCTCTCTAATTTAAAAACAATGCATTATAATTTGACAAAATCAATTAATTAGCTCTTATGATTTTAAAAACTATATATTTATTAATCATGTTTTCAAATCCATTTATAATCTAATCATTTTTAGTCTATTGAAATTTATTTTTATTTTAGAAAATAGAGAAGGTGAAAAAAGTGGTATATGGGATGGAACGATTGATTAGAAATTAAAGCATCTTCTGCAACAAAATACTCTAGCGTGGTCAATTAACTATTTAATAATTTAATACTACAAAAACTAACTAATTAATTTAGATAAACTATATAATTAATTCAAATTCAATATTTTGTACCCATTTTCCTTCATTTATAATCATAGTGATTGTATCAATTAGCTGACCTCGGCAACCCGTGGCTGTTGACTTGCTATCTTGCTGGGTGGAGCCCCAAAATCAGCCGAAATCATTTTCAAACTTGCTGGCAGGCAAAACTTGACAACGGAAAGCATCTTCCTTTTTCTTGGAAGATTATTTCAGAGATTATCACAATGCAATGCATGGTTATCCTCACCATCCTCGACGCCCACCAAGCACTCGATGTATTGCCGCATCAGTTAATTGAAGCATTCAGCTCTCAAATATTGTCAAGGTTCTGCAGAAGCAAACAGAAAACTTGAGGAAACAAGTATAGAAGCTGGGTTTATTCTACAAACGCCATTGATCAAGGAATGGTGATTCAGCCGTCTTAGATAACATTAAGCATCTGGGAAAGAGAAAATTACTTTCCCTAGCCAGGAGCAAGGATACAAAGTAAATTAGTTAGGTCAGTTCTTATTTTTCTGCTTGATTTTTGAAGTGATCAAGCTGGTTTTCCATTTCCAGCTTCAGTGGCATGGCCATGCCTGAAATGGAAAACCCACCAAGCCCTCGTCCTCTAGCAAGTTGTCCCGCCTCATCAAGTTTCTGTTTGGGAACCTGAATTCGTGATGATAATTCTCCATCCCTTTTCTTCATGGCCTGTCACAGAGTTAGTTCTGAACTCATAATAAACTAGGATGTTAAATATGACGTATTTGTTATATATATATATATATATATATATGTATTTGTTATATATATATATATATATATATAACAAATACATATATATATATATATATATATATAACAAATACGTCATATTTAACATCCTAGTTTATTATGAGTTCAGAACTAACTCTGTGACAGGCCATGAAGAAAAGGGATGGATGAAAAAAAAAAAACTAGAACAGAAGATGGGATTCTACTGCACTCTTCTACTTGAATAATATTTTTTCGATTTTAATTACATTTATTTAATTTTAAATTTACTGGTGAATTTTTTTAATGAGATTATTTTAATCAACGATTAGATTATATATTCGACAGAATAACTCAATTTGTTTTTATATAAGATCATACAAATCTTATCTTAATGAATATTTTAAAATATTCATGAGTTATATTAAGTATCTGTTTGAGTGTGTGGTTAAAGTTACATTTCAAAGTAATTTTCGTTCAGAAAAGTATTAGAATAATATTTTTTTTATTTTTTTTAAAATTATTTTTGATATCATCACATCTAAACGATTTAAAAATATATAAAAAAACTTAATTTAAAATAAAAAATTAAATTAAATTTTTTTCAAAAGTTTTTAAAATGTTATAAAAAAATGTACCAAACATGCACTTACTATACTCTTCTTCATAAAAGATATTGAGTTATAGCATATCATTTACAAGAAAAAAATAATAAATATTTTAAAATCTCTTAAAAAATAAGTTGTAAGAATAAGTTGAACTACAAGTCGGTCTGAAGACTAGTGATAATTTTATGTGGAATTGATGAAGATAATTTTATTTTTATGTTTTTTGTGGTCGTTATTCTTACAAGAAAGCAATCAATAGATTTGCAAATCTTCTTGTCCAATAGATTATGTTTTTGTCCATGCTCCTCGATGCTGATTAATTATTATGTGCCGAGCATGGTATCCCCCATGATGTTTATTTCTCCATGCTCCATCCCTACATATACACGTACACCACTACAAGTTTAATCCATTCATAAGAAAAAGTAGATAGCATCAGGCCACAGAAAGATGATCAACTTGGCCGATGGAAAGCATGATCCTGAGCTGCTTAAAGCTCAAGCATGTATGGAATCACACGTTCAAATTCATAAACTCTGTCTCTAAAATGTTCAGTTGATCTAGGCATACCTGATATGATCGATGAACACAGCAAGCCTATGACCCTCCCTGAGCTCATTGCTGCCCTACCTATCTACCCTAAGAAAATATTAGAGAATAATATAAATTATATTCTATAGTCTCATCTAATAACTTAAGTTTTTAGGTAAGACAATTCCTTAACATGGTATCAGAACCTTGTTGACCCAGCGGTCATGAATTCGAATCTAACTACCCTCATTCTATTTGATAAAAATCAAGTATAAAACTTGTGTGGGCCTATGCAAGTTTAAAGCCAAACGACTTTTACTTAAGGGAATGTGTTAAAGAATAATATAAATCATATTCTGGAGCCTCACATAATAACGTAAATTTTTAGATGAGACGATTCCTAAACATAAATCTCGTTGTGTCCCTCGCCTCATGCGCTTGATCCATTCTGTTTTCTTCGAGAAACAAGAGATTAGCGAAAATGATAAAGAAGAAGGTTATATTCTCACCAATGCATCCCAGCTTCTCCTTGTGAATAAAAGGATACAGAATTTTGAGAGAAAGATGTGTACTCTGTATTTTCTTATTACTCTGTTCTTTACATACTACACTCTATATAGAGATTACATTTGATTCATACATTCAGAAATTCTACATATCTTATTGTTTTAATGTACAAGATCGAATCTTCCTCAATTGATGATCTGCAGAATTAATTAACGATTTGTTGCATGATTCTGCTGCTGCATTTCCTTAGCTGCACGTTTTCCTTTCCATTTATGCTGCTGCTATATTTCCTTTGTTGCATGTGTTTCTTCAACATTTAATTGTTGATCATCTTCCTTCATTTCCATTAGCGTAAGCTGATTCTCTACACTCCTCAAGGACAATCCGTTAAGTGTGACACCAATCCTGCAAGCCGTGCTTGACCTAATTTTAACAAAGCCATGGCATTTTGTGAGTGCTTGGTATAAAAATGATGATCTTGCTCATTTTGAGACGGCTCATGGGAGGACATTTTGGGACTATGGTGGCCATGAACCAATGCTTAACAATTTCTTTAATGATGCCATGGCTAGTGATGCTCGTTTGGTTTCGAGGGTGTTAATTAATGAGTGCAAGGAGCTGTTTGAAGGGCTGCGTTCATTGTGTTAAAGAACCATCCCACCTAAAAGTTTAAGTTATTAGGTTAAGTCACATAATATAATTTATATTATTCTCTAACGCACACCCTCAAAAAGTTAATTATTAGCCATGACAAATGCATTTTAAGAATCATGATACTGAAGGTAAATTTATATTCCTCTAATATTACTTTCCATAAACAATATCATTTGAGTCTTGTAGTATATTGTTCTAAATCTTGTACTTTCTCTATGATGAAAATCACAATGAATTCTACATAACTCGAACTTGAGATCTTTTGTACAGATCGCAAGCCCTTTACCATTATACCACGCCTCTTGGGACATATATAAGTTCATTCCATTCATAAGAAAAAGTAAATAGTATTAGTCCACATAAAGATAATCAACTTATCCAATGGAAAGTGTCGCAACAACTTTTTTTTCCTGTATTTTGCGCCCGCCATCCCTTGAGGGGAGAACGACGCGTGGTGAAAGGGAAGTGTTTATAGTCGTAAAAATTACAACTATAATTATTAGGAGTCGCCACCTAGTATTAAGGTCACTAGGAAATCTATTAGTCTGCGAGAGTTTGGGTAAGGGGAAGACGCATCACCCCCAGTGCAGCTTCCTTAAGGCAAGCTGCATTGTTGTTTGATTGTTTTTTTTTCTAAGCCAGATTTTCTATGTGTTGGTCTTTTCTAAGGCTCGAAGTAGATCTCTATTCATGAGAAAATCTCTACCTCATTGGGAGTCGAAAACCTGACTATTCTAAAGTTTAATTTTTTTTTACACTACATAAAAAAAACATCTTTGTTTTACTATCCGTGGGTGTACTACACAATGTAATTTTACACCCTGATACCTAAAACAAAATAATTTTTAATTGTTTTTTGATATTTTGGCCAAATTCTAACGGATAATCATAAACTGGTTAAGATATCTAATTTTCATTCCAAAACATGAGAAATATGATATTTTTTTTTTACGAAAAATATGCTTGGAAAAAACCTTGGAATTAGGCCGTATGCACGAAAACAACACATTTTTTGTTTATATTTTTTTCAAAATGCGATTTTCATATAAAAAATAAAAAAATTCCAACTAGGCCTGACCGAATTAAATGGGCTGGCCCAGTTGTTGGACTTGGGCTAGACCCGACCCACCCAGCTGGGCTGGGCCGAGACACAATCAGGAAAAATAATAATAATAAAGAAGTTGCACTGTTCACGTAGCGTGAACAGTAACAAGGTGGTGGACTGACGATGACGAGAGGCTCATCTGCCACTGCCGTTGGGTAGAGGAGGACGAGGAGGTTTTAAGTTTGTCATATATCGAGTTTTGTTTTCTCCCCCTCATAATCTAGTTCAATAGTGTCACATCCTCTTATATATATAGGCTAAGAATCCCATGGTCGATCATACAAGCTCATAGTCTATATCAGACCTTAAAAATCTTGAGACAGTCTGATAAAAATGAGTTTGGCTGAAGGAAACCTTCATGGTGCTGAGCTACTTCAAGCTCAAGCTCATGTTTGGAATCACATCTTCAACTTCATAAACTCAATGTCTCTAAAATGTGTTGTTGAACTAGGTATTCCGGATTTAATCCATAATGAGGGAAAACCCATGACCCTTGTGTTGAGATTAGTAGAAGAGTGAAGAAATTGTGCAGAGAAGAAGAGAGACAAAGAGTTCAGAGAGAGAAGGAAATTTTGAGTTTATTCTGTTGCAATATTTCTACACACACATGTCGTGTGTTTAGCAACTTTATATACACATTTCAAATACCATATACTACCATCATGTTTATTCTAGAATACACTATCATTATTCTAGAATATATATTCATTTACACTCTAACATCCACCTCAATCTCTTGCTTTGACAAACCAAGCATGAGATTGCAGCAATGAAAACAAAACACATGAGTGCTTAACCCTGTTTAATAGAAATTAGTTTGGAAAAGAGAAAGAAAAGAATAGAAAGATAAGTTTGAATTTGATTGAGAAGATTTTGAGAGATTGAGAAGAAGAAACGAGAGGGAAGAGAAGGGATAGAATTTGTTTGAATTTCATTTGTCTACTAAAGTTTTTCTTAAGTTTTTCATTTGTTGATGAATTTCTTAAATTATGTAAGAATTCATTTTCTACTTCTTGATGTTTTTTTTTCTCTTTCTTTCTTTCTTTTTTTTTTTTTTATTATTACAACTAATCAAAATGACAGCACACTACAAACACACCATACAAATCATAAAATCTAGGGTTTCTTTGCCCCTAACCTCTCTAACCTCTTCATCTACCAAAACACACAAACGAAGCAAGCAGCTGCTGCAGCCAATAAGAGTCCTCTACTGCCATGCTCTCAAAGATACTCTTAACTGGGCAGTCCATCGCCACCTCTTTTACGAAGATGCTGATCTTCTGTGTACGAGGTTTGAAACAAGCAAACACATGGAAGATGACAGAGAGAGATGAGCGTCGCAACAACAATAGCAGGGGGCTACAGGTAAATCATGGAAATGATTTTCCAAGGAGACAATTCCAGAAGGCTTGAGAAGCAAGGCTTCGTAAGCAGCAGAGAAAGGAACCATGTCAAGGTTGTGAGGTTGTTGATTGCACAAATCTTGACTGTGATTTTGCAGAAGCAGAAGAATGTATTGAGGTAAGCTTACAGGAACAAAAAGTTGTGTGTGTGTGCACTCCTCTTCACGATGCACGATGGTGCTCGCTATGCTACTGCTCTATTTTAGCTTAATTTTCCATTGTTTTTTTTCCTTACTCTGTTGCTGCTCTGTTTGAGCTTCAATTTTGTTGTGCAAAATTTGAATGCAGTAATTTGTTGCACAGAGACTGGAGAGTGGAAAATTTGAAATGTATGCTGAAATGTAGTCTCATGGATGAACAAGACAACAACTAAATGAGGAGCAACAACACTTCTTATGTGTGCAGAGACCAATATGTTGCTTAAGAGTCCAATGAATGAAGGGAAATTGCATTCTACAGGTTTGCATCAGCTTAATATTGAGACTCGAAAGATTATTATTGAGTGGAGGTTTGAAAAGGATGGAATTACCATGAGGAATATTGTAAATGAGGAGCAGCAACGACATGGATGATCATCTTCATCTGTAGCTCAAAAATTCAAAGAGTCTCAATTGAAGAAGCCATAAAAAATCATAAAGAAAAATTTGAACGATATGTTTTCTTTAGCTGTAGATGTTTTTTTTTAATGATCCATTGAAGGATTAGATTGCGGAAGCTTGGATCAATACATGCGCTAGCATAATAGCTCTGATATTGCAACAAAATAAATTCAAAAATTCCTTCTCTCTCTATACTCTCTCTCTCTTTTCTTCTCTGCACAATTTCTTCACCCTTCTACTAATCTCAAGATGGTATCAGAGTCTTCTTGACCCAGCGGTCATGAGTTCGAATCTCACCACCCCCATTCTATTTGATAAAAATCAAGCACAAGGTAATGTGGATCTGTGCAAGTTTCAAGCCGAAATGGCTTTCACTTGAGAGGGGGTGTTAGAGAATAATATAAATCATATGATGGGGCCTCACCTAGGGCCTCACCTAATAAGCTTAAGCTTTTAGGTGAGATGGTTCCTTAACACCTTGCTCAACTTGTCGTTGTCTTGCCTATTCACCCAACCAAAGCCCCTTTTGTCTATCGCCTCATGCGCATAGTGCTCCGTTCTAGTTTTTTTGCGCAACAAAATGGTAGTGGAGACACTGAAGGAGAAGGGTACGTTCTCACCAACGCTTCTCAATTGTTTGTTAAGGATAACCCTTTCAGTGTAACACCATTATTGCTAGCCAATCTTGATCCAATTTTAAAACAGCCATGGCATCATGTAAGCGCTTGGTTCCAAAATGATGTCCCTTCCCCGTTCCATACGGCCCATGAAAGGACATTGTGGGAGTATGCGAGCCATGAACCAAAGCTCAATCATTCCTTTAATAAAGCTATGGCAAGTGATGCTCGACTTGTTTCGAGTGTGATGATAAATGAGTGCAAGGGAGTTTTCGAAGGGTTAGATTCGTTGGTTTATGTTGGGGGTGGCACTGGAACTGTGGCCAAGGCAATAGCTAAAGAATTCCAGCATGTGGATTGCACTGTCTTTGATCTCCAACATGTTGTGGCTGATTTGGAGGGAAGTGGAAACTGTTAGATTTTAATGAGATTAGTTTTGAAGATAAGAAGATAAGAAGTTTTAGTTGTAGGATTCTAAAGAGATTAGCTCGTTTTTTAGCTATAGAGTTCTAATTAGTTTTGATTACTATTTCTAATAGGATTTATCATAAATCCTATCCTTATCCAATAACCTCTCCTAGTCTATTGAGAGTCTAGTTTATTTCAATTTCTAGTTCTTGTAAGCCTATAAATAGGCAAGTTTCAATTGAATAAATTGAATGAATGAATGAATGTGATTCATTCCAATATTTATGATTTTCTGGAATGAATGAATGTGATTCATTCCAATATTTATGATTTTCAGGTTCTTCAGGATTTCTTGTTTTTCCATATTTTTAATCTCAACAATAATTGTTCTAAACAGTTACTGTACAGATTCAAGATTTCCAACAATTGGTATCAGAGCAATCTTCTTACGGGACTGTGGGGTATTTTTTTGAGAGACAAACACAGAGAGTTTGAGTTTAATTGAGTGCAAACACAAAGTGAATTTTTACTTTCAAAAACCATGTCTACCTCCAACAACAATGCTGCTGTAATTCCAGTTTTTTTCTGGAGAAAACTACCATATATGGGCTGTCAAAATGAAGTTCTATTTAAAGTCTTAAGGGCTGTGGAATATAGTAGTGTGCAATTCTGATCCACCAACCTTGCCAACAAATCCCACACTTGCTCAAATAAGAGCACATGAAGAAGAAAAACTGAAGAAGGACAAAGCCATTACTTGCCTACACTCGGGGCTTGCAGATCATGTCTTCACCAAGATTATGGACTTGGAAACACCAAAGCTTGTATGGGACAAGCTTCAAGGAGAATTTGAAGGGAGTAGCAGAGTCAAAACAGTTCGAATCCTTGCATTGAAAAGGGAGTTCGAACTGATGATGATGAAAGATGTTGAATCTGTCAAGGATTATTCTGGCAGATTAATGGATGTTATGAATCAAATGAGGCTGCATGGAAAGGTAATTGAAGATCAAAAGGTGGTAGAGAAAATGATGGTTTCTTTGCCACAGAAATTTGAAGCTCAAACTCATATTTGTACTGTTGATCGTGTGAAATGGTACACAAAGACAGGAGGAGCAAAATTTGAAGTTTATGCTGATTTTGATTTGGGACAAAACAGAGTTGATGAAAATCCAGTTCAGCATGATGTGATAACCAAGGCACTGCCTCTAGCAAGATTGGAGTTCCTAAAGATGAAGTTGGGGATATCCAAAGCAAATCTCAAGGAGGAGTGTTAGATTTTAATGAGATTAGCTTTGAAGATAAGAAGATAAGAAGTTTTAGTTGTAAGATTCTAAAGAGATTAGCTCTTTTTTTAGCTATAGAGTTCTAATTAGTTTTGATTACTATTTCTAATAGGATTTATCATAAATCCTATCCTTATCCAATAACCTCTCCTAGTCTATTGAGAGTCTAGTTTATTTCAATTTCTAGTTCTTGTAAGCCTATAAATAGGCAAGTTTCAATTGAATAAATTGAATGAATGAATGAATGTGATTCATTCCAATATTTATGATTTTCAGGTTCTTCAGGATTTCTTGTTTTTCCATATTTTTAATCTCAACAGTAATTGTTCTAAACAGTTACTGTACAGATTCAAGATTTCCAATAGAAACTTGAAATATCTTGGTGGAGACATGCTCGAGGCCATTCCTCAAGCATATGCAATTCTGCTGAAGGTGAAATAACTTTTCTCTTACTGATTAAAACAATATTACTTTGTGTATATATAACATCAAAAACTAAATTTATTTGTCTATTTCAGTCTAGACTTCTAACATGTCTTTATTTCACTGTTGATGACAATCAGTGCATTCTTCATGACTGGAATGAAGAGGAGTGTGTGAAAATACTCAGGCAATGCAAGGAGGCAATCAAGGGCCGTATTTTCAATGCCTGGAAGCTAAAATTGAGTTATAATGGGAGTTGAAACTAAAGTTCCAGGTTTATTACCTCAGAAATAGTTCCAGGCAATTCTCCAGGTGGAAGGCCGTATTCTCTGCTTTCACGGGGCATGAAGCAAGGTTTTTTTTTTCATCTGTTAGGAAATCCGATTTGTTTATACCAAGTCTATATACCTCAAAAGATCTACAGACAAATATTGAACAAAAATTGTTGGAAAAACATATGATGAAACAAAAACTTTGAAATTTAAATTTAAATTTTTTGAGCTTTCGAGTTTTTATTTCTTTTTGTTTTTTTCTGACTATACTGGGTTCAACCCATATGATCTGTTTTAGGCTAGGCTAACACCCCTCAAAAAACAGACAAGTGAACATTGCAGCAGAGTGAAATTTACGATATATTATAATTAGTCCAATAAATTAGATTAATGATTCACTAGTTAAACCAATAACACGTAATGATCTAGTAGCTTGATATGTTTCAATGACACCAAAAATTTCCAAATCTCTTGTAGCTAAAAGTTGCTCGAAGATATTTGGTGACAATAATTTGAAGATTGTTCAAGTCTCAGCTACCCCAGGGTTTGCAAGAGTCCAAGTAAGAAGACTTGTTGTGCAAGGGGAAGACGACACACCTCCAATGCACCTTACCTAATCTAAGCTGCATTGTTGTTTGATTGTTTTTTAGGTCAAATCTGTATTTGTTGGGTTTTTTAAGGTTTCATATAGATCTCTCTTCATGAGGGAGTGTCAACCTTTTAGGATGAAAAACATAAGTGTTCCAAGGTCTGAATTTTAGCACTGCATTGCTGTATTTTTAATATCTAAGGTTGTATTTTACAATGTAGTTTTACACCGCCACGTATTAAAATCTACACCTAAATAAAATAAACAAAATGGGTGTCGAAAGATTTTGATATTTTGGCCAAATTTTAACGAATAATCATAAATTAGTTACGATATCCATTTTGCATTTTCAAGCATGAAAAAAAAGCATTTTTTTGATTTTTGTGAAAATATGCTCAAAAACATTTTAGAATTCGGACGTATGCATGAAAAGAAAACACGTTTTTTTTTTTATATTTTTCAAATTAGGATTTGTTTTTGAAATTTCGGAGAAAAATCAAATTTGTTTATACCAACTCTATACATACTTTAACAAAGATATACAGACCAATATGGAACAATGATTGGTGGAAAAACATACAATGAAACAAAAAAAATTAAATTTAAATTTTTGGATTTTTTGGAGTTTTATTTTCTTTTTGTTTTTTTCCGGGCTATGCTGGGTTCAACCCAAATGTTCAGTTTAGGTTAGACTAGCCTGGGCCAGCACAAAAAAAGAAGAAGACAAGTGAACATTACAGAGTGAATTAATTCACCCTACATTGTTCACGTATTACAACAGTGGTGGTGGGTTGCTGAGTTGATTTTAGGTTGAAAAATGGAGGATTATACTAATTAATTCAAATTTATGTATAATAAAAAAAGGATTTGATTATAAAAGTAAAATAGTCATTTTATTGTGCATTATAAATGTAAAGAATATTGAATTAATCCCTTTAAATGAAACCTGTAAAATTATCTAATTATCCCTAATAGATAGTTATAAAGTTTTGTTTTGTAAAGACAAAATGGATATTTCACCATGGATTGCCATATGAAACACCGTCTTTAAAATTTTGTTATTAATTAATATATATTTATGTTATATTATAATTTATCCAATACTTTCGATTAATGATTCACTAGTTAAAACAATAACACGCAATGATTTACTAATTTGGTATGTTTCAATGTGTCACACCCTCCGCAAGAGCGCGACGTCGCGACGACTCTCTCCGTGAGCGGGGAATTCATGTCGGAGTTTTATCTTTATTTTTGTGAAAAAGAGAGTCGCCACAATTAAATCCTTCAATTGGACCCTAAATTAATTCTTCAACACAATTATACTTTTATATTGGCCAACGATTAAATCAAACTAGCCCATAAAAATATAATTATATCTTTCGACTTAAATTTTACGTAGATTTATCCAATAATAAATTATTTTATCCTTGAATCTGCATTTTCTTTCATTTATGAGCACAAAAGAGATATGATCAAGCTCTCGAAAACGTCAAAAAATTTCACCTCGATTTTCCTACCGACACCGGCCTCTTCTATTTTATTTTTTCTATTTTTGGATAGATTTGAAGAATAACCCTAAATTAGGTTATGACACAATGACAGCAAAACTTTCCAAATGTCTTGTAGCTAAAAATTACTCGAAGATACTTGGTGACAATTAATTGACGATTTTTCAAGCCTCAGCTACCCCAAGACCAAGCTGCCTGTCGAGTGATAATCACTAGAGAAAAAATAATTTTGATAGGGCAGGGGGCTGGTGGGATGGATCGCAAACTCCCACCAAGTCTAAGATAAGATTTTACAAACCTTATAAAAGATTTTTTCTTCATCAAATCAGTAAAAAAAAATACAAGCTTTGCTCTTCATCGAATCAAATCAAGATATCACACTATTAAAGTTTTTACAGGATCATATAAATAATCTTCATCAAGTCAAGTCACTTATCAAATCAAGTCAAGACCTCACACAATTAAAATTTTTGGGCTCGTGTAAATATATTTTCATGCAAAATAAGATCTAAATTTAACTATTAATCAGAACATTTGCGGGGACACGTACGAAGAGCACTTCATTTATTGTAATTTCAACGTTATTTTTTTAGTGTATTTATTTAATATGCCAACCTTAACTTTACCCTCATTCTTTATTATTTTTTATAATGACGACATATTGAGAGGAAAGCTGATAGGAAATGAATCCCTTTGCCAATTTTCTATTAACGAAAAATCCCTTTGCCAATTCCATAACTAACATAGATTTGGCTCGATGTGAGCCTTAGCTAATTTGTATTTATCCAATGTATAAGAGAGACAAGATTTGGTGTATTATATTTTTAAGGAGCTTTATCCATAAACTTTTGAGACAGACAACATGATGCGGACCGACACATGATATGTTAACCAATACGGTCTGTTCTTGTAATATTTAATATTAATTATGTTACCCGGGCTTCATGGAGTATATTCTTTACAATATTTTTTAGAAAAAAGTTTCTTTATAAATCAAATGTTTATACATTTATTTAATTAAATAAATCATTTTATTGAACAGGGAGAGTGATTGTTTGTTGTAGAAAAAAAATGCAAAAGAAAGAAGAAGAAACGAAATCAATATTGAAGTGATTTTAGAGAATAATTCAGAAATGGTTATGACAAAGAATATCAATAATGACAAAAACAATTATAATAATGATAATACTACTACTTATAATTTAAATTATATTGATAAAAATAACGGTGTTGGTTATCGTGATTATTACTGTCATTATATTGATAATAATTATAACAATAGTGATGGTGGCAGCGATAGTATTGCCAATAATAATTAGAATATTGATTATTTATAATAATAGTTATAATAGCAGCTAGAATAATTGTGATAATATAACAATCGTGATAATAATAGTCGATGTTTTTATGGTGTTTTTGTTAAAACATGACTTTTACGACTTATATATATATATATGATATTTCAGATCTAATATCATATAAATAAAAAATATATGAAGTCATACGTAGACAAAACAGGTGAAAAAATTAGGCTAAATGATCTACAATGAAAGAATATACGAGTCACTTGCCTTACACTTCACCACAGCGAGAACCAAATTTTTTAACATGTAAAAAAATATTAATGGTGCTATATTTTTTTTATGATGCTATGATCTACAAAATTTTTGATTATTTAGTTTTTATATATTCATTTTATTATTGATAAGACATTTAAAATAATGATAATGATTATTTTTAAGATATTTTTTCTTAAAAATATAAGAAAAAATATGTGAGGCTAATTATATATTTTGATATTTGTCTAATATTAACCCATTAATATATATATATATATATATATATATATATATATACAATTTGTTTACTTGTATTCTTATAATTGGGTTTTGACTCATTTTATTTGATCATGTTCAAAATAGACTCGATACCTCTACTCACCCTCGATAAACTTTTATGGGGTAACGTTGATCTAATCTAGGTCTACTCGGAATGGCACGTTAATCTAGACTCGAGGTTCATCACTCACCCTTTGACGCAACTTATATTTTACGATTATCAAAAATCAAATCATAAGAATACAGGTTAACAGAAACGGGAAGTGCTTATTAGTTTCCAAAAGGGAGGAAACGGCCAACACTCAATTGGTTTATAAAATATATAAGTTTGATGTAAATAAATATTTATTTATTCTATGTAGTCTAGTAACCAAACATGATAGACATTTACCTATGATTCTGATGACTTGTATCTATGACTCCATAAGCAAAGTGTCGACATGTGTTGTTAGAAAGTGTTTTACAGGGAATGCTATTTCTACCACCTTTGAGTTACAAAAAAATACAGAGTTAAAATAGAGGCCAATTTGATAAATGAAATTTCAATTTTTAACATAAAACAAATGCAAAAAAGGGCCGGAGTAAAAAATAATAAGGCTTTTTATTTCAATTTTTATTTTTTAATTAACCAGTGTTTTGATTATCCATCAAGGGTGACTGATTATTTTCTATCCCTTGATTGAAAATAAATTAAAGGGTGCTTAAAAATATAATAATAGTTATTTTTTAAATTATTTTTCACTTGAAAATACATTAAAATATAAAGTAGTGGCATGCCTGAAATGGAAAACCAACCAAGCCCTCATCCTCTAGCAAGTTGTCCCACCTCATCAAGTTTCTGTTTGGAAACCTGAATTCGTGATGCTAATTCCCCATCCCTTTTCTTCACGGCCTGTCACAGAGTTAGTTCTGAACTCATAATAAACTAGGGTGTTAAATAGGACGTATTTGTTATTAAAAAAAAAAAAAAACTGGTGCCAAAACTATGGAGCTTCAATATCTCACAGAAGCCAAGTTCTAGCGTGCAAAATCACTTTGCAAGTTACTGGAATCACACCAGAAATAAACTCAGAAAACAGAATTTATTCAATTGGAAATTATCAACTGACTTGTCCCCTTACAGTATTCTTCTTAAATAGCTTCAATTCTTACAATTTTCCAATCTTAACTAGGAAAGTAATAAAATAGGAAATTAAGAAAATAAATGATGGAAGTAATGGGTCTGAGCAATCAGTGAGATTTAGAATTCCAAACTTATGAATTCCCAGATTTCAGTAGTTGTGTTGATTACGGGCTCTCTTCATTATCCACAATATCCATGCTGATTTCCTCCTGATTTGCAACATCTCCCTCCTGATTTGTAACGTCTTCTTCCTCCTGATTTGCATCAATTGCCGCCTCTCCTGAAGAACTTGACTCCGACAAGTTATGCTGACGGTAGGCAGCAAAGAGATGTGGGTGTAGGCGGTTCAGCTCTGATGCTTGTAACCAAACAGTGTCTGAATTTGGATGATTTTTCCACTGGACTAAGAACTTGTAATAGCCCCCTCGGCGTGGTGAAACAAACTAGTGGTCAAGAATGGCAGCAATCTCAACACGTGGTGCTGTATTTTCTGGAACGCTACGGTTAACTTGTTTTGTTTCTCGCGTGAATTGTTAGAGAATAATATAAATCATATTATGGGACCTCACTTATAAGCTTCAGCTTTTAGGTGAGATGATTCCTTAACATGGTATCAGAGCCTTGTTGACCCAGCGGTCACGAGTTCGAATCTCACCATCCCCATTCTATTTGATAAAACCAAGCACAAGATGATGTGGGCCTGTGCAAGTTTCAAGCCCAAAGGGCTTTCACTTGAGGGGGTGTGTTAGAGAATAATATAAATCATATTATGGGACCTCACTTATAAGCTTAAGCTTTTAGGTGAGATGGTTCTTTAACATGAATTGCCACATCGTCAAGATCGGCCAAGCTTCCTTTTTAATTGGTGCCGTGAACTTCAGATTTTAGTTTCTCACCAAAAAATCCAGTTCTGGCTTGTTGCAAAATCTCTTTGCAAGCGCTGGAATCACACCAGTAATTGATGCCGTGAACTTCAGATTTTAGTTTCTCACCAAAAAATCCAGTTCTGGCTTGTTGCAAAATCTCTTTGCAAGCGCTGGAATCACACCAGTAATTGATGCCGTGAACTTCAGATTTTAGTTTCTCACCAAAAAATCCAGTTCTGGCTTGTTGCAAAATCTCTTTGCAAGCGCTGGAATCACTTGCAGCTCTGATACCAAATTGGTGCCAAAACTATGGAGCTTCAATATCTCACAGAAGCCAAGTTCTAGCGTGCAAAATCACTTTGCAAGTTACTGGAATCACACCAGAAATAAACTCAGAAAACAGAATTTATTCAATTGGAAATTATCAACTGACTTGTCCCCTTACAGTATTCTTCTTAAATAGCCTCAATTCTTACGATTTTCCAATCTTAACTAGGAAAGTAATAAAATAGGAAATTAAGAAAATAAATGATGGAAGTAATGGGTCTGAGCAATCAGTGAGATTTAGAATTCCAAACTTATGAATTCCCAGATTTCAGTAGTTGTGTTGATTACGGGCTCTCTTCATTATCCACAATATCCATGCTGATTTCCTCCTGATTTGCAACGTCTCCCTCCTGATTTGTAACGTCTTCTTCCTCCTGATTTGCATCAAAAACTTTAACAGAAGATGGTATTCTACAGTACTCTTCTACTTGAATAATATTTTTTCGATTTTAATTATACTTTTTAATATTAAATTTATTGGTGATTTTTTTATGACATTATTTCAATCAATGATTAGATTATAAATTTAACAGAATAACTCAAGTTTTTTTTTATATAAGAAATATCAGAATAATTTTTTTTATTTTTTAAACACGATGCTGAACTTAATATACTCCTTCATAAAAGATATTGAGCTATAGCATATCATTTATAAGAAAAAAAAAATATATTTTAAAATCTCTTAAAAAATAAGTTGTAAGAATAAGTTGAACTACAGGTCAGTCTGAAGACTAGTGATAGGACATCAAAAAGGAAGAATTGATGGAGATAATTTTATTTTTTGTTTTTTTGTTTTTGTGGTCGTTATTTTTACAAGAAATCAATCAATAGATTTGCAAATCTTCTTGTCCAATAGATTATGATGTTTTTGTCCATGCTCCTAGATGATGATTAATTATTATGTGCCCCCATTATGTCTATTTCTCCATGCTCCATCCCTACATATACACGTACAGTTTCAATCCATCCATAAGAAGAAGTAAATTGTTGCCAACAAAATCACATTGCATGGGCCTGATTTACAACGTTATTTCTGCCTAGGGCATATTGGAAAAACTAAAATTTACATTGAAAATTCAGCATGGGAATTTGTCGGCAAGAATTTTGACACTTATGGAAGAAAAAAAAAATGGAAAGTATTTAAACTCTTTTACAAAATGATTATCATGTGGCCCGTCTCATAAGCGTATACATATAAAAACAAAAATGAAAAAAAAAACAAAATAAAATAGCAAGTACGAGATTGGTTGGGCGTGGACGACAAAAACCTAAAAAAAATGTAGTCGAAATGTTTCTTGTACTTGTTGCAAAATGAAAGCAAAAGATATTTGTTGTCGAAACTATTTATGACACTCCCTCCACCTCCACCTCCACCTCCACCTCCGTCGACGATGTCTTGATGGGGATAGACTATAGACTATATGTTGCTTAAAATAGTAACCGCGACGACGTTTAGTATATCAATCTCATTATCTTGTAGGGAATGAAAGATGATAAACTTGGCCGATGGAAAGCATGATCCTGAGCTGCCTAAAGCTCAAGCTCATGTATGGAATCACACGTTCAACTTCATAAACTCTGTCTCTAAATGTGCAGTTGGTCTAGGCATACTAAAATGGGTTGATATCCAAAATATTAATAGGTATAATAATTTTATTACTTACTTTAATATAGAGATAAAAAAAAAACTTATATGACGTTAATATCTAAAATATTATTGTGAATAATAAAACCATCCACTTTTAATATAATGATAAAATCAACAAGGAATTTCATCTAAAATATTATTCGGAATGATGCTGTAGCGAAAATTCCAGTTTTGCAATGATAATTGAGGATATTTCATCCTACTTTGTATAACTCCAAACCAAATTCCTGAACAAGGATTTGTTCATCTAGAAAACGGATTTGTTCAAATTCACCATAGTAGGATGGTAGAAATAGACATCATCAAACCATAGAAAACAATAAAAAAGAATACAACTTAACTCAAGTAATGCGTATTAAAAGTATTAATACTTTTCTTTTGTAGTTTGCCTAAAATCTCTTAAAAAACCATTTAGGGTTTGTATTAGTTATAATACTATATGGTGAGGTCATCACGCCCAAACAAGGTGGGTATAATAGTTGTATGGCAGTTCATGATTTGTATACCTTCGAGGGAAACGTATGATTTTCAAATTTGACTTCTATAAAGCTTTTGATTATGTCACCCAAGATTATCTTAATGAACAACTTTTTAAGTAGACCTCGTTGAAACCGTTTCTGTTCCCGCCCCTCCCCCCTCAAAATTTAGTTCAATAGTGTCGCATCCTCTTATATATATAGGCTAAGAATCCCATGGTCGATCATACAAGCTCATAGTCTATATCAGACCTTAAAAATCTTGAGATCTTGAGACAGTCTGATAAAAATGAGTTTGGATGAAGGAAACCTTCATGGTGCTGATCTACTTCAAGCTCAAGCTCATGTTTGGAATCACATCTTCAACTTCATAAACTCAATGTCTTTAAAATGTGTTGTTGAACTAGGCATTCCGGATTTAATCCGCAATCATGGAAAACCCATGACCCTTTCTGAGCTTGTCGCTGTCTTGCCTATTCACCCAACCAAAGCCCCTTTTGTCTATCGCCTCATGCGCATATTGGTCCATTTTGGTTTCTTTGCGCATCAAAATTTTAGTGGAAACACTGAAGGAGAAGGCTATGTTCTCACCAACGCTTCTCAATTCCTTGTGAAGGATAACCCTTTCAGTGTAACACCATTCTTGCTAGCCGTGCTTGATCCAATTTTGACACAGCCATGGCATCATGTAAGCGCTTGGTTCCAAAATGATGTCCCTTCCCCGTTCCATACGGCCCATGAAAGGACATTATGGGAGTATGCGAGCCATGAACCAAAGCTCAATCAGTTCTTTAATGAAGCTATGGCAAGTGATGCTCGACTTGTTTCGAGTGTGATGATAAATGAGTGCAAGGGAGTTTTCGAAGGGTTAAACTCGTTGGTTGATGTTGGGGGTGGCACTGGAACTGTGGCCAAGGCAATAGCTAAAGAATTCCAGCATTTGGATTGCACTGTCTTTGATCTCCCACATGTTGTGGCTGATTTGGAGGGAAGTGGAAACTTGAAATATCTTGGTGGAGACATGTTCGAGGAAATTCCACAAGCAGATGCGATTCTGCTGAAGGTGAAACCACTTTTCTCTTACTGATTAAAACAGTATTCCTAAGCATATATATAACATCGAAACTAAATTTATTTGACGTCTATTTCAGTGGATTCTTCATGACTGGAATGATGAGGAGTGTGTGAAAATACTCAGGCAATGCAAGGAGGCAATTAAGGGTAGAGAAGGAGGAAAGGTGATCGTCATAGATATGGTGGTGGAGAACAATAAAGTGGAAGCAGGATCAACTGAGACACAGCTCTACTTTGATATGTTGATGATGATATTGTTAACTGGAAAAGAGAGAAACAAGAACGAATGGTCTAAGCTATTCTCTAATGCTGGCTTCACTAACTTTAAGATCAGCCCAGTTCTGGGTTTAAGATCTCTCATTGAAGTTTATCCGTGATAAGCTAGCTCTTGATCACCCATGTCTATGAAACACGAGTGGTCTCCAACTAAGAATTGTCTTGTTGCAAAATTATATGAAATCTCTACAGTGTTCTGAAGTAAACTTAATGGTGTGCGAGAGTCCGGGTAAGAAGATTTATTGTGCAAGGGAAGACGTATCACCCCTAGTGGACCTTACATTATCTAAGCTGCAATGTTGTTTGATTTTTTTTTATCAGATTTGTATTCGTTGGTATTTTTAAGGTTTGATGCAGATCTCTCTTCTTGAGAGAAGTCTCTATAGTATTGGGTGCAAAACCTAATCGTTGTAAGGTTTGAATTGTAACATTGCATTGTTGTATTTTTAATATCTAAGGTTGTGTTTAAAATGTAGTTTTACACCTCCACATTAAGTTTATGATTGTTTTTCATGCGCCATTCTTAAAGATGGAGGGTGTGGAAAAACTTTTTTTTTTATAGAAGTCGTCATTTAATATTAAGGTCTCTAGAAAACCTCATGGTTTGCGAGAGTCCAAGTAAGAAGACTTGTTGTGCAAGGAGAAGACGAAACACCTCCAATGCACCTTACCTAAGCTAAACTGCATTGTTGTTTGATTGTTTTTTTAGGTCAAATTTGTATTTGTTGGGTTTTTTAAGGTTTCATATAGATCTCTCTTCATGCGGGAGTGTCAACCTTTTAGGGTGAAAAACATAATCGTTCCAAAGTCTGAATTTTAGCACTGCATTGCTGTATTTTTAATATCTAAGATTGTATTTTACAATGTAGTTTTACACCCTCACGTATTAAAATCTACACCTAAATAAAATGAACAAAATGGGTGTCGAAAGATTTTGATATTTTGGCTAAACTTTAACAAATAATCATAAATTAGTTACGATATCCATTTTATATTTTCAAGCATGAGAAAAAAAAGCATTTTTTTTGTTTTTTGTGAAAATATGCTCAAAAACATTTTAGGATTCGGACGTATGTATGAAAAGAAAACATGTTTTTTTATATATTTTTCAAATTAGGATTTGTTTTTGAAATTTCGGAGAAAAATCAAATTTGTTTATACCAACTCTATATATACTTTAACAAAGATCTAAAGACCAATATGGAACAATGATTGGTGGAAAAACATACGATGAAACAAAAAAATTGAAATTGAAATTTTTGGATTTTTTGGAGTTTTAATTTCTTTTTGTTTTTTTTCGGACTATGCTGGGTTCAACCCAAATGCTCAGTTTGGGTTCGACCAGCCTCGGCCACCACAAAAAAAAAAATGAAAAAGACAAGTGAACATTGCAGAGTGAATTAACTCACCCTACATTGTTCACGTATTACAATAGTGGTGGGGGGTTGCTAAGTTGATTTTAGGTTGAAAAATGGAGGATTATACTAATTAATTCAAATTTATGTATAATAAAAAAAGGATTTGATTATAAAAGTAAAATAGTCAATTTATTGTGCATTATAAATGTAAAGAATATTGAATTAATCCCTTTAAATGAAACCTGTAAAATTATCTAATTATCCCTAATAGATAGTTATAAAGTTTTGTTTTGTAAAGACAAAATGGATATTTCACCATGGATTGCCATATAAAACACCGTCTTTAAAATTTTGTTATTAATTAATATATATTTATGTTATATTATAATTTATCCAATACTTTCGATTAATGATTAACTAGTTAAATCAATAACACGCAATGATTTACTAACTTGGTATGTTTCAATGTGTCACACCCTCCGCAAGAGCGCGACGTCGCGGCGACTCTCTCCGTGAGCGGGGAATTCATGTCGGAGTTTTATCTTTATTTTTGTGAAAAAGGGAGTCGCCACAATTAAATCCTTCAATTGGACCCTAAATTAATTCTTCAACACAATTATATTTTTATATTGGCCAACGATTAAATCAAACTAGCCCATAAAAATATAATAATATCTTTCGACTTAAATTTTACATAGATTTATTCAATAATAAATTACTTTAGCCTTGAATCTGTATTTTCTTCATTTATGAGCACAAAAGAGATATGATCAAGCTCTCGAAAACGTCAAAAAATTTCACCTCGATTTTCCTACCGACACCGGCCTCTTCTATTTTATTTTTTCTATTTTTGGATAAATTTGAAGAATAACCCTAAATTAGGTTATGACACAATGACAGCAAAACTTTCCAAATGTCTTGTAGCTAAAAATTACTCGAAGATACTTGGTGACAATTAATTGACGATTTTTCAAGCCTCAGCTACCCCAAGACCAAGCTGCCTGTCGAGTGATAATCACTAGAGAAAAAATAATTTTGATAGGGCAGGGGGCTGGTGGGATGGATCGCAAACTCCCAAGTCTAAGATAAGATTTTACAAACCTTATAAAAGATTTTTTCTTCATCAAATCAGTAAAAAAAAATACAAGCTTTGCTCTTCATCGAATCAAATCAAGATATCAAACGATTAAAGTTTTTACAGGATCATATAAATAATCTTCATCAAGTCAAATCACTTATCAAATCAAGTCAAGACCTCACACAATTAAAAATTTTGGGCTCGTGTAAATATATTTTCATGCAAAATAAGATCTAAATTTAACTATTAATCAGAACATTTGCGGGGACACGAAGAGCACTTCATTTATTGTAATTTTTTTTTTAGTGTATTTATTTAATATGCCAACCTTAACTTTACCCTCATTCTTTATTATTTTTTATAATGACGACATATTGAGAGGAAAGCTGATAGGAAATGAATCCCTTTGCCAATTTTCTATTTGCCAATTCCATAACTAACATAGATTTGGCTCGATGTGAGCCTTAGCTAATTTGTATTTATCCAATGTATAAGAGAGACAAGATTTGGTGTATTATATTTTTAAGGAGCTTTATCCATAAACTTTTGAGACAGACAACATGATGCGGACCGACACATGATATGTTAACCAATACGGTCTGTTCTTGTAATATTTAATATTAATTATGTTACCCGGGCTTCATGGAGTATATTCTTTACAATATTTTTTAGAAAAAAGTTTCTTTATAAATCAAATGTTTATACATTTATTTAATTAAATAAATCATTTTATTGAACAGGGAGAGTGATTGTTTGTTGTAGAAAAAAAATGCAAAAGAAAGAAGAAGAAACGAAATCAATATTGAAGTGATTTTAGAGAATAATTCAGAAATGGTTATGACAAAGAATATCAATAATGACAAAAACAATTATAATAATGATAATACTACTACTTATAATTTAAATTATATTGATAAAAATAACGGTGTTGGTTATCGTGATTATTACTGTCATTATATTGATAATAATTATAACAATAGTGATGGTGACAACGATAGTATTGCCAATAATAAAAGAATATACGAGTCACTTGCCTTACACTTCACCGCAGCGAGAACCAAATTTTTTAACATGTAAAAAAATATTAATGGTGCTTTATTTTTTTATGATGCTATGATCTACAAATTTTTTGATTATTTAGTTTTTATATATTCATTTTATTATTGATAAGACATTTAAAATAATGATAATGATTATTTTTAAGATATTTTTTCTTAAAAATATAAGAAAAAATATGTGAGGCTAATTATATATTTTGATATTTGTTTAATATTAACCCATTAATATATATATATATATATACAATTTGTTTACTTGTATTCTTATAATTGGGTTTTGACTCATTTTATTTGATCATGTTCAAAATAGACTCGATACCCTCTACTCACCCTCGATAAACTTTTATGGGGTCACGTTGATCTAATCTAGGTCTACTCGGAATGGCACGTTAATCTAGACTCGAGGTTCATCACTCACCCTTTGACCCAACTTATATTTTACGATTATCAAAAATCAAATCATAAGAATACAGGTTAACTGTGTTAGAGTATAGAAGAAGAATAGTCTAGAATAATGTAATGTGTATAAATAGAAAAGTGCACACACAACAAATACATGCAAAACAGAATTCAATACAATGTAATTCTAAATTTCAGTTTCCCTCTCTTTTCTCTCTTCTCCCTCTCTAAACTAATTCTTCTCTCTTTCAATTATCTGCAAACTCTCAATCTTAACATGGTATCAGAGCCTTGTTGACCCAGCGGTCACGAGTTCGAATCTCACTACCCCTATTCTATTTGATAAAAACCAAGCACAAGGTGATGTGGGTCTATGCAAGTTTCAAGCTCAAAGGGCTTTCACTTGAGGGGGTGTGTTAGAGAATAATATAAATCATATTATGGTGCCTCACTTACAAGCTTAAGCTTTTAGGTGAGATGGTTCCTTAATTCTAAAAAAAAAAAAATAAAAAAAAAATAATAAAAAATAAAATAAAATAAAATCTCGGCTGAACCTGTTTCTTCTGTTCTAGATTCAAAATTCAGAGATCGGCAAGTATCATAAGTGAGAAGACGATCTCGTTCAGCAGCAGGAGAAGCTGGTTAGATGCATCAATATTTCTGCCGCTTGCTTCAACTACAGATTCATCCCTGCCTTTTCTAAGTCATTTCTGCCAGTCTCCAGCCGATGCTCTGTTTTCCTTCAATCAACGTGATTTCATTGAGGTATATCGTCGAATAAGTAACACGCACAAAGGCAGACTGATCGTGTATCCTCTCAGACATCCTGCAAGATCCCGACGTAATCTAAGAATCTTCTCAAAATCAATACATAAATGGAGAAGGAGAGCTCTGTGATTTCCTGATTCAGCAAGAATGCCTTGTGAATCTCGAAATCACAGAGAATGTGATTCCAAGGTCCCTCGCTGTTCCTGGGCGACATGTTGTTATTGTTCGATCTGCATCTTTCACTACTCATAATGAGCATGTTGCAACGGATCATAACTATGTGTTCAAAGAGTCAGCCGAAAGCCAAAAAAAAAAAAAAAAGGCAGAGTGAGAATTCATGACTCACCATTTCAATTCTTCTGAGTGCTACAGATGGCAGCTGTAGGATAGAAGTAATACGGCAGAAGATGATCTCTCTCGGCGCAGCTGGTCTGAAGCTCGGTTCACCAGAGGACCGAAGTTGTAGCTTCACCAGAGACGGCAGCTGAGGCGTCGACGGAGTCAGGACGGCCAGCTCATCTTCTCCTCAAACAAACCCTAGAAACTCTCTGTCCAAGTCATCATGAAAGGCAGTAGATCAAAGACTGATTCCAGAACCAATGACGCCAAGCTAAAGAGAAAAGGAGCAGGAGCTGGAACCAAAGCTTCGAGAAAGACTGCGAAGGATCCAAACAAGCCTAAAAGACCTGCTAGTGCTTTCTTCATTTTCATGGAGGATTTTAGGAAGCAGTACAAGGAGGCTCATCCAAACAATAAATCTGTTGCTGCTGTTGGTAAAGCAGGTGGAGACAAATGGAATCATCTTCTTGCTTGTCAGATCTTAGCCAATCTGCAGCGACCAATCTGCCCTAGCCACCGAAGGCGTGAAGAAACATCACCGTTTCAGGCCAGGAACTCTGGCTTTGCGAGAAATCAGGACATACCAGAACAGCACTGCGCTTCTGATCTGCAAGCTTTCATTCCAAAGGCTGGTGAGAGAAATTCCAGCTCTTCAAGAGGTCTGATTGAAACGGACATTCGCCTGGGTTTCATAAGGTTAAGGCAAGATGAAGTGAATCGATTCGGCAGAGAAGAGATGAGGCTGCGGCGTGGCTGCGAGAAGATTTGTTGAAAACCTAGATTTTATGTTTGGGTGTTGTGTGATGCCGTTTTATGTGTGCTGTGTCGTTTATGTTGTGGTGTGCCGTTTTATGCCTAACCTTCCACCGTTTTGCAAAAAAAAAAAAATCAAAAAAAAAAAAAAAAAAGAGATTAAGAAAAACTTAATCCAAAGAAGAAGAAGAAGAAGAAGAAGAAGAAGAAGAAGAACATGAATTCTTACACAGATTAAGAAATTCATCGGCAAAAACTTCAGAAAAGCTGAAGAAAAACTTCAGAAAAGCTGAAGAAGCCAAATGAAATCCTTCAGAAAAAAAACTGAAGTAGATAAATAAAAATTCAAACCCATTCTATCACCTCTCTTACCTCCCATTTCTTTTTTTTTCTCATCCCTCTCTTCTCAAAGTCTCACAGAGACAAATGCAATTCTGGTCAAGAAATAGACCAATGAAATTCCTTCTCTTCTCTCGTTTACATACTGTTTGTCAAAAGAATTAAGTACTCTTGTATTTCATTTTCATTGTTGCAATCTCATGCTTGGTTTGTCAAAGCATGAGATTGAGGGGGGATGTTAGAGTATAGAAGAAGAATAGTCTAGAATAGTGTAATGTGTATAAATAGAGAAATGCACACACAACAAATGCATGCAAAACAGAATTCAATACAATGTAATTCTAAATTTCAGTTTCCCTCTCTTTCTCTCTTCTCCCTCTCTAAACTAATTCTTCTCTCTTTCAATTATCTGCAAACTCTCAATCCTAACAAACTGAAACGGGAAGTGCTTATTAGTTTCCAAAAGGGAGGAAACGGCCAACACTCAATTGGTTTTTAAAATATATAAGTTTGATGTAAATAAATATTTATTTATTCTATGTAGGCTAGTAACCAAACATGATAGACATTTATCAAAGATTCTGATGACTTGTATCTATGACTCCATAAGCAAAGCGTCGACGTGTTGTTAGAAAGTGTTTTACAGGGAATGCTATTTCTACTACCTTTGAGTTACAAAAAAAATACAGAGTTAAAATAGAGGCCAATTTGATAAATGAAATTTCAATTTTTATTTTTTAATTAACCAGTGTTTTGATTATCCATCAAGGGTGACTGATTATTTTCTATCCCTTGATTGAAAATAAATTAAAGGGTGCTTAAAAATATAATAATAGTTATTTTTTAAATTATTTTTCACTTGAAAATACATTAAAATATAAAGTAGTGGCATGCCTGAAATGGAAAACCAACCAAGCCCTCGTCCTCTAGCAAGTTGTCCCACCTCATCAAGTTTCTGTTTGGAAACCTGAATTCGTGATGCTAATTCCCCATCCCTTTTCTTCACGGCCTGTCACAGAGTTAGTTCTGAACTAATAATAAACTAGGGTGTTAAATAGGACGTATTTGTTATAAAAATAAAAAATAAAAAATTAACAGAAGATGGTATTCTACAGTACTCTTCTACTTGAATAATATTTTTTCGATTTTAATTATACTTTTTAATATTAAATTTATTGGTGATTTTTTTATGACATTATTTCAATCAATGATTAGATTATAAATTTAACAGAATAACTCAAGTTTTTTTTTTATATATAAGAAATATCAGAATAATTTTTTTTTATTTTTTAAACACAATGATGAACTTAATATACTCCGTGAGCGGGGAATTCATGTCGGAGTTTTATCTTTATTTTTGTGAAAAAGAGAGTCGCCACAATTAAATTCTTCAATTGGACCCTAAATTAATTCTTCAACACAATTATACTTTTATATTGACCAACGATTAAATCAAACTAGCCCATAAAAATATAATTATATCTTTCGACTTAAATTTTACGTAGATTTATTCAATAATAAATTACTTTAGCCTTGAATCTGTATTTTTCTTCATTTATGAACACAAAAGAGGTACGATCAAGCTCTCGAAAACGTCAAAAAAATTCACCTCGATTTTCCTACCGACCCCGACCCCTTTTATTTTATTTTTTCTATTTTTGGGTAGATTTGGGGAATAACCCAAAATTAGGTTATGACACAATGACAGCAAAACTTTCCAAATATCTTGTAGCTAAAAATTACTGGAAGATATTTGGTGACAATTAATTGACGATTTTTCAAGCCTCAGCTACCCCAAGACCAAGCTGCCTGTCGAGTGATAATCACTAGAGAAAAAATAATTTTGATAGGGCAGGGGGCTGGTGGGATGGATCGCAAACTCCCAAGTCTAAGATAAGATTTTACAAACCTTATAAAAGATTTTTTCTTCATCAAATCAGTAAAAAAAAATACAAGCTTTGCTCTTCATCGGATCAAATCAAGATATCACACTATTAAAGTTTTTTCAAGATCATATAAATAATCTTCATCAAGTCAAGCCACTTATCAAATCAAGTCAAGACCTCACACAATTACAAATTTTGGGCTCAGTGTAAATATATTTTCATGCAAAATAAGATCTATATTTAACTATTAATCAGAACATTTGCGGGGACACGTACGAAGAGCACTTCATTTATTGTAATTTCAACGTTATTTTTTTAGTGTATTTATTTAATATGCAAAATGCATTCTTAATTTCAGCTGTCCTACGGAATGCCAACCTTAACTTTACCCTCACTCTTTATTATTTTATTATTTTTTATAATGACGACATATTGAGAGGAAAGCTGATAGGAAATAAATCCCTTTGCCAATTTTCTATTAACGAAAAATCTCATTCCATAACTAACATAGATTTGGCTCGATGTGAGCCTTAGCTAATTTGTATTTATCCAATGTATAAGAGAGACAAGATTTGGTGAATTATTTTCTTAAGGAGCTTTATCCATAAACTGTCTCTAAATGTGCAGTTGGTTTAGGCATACTAAAATGGGTTGATATCCAAAATATTAATAGGTATAATAATTTTATTACTCAGTTTAATATAGAGATAAAAAAACTAATATGATGTTAATATCTAAAATATTATTGTGAATAATAAAACCATCCACTTTTAATATAATGATAAAATCAACAAGGAATTTCATCTAAAATATTATTCGTAATGATGCAATAGCGAAAATTCCTGTTTTGTTTAATTACTGTTGAAGACTTGATGAGAGAAATAAAGATAAAAATATATATTTTTTAAAAATAGTAATAATAAATGACAATTAAAACTTAAAACAGAAATTCAAGAGATCAAATCCCAAATCGTAGCAATGAGACCCAAATTACAAGTCATCAATTAACTTAACTGATTATCTCTACTTGAATTCTTTGGGACTTCATCACCACCTATCACTAATATTTTCACCAATAATACATTAATTTATGTGGTTGCTAATAAAATGACAACTAAAGACTTATATATCATTAATTTTAAAACTCGTGGGATTAATCGAGGCACGCGCAAACTGGTCTAGACATCCAAATTAATAACAAAACAAATCCCAGCAACTATAATAAAAGCCAGTCAAAGGCCGTGAAAACCAAGCCAAAACAATGTAATTAGGCAAATCAGATTCTTAAATAAGTTATTAAATTAGGCAAATCAAACAGCCATTAGTCAAGACCATCAACCAGTAATGAAAAACATACAGTTTCTATGTGAAATATTTTTCACAATCAACGTATACTTAACATAGGCTGTCGGCATTCTAGTGGAAAGGGAGGTGGTGGTTATCTGCAACCATTGGAATTACCAATTAATCCCCGATGATAATCATCTTCCAAATAATGCAGTTTTATTTATATACAGTGATGTGCAGATTCAGTCCAATTTTTATTATAATTTTACTCTTATCTTCAAATTTTATTTCAGGGCAATACTTGATCAAATTATGCAGGAAGCTTGTAGTTTCATGCTTTGGTCATTTATAATCCAATGAGGTTTCAGAAATTAAAGACGTGTTTGGAGCTCTTAATTAATTTTTAGTTTTACTAAGGAATTTCAACCTCGATATGCATATTTGACACTATATTTCAAAAATATTTTGGAAAAAACATGAAAAAAAATATTGTGAATTAATTTTTTGTATGTTTTTAGATCATTTTGATGTGTTGATATCAAAAATAATTTTTTTTTTTAAAATATATTATTTTCATATATTTCTGAACAAAAAAATACTTTAAAAAATATATTCAATCATACTTCCAAACAGGTTCGTCATGAGCCTAATTATTGATCCAAACAGGTTCGTCATGAGCCTAATTATTGATAGGATTACTATACTAGACAATCTAGTTTAACAAACTTTCATAACCTAAAATTCAACATTTAGGTCATGCTCAAAAGTTTTTTCCAAGAATTTTCCGACCCTGGTTCTATAGTTTGGTGGCAGTCACATCCAACAGAAAATCATGAAGGGCTATAAATTGGATTACTTTTTTAGTTAAATTTAAATTTATTAATTATTTAAATTAGAATTCTACTACTACTGTTTTTTACAAATATCAGTTCAAAATCTATTTAAAAAGCTCTAATTCATATTTTAAGGTATTGTAATTATAAAGTAATTACTTTTTTTTTAATTCGAGAAAATCCTACATCCTAGAAATCACACTTTATTGGTTCAGGTAAATGATTAAAACTCCGATTATCCTAAATTCTTATAAAAAATGCATGCTCTAACTCGAACTCGAAAACTGCATATCTCAAGTTTTTTTGCCGTTGAATATAAGCTTGTTCACGGTCCTCGTTCATGAAACATGTGTTAATTAATGAGGGAAGTAAGCAGAGAGTTGAGAATAATTAGGAGGCTTAACCTAATAGTTAGTCAACCCTTTCTATATATATGAGTAGGGCAATATACAATAGTAATGGTGGAGATTACCATATAAGAATATGACTACAATATTTCCTATTTAATTACATTCTATAACACGCCCCCTCAAGCTGAGGGTGGAGGATCAACCCGAAGCTTGAATCTAAAAACTGTAAACGAAGGAGCAGGAAGTGTCTTAGTGAAGACATGACTTTTATAAAAAAAAAAAAAAAATTCAAGACAAAAATATTTAAAAAAAAAAATTAAGATAACAATATATTGAATCGATAAAAGTTAATATGTCAAACTTTGATTTAGATCATAAAATCATAATAACCATATAAAAAATTAAATTAAAAAAAATAATTGAGCACCAAAAATATGTTGATAACAAAAGCTAGACACTCATAAATCCAATCACTAATCACATGTCAGGACATTCATCTGAGATCGCGATTATTCTACATAAACTAAACTAAAACATACCATAAATATCAATCCAAATTAAATCAAATGTTAAACAATGCTACTAGTAAATAATCAACAAACCAGTTAATCAAAAAACAATGTTGAATGATAAAATATAACAAAAAATAAAAGGGTTGTTTTTATCTTTTTTAAACTATTTTTTGGTGTAATTATATGATAAGCTATCATGAAATGATTGAAAGACTAAATTATTTTTGGTTATTGTTCATATAAATTTGTTAAACCAATACCATGCTATTTAGTTGAAATGTATTGCATTGATTTTACAACAAAATTGTAAGATTCTAAAAAAAAATTGATTTATATTTAAAAATATTTAAAGATTATATTTGGAAAGAAAATATTATTTAATTTTAATATAACAATAAAAAACCTAAAAGGGGTTAATATCCAAAATATCAATAGGTATAATAATTTTATTACTTACTTTAATATAGAGATAAAAAAAAAAAAACTTATATGACTTTAATATCTAAAATATTATTGTGAATAATAAAACCATCCACTTTTAATATAATGATAAAATCAACAAGGAATTTCATCTAAAATATTATTCGGAATGATGCAGTAGCGAAAATTCCAGTTTTGCAATGATAATTGAGGATATTTCATCCTACTTTGTATAACTCCAAACCAAATTCCTGAACAAGGATTTGTTCATCTAGAAAACGGATTTGTTCAAATTCACCATAGTAGGATGGTAGAAATAGACATCATCAAACCATAGAAAACAATAAAACAGAATACAACTTAACTCAAGTAATGCGTATTAAAAGTATTAATACTTTTCTTTTGTAGTTTGCCTAAAATCTCTTAAAAAACCATTTAGGGTTTGTATTAGTTATAATACTATATGGTGAGGTCATCACGCCCAAACAAGGTGGGTATAATAGTTTTATGGCAGTTCATGATTTGTATACCTTCGAGGGAAACGTATGATTTTCAAATTTGACTTCTATAAAGCTTTTGATTATGTCACCCAAGATTATCTTAATGAACAACTTTTTAAGTAGACCTCGTTGAAACCGTTTCTGTTCCCGCCCCTCCCCCCTCAAAATTTAGTTCAACAGTGTCGCATCCTCTTATATATATAGGCTAAGAATCCCATGGTCGATCATACAAGCTCATAGTCTATATCAGACCTCAAAAATATTGAGACAGTCTGATAAAAATGCATTCGGCTGAAGGAAACCTTCATGGTGCTGAGCTACTTCAAGCTCAAGCTCATATTTGGAATCACATGTTCAACTTCATAAACTCAATGTCTCTAAAATGTGCTGTTGAGCTAGGCATTCCGGATTTAATCCATAATCATGGAAAACCCATGACCCTTGCTCAGCTTGTCGCTGTCTTGCCTATTCACCCAACCAAAACCCATTTTGTCTATCGCCTCATGCGCATATTGGTCCATTCTGGTTTCTTTGCGCAACAAAATGGTAGTGGAGACACTGAAGGAGAAGGCTACGTTCTCACCAACGCTTCTCAATTGCTTGTTAAGGATAACCCTTTCAGTGTAACACCATTATTGCTAGCCATGCTTGATCCAATTTTAACACAGCCATGGCATCATGTAAGCGCTTGGTTCCAAAATGATGTCCCTTCCCCGTTCCATACGGCCCATGAAAGGACATTTTGGGAGTATGCTAGCCATGAACCAAAGCTCAATCAGCTCTTTAATGAAGCTATGGCAAGTGATGCTCGACTTGTTTCGAGTGTGATGATAAATGAGTGCAAGGGAGTTTTCGAAGGCTTAAACTCGTTGGTTGATGTTGGGGGTGGCACTGGAACTGTGGCCAAGGCAATAGCTAAAGAATTCCAGCATTTGGATTGCACTGTCTTTGATCTCCCACATGTTGTGGCTGATTTGGAGGGAAGTGGAAACTTGAAATATCTTGGTGGAGACATGTTCCAGGAAATTCCTCAAGCAGATGCGATTCTGCTGAAGGTGAAACCACTTTTCTCTTACTGATTAAAACAGTATTCCTAAGCATATATATAACATCGAAACTAAATTTATTTGTCTATTTCAGTGGATTCTTCATGACTGGAATGATGAGGAGTGTGTGAAAATACTCAGGCAATGCAAGGAGGCAATTAAGGGCAGAGAAGGAGGAAAGGTGATCATCATAGATATGGTGGTGGAGAACAATAAAGTGGAAGCAAGATCAACTGAGACACAACTCTACTTTGATATGTTGATGATGATATTGTTCACTGGAAAAGAGAGAAACAAGAATGAATGGTCTAAGCTATTCTCTGATGCTGGCTTAACGAACTTTAAGATCACCCCAGTTCTGGGTTTAAGATCTCTCATTGAAGTTTATCCTTGATAAGGTAGCTCTTGATCACCAATGTCTATGAAACACGAGTGGTCTCCAACTAAGAATTGTCTTGTTGCAAAATTATATGAAATCTCTACAGTGTTCTGAAGTAAACTTAATGGTGTGTGAGAGTCCGGGTAAGAAGATTTATTGTGCAAGGGAAGACGCATCACCCCTAGTGGACCTTATATTATCTAAGCTGCAATGTTGTTTGATTTTTTTTTATCAGATTTGTATTCGTTGTTATATTTAAGGTTTGATGCAGATCTCTCTTCTTGAGAGAAGTCTCTATCTTATTGGGTGAAAAACCTAATCGTTGTAAGGTTTAAATTGTAGCATTGTATTGTTGTATTTTTAATATCTAAGGTTGTATTTTAAATGTTGTTTTACACCTCCAAATATTAAATTCTAAAGTATTTTCTAGTAGGTGAATTTTTTTTAATTATGATGTGCGAGGATGTGCGTTTTCAAGGGCAGTTGTTCATCTACATATATTGCACAGCAAGTTGATGCATGAGCTTTTAAAAAGCGTATTTATTTCATAAAAACTTATATCCCATTATTTATAAAAAATAAGTTATTTTGCTAATATCACATGATATTGTTTTATTGGTTAATTTTTATTTTATGAAATTATATTTAAGATAAAAATATTATGGGGGGTTGCTATTGTATGTGTTTCCAGTATATATATATATATATATATATATATATGGGGGGTTGCTATTGTATGTGTTTCCAGTATATATATATATATATATATATATATATATATACATATATTGATGTAGGGTTGTACATGATAGTAACCATTTTTGGTATGCCACACATGTTTATACATATAATTATACAATTAATATGAGTAAGATATATAATTGAATAGTTATTTTTAAAAAACCTTCCAACATTATAATTATTAAAATTTTAAATATATTTAAATAAAAAATAAAATTTTATTATATTTAATTAAGTTAATTATTTAATTAATTTTATAATTTTGATGTAGTTGTCATTTTGATATATTTATAAACCAAATATATTTTGAAAAGTAATCTTCTTGCACAATCATGTCATGAAGGGCTAATTATCGATATAGTTACTATTATCGATATAGTTACTATACTAAACAATCTACTTTAACAAACTTTCATAAACTGAAATTCAACATCTAGATCATGCTCAAAAGTTTTTTCCAAGAAATTTTCCGACCCTGGTTTATAGTCTGGTGGCAGTCATGTCCAACAGAAAATCATGAAGGGCTATAAATTGGATTCCTTTTTTAGTTAATTTTAAATCTTATTAATTATTTAAATTTATAGCCGTTGAAAATCAGTCACTGTCCTCATTCATGAAACATGAGTTAATTAATAAGGGAAGAAAACAGACCAAGTGACTATTTGGAATTGATTATTTGAAAATATATATTGAAATTCTTTTTGAAAGTGATTTTTGTTTAAAAATATATTAAAATCATTTTTTTTAAATATTTTTGATATTAATATATTTAAATAATCTAAAAACACTAAAATTTTCTCTTTTTTTTCAAAATCACTTTTTAAAGGCAATAACTAACAGGTTGCAAGACTGATGAAAACTTGCAGGAATTTAAAGACACGTTTTGAGCTCGAGACTGATGAAACATGATTTTATTGTTTTTTAGGTCAAATTTGTATTTGTTGGGTTTTTTAAGGTTTCATATAGATCTCTCTGTGTGAGGGAGTGTCAACCTTTTAGGGTGAAAAACATAATCGTTCCAAGATCTGAATTTTAGCACTGCATTGCTGTATTTTTAATATCTAAGGTTGAATATTACAATGTAGTTTTACACCCCCACGTATTACAATCTACACCTAAATAAAATAATGATGACAATTATTTTAAAGATATTTAAAAAAAACATGTGAGGCTAATTATATATTTTAATATTTCTTTAATATATATATATATATATATATATATATATATATATATAAAGTGAACTAAGTTTTTTAAAAAAATTAAAGTTAATTTAATCTTGTTGTTTTGAAATACTTTTAATATAATAATATCAGGAATAAATCTTAAAATAAAATCAATTTCTTTTAAAATAAAATTCACTCTCATTTCATGCCACCAAAACTAAATTTACTCTGTTTTTTAATGCAAGTTGCATTTAATACAAAGATAAATAACAATAAAAATTAAAAGTCAGAACTAAGAGTATAGATATATAAATACGAACAAAAAATCAACTATCTTAGAAGGACTGAAAATATAAAGTGATAAAAAAAAATCAAATACAGAATAAAAAATTACATATGTTCAAACAAGACAAAAAAAAAATTCTCACTCATGAAAACCAAGCCAAACATATATTGAATTAAGCATCAAATTCTTAAATAAGTTATTTAATTAGGCAAATCGAACAACCATTAGTCAAGACTGTCAAGAAACCATCTTGTCTAAAAGCTTAAACTGTTAGGTGAGGCTCCGGAATATGATTTATATTATTCTCTAACACACCCTCTCAAGTGAAAGTTTTTTGGGCTTGAAACTTGCACATAGGCCCACACTACCTTGTACTTGATTTTTATCAAATAGAATGGGGGTGGTGAGATTCTAACTCTGATACCATGTTAAGGAACCATCTCACCTAAAAGGTTAAGCTATTAGGTGAGGCTCCGTAATATGATTTATATTATTCTCTACTAACACATCCCCTCAAGTAAAAGCCCTTTGGGCTTGAAACTTGCATACATGCCCACTCTACCTTGTGTTTGATTTTTATCAAATAGAATGGGGGTGGTGAGATTCGAACTCATGACCGCTTAGTCAACAAAGCTTTGATATCATGTCAAGAAACCATCTCACCTAAGAGCTTAAGCAGTTAGGTTAGACCCTAAAATATAATTTATATTATTCTCTAACAAAGACCATCAACCAGTCATGAAAAACATAATCTCTATGTGAAATGTTTTTCACAATCAATGTATACTTAAACATTTTAGTAACTACAACTATTATGAATGACTATTTGTAGAAAGTGAGGTGGTGGTTATCTACAACCATTGTAATTACCAATTAATCCCCGATGATAATCATCTTCCAAATAATGCAATTTTAGATACAATGATGTGCAGATTCAGTCTAATTTTTATTATAATTCAGATCAAATTATGCTTATAGTTTCAACATTTTTTATAAGATATTAATCTACTAGTAGTTTCATGCTTTGGTCATTTACAATCCAATGAGGTTTTAGAAATTAAACACATGTTTGGAGCTCTTTATTTTTAGTTTTCCTAAAGAAGTTCAACCTCAATGCGCATATTTGGCATTGCGTTTCGAAAATATTTTTGAAAAACCTTGAAATTGGTTTGTTTTAATTTTTTATTTTAATTTTTTTTATGTTTTTAGATCATTTTGATGTTCTGATGTCAAAAGTAAAAAATATATTTTGGGATTAGAAAAGACTAATATTTTTGCCAATAATCAAACACATGTTAGATTGTTAACACGTGATGTTGATGTTCTAGCAAAAAAAACCCTTTAAAAAAAAAACTCAATCACATTCTCAAACAGACTCATTATAAACCTAATTATTGATAGGATTAGTGTACTAGTTTAACAAACTTTCATAACCTAAAATTCAACATCTAGATCATGCTCAAAAGTTTTTTCCAATAAATTTTCCGACCTTGGTTCTATAGTCTGGTGGTAGTCATATCCAACAGAAAATTATGAAGGGCAATAAATTGGATAGTTTTGCAACTTTTTTAGTTAATTTAAATTTTATTAATCATTTAAATGAGAATTCTGATTATTATTATTATTTTACTAATATCAGTTCAAAATCTATTTAAAAAGTTGTGATTCATATTTTAAGGTATAATAATTACTAGTTAAATTGCATGGACTACGTTGCGGGCGGAGCAAATAATTTTTATAACTGTTGAGATTGAAATAATTAATAGGTTTTGCTGGTTTAAAAATAAAATATAACATTTATACATGCAAAGTTTGATATAATAAAATATATCAACACACCCTATTATAACAACAACAACATCAAAGCCTTAATATCTAAAAATATCATTACTATCAATGTTAAATTAATAAAATTTCTTCAACAACCCCGAGGAAAAAAAATTAAAAACAATAACAAAAGAGGAAGCAAGAAAAAAAACTACAATTATTATTATTATTAGTATTATTGCATTAATAATGAAAAAAACAAAATTAAATCAAAGAGTGAAAAAATCCTAAAAACTTTAACAAAAGAGCAAACAAAAAAATAAAATAAAAATAAAAATTATTAGATGAAAAAATATCATTTGACTTGAAAATAAATAAATAAAAACTAATAAACAAACCAAAAGAAACAACAAAGAGAAAAAAAAAAGAAATATCTATTTTCAAATGATCATAAACACAAACTAAATTTTAAGAATTAAATTTTTCAAAAACATAACACCTCAATAAATAACAAAATAATATATACTAAAAACCAAAGCTAAGAGCACACACATATATATAAGGAAAGAAATAAGGACTATTTCCAAAATATTACAAAAAATAAAGAAATTCAAATAAAAAATTAAAAATATAGGGGTCGAAATGATTATCAATGTCAATTAAAGCACAAAATTGAAAACAACAAAACTTCAGTATTGAATAAACTAAGGGATTTAAATTAATCTGGAAATTAAAAGAATGAGGACCGAATTGAAACCTAAATATATAATCAGTTTCAATCAAAGGATCCAATTGAAACAAATCAAAACTTATATAACAGAAATTAGGACCATACACAACAATTAAAAGATCAGGAACTAAAATGAAAACACCATAAAATCAGGGGTCTGCCTATACTTTAGCATGCAGGAGAGAGAAAAGGGTCAAACAAACTTCAACCGACCACCGGACATCCTAGGCTACGACGCGCCACATAATAAGGAAGAGTACACAACAGCGAATCGGGTGAAACGCCGGATAGACATTTTTTGACACCGAAAGACGCCGCACGTGCCGCCCGAAGAAGGCGTGAGGCTAAATACTGTCAGTCACGTGTGTCACACGCGCACACAATATTCAACAGAAATAATTAAAAATAATGGTAAATTATCGTGACACCGCTACAACAAAATTTTAATTTTGTCTTATTGGAGGGCATATTAGTATTTAGTCATTTTCAAAAAATATGAAATTCCCATGTCACCCCTTTGGCTAGAAATATTTTTTTGTTTTTTTCGAGGGATAAAATGGGCATTTTACTATGCAATGAAGTGTGCAATTATGGTGGCACCTCTCCTGGTTACAACTGGTTTTTTTCTTTTTGAGGATAAAATGGTTAATTTATTGTGTAAAAATATATTAAAAAATCAATAAACTGGTGAACCGACCGACCCGACCCGAAAATCGAATCAACCCAAAAATACACTATTATAATCAACAATGTTTTCACTTACAATGAATAGTGAAACACTGATCACTTTTAATTTATTTTATAATAATAAACTAATAAGGCTATAAATTAGAATTCTATCCTTATTCCAAAATTTGTCTTCCTTTTTCTTTTTTATTCATAGTGTCTATTTGGGAGTATGGTTGAGGTTGCGTTTGAAAGTGTTTTTCGATTGGAAATTCATCAAAATGATATTTTTTATTTTTTAAAATTATGTCTAACATCATCATAGAAAAATGATCTAAAACACCAAAAACATTTAATTTCAAGTAAAAAACGCTTTAAAAAAAAATTCATTTTTTTTTAAAGCGCTTTTGAAACGCAGTGCCAAACACCTCCATATTCTTCGGGCAGGGCTACGTTTCAATTTGTAGCCATTGAACAAAAGTTAGAGCAAGAGTGATGAAAACTTGCAGGAAATTAAAGACATGTTTTGAGTTCATAATTTTAGTTGTCTTGTATGCCTATCCAGTCATTTTAGTACCTCCACAAGATTTTCTACCCCCTCCCTTTTCATCTACAACTTCTTCCTAATGTATATTGATGCGAACATATTGTTTGATAGTTTCATCCATATTTACCTAGTGTTTTGCTTATGTTTTGTGTATTAAATGCCTTGATATTCTTTGTTTTGTGTTTTGAAGGTATTTTTGGATGAAAAATGCAAAAAGGAGGCAATTGGGGCTAATTGACAGATTTGACCTTCAGTCGATGTTTTGTGCAGAGCAGAAGCTCTAGAGATCAAAATGAAGTGATTTCAGTGGAATTCAAAAGATAACATCCATAACTTTCTGTAAAGCTAAGGAAAAAGAAATAAAATAAGGAAAGCATGGAAATCACTGCATTCAAAGTCAAATCTTGCAATCTGCCGATGTCGACCTTTGTCCATTCCAACTTCAATATCTGGAGATAAAGAAGTTTGATTTATGCAAATCTATTTTTTTTGGATTCAAGACTCAAAGAACTATAAACGCTCCAAATTTCAGCTCAAAATAATGTGTTATGAATGAGATATGAATTTTACAAGGGACAATTTTACAAGGAAGGACTAAATCATGTTTTCTTCCATCTTTTTATTTGGTTGCTCAATGAACATGCAAGGCTAGACTCTTTTGCTTGGTTTCAAGGACACGGAAATCTTCAAATTTCAAGAGCTGTGAGATCTATTTTTACCTTAATTTTTCAGTTTATATGATGAATATGTTTGTTCTACTATTCTTATTTTCCTATGATTTTTTATTTAATTGCTAAGAGCGGACTCGAAGTTATTATTGTAGACAATCTATTGCTAAGTTTGATATCAAAACCGGAGTTGTGATATATGAACTTGTGAAGCAACTAAGTTAATAATTGTAGTGGATCTACGTTATTAATCTTAGGGAGAACATTCAATCGAACTAAACATATATTGCGGATAATTATGTTTCTTAATTGATCAATTTATCTAGTTTTTAATGCTGCATTTGAATTAAATTACTAGTACGGACACTGTGATTGTTTGATGGTTAGGGTAAGCTATACAGCAGAACCGTTAACGAACCAATTTTAAGACAAGATAAATATTTAGAATATAAATTAATGTGTCGTTTCCATGATCAATTCTGATCTCTATAAGTGGATGTTGACTTGCAACCAAGGTTTGCTTTATTGATAAATTTCAGTTTTATATAATTTTCACTTAGTTTGCTTTAGCCTAGCCTAAACAACCCCCAACCCCCCCCCCCCTATTGCATAGCATATAGCACGAAAATCTGAACTAAATCGTCCTCGTGGGATTGACCCCTTGCTTGCTCTATACTATCTTGTTTGATTTGTTTTAAGCTAGGGTAATTAATTTGTGTGATCATGACATCACAACATATATAAACATTTGCAATTGATTTTTACCATTGAATTACTAATACTAAATATGTTCATCGATTTAATTTTTTTTATTTCAATTTTTTTGATAACATTTTAAAAACATTACTAAAACTTGATAAAAATAAGAATTATATCGGTGTCTTTGTCAGTAAAATATAACCATTTCTTTTGGAGAATTACAAAGAATTGTTAACCGTTTTGATATAGTGTATGTTTGAGAGTGTGACTGGGATTTTTTAAAGTGTTTTTCTTTTAGAATGCATCAAAATGATATTTTTTTATCATGCTCAACTTGCTAATTGCATCATGAAATGCTTTCCCTCAAACTATCTTTATGAGTATATCAGCTAGCTGATCCTCCAACAGAACAAACAAAAATTCAATAATTTTCTGATCAAGATTCTCCTTAATGAAATCGGTCGACTTCAATGTGTTTGGTATGATCGTGTTATGTGCAATCTTGATAATTGCCTTATTATCAAAGTGTAGACGTATTGATGTCTAATAATCAATCCCCAAATCTTGTAATACATGTTTTGTTCATAATAATTCGCATACACCATAAGCCATACCTCGGTATTTTTCTTCTACAATTGACCTAGCAACCACTTTCTACTTGTTGCTTCTGCAAGTAACGAGGTTTCCTTCTACAAAAATACCCTACTCACCCTCGATAAACTTTTATGGGGTAACGTTGATCTAATCTAGGTCTACTCGGAATGGCACGTTAATCTAGACTCGAGGTTCATCACTCACCCTTTGACGCAACTTATATTTTACGATTATCAAAAATCAAATCATAAGAATACAGGTTAACAGAAACGGGAAGTGCTTATTATTAACACACCACATCCACGCAGAGAAGAAGAATGCAGCAGAGATGAAGAATGCAGCAGAAATGAAGATCCCAATCCATGCAGCCCATGCATCACGACTGAAGAATGCAATTCAAATAAGGAAAGCAATCCATGCAATCCAAATGAAGAAGTGAAATCTCAAGCCTATCAGCACTCATTATGCAGAGATGAAAACAGGAAACAGAATCAAAGGGAACAATCACAGCAACTGAATATTGGATCCCAAGCTTCATGCTACAACATTGAAAGAGCAACGGTAACTTCAACCCAGAATGGCAACCTAAACAATTGAAGGAAACAAATATCATTTACTCCTCTATTGTAGCCCTTGATTGAAATTCAGTTTGTATTTAAATAGCAGTAGTACACCCGAGAAATGTATCTTGAATTATTACACAATAGAAGTAATAAAACCTCTTGATCACTCATTCAAAATCTGTTTCCACGATCTTCAAATCCCTTCCGCATCAGTTTCTAATTTTTCTCTTGGTATCAGAGCCTTCTTCGTGGTCACAGCTAAGATCCATCTCAAAAAACTCAGACATGACTTCCCTCTCACTCAATGTAGGGAACTTTGTCACACTCAAGCTCAGCCCCACAAATTACCCACTATGGCGTGAACAAGCTATGGGCCTTGCAGAAAGCCAAGAACTGCTTGGCCACCTCACCAATGAAGACCCACCTCCAACCAAATACACCACACCAAATCCCTCAAATACAGAAAATTCAGAACCCAGTATGAATGAAGCATACATCACATGGAGAAAGCAAGATCGTCTCCTTCGAGGGTGGATAATTGGGACACTCTCAGAGGAATCACTTGGACTTGTTGTGGGATTAGATACAGCACATGCTGTATGGGATGCACTCAAAAATGCATATGCAGAGGATTCTCTTGAACGAGAATTCACACTCAGACAACAGGTGACATATCTTCGGAAAGATGACAACAAAACAATTGGAGAACACATCCAAATGTTTAAAAGTTTATGCGACAGCCTTGCTGCTATTGGGAAATCAGTCCCAGACAAAGAAAAGGTGTTCTGCCTCCTTACCAGCCTTGGCCCTCAATATGAAACCTTCACCACTACCATGCTTAAACCACCAAGACCTTCATATTCAGAACTCATATCACAGCTCCAAAGCCTTGATCAAAGACGAAATTGGTTTTCAAATCACACTAGTTTACACACACCTCGAATGGCCTTCTATGGGCAGCACCAACAAAGGTATCAGAAAACAGGATACCAAGGCAAACCGAGCTTTAATTCCACAGGGAGAGGGTTCCAGGCACAACAGTCAAAAGATTACAGCCATGGATATCCACCCAAAGCTGATTCCAGCTCCCAACACAGACGACCTCCACCACTTGGAGAACGACGCATGACTGCTACAGAAAGGGACCTTTATCGTGAGGAAAAATGTCAATATTGTGGGACAATGGGACACATCGCAAAGATATGCTGGTGGATTCCAAAGAAATCCACACCTCAACGCAGCAGCATTCCACAAGCACTGGCAGCCCTCACCTTGGACAACACTGTCGCTGAAACAGAATGGACATCAGACACAGGCGCCTCAAATCACATGACAGGTGAGCAAGGTATGTTAACCAACATTCAAGAATACACAGGATCTGACTCGGTTTTAATTGGTGATGGATCTTCTCTACCAATTATTGGTATTGGAGATTCCAGCATCAAACAACAAAATAAAATCTTACCTCTCAATGATGTTTTACTTGTTCCTCAATTAAAGAAAAATTTGCTATCGGTAAGTCATTTAACAGACCAATATCCAGTTAAATGTGAATTTACTAATGTTGATTTCTTTGTTAAGGAACGAAAGACAGGTCAAGTGGTGATTACGGGGAGGCGCAAGGGTGACCTTTATGTGCTTTCCAATTCACCAGAGTTGGATCCCCTTTCATCTGGCATCAACGCCTAGGACACCCACAGTTCTCTACCTTGCAGTTGCTAAAAAATAAAGGATTGATCGATATCACTGGCAATGTAAAACTTGAGCATGTCTGTGATAGCTGTCAATTAGGGAAATTAAGCAGATTACCTTTCTCTCATTCTACGCATTTTAGTTCGAGTATTTTTGATAAAATCCATTGTGACTTATGGGGATCTGCCCCAGTTTTATCCATTGGGAAATTTCAATATTATGCATGTCTTGTTGATGATTTTTCTAAATATACTTGGATCATTCCCTTGAAAAATAAATCTGACTTTGTAAATGCTTATCTAGCCTTTGAACAATATATTAGCAGACAGTTCAACAGCAAGATCAAAATCTTCCACTCAGATGGAGGAGGTGAGTTCATAAATTCCAAGCTATCTTCGCATTTTCTATCTACTGGAATAATACATCAGGTTTCTTGCCCATACACACCACAGCAAACAGGTATGGTTGAAAGAAGACATAGGGTGATACGTGAGTTAGGAATGACTATGTTATTCCATAGTGGTGTTCCTCTATTTTTATGGGTTGAGGCTTTCTCCACTGCTGTTTATCTAATGAACCGTTTGCCTTCATCTGCAATTAATCATACAACACCATATTTTAAACTTCACGGCACACACCCTGATTATAGCTCTCTTCGTGTATTTGGCTCTAAATGTTTTCCTTATACTTGGGATACACGAAAGAGCAAGTTTGATCCCAAGTCAGCCCTCTGTGTGTTTGTAGGTTATAGTAATATACACAAAGGTTACAAATGCTTTCATCCCCCAAGCAAAAAATTCTTTATATCTAGGCATGTAGTATTTGATGAACTTATATTTCCTTACAAACACACACAGCAACCTCACGCTACCTCATCTACACCGCATGTCATAAGCATTTTTGATTCATGGTTACCTCACAATAAATCTGCACACACCACATCCAACGAGTCCCACACCTCCACACAAGCATGCTCACAACCTATTCTTACTATACCTTTGCTAATGCCTGATACCAGTGTCAATTCAGACCCTTCTCCACATAATAGTGATATTCAGCAGCCCTGGATGCCACCCTCAGCCACTGATAGCATATCTGAGCATTCATCTCCCACATCCCCCCACATTAGTCCCCTAGATCACCACACACAGGAATCTCCCACTCACAATCAGCACACACAGGATCACACGCCACAGCCCCAACCATCACATGTCATGGTGACTAGATCTCAGAAAGGGATCATCAAACCTAATCCCAAATATGCTCTGACTTGTGATCTGCTCTCAGCTGATATTCCTCGTGAGCCTCGTAACATTCGCATTGCTCTTGCTCATCCTGGCTGGCGTGCAGCAATGGCTGAAGAACTTGAAGCCCTGCACAAAAACCAAACCTGGAAATTAGTCCCACGAACCTTGGATATGCATGTTATTGGATCCAAATGGGTACTCAAATCAAAGCTAAAACCTGATGGGACACTAGATCGTCTCAAGGCACGTGTTGTAGCAAAAGGGTATCATCAAGTGGATGGCCAAGATTATACTGAAACCTTCTCCCCAGTTATTAAACCTGGGACTATTAGACTGGTCATCACCATTGCTCTCGTTAAAAAATGGCAGCTGCGTCAACTTGACGTAAAAAATGCCTTCCTTCATGGATTAATTTCTGAAGAGATATATATGGAACAACCTCCAGGCATGACTGATCCCAATCAACCCCATCACGTGTGCAAACTTCAAAAGGCACTCTATGGCCTCAAACAAGCACCTCGTGCTTGGTTTGACCGATTTAGCACTTTCCTTCTAACGTATGGTTTCTTTTGCAGCTTAGCAGATCCATCCCTGTTTATCTTCCACTCACAACTCGGAACACTTGTTCTACTCCTCTATGTCGATGACATACTCCTCACAGGGTCATCATCCACGCTTGTCTCGTCATTCATCCAACTTTTAAGCTCTGAATTCTCCATGAAAGACTTGGGGCAACTTCATCACTTTCTCGGCATTGAAGTGACTAATACCACAGATGGACTTCATCTCTCTCAATCCCATTATGCACTTACTATACTTGAGAAAGCTCAAATGGTTGATTGCAAGCCCATGAATACACCTCTTGAAACAAAAGTACAGGTCTCTTCCGAAGCTGAGCCACTTGATGATCCTTCATACTTTCGAGGACTTGTTGGTGCATTGCAGTATTTAACACTCACCAGACCAGACCTCTCCTATAGTGTTAACTACACATCTCAATTCATGCATGCCCCCACAGTCGCACACTTGAAATTAGTTCGTAGAATCCTCAGATATGTCAAAGGAACCATCAATACAGGCTTACATTTTACATCTCACACCACACTTGATCTTTGTGCTTTTTCTGATGCAGATTGGGCAGGTTGTCCCACCACCAGGCGATCAACTACAGGCTATTGCACATTTCTTGGCAAAAATCTAGTCTCCTGGTGTGCAAAAAAACAACATACTATCTCTCGATCCAGCACCGAAGCTGAGTATCGCGCTATGGCCAACACAGCTGCAGAACTCACATGGCTATCATTCCTCCTTGTAGACCTTCGCATCCCACTAGCATCACCTCCTCTACTCTACTGTGACAACTTAAGTGCACTGCACATGACCATCAACCCTGTGTTCCATGCTCGCAGCAAACACATAGAGTTGGACTATCACTTTGTGCGTGAAAGGGTTGCTTTGGGCCTCCTTGTCACTCATCACATCCCCTCCACAGAACAGGTGGCAGACCTCTTCACCAAGCCAATGTCCAAGTCAACTCTCTCGTATTTTCGAGCCAAACTATGCCTTCAACCACGGCACAGTTTGAGGGAGGGTATTAACACACCACATCCACGCAGAGAAGAAGAATGCAGCAGAGATGAAGAATGCAGCAGAAATGAAGATCCCAATCCATGCAGCCCATGCATCACGACTGAAGAATGCAATTCAAATAAGGAAAGCAATCCATGCAATCCAAATGAAGAAGTGAAATCTCAAGCCTATCAGCACTCATTATGCAGAGATGAAAACAGGAAACAGAATCAAAGGGAACAATCACAGCAACTGAATATTGGATCCCAAGCTTCATGCTACAACATTGAAAGAGCAACGGTAACTTCAACCCAGAATGGCAACCTAAACAATTGAAGGAAACAAATATCATTTACTCCTCTATTGTAGCCCTTGATTGAAATTCAGTTTGTATTTAAATAGCAGCAGTACACCCGAGAAATGTATCTTGAATTATTACACAATAGAAGTAATAAAACCTCTTGATCACTCATTCAAAATCTGTTTCCACGATCTTCAAATCCCTTCCGCATCAGTTTCTAATTTTTCTCTCTTATTAGTTTCCAAAAAGGAGGAAACGGCCAACAGTCAATTGGTTTATAAAATATATAAGTTTGATGTAAATAAATATTTATTCATTCTATGTAGTCTAGTAACCAAACATGATAGACATTTACCTATGATTCTGATGACTTGTATCTATGACTCCATAAGCAAAGTGTCGACATGTGTTGTTAGAAAGTGTTTTACAGGGAATGCTATTTCTACCACCTTTGAGTTACAAAAAAATACAGAGTTAAAATAGAGGCCAATTTGGTAAATGAAATTTCAATTTTTAACATAAAACAAATGCAAAAAAGGGCCGGAGTAAAAAATAATAAGGCTTTTTATTTCAATTTTTATTTTTTAATTAACCAGTGTTTTGATTATCCATCAAGGGTGACTGATTATTTTCTATCCCTTGATTGAAAATAAATTAAAATATAAAGTAGTGGCATGCCTGAAATGGAAAACCAACCAAGCCCTCGTCCTCTAGCAAGTTGTCCCACCTCATCAAGTTTCTGTTTGGGAACCTGAATTCGTGATGCTAATTCCCCATCCCTTTTCTTCACGGCCTGTCACAGAGTTAGTTCTGAACTCATAATAAACTAGGGTGTTAAATAGGACGTATTTGTTATAAAAAAAAAAAATTAACAGAAGATGGTATTCTACAGTACTCTTCTACTTGAATAATATTTTTTCGATTTTAATTATACTTTTTAATATTAAATTTATTGGTGATTTTTTTATGACATTATTTCAATCAATGATTAGATTATAAATTTAACAGAATAACTCAAGTTTTTTTTTTTATATAAGAAATATCAGAATAATTTTTTTTATTTTTTAAACACAATGATGAACTTAATATACTCCGTGAGCGGGGAATTCATGTCGGAGTTTTATCTTTATTTTTTGAAAAAGAGAGTCGCCACAATTAAATTCTTCAATTGGACCCTAAATTAATTCTTCAACACAATTATACTTTTATATTGACCAACGATTAAATCAAACTAGCCCATAAAAATATAATTATATCTTTCGACTTAAATTTTACGTAGATTTATTCAATAATAAATTACTTTAGCCTTGAATCTGTATTTTTCTTCATTTATGAACACAAAAGAGGTACGATCAAGCTCTCGAAAACGTCAAAAAATTTCACCTCGATTTTCCTACCGACCCCGACCCCTTTTATTTTATTTTTTCTATTTTTGGGTAGATTTGGGGAATAACCCAAAATTAGGTTATGACACAATGACAGCAAAACTTTCCAAATGTCTTGTAGCTAAAAATTACTCGAAGATATTTGGTGACAATTAAGTGACGATTTTTCAAGCCTCAGCTACCCCAAGACCAAGCTGCCTGTCGAGTGATAATCACTAGAGAAAAAATAATTTTGATAGGGAAGGGGGCTGGTGGGATGGATCGCAAACTCCCAAGTCTAAGATAAGATTTTACAAACCTTATAAAAGATTTTTTCTTCATCAAATCAGTAAAAAAAAAATACAAGCTTTGCTCTTCATCGAATCAAATCAAGATATCACACTATTAAAGTTTTTTCAAGGTCATATAAATAAGCTTCATCAAGTCAAGTCACTTATCAAATCAAGTCAAGACCTCACACAATTAAAAATTTTGGGCTCAGTGTAAATATATTTTCATGCAAAATAAGATCTATATTTAACTATTAATCAGAACATTTGCGGGGACACGTACGAAGAGCACTTCATTTATTGTAATTTCAACGTTATTTTTTTAGTGTATTTATTTAATATGCAAAATGCATTCTTAATTTCAGCTGTTCTACGGAATGCCAACCTTAACTTTACCCTCACTCTTTATTATTTTATTATTTTTTATAATGACGACATATTGAGAGGAAAGCTGATAGAAAATGAATCCCTTTGCCAATTTTCTATTAACGAAAAATCTCATTCCATAACTAACATAGATTTGGCTCGATGTGAGCCTTAGCTAATTTGTATTTATCCAATGTATAAGAGAGACAAGATTTGGTGTATTATTTTTTTAAGGAGCTTTATCCATAAACTTTTGAGACAGACAACATGATGCGGACCGACACATGATATGTTAACCAATACGGTCAGTTCTTGTAATATTTAATATTAATTATGTTACCCGGGCTTCATGGAGTATATTCTTTAGAATATTTTTTAGAAACAAATTTCTTTATAAATCAAATGTTTATACATTTATTTAATTAAATAAATCATTTTATTGAACAGGGAGAGTGATTGTTTGTTGTAGAAAAAAAATGCAAAAGAAAGAAGAAGAAACGAAATCAATATTGAAGTGATTTTAGAGAATAATTCAGAAATGGTTATGACAAAGAATATCAATAATGACAAAAACAATTATAATAATGATAATACTACTACTTATAATTTAAATTATATTAATAAAAATAACGGTGTTTGTTATCGTGATTATTACTGTCATTATATTGATAATAATTATAACAATAGTGATGGTGACAACGATAGTATTGCCAATAATAAAAGAATATACGAGTCACTTGCCTTACACTTCACCGCAGCGAGAACCAAATTTTTTAACATGTAAAAAAATATTAATGGTGCTTTATTTTTTTATGATGCTATGATCTACAAATTTTTTGATTATTTAGTTTTTATATATTCATTTTATTATTGATAAGACATTTAAAATAATGATAATGATTATTTTTAAGATATTTTTTCTTAAAAATATAAGAAAAAATATGTGAGGCTAATTATATATTTTGATATTTGTTTAATATTAACCCATTAATATATATATATATATATACAATTTGTTTACTTGTATTCTTATAATTGGGTTTTGACTCATTTTATTTGATCATGTTCAAAATAGACTCGATACCCTCTACTCACCCTCGATAAACTTTTATGGGGTCACGTTGATCTAATCTAGGTCTACTCGGAATGGCACGTTAATCTAGACTCGAGGTTCATCACTCACCCTTTGACCCAACTTATATTTTACGATTATCAAAAATCAAATCATAAGAATACAGGTTAACTGTGTTAGAGTATAGAAGAAGAATAGTCTAGAATAATGTAATGTGTATAAATAGAAAAGTGCACACACAACAAATACATGCAAAACAGAATTCAATACAATGTAATTCTAAATTTCAGTTTCCCTCTCTTTTCTCTCTTCTCCCTCTCTAAACTAATTCTTCTCTCTTTCAATTATCTGCAAACTCTCAATCTTAACATGGTATCAGAGCCTTGTTGACCCAGCGGTCACGAGTTCGAATCTCACTACCCCTATTCTATTTGATAAAAACCAAGCACAAGGTGATGTGGGTCTATGCAAGTTTCAAGCTCAAAGGGCTTTCACTTGAGGGGGTGTGTTAGAGAATAATATAAATCATATTATGGTGCCTCACTTACAAGCTTAAGCTTTTAGGTGAGATGGTTCCTTAATTCTAAAAAATAAAAAATAAAAAAAAAATAATAAAAAATAAAATAAAATAAAATCTCGGCTGAACCTGTTTCTTCTGTTCTAGATTCAAAATTCAGAGATCGGCAAGTATCATAAGTGAGAAGACGATCTCGTTCAGCAGCAGGAGAAGCTGGTTAGATGCATCAATATTTCTGCCGCTTGCTTCAACTACAGATTCATCCCTGCCTTTTCTAAGTCATTTCTGCCAGTCTCCAGCCGATGCTCTGTTTTCCTTCAATCAACGTGATTTCATTGAGGTATATCGTCGAATAAGTAACACGCACAAAGGCAGACTGATCGTGTATCCTCTCAGACATCCTGCAAGATCCCGATGTAATCTAAGAATCTTCTCAAAATCAATACATAAATGGAGAAGGAGAGCTCTGTGATTTCCTGATTCAGCAAGAATGCCTTGTGAATCTCGAAATCACAGAGAATGTGATTCCAAGGTCCCTCGCTGTTCCTGGGCGACATGTTGTTATTGTTCGATCTGCATCTTTCACTACTCATAATGAGCATGTTGCAACGGATCATAACTATGTGTTCAAAGAGTCAGCCGAAAGCCAAAAAAAAAAAAAAAAGGCAGAGTGAGAATTCATGACTCACCATTTCAATTCTTCTGAGTGCTACAGATGGCAGCTGTAGGATAGAAGTAATACGGCAGAAGATGATCTCTCTCGGCGCAGCTGGTCTGAAGCTCAGTTCACCAGAGGACCGAAGTTGTAGCTTCACCAGAGACGGCAGCTGAGGCGTCGACGGAGTCAGGACGGCCAGCTCATCTTCTCCTCAAACAAACCCTAGAAACTCTCTGTCCAAGTCATCATGAAAGGCAGTAGATCAAAGACTGATTCCAGAACCAATGACGCCAAGCTAAAGAGAAAAGGAGCAGGAGCTGGAACCAAAGCTTCGAGAAAGACTGCGAAGGATCCAAACAAGCCTAAAAGACCTGCTAGTGCTTTCTTCATTTTCATGGAGGATTTTAGGAAGCAGTACAAGGAGGCTCATCCAAACAATAAATCTGTTGCTGCTGTTGGTAAAGCAGGTGGAGACAAATGGAATCATCTTCTTGCTTGTCAGATCTTAGCCAATCTGCAGCGACCAATCTGCCCTAGCCACCGAAGGCGTGAAGAAACCTCACCGTTTCAGGCCAGGAACTCTGGCTTTGCGAGAAATCAGGACATACCAGAACAGCACTGCGCTTCTGATCTGCAAGCTTTCATTCCAAAGGCTGGTGAGAGAAATTCCAGCTCTTCAAGAGGTCTGACTGAAACGGACATTCGCCTGGGTTTCATAAGGTTAAGGCAAGATGAAGTGAATCGATTCGGCAGAGAAGAGATGAGGCTGCGGCGTGGCTGCGAGAAGATTTGTTGAAAACCTAGATTTTATGTTTGGGTGTTGTGTGATGCCGTTTTATGTGTGCTGTGTCGTTTATGTTGTGGTGTGCCGTTTTATGCCTAACCTTCCACCGTTTTGCAAAAAAAAAAAATCAAAAAAAAAAAAAAAAGAGATTAAGAAAAACTTAATCCAAAGAAGAAGAAGAAGAAGAAGAAGAACATGAATTCTTACACAGATTAAGAAATTCATCGGCAAAAACTTCAGAAAAGCTGAAGAAAAACTTCAGAAAAGCTGAAGAAGCCAAATGAAATCCTTCAGAAAAAAAACTGAAGTAGATAAATGAAATTCAAACCCATTCTATCACCTCTCTTACCTCCCATTTCTTTTTTTTTCTCATCCCTCTCTTCTCAAAGTCTCACAGAGACAAATGCAATTCTGGTCAAGAAATAGACCAATGAAATTCCTTCTCTTCTCTCGTTTACATACTGTTTGTCAAAAGAATTAAGTACTCTTGTATTTCATTTTCATTGTTGCAATCTCATGCTTGGTTTGTCAAAGCATGAGATTGAGGGGGGATGTTAGAGTATAGAAGAAGAATAGTCTAGAATAGTGTAATGTGTATAAATAGAGAAATGCACACACAACAAATGCATGCAAAACAGAATTCAATACAATGTAATTCTAAATTTCAGTTTCCCTCTCTTTTCTCTCTTCTCCCTCTCTAAACTAATTCTTCTCTCTTTCAATTATCTGCAAACTCTCAATCCTAACAAACTGAAACGGGAAGTGCTTATTAGTTTCCAAAAGGGAGGAAACGGCCAACACTCAATTGGTTTTTAAAATATATAAGTTTGATGTAAATAAATATTTATTTATTCTATGTAGGCTAGTAACCAAACATGATAGACATTTATCAAAGATTCTGATGACTTGTATCTATGACTCCATAAGCAAAGCGTCGACGTGTTGTTAGAAAGTGTTTTACAGGGAATGCTATTTCTACTACCTTTGAGTTACAAAAAAAATACAGAGTTAAAATAGAGGCCAATTTGATAAATGAAATTTCAATTTTTATTTTTTAATTAACCAGTGTTTTGATTATCCATCAAGGGTGACTGATTATTTTCTATCCCTTGATTGAAAATAAATTAAAGGGTGCTTAAAAATATAATAATAGTTATTTTTTAAATTATTTTTCACTTGAAAATACATTAAAATATAAAGTAGTGGCATGCCTGAAATGGAAAACCAACCAAGCCCTCGTCCTCTAGCAAGTTGTCCCACCTCATCAAGTTTCTGTTTGGAAACCTGAATTCGTGATGCTAATTCCCCATCCCTTTTCTTCACGGCCTGTCACAGAGTTAGTTCTGAACTAATAATAAACTAGGGTGTTAAATAGGACGTATTTGTTATAAAAATAAAAAATAAAAAATTAACAGAAGATGGTATTCTACAGTACTCTTCTACTTGAATAATATTTTTTCGATTTTAATTATACTTTTTAATATTAAATTTATTGGTGATTTTTTTATGACATTATTTCAATCAATGATTAGATTATAAATTTAACAGAATAACTCAAGTTTTTTTTTTATATATAAGAAATATCAGAATAATTTTTTTTTATTTTTTAAACACAATGATGAACTTAATATACTCCGTGAGCGGGGAATTCATGTCGGAGTTTTATCTTTATTTTTGTGAAAAAGGGAGTCGCCACAATTAAATCCTTCAATTGGACCCTAAATTAATTCTTCAACACAATTATATTTTTATATTGGCCAACGATTAAATCAAACTAGCCCATAAAAATATAATAATATCTTTCGACTTAAATTTTACATAGATTTATTCAATAATAAATTACTTTAGCCTTGAATCTGTATTTTCTTCATTTCTGAGCACAAAAGAGGTACGATCAAGCTCTCGAAAACGTCAAAAAATTTCACCTCGATTTTCCTACCGACCCCGACCCCTTTTATTTTATTTTTTCTATTTTTGGGTAGATTTGGGGAATAACCCAAAATTAGGTTATGACACAATGACAGCAAAACTTTCCAAATATCTTGTAGCTAAAAATTACTGGAAGATATTTGGTGACAATTAATTGACGATTTTTCAAGCCTCAGCTACCCCAAGACCAAGCTGCCTGTCGAGTGATAATCACTAGAGAAAAAATAATTTTGATAGGGCAGGGGGCTGGTGGGATGGATCGCAAACTCCCAAGTCTAAGATAAGATTTTACAAACCTTATAAAAGATTTTTTCTTCATCAAATCAGTAAAAAAAAATACAAGCTTTGCTCTTCATCGGATCAAATCAAGATATCACACTATTAAAGTTTTTTCAAGATCATATAAATAATCTTCATCAAGTCAAGCCACTTATCAAATCAAGTCAAGACCTCACACAATTACAAATTTTGGGCTCAGTGTAAATATATTTTCATGCAAAATAAGATCTATATTTAACTATTAATCAGAACATTTGCGGGGACACGTACGAAGAGCACTTCATTTATTGTAATTTCAACGTTATTTTTTTAGTGTATTTATTTAATATGCAAAATGCATTCTTAATTTCAGCTGTCCTACGGAATGCCAACCTTAACTTTACCCTCACTCTTTATTATTTTATTATTTTTTATAATGACGACATATTGAGAGGAAAGCTGATAGGAAATAAATCCCTTTGCCAATTTTCTATTAACGAAAAATCTCATTCCATAACTAACATAGATTTGGCTCGATGTGAGCCTTAGCTAATTTGTATTTATCCAATGTATAAGAGAGACAAGATTTGGTGAATTATTTTCTTAAGGAGCTTTATCCATAAACTGTCTCTAAATGTGCAGTTGGTTTAGGCATACTAAAATGGGTTGATATCCAAAATATTAATAGGTATAATAATTTTATTACTCAGTTTAATATAGAGATAAAAAAACTAATATGATGTTAATATCTAAAATATTATTGTGAATAATAAAACCATCCACTTTTAATATAATGATAAAATCAACAAGGAATTTCATCTAAAATATTATTCGTAATGATGCAATAGCGAAAATTCCTGTTTTGTTTAATTACTGTTGAAGACTTGATGAGAGAAATAAAGATAAAAATATATATTTTAAAAAAAATAGTAATGATAAATGACAATTAAAATTGAAAACAGAAATTCAAGAGATCAAATCCCAAATCGTAGCAATGGGACCCAAATTACAAGTCATCAATTAACTGATTATCTCTACTTGAATTCTCTGGGACTTCATCACCTCCTATCACTAATATTTTCACCAATAATACATTAATTTATGTGGTTGCTAATAAAATGACAACTAAAGACTTATATATCATTAATTTTAAAACTCGTGGGATTAATCGAGGCACGCGCAAACTGGTCTAGACATCCAAATTAATAACAAAACAAATCCCAGCAACTATAATAAAAGCCAGTCAAAGGCCGTGAAAACCAAGCCAAAACAATGTAATTAGGCAAATCAGATTCTTAAATAAGTTATTAAATTAGGCAAATCAAACAGCCATTAGTCAAGACCATCAACCAGTAATGAAAAACATACAGTTTCTATGTGAAATATTTTTCACAATCAACGTATACTTAACATAGGCTGTCGGCATTCTAGTGGAAAGGGAGGTGGTGGTTATCTGCAACCATTGGAATTACCAATTAATCCCCGATGATAATCATCTTCCAAATAATGCAGTTTTATTTATATACAGTGATGTGCAGATTCAGTCCAATTTTTATTATAATTTTACTCTTATCTTCAAATTTTATTTCAGGGCAATACTTGATCAAATTATGCAGGAAGCTTGTAGTTTCATGCTTTGGTCATTTATAATCCAATGAGGTTTCAGAAATTAAAGACGTGTTTGGAGCTCTTAATTAATTTTTAGTTTTACTAAGGAATTTCAACCTCGATATGCATATTTGACACTATATTTCAAAAATATTTTGGAAAAAACATGAAAAAAAATATTGTGAATTAATTTTTTGTATGTTTTTAGATCATTTTGATGTGTTGATATCAAAAATAATTTTTTTTTTTTAAAATATATTATTTTCATATATTTCTGAACAAAAAAATACTTTAAAAAATATATTCAATCATACTTCCAAACAGGTTCGTCATGAGCCTAATTATTGATCCAAACAGGTTCGTCATGAGCCTAATTATTGATAGGATTACTATACTAGACAATCTAGTTTAACAAACTTTCATAACCTAAAATTCAACATTTAGGTCATGCTCAAAAGTTTTTTCCAAGAATTTTCCGACCCTGGTTCTATAGTTTGGTGGCAGTCACATCCAACAGAAAATCATGAAGGGCTATAAATTGGATTACTTTTTTAGTTAAATTTAAATTTATTAATTATTTAAATTAGAATTCTACTACTACTGTTTTTTACAAATATCAGTTCAAAATCTATTTAAAAAGCTCTAATTCATATTTTAAGGTATTGTAATTATAAAGTAATTACTTTTTTTTTAATTCGAGAAAATCCTACATCCTAGAAATCACACTTTATTGGTTCAGGTAAATGATTAAAACTCCGATTATCCTAAATTCTTATAAAAAATGCATGCTCTAACTCGAACTCGAAAACTGCATATCTCAAGTTTTTTTGCCGTTGAATATAAGCTTGTTCACGGTCCTCGTTCATGAAACATGTGTTAATTAATGAGGGAAGTAAGCAGAGAGTTGAGAATAATTAGGAGGCTTAACCTAATAGTTAGTCAACCCTTTCTATATATATGAGTAGGGCAATATACAATAGTAATGGTGGAGATTACCATATAAGAATATGACTACAATATTTCCTATTTAATTACATTCTATAACACGCCCCCTCAAGCTGAGGGTGGAGGATCAACCCGAAGCTTGAATCTAAAAACTGTAAACGAAGGAGCAGGAAGTGGCTTAGTGAAGACATGACTTTTATAAAAAATAAAAAAAAAATTCAAGACAAAAATATTTTTTAAAAAAAATTAAGATAACAATATATTGAATCGATAAAAGTTAATATGTCAAACTTTGATTTAGATCATAAAATCATAATAACCATATAAAAAATTAAATTAAAAAAAATAATTGAGCACCAAAAATATGTTGATAACAAAAGCTAGACACTCATAAATCCAATCACTAATCACATGTCAGGACATTCATCTGAGATCGCGATTATTCTACATAAACTAAACTAAAACATACCATAAATATCAATCCAAATTAAATCAAATGTTAAACAATGCTACTAGTAAATAATCAACAAACCAGTTAATCAAAAAACAATGTTGAATGATAAAATATAACAAAAAATAAAAGGGTTGTTTTTATCTTTTTTAAACTATTTTTTGGTCTAATTATATGATAAGCTATCATGAAATGATTGAAAGACTAAATTATTTTTGGTTATTGTTCATATAAATTTGTTAAACCAATACCATGCTATTTAGTTGAAATGTATTGCATTGATTTTACAACAAAATTGTAAGATTCTAAAAAAAAATTGATTTATATTTAAAAATATTTAAAGATTATATTTGGAAAGAAAATATTATTTAATTTTAATATAACAATAAAAAACCTAAAAGGGGTTAATATCCAAAATATCAATAGGTATAATAATTTTATTACTTACTTTAATATAGAGATAAAAAAAAAAAAAAAAAACTTATATGACTTTAATATCTAAAATATTATTGTGAATAATAAAACCATCCACTTTTAATATAATGATAAAATAAACAAGGAATTTCATCTAAAATATTATTCGGAATGATGCAGTAGCGAAAATTCCAGTTTTGCAATGATAATTGAGGATATTTCATCCTACTTTGTATAACTCCAAACCAAATTCCTGAACAAGGATTTGTTCATCTAGAAAACGGATTTGTTCAAATTCACCATAGTAGGATGGTAGAAATAGACATCATCAAACAATAGAAAACAATAAAAAAGAATACAACTTAACTCAAGTAATGCCTATTAAAAGTATTAATACTTTTCTTTTGTAGTTTGCCTAAAATCTCTTAAAAAACCATTTAGGGTTTGTATTAGTTATAATACTATATGGTGAGGTCATCACGCCCGAACAAGGTGGGTATAATAGTTTTATGGCAGTTCATGATTTGTATACCTTCGAGGGAAACGTATGATTTTCAAATTTGACTTCTATAAAGCTTTTGATTATGTCACCCAAGATTATCTTAATGAACAACTTTTTAAGTAGACCTCGTTGAAACCGTTTCTGTTCCCGCCCCTCCCCCCTCAAAATTTAGTTCAATAGTGTCGCATCCTCTTATATATATAGGCTAAGAATCCCATGGTCGATCATACAATCTCATAGTCTATATCAGACCTTAAAAATCTTGAGATCTTGAGACAGTCTGATAAAAATGAGTTTGGCTGAAGGAAACCTTCATGGTACTGAGCTACTTCTAGCACAAGCTCATGTTTGGAATCACATCTTCAACTTCATAAACTCAATGTCTCTGAAATGTGCTGTTGAACTAGGCATTCCGGATTTAATCCATAATCATGGAAAACCCATGACCCTTTCTGAACTTGTCGCTGTCTTGCCTATTCACCCAATCAAAGCCCCTTTTGTCTATCGCCTCATGCGCATATTGGTCCATTCTGGTTTCTTTAGTACTAAAGGAGAAGGCTACGTTCTCACCAACGCTTCTCAATTCCTTGTTAAGGATAACCCTTTGAGTGTAGCACCGTTCTTGCTAGCCATGCTTGATCCAATTTTAACACAGCCATGGCATCATGTAAGCGCTTGGTTCCAAAATGATGTCCCTTCCCCGTTCGAAACGGCCCATGAAAGGACATTATGGGAGTATGCGAGCCATGAACCAAAGCTCAATCAGTTCTTTAATGAAGCTATGGCAAGTGATGCTCGACTTGTTTCGAGTGTGATGATAAATGAGTGCAAGGGAGTTTTCGAAGGGTTAAACTCGTTGGTTGATGTTGGGGGTGGCACTGGAACTGTGGCCAAGGCAATAGCTAAAGAATTCCAACATTTGGATTGCACTGTCTTTGATCTCCCACATGTTGTGGCTGATTTGGAGGGAAGTGGAAACTTGAAATATCTTGGTGGAGACATGTTCCAGGAAATTCCACAAGCAGATGCGATTCTGCTGAAGGTGAAACCACTTTTCTCTTACTGATTAAAACAGTATTCCTAAGCATATATATAACATCGAAACTAAATTTATTTGTCGTCTATTTCAGTGGATTCTTCATGACTGGAATGATGAGGAGTGTGTGAAAATACTCAGGCAATGCAAGGAGGCAATTAAGGGTAGAGAAGGAGGAAAGGTGATCGTCATAGATATGGTGGTGGAGAACAATAAAGTGGAAGCAGGATCAACTGAGACACAGCTCTACTTTGATATGTTGATGATGATATTGTTAACTGGAAAAGAGAGAAACAAGAACGAATGGTCTAAGCTATTCTCTGATGCTGGCTTCACTAACTTTAAGATCAGCCCAGTTCTGGGTTTAAGATCTCTCATTGAAGTTTATCCTTGATAAGCTAGCTCTTGATCACCCATGTCTATGAAACACGAGTGGTCTCCAACTAAGAATTGTCTTGTTGCAAAATTATATGAAATCTCTACAGTGTTCTGAAGTAAACTTAATGGTGTGTGAGAGTCCGGGTAAGAAGATTTATTGTGCAAGGAAAGACGCATCACCCCTAGTGGACCTTACATTATCTAAGCTGCAATGTTGTTTGATTTTTTTTTATCAGATTTGTATTCGTTGGTATTTTTAAGGTTTGATGCAGATCTCTCTTCTTGAGAGAAGTCTCTATCTTATTGGGTGAAAATCCTAATCGTTGTAAGGTTTGAATTGTAGCATTGTATTGTTGTATTTTTAATATCTAAGGTTGTATTTTAAATATTGTTTTACACCTCCACATATTAAATTCTAAACTTAAATAAAATGAACAAAATGATTGTCAAAAAATATTTGATATTTTTGTCAAAGTCTAACAAATAATCATAAATCAATTACACACATATTTCTGGGTTTATGATCAGTTTATCCTTGATAAGCTAGCTCTTGATCACCCAAGTGGTCTGCAACTAAGAATTGTCTTGTTGCACAATTATATGAAGTGAAGCCCCTACGTTGAGTTTGCTTTCTCTATACACAGCAAAAAATTATGCTCCACTAGAATAATTTGTTCTTTTAAATGATTTTTCATCAAATAATATGTTGGAGTCGCTAAAGTATTTTCTAGTAGGTGAATTTTTTTAATTATGATGTGCGAGGATGTGCGTTTTCAAGGGCAGTTGTTCATCTACATATATTGCACAGCAAGTTGATGCATGAGCTTTTAAAAAGCGTATTTATTTCAAAAAAACTTATATCCCTTTATTTATAAAAAATAAGTTATTTTGCTAATATCACATGATATTGTTTTATTGGTTAATTTTTATTTTATGAAATTATATTTAAAATAAAAATATCATGGGGGTTGCTATTGTATGTGTTTCCAGTACCCTAATGTAATATATATATATATATATATATATATATATATATATATATATATATATATATATACACACATATATTGATTTGTGTTGTACATGATAGTAACCATTTTTGGTATGCCACACATGATTATACATATAATTATACAATTAATATGAGTAAGATATATAATTGAATAGTTATTTTTAAAAAACCTTCCAACTTTATAATTATTAAAATTTTAAATATATTTAAATAAAAAATAAAATTTTATTATATTTAATTAAGTTAATTATTTAATTAATTTTATAATTTTGATGTAGTTGTCATTTTGATATATTTATAAAACAAATATATTTTAAAAAGCAATCTTCTTGCACAATCATATCATGAAGGGTTAATTATGGATATAGTTACTATTATCGATATAGTTACTATACTAAACAATCTACTTTAACAAACTTTCATAAACTAAAATTCAACATCTAAATCATGCTCAAAAGTTTTTTCCAAGAAATTTTCCGACCCTGGTTTATAGTCTGGTGGCAGTCATGTCCAACAGAAAATCATGAAGGGCTATCAATTGGATTACTTTTTAGTTAATTTTAAATCTTATTAATTATTTAAATTTGTAGCCGTTGAAAATCAGTCACTGTCCTCATTCATGAAACATGAGTTAATTAATAAGGGAAGAAAACAGACCAAGTGACTATTTGGAATTGATTAATTGAAAATATATATTGAAATTCTTTTTGAAAGTAATTTTTGTTTAAAATATATTAAAATCATTTTTTTTAATATTTTTGATATTAATATATTTAAATAATCTAAAAACACTAAAATTTTCTCTTTTTTTTCAAAATCACTTTTTAAAGGCAATAACTAACAGGTTGCAAGACTGATGAAAACTTGCAGGAATTTAAAGACACGTTTTGAGCTCGAGACTGATGAAATATGATTTTATTGTTTTTTTAGGTCAAATTTGTATTTGTTGGGTTTTTTAAGGTTTCATATAGATCTCTCTGCGTGAAGGAGTGTCAACCTTTTAGGGTGAAAAACATAATCGTTCCAAGGTCTGAATTTTAGCACTGCATTGCTGTATTTTTAATATCTAAGGTTGAATTTTACAATGTAGTTTTACACCCCCACGTATTACAATCTACACCTAAATAAAATAATGATGACAATTATTTTAAAGATATTAAAAAAAAAACATGTGAGGCTAATTATATATTTTAATATTTCTTTAATATATATATATATATATATATATATATAAAGTGAACTAAGTTTTTAAAAAAAAATTAAAGTTAATTTAATCTTGATGTTTTGAAATACTTTTAATATAATAATATCAGGAATAAATCTTAAAATAAAATCAATTTCTTTTAAAATAAAATTCACTCTCATTTCATGCCACCAAAACTAAACTTACTCTGTTTTTTAATGCAAGTTGCATTTAATACAAAGATAAATAGCAATAAAAATTAAAAGTCAGAACTAAGAGTATAGATATATAAATACGAACAAAAAATTAACTATCTTAGAAGGACTGAAAATATAAAGGGATAAAAAAAAATGAAATACAGAATAAAAAATTACATATGTTCAAACAAGACAAAAAAAAAATTCTCACTCATGAAAACCAAACCAAACATATATTGAATTAAGCATCAAATTCTTAAATAAGTTATTTAATTAGGCAAATCGAACAACCATTAGTCAAGACTGTCAAGAAACCATCTTGTCTAAAAGCTTAAACTGTTAGGTGAGGCTCCGGAATATGATTTATATTATTCTCTAACACACCCTCTCAAGTGAAAGTTCTTTGGGCTTGAAACTTGCACACAAGCCCACACTACCTTGTACTTGATTTTTATCAAATAGAATGGGGGTGGTGAGATTCGAACTCTGATACCATGTTAAGGAACCATCTCACCTAAAAGGTTAAGCTATTAGGTGAGGCTCCGTAATATGATTTATATTATTCTCTACTAACACACCCCCTCAAGTAAAAGCCCTTTGGGCTTGAAACTTGCATACATGCCCACTCTACCTTGTGTTTGATTTTTATCAAATAGAATGGGGGTGGTGAGATTCGAACTCGTGACCGCTTAGTCAACAAAGCTTTGATACCATGTCAAGAAACCATCTCACCTAAAAGCTTAAGCAGTTAGGTTAGACCCTAAAATATAATTTATATTATTCTCTAACAAAGACTATCAACCAGTCATGAAAAACATAATCTCTATGTGAAATGTTTTTCACAATCAATGTATACTTAAACATTTTAGTAACTACAACTATTATGAATGACTATTTGTAGAAAGTGAGGTGGTGGTTATCTACAACCATTGTAATTACCAATTAATCCCCGATGATAATCATCTTCCAAATAATGCAATTTTAGATACAATGATGTGCAGATTCAGTCTAATTTTTATTATAATTCAGATCAAATTATGCTTATAGTTTCAACATTTTTTATAAGATATTAATCTACTAGTAGTTTCATGCTTTGGTCATTTACAATCCAATGAGGTTTTAGAAATTAAACACGTGTTTGGAGCTCTTTATTTTTAGTTTTCCTAAAGAAGTTCAACCTCAATGCGCATATTTGGCATTGTGTTTCGAAAATATTTTTGAAAAACCTTGAAATTGGTTTGTTTTAATTTTTTATTTTTATTTTTTATTTTTATTTTTTATTTTTATTTTTTTTATGTTTTTAGATCATTTTGATGTTCTGATGTCAAAAATAAAAAATATATTTTGGGATTAGAAAAGACTAATATTTTTGCCAATAATCAAACACATGTTAGATTGTTAACACGTGATGTTGATGTTCTAGCAAAAAAAAACCTTTAAAAAAAAAAACTCAATCACATTCTCAAACAGACTCATTATAAACCTAATTATTGATAGGATTAGTGTACTAGTTTAACAAACTTTCATAACCTAAAATTCAACATCTAGATCATGCTCAAAAGTTTTTTCCAATAAATTTTCCGACCTTGGTTCTATAGTCTGGTGGTAGTCATATCCAACAGAAAATTATGAAGGGCAATAAATTGGATAGTTTTGCAACTTTTTTAGTTAATTTAAATTTCATTAATCATTTAAATGAGAATTATGATTATTATTATTATTTTACAAATATCAGTTCAAAATCTATTTAAAAAGTTGTGATTCATATTTTAAGGTATAATAATTACTAGTTAAATTGCATGGACTACGTTGCGGGCGGAGCAAATAATTTTTATAACTGTTGAGATTGAAATAATTAATAGGTTTTGCTGGTTTAAAAATAAAATATAACATTTATACATGCAAAGTTTGATATAATAAAATATATCAACACACCCTATTATAACAACAACAACATTAAAGCCTTAATATCTAAAAATATCATTACTATCAATGTTAAATCAATAAAATTTCTTCAACAACCCCGAGGAAAAAAAATCAAAAACAATAACAAAAGAGGAAGCAAGAAAAAAAACTACAATTATTATTATTATTAGTATTATTGCATTAATAATGAAAAAAACAAAATTAAATCAAAGAGTGAAAAAATCCTAAAAACTTTAACAAAAGAACAAACAAAAAAATAAAATAAATAATAAAATAAAAATAAAAATTATTAGATGAAAAAATATCATTTGACTTGAAAATAAATAAATAAAAACTAATAAACAAACCAAAAGAAACAACAAAGAGAAAAAAACAGAAATATCAATTTTCAAATGATCATAAACACAAACTAAATTTTAAGAATTAAATTTTTCAAAAAAATAACACCTCAATAAATAACAAAATAATATATACTAAAAACCAAAGCTAAGAGCACACATATATATATAAGGAAAGAAATAAGGACTATTTCAAAAATATTACAAAAAATAAAGAAATTCAAATAAAAAAATTAAAAATATAGGGGTCGAAATGATTATCAATGTCAATTAAAGCACAAAATTGAAAACAACAAAACTTCAGTATTGAATAAACTAAGGGATTTAAATTAATCTGGAAATTAAAAGAATGAGGACCGAATTGAAACCTAAATATATAATCAGTTTCAATCAAAGGATCCAATTTAAACAAATCAAAACTTATATAATAGAAATTAGGACCATACACAGGAACTGAAATGAAAAGACCATAAAATCAGGGGTCTGTCTATACTTTAGCATGCAGGAGAGAGAAAAGGGTCAAACAAACTTCAACCGACCACTGGACATCCTAGGCTACGACGCGCCACATAATAAGGAAGAGTACACAACAGCGAATCGGGTGAAACGCCGGATAGACATTTTTTGACACCGAAAGACGCCGCACGTGCCGCCCGAAGAAGGCGTGAGGCTAAATACTGTCAGTCACGTGTGTCACACGTGCACACAATATTCAACAGAATAATTACAAATAATGGTAAATTATCGTGACACCACTACAACCAAATTTCAATTTTGTCTTATTGGAGGGCATATTAGTATTTAGTCATTTTCAAAAAATATAAAATTCCCATGTCACCCCCCTTGGCTAGATATATTTTTTTTGTTTTTTTCGAGGGATAAAATGGGCATTTTACTATGCAATGAAGTGTGCAATTATGGTGGCACCTCTCCTGGTTACAACTGGTTTTTGTCTTTTTGAGGATAAAATGGTTAATTTACTGTGTAAAAATATATTAAAAAATCAATAAACTGGTGAACCGACCGACCCGACCCGAAAATCGAATCAACCCAAAAATACACTATTATAATCAACAATGTTTTCACTTACAATGAATAGTGAAACACTGATCACTTTTAATTTATTTTATAATAATAAACTAATAAGGCTATAAATTAGAATTCTATCCTTATTCCAAAATTTGTCTTCCTTTTTCTTTTTTATTCATAGTGTCCATTTGGGAGTATGGTTGAGGTTGCGTTTGAAAGTGTTTTTCGATTGGAAATTCATCAAAATGATATTTTTTTATTTTTTAAAAATTATGTCTAACATCATCATAGAAAAATGATCTAAAACACCAAAAACATTTAATTTCAAGTAAAAAAAAAATTCATTTTTTTTAAAGCGCTTTTGAAACGCAGTGCCAAACACCTCCATATTCTTTGGGCAGGGCTACGTTTCAATTTGTAGCCGTTGAACAAAAGTTAGAGCAAGAGTGATGAAAACTTGCAGGAAATTAAAGACATGTTTTGAGTTCATAATTTTAGTTGTCTTATATGCCTATCCAGTCATTTTAGTACCTCCACAAGATTTTCTACCCCCTCCCTTTTCATCTACAACTTCTTCCTAATGTATATTGATGCGAACATATTGTTTGATAGTTTCATCCATATTTACCTAGTGTTTTGCATATGTTTTGTGTATTAAATGCCTTGATATTCTTTGTTTTGTGTTTTGAAAGTATTTTTGGATGAAAAATGCAAAAAGGAGGCAATTGGGGCTAATTGACAGATTTGACCTTCAGTCGATGTTTTGTGCAGAGCAGAAGCTCTAGAGATCAAAATGAAGTGATTTCAGTGGAATTCAAAAGATAACATCCATAACTTTCTGTAAAGCTAAGGAAAAAGAAATAAAATAAGGAAAGCATGGAAATCACAGCATTCAAAGTCAAATCTTGCAATCTGCCGATGTCGACCTTTGTCCATTCCAACTTCAATATCTAGAGATAAAGAAGTTTGATTTATGCAAACCTATTTTTTTTGGATTCAAGACTCAAAGAACTATAAACGCTCCAAATTTCAGCTCAAAATGATGTGTTATGAATGAGATATGAATTTTACAAGGGACAATTTTACAAGGAAGGACTAAATCATGTTTTCTTCCATCTTTTTATTTGGTTGTTCAATGAACATGCAAGGCTAGACTCTTTTGCTTGGTTTCAAGGACACAGAAATCTTCAAATTTCAAGAACTGTGAGATCTATTTTTACCTTAATTTTTCAGTTTATATGATGAATATGTTTGTTCTACTATGCTTATTTTCCTATGATTTTTTATTTAATTGCTAAGAGCGGACTCGAAGTTATTATTGTAGACAATCTATTGCTAAGTTTGATATCAAAACCGGAGTTGTGATATATGAACTTGTGAAGCAACTAAGTTAATAATTGTAGTGGATCTACGTTATTAATCTTAGGGAGAACATTCAATCGAACTAAACATATATTGCGGATAATTATGTTTCTTAATTGATCAATTTATCTAGTTTTTAATGTTGCATTTGAGTTAAATTACTAGTGCGGACACTGTGATTGTTTGATGGTTAGGGTAAGCTATACAGCAGAACCGTTAACGAACCAATTTTAAGACAAGATAAATATTTAGAATATAAATTAATGTGTCGTTTCCATGATCAATTATGATCTCTATAAGTGGATGTTGACTTGCAACCAAGGTTTGCTTTATTGATAAATTTCAGTTTTATATAATTTTCACTTAGTTTGCTTTAGCCTAGCCTAAACAACCCCCCACCCCCCCCCCCCCCCCCCCCCCCCCCCTATTGCATAGCATATAGCATGAAAATCTGAACTAAATCGTCCTCATGGGATTGACCCCTTGCTTGCTCTATACTATCTTGTTTGATTTGTTTTAAGCTAGGGTAATTAATTTGTGTGATCATGACATCGCAACATATATAAACATTTGCAATTGATTTTTACCATTGAATTACTAATACTAAATATGTTCATCGATTTAAGTTTTTTTTATTTCAAATTTTTTGATAACATTTTAAAAACATTACTAAAACTTGATAAAAATAAGAATTATATCGGTGTCTTTGTCAGTAAAATATAACCATTTCTTTTGGAGAATTACAAAGAATTGTTAACCGTTTTGATATAGTGTATGTTTGAGAGTGTGACTGGGATTTTTTAAAGTGTTTTTCTTTTAGAATGCATCAAAATGATACTTTTTTATCATGCCCAACTTGCTAATTGCATCATGAAATGCTTTCCCTCAAACTATCTTTATGAGTATATCAGCTAGCTGATCCTCCAACAGAACAAACAAAAATTCAATAATTTTCTGATCAAGATTCTCCTTAATGAAATCGGTCGACTTCAATGTGTTTGGTATGATCGTGTTATGTGCAATCTTGATAATTGCCTTATTATCAAAGTGTAGACGTATTGATGTCTAATAATCAATCCCCAAATCTTGTAATACATGTTTTGTTCATAATAATTCGCATACACCATAAGCCATACCTCGGTATTTTTCTTCTACAATTGACCTAGCAACCACTTTCTACTTGTTGCTTCTGCAAGTAACGAGGTTTCCTTCTACAAAAATAAAGTAACTTGACATTGATCTCCTATTGGTCTGATTTCCTACCCAGTCTGAGTCTGTATTTTCTTTAATTTCATGAACCTTATTTTTAGAGAATAGTAGTCCCCTTCCTAGTGCACTATTTAAGTATCTTAAAATTCGATATACTGCTAACATCTAGCGAGTGCATTAACTGACTTATCACACTTACTGCATAAGCTATATCTGGCCTAGTATGTGGTAGATATATTAACTTCTCAACTAACCATTGATAATGCCCTTTGTCCATCGGATTCTCCAAGCTTATGATTTATCTTTATAGGTGTTTCAATAGGCTTGCAGGCCAACATCCCGGTTTCAACTAAGACATCCAACATATATTTTCATTGTGATAGATATATTCTGGTTTTTGACCTTGAGACCTCAATTCCTAAAAAATACTTTAGTTGTCCAAGGTCTTTCATTTCGAATTTTGATGCTAAAACCATTATAATGCTTTTCTCTCCTCTCAATCATCTTCTGTCAAGACCATATAATCCACATACACAATCAATGTTGTTATTTTCCATTCTCTATGTTTTATAAACAAAGTGTGATATAAATTATTGTGCTTATATCCAAATTCCTTCATTGTGGAGGAGAATCTTCCGAACCAAGCCCGAGGGGACTGTTTCAGACCATATAACGCCTTTTTTAATTTGCACACTTTTGTTTTGCTCGAGGATTGAGGTTTAACTCCAAGTGGTAGTTCCATATAGACTTCTTCCTTAAGATCTCCATTGAGAAAATCATTTTTAAAGTCAAATTGTTGCAGAACCCAATCTTAATTTACTACTACAGATATAAGGATGCAGATTGTGTTTATTTTTGCATTTGGAGCAAAAATCTCTTGATAATCCACTGCATATTTCTATGTATATCCCTTCGCAACCAACCTTGCTTTGTACCTGTCAATACTTCCATTCGCTTTCAGTTTTACAATGAACATCCACCTACACCCAACTATCTTCTTTCCTTTGGGTAGGGGACGTAATTCCCAGGTGTTATTCCTATCAAGCACCTCCATTTCCTCATCCATTGCTTTATTCCACTTTGGGTCTGCTGATGCATCATGTACATTACTAGGAATAGACATAGTGGATAATTGATTAATAGAATATGCATACAATTCCGACAACCTATGGTGAGAAACATAATTATTGATTGGGTATTTAATCTTATTTTTTGGATCATGTTCATACTATTTTTTCAGGACTCCCCTATTTGACCTATGTAGATATTTATTAGATACATTTTCTACAAGAAGAGGAATTTAGTTAGTTTCATCAAGAATAGGATTCGGATTTACTAGAGGAGAAACATTTTGGGTTGATTCTTCGATTAATGGTGCAGACATGGACAATTCTGGAAACAAAAGGGGTTTATCGCTGAGTAATCTCTGGTATGTACATAATTCCAGGTCAGTATTATGGCTTGGGACAAAACTTGGTTATGCTCCCTCAAAATATCTTTCAATGAACCATCCATTTTCTACTAACTAAAATATATCTTCATTCTCTTCATTGTTATTCTCCCCCTAAAGAGAAGGCCTAGATGCTCACCCAGAATAGTAGGGTTCAAATTCTTGAAATGACATATGTTGCACGTCGCCGCGCGGCGTCCTAGGAGGGTGTCTCGTAGGGAGTTGAGGAGTCGCCACCTGGTTGTTGAGGGTCGCTAGAAAAACCCGGTTGCACTAGTCTGGTCAGAGATTCAAGGGTAGGGGACTGGTTGCATAAAGGGAAGGTATTAGCATCCTTAGTACGCCTTACCTGAGGTAAGCTGCATTGTGTATCATGTGATTTTCAACATTTCGATGGGCCGTATTTATTTATGTGAATAAATCTAGCCTTTGAAATTTTATTATGAGCTCGTGAACTCAAATAAAATATCAGAAAAAAGGTCCATGCAGATGCCTTAAAAGGATCATCTATCCTGGATGAATGGATGGATTTTCCCCAATTTATGCATCGTAAAAAATGTTTCGATTCAAAAACAATTGGTCACCTATCAGAATTACTCTGGTCATTTCTTTGGCCATTTCTAGATATTTAAATATTAGCCTACTTGTACGTCCAACATTTACTATCTAAATTTAACCATTAATCTTCATGAATTAATTTCGTGATTTATTTCAATATAGGTCGATTTAGAAAATTAGTCATCGCTCAAAATAACTCTGGGAATTATTCTGATCATTTCTAGATATTTAAATGTTAGCCAACATATGGGTCCAACATTTATTATATTAATATAATCATTAATCCTCATGAAGTAATTTTGCGATTTATTTCAATATAAACCAAATTCTGGAAAGCTTTGGCGTATGCAAATAAAACACATTCTTTATAATTTTATATTTTTTCTTTAACCAAAATGATGTAAATAAAATGCAACACACGGACCCATTCTCTTTTTTCATTAGTTTTTCATTATATTTTACAAACCACAACAAGTACAAGAAATACAAATTAATAACAATTTAAAGAAACACATAAACATCTAAAAATTAAAAAATAAACCTCCTCGGGAACAATGTAGACAGTGGAGGCAGCGCAGGAGCATCGGTGGCACGTCAGTTGATGCGCCACCGTCACTAGTGGCTTATGGAACGACACATCGCCGCTGATTAAGACACAAGATAGGGGGAATTTTCATCAGCCTCTTCCCTTCTTTCTCTCGCCAGTGGTGGCGTTCATGGTGACCTGCAAAACAAAGACAAACACACAAAACACAACAGCACACACCATCAATGCTTCATCTTCTCGAGATCTCAAGTTCCTTGTGTTTTTCTCCTTCAAATGGCAGCTGGACTGTCGTGGAGGATGGTGTGATGGCCGATCTATTGGCCAGGAGAGAGCTACCATGGAAGGCAGCTTGGTCGCTACTAGGGTCAAATCTGGCTGGTGACCCAAGGAGGTGGCCATAAGTAGAGAGAAAGGAAGTGAGTTTTCAAAGGGTTAGATTCGTTGGTTGATGTTGGGGGTGGCACTTGAACTGTGGCCAAGGCAATAGCTGAAGAATTCCAGCATTTGGATTGCACTATCTTTGATCACCCACATGTTGTGGCTGATTTGGAGGGAAGTGAAAACTTGAAATATCTTGGCGGAGACATGTTCGAGGCAATTCCTCAAGCAAATGCAATTCTGCTGAAGGTGAAATCAATTTTTTTTACTAATTGATGTTAGAGAATAATATAAACTATATTATGGGACCTCACCTAACAGCTTAAGCTTTTATGTGAGATGGTTCCTGACAAGTGCAAAATACACATCTATTTGTATTCCTTTTACATTATGCTTTTTAACATCTTTCAAGCTTATTTCAACATATTGAAAGTTATTTTATGAGTTTGACATGTTTAAGAGACTTTGTGGATTACTTGCTATAAAATAGGAAATTTTGCACTTTATATTTCGGACCTTTGTTGCATGTTTCAGGTTTTAATTCCTAAAGAGGAGTTTCAGAATTGGAATTATAGCTATCAAGCTTGCTGGAAAAGTATTGTGGCAGAAATTCAATGCAGATTTGGGCATCCAATTGGAACAACAACGTCAGCCTTGAGTCTGTTCGCACACCAACACTGAACTGGGCATATCTGGAGCATACGATGTCCAAATCAAGTGATTAAAAAGCCCAAATTCATCTACACATTTAGGGCTACAACTTTTATGAAGCGACCAAAGTCAGAAAAAATCATCTACATCACGAAATTCCTGGTGCAATCTGGATGACGGGATATGCTTCCTAATTTGTCAAAGATTAGAGAGATTTTCTCTACAACACTTATCTCCTATTTTTTAGCTTGAGTAACAATATTAGGGTTAGGACTCTTCCAGAATAAAAGGGAAGATACATGCAAGCAAAGGACTCTTGACTCTTTCTCCATCAATTTTTCAGATTCGGCAGCAACCTAAAAGGCATGAGCAGCTGATTCACTTTCTTGGTTCAAAGGGGATAGCATCCATCTTCATTATTGGTTGTGAGAAGTAGAATTTCCATTGTAATCCTTACACTTTCAAGTATTTATTTATCTTTTTCCAGAATTTAAGCTATTGATTTCGGATTCATGCTTATGGAATTAGTTTGATATGGTTTATGTGCTTTCTATGTTTCTTTCAATCCGTAATTGTTGTGGGGAACAAGAATAAGAAGCAAGTAAATTAATTTGATTGTCTTATCTATCACATTAATTTATTTAGGATGAATAGGACGAGTATATGTTCAAGCTTTTGAATGTTAGCTAGGAATAAATTGCGTAGATCTTGATCTTAAAGCTACCGTTGAGTGAAGAAAGATTGCTTCTCAATACTTAATTCGCTTGACGATAAGGAACTAATTAGAAGTTTATTCGGATTAGTTTAGCATGCCTCTAGGTTTCCCTTAGCTTTAATGGAAGCCTAATTTATTTGCTTGTTGTGAAAGGATATTAATTTAACTTCTATGATCAACCGATTTGTAAGAATGGAGGAATCACCCCTTTGAACCGAGTTGCCAACATCTTGATTAACCTTCGTTAAGACTTAGAACTTTTATTTATTTAATTCTTGTTGATTCAAACCACCCCGTTCTTTTGAATTTGGTATTTGTAGGAAAATAAATCAATTTCCCTTGGGTTCGACCTGGTCTCTACCACCATACTACTAAAATTATTGTTTCGGTGATAGTAAAATCAGAATTAATTTGTGGAGGTTTCGACAACCACCAGTTCCTTAACATGGTATCAGAACCTTGTTGACTCAACGGTCACGAGTTCAAATCTTACCACCCACATTCTACTTGATAAAAATCAAGCACAAGGTAGTGTGGGTCTGTGCAAGTTTCAAGCCCAAAGAGCTTTCACTTGAGGGGGGGTGTTAGAGAATAATATAAACTATATTCTGGAGCCTCACCTAACAGCTTAAGCTTTTAGGTGAGATGGTTCCTTAACAATTGAAACAATATTACTAAGCATATATACCATTGTCAGATTGAAGAGATATCCAGTTCATCCGAGCACATTCATCAATAAATGTAACAAAGTAACGAGAATTAAAAAATGAAGGTATTTTTGCAGACCCCAAACATCTGAATGAATGACTGTGAAAGGTTCTAAATTTTTATTCAAACTTGGTAAATAGGGAACAAGTTGGCTTTTGGCCAGTTCACAAATTTCACAATGAAAATCCAAATTATTTAAACCTGAAAACAACTATAGTTGTAACGTCTTAAGATACCCAAAAGATAGATGTCTGAGCCGTCGGTGCCACAACCATACGAGTGCCTGAGCTTGGTCATTACTTTTTGTCTGGTGCGCTTGACTCAACTTTGACCCTCCTTTTTCTGTTAACTCCAAAAAATAAAGGTTGCCACGTCTAACACCATAGCCAAGAATCTTCTGGGATAGAATGTCTTGAAAAACGCAAAAAAGATGCCAAAAAATTACAGTGCATGAAAGAGTAATAGTAATTTGAGTTACCGAAAGGAGGTTGTATTCAAGAGATGGAACAATAAGAACAATATCTAGGGTCAGAGAGTTAGTCAAGGTTATAGATCCTTCCCGAGTAATAGGGGAGGGACTACAATTAGTTGTGTAAATAACTAACTGTGGAGAGGGTTTAGAAAATTTTAAATTACCAGATTCCCTAGTCATATGATCAGATGCACCTGTATCAATAATCCAAGTATTATTCTTAACAGTGATAGAGTGTGCAGAAGTTTTATCAATTGTACTTAGATGTACAACATTTGTTGTATGCTGCACCTGTTCTGCTTCTGCAAGATTTACCATTTTTTTCGATATTTTTCTGGGGTTTTTTCTTAAAATCCAACCAATCAGGATAGCCAATAATTTTATAACACCTTTGTTTCGAATGACCCGATTCGCCGCAATGGGTACAAGAATTTAGTTAGATTTAGCTCATAAATACATATTGACTCGTAAAATTATAAGAATTTAAAATTCAACTGGTGATTTTTACAACCTTGCTCACGTTTCACGATATTTTTATAGGTCCGCAAAATAGTTTAATCCATACTTTTTCATGCATAAGAGACCTTAGGCTAACAATTCTCCAGGTGGAAGGCCGTAGTCTCTACTTTCCCGGGATCTCTGTTTTCCCCCCGACCTTTCTCTACCTTTTTTGTTTCCACTTTATCCTGAATCTACGTGTCATTCACTGACTTGAGCTTGATAACCATATGATTATTATTTTTCATCTGTTAATAAGTTAATAAAATGGGAAGTAATTGGTTATTGCTTGAGGTTTTATATGAGAACTCTTTAATGATAATAGGAACTGATACATGATAAGAGGCATGAATTAAAAATGGCTCATTGATGCATGAGCTACGAATGATATTTCAAGCATTTGCTCATCAATCTTTATAGATAAATCAGTAATCGATGTTGATAATCTAATTTTTTATTGAGTTTCGATGCCCAACAAGTATGGTGGAGGCTGGTGATTTGAGTTTTATGTTTGGTAAATAAAGAGGAAGTGATAAATTTATTATTTTAACATGATAAGATTTTTTAAGTTATTAATAAAAATAAAATAGTAATTTTATAAGTATTTGCGATTATTTATTCCTTTATTTTATGGATGTAAAATATTATTCAATATATAAACTACAAGAAGTAAACTAATGTAATTTTTAAATCACGGAGATAGAGTGAAAAGATAACCGAACGATATAGGAGACTTGATATAATTTTACTAAATTAATTTTAAAAATGGTTCAAAATAAATATATAAAATTATATGCATTAAAGATTAATTGAATCTCATGCCTCTCGTCCAAAAAGTCAAAGAGTCTTTTGCTAATCACTAATCAATCTCTTTTCAGCGATCACACTTTATAATTGGTGTCGGCATACTATTTACCACTACTATTATGCCTACAAGAATGACGGGGCGTTTAGTCCAATTTTTATTTCATTTTACTGTTGAGTTACCTTGCTGAAATCATATGATAAGCTCGAATAGATTAGTTAACGTTTTTGATCTTGTCGCGACGGTTGTTTTTGGCGTCATCCCTGAAGATTTTACCATTATCCACGGAGATGGAGGCGTGAAAAAATGTTTTTTTTTATAATAAAAATGATTTGGGATCTAGGTCAATTCTACCTTAGGAGATATGGTTTGGGACGTAAAAGATGGTAATGCTTAATTGGGTTTTGACTCATTTTATTTGATCATGTTTAAAATAGACTCGATTGCCTCTACTCACCCTTGACAAAGTTTTATAGGGTCACGTTGATCTAATCTAGGTCTACTCGGAATGGTATTACAAAATATATATCAAACTAACAATTATTTTTTTGTATAAATGGAGTATCCGGATCAGTTTATACACAACACAACTAACCTTGGATCCATTGAATACCCTACAAACCCAGTAGGCAGGTAATGCACAGAGAGATTCAAACCCAAATACAGAGAAAAGAAACAAGTCTCTTCTCCGCTAGACCAAGACCTCAAAAAAACAATAACAATCATTTAAACAGTATAAACAATAATATTTATAAACATAAGTTAAGAGAATATTTACTTGATATATTTTTATAAAAAATCAAATCATGTCAAAAATGGGCTCGAGGTTCATCACTCACCCTTTGACCCAACTTATATCCACTTGTCTTCTTATGATTTGATTCCAAGATTATCCAAAAATAAAATCATAAGAAGACAAGTGAAAAGAAACGAGAAGTGCTTAAATGTATTTAAGGGTGGAAACAGCCAAAACAGAGCAATTTCTCCCACCATATGCACGTAACTGAAGATTTTTTAATTGACCAGTGTTTTGATTATTCATCAAGGGTGGCTGATTAGTTTCTCTCCCTTGATTGAAAATATAAAGTAGTGGTTATTTTTTAAAATTAAAGGGTGTTTGAAAATATAATAGTAATTATTTTTTAAATTATTTTCGCTTGATAATATAATCATTTGATTGAAGAAATAATAACATAGATGTAAAAATAATTTTCACAACAAGATGTACAAAAATTACATGTCTTTTAAAGACAATATTCTTTTCCAAGCCATTCCTTCCCGTCCTCAAATACCAATCAACTTTCAACGGTTTTTAATGGTCCAAAGTTGGAGCAATATGCCAGCAAAAAAAAATATTGGAATGCCCCCCTCATCTTTATCTCTTTGTTCGTGGATCGTTTTCTTTGCTCCCCCAACCAATCACTTGAAAAAGGGAAACAAAATATAAAAATGATGATTAAAAAATTGTATATTATGCAGGGAATCTCATAATGCATTCATTCATTAATTAAATAAGACCTTGCCACCATTAAACAAAAACGGAGGGGGACAAAAAATACTCATGACAACCTACTAACAATAATTAAGGTCATTATCTTGCAAATTTTATCCACAAAAGTCAGATGAATGAGAATAATTATATGAACCCACCATTGCACTGATAATGACACCGTTGCTTCATGTTGTGTGGTCCCACACCATTTGATGGTTGTACCACCACATTTAAATTAAAAGAAGCTGTCACATCATATAAAGAGGTAGTAGAATTTTTTAACCGAACAAAAGACAAAAGCTAAAAGAGAAAAGAGAACCGAGAGAAAGAAAAAGTTGAGGAAGCTAAGCAGTCTGTATTTTTTCTTTGATTTCCAGCTTGTTCACCGTTGAATCGGGATGATATTTGTACAGCAGCTTCTAGACACAATACTCTATATTCAGAAAGATTGGATTGAAGATTGGGGTTATGGAAGCTGATCGTTTTGACAGAAAACGGTGTTGTCAGTATTGTGAACATTTTCTCAAACTTTGTTCTCTTTAATCTTGTTGTATTCCAAGAATAGGTTATTCTTGATAACATATATGCTGTAGTCCTTAGTTGAATCTGAGGAAGAACATTGTGAATCCATTATTTGTGATAGTGGAAGTTTTAAGTAGACTACAGTCCCGTGGTTTTTCCCGCATTGAGTTTTCCACGTAAAAATCTTGGGGTTGATTTGTGTGATTATTTGCATTATCTTGTTAATTGTATGATCCCATTATTTTGAACCCACCATTGCACTGATAATGACACCGTTGCTTCATGTTGTGTGGTCCCGCACCATTTCATGGTTGGACCACCACAGTTAAATTAAAAGGAGCTACCACATCTCTTTCACCTCTCTTGTTTTTGAACCGAACAAGAGACAAAAACAAAAAGAGAAAAGAGAACCGAGAAAAAGAAAAAGTTGAGCCAGCTAAGCAGTCTGTATTCTTGCTTTGATTTCCATCTCTTTCACCGTTGGATCGGGCTGCGATTCGGACAACAGCTTCTAGACACATTACTCTTCATTCGAAACGGTTGGATTGAAGATTGGTACTGTGTAAGTTGATCATTTCGACAGAAAACGGGGCTGTCAGTATTGTGAGTCTTTTCTCAAACTTAGCTCTCTTTAATCTTATTGTATTTCAAGAATAAGTTATTCTTAATGACATATATATTGTAGTCCTTAGTTGAATCTGAAGAAGAACATTGTGAACCCATTATTTGTGATAGTGGAAGTTTTAAGTGGACTACGGTCCCGTGGTTTTTCCCGCAATGGATTTTCCAAGTAAAAATCTTGGTGTTGATTTGTGTGATTATTTGTATTATCTTGTTAATTGTATAATCCCATTATTTTTATTGCACAAAGAGGGAAAAAGGATTGGGACTTGTGAATGGTAATCTACTTAATTGGTGCCCGATTGTTTAAGTTTTTTTCCCAACACTTTAGTATTATTTTCTATATATAAAACAATAATGAGGAGTAGTGGGCCTTGTACCATTTTAATTATTTTATTAAAAATATTTTTCATTTTTTTAACTCTAAAAATCTTTGAAAAAACATTTTTCATCCTCTTTTTATTAGACTTAATTTTTAATTTTAGTGGATGCCAGATTGGTGGCTTAAAAATATATAGAAAAAAAATACCCTGTCCATAGCTAAATATAGAGATTTTAAACTTCAAACATAGAAGGCATGAAGGTCTTTCAGTTCTCAGTGCCTCTAGAATTATATATAGAGATTCAAGCATAGCTCAAAATCAGCAACTAAAGCTAGAAAAATCCATGGAGTTGATTAATGAGGAAGGCGCTAATGAGCTACTTCAAGCTCAAACCCGTGTATGGAACCATGCCCTCGAATTCATAAATTCCATGGCCCTGAAATGTGCAGTTGAACTAGAGATACCAGATGCGATCCAAAGTCATGGCAAACCCATAACACTCTCTGAGCTTGCTTCTTCCCTACCAATCCACCCATCAAAAGGTGAATATCTCTATCGCCTTATGCGCATTCTTGTTCACTCTGGTATCTTTTCACTGAAAAAAGTTGGTGATGATCCCCAACAAGAAGGCTACTCCCTTACCCCTACCTCTCGTTTCCTTCTCAAGGGCAATCCCTTGAGTGTTAGACCACTACTACTTTTCTGGCTTGATCCGGTTCCAATGGAAGCATTGCAGTGTTTGAGCACTTGGTTTCAAAATGAAGATCTCACTGCATTTAATACTGCCCATGGAAAGTGCGCATGGGAACTTACAGGCAAAAATGCAAGACTCAATAATGTTTTTAACGAAGCCATGGCTAGTGATGGTGCACTGACCTCTGGGGTGGTTATGAACAAATGTAAGGGGGTGTTCGAGGGGTTGAAGTCATTGGTGGATGTTGGGGGAGGTACAGGAGCCATGGCCAAGTGCATAGCTGAAACATTTCCCACCATGAACTGCATAGTTTTTGATCTTCCACATGTGGTTTCGGGATTGCAAGGCAGTGACAACTTGAAATTCGTTGGAGGAGACATGTTCGAGTCTGTGCCTTCTGCAGATGCAATTCTACTGAAGGTACATTAAAACACTTAATTTATCAGCGTCTACACTCCATTGCCCTTGATCCGTGATGTGTCGTGTTTTGATTTGTTGTTCATTTCACATATTACTTACGAATTCTACAACAATGATTATATGATATGTTGTTAAACTCTACTGTTTATTTTTGAAAAGTGGATATTACATGATTGGAGTGATGAAGAATGTGTGAAGATACTTAAGCAATGCAAAGAAGCACTTGGAAGAAACGGCAAGATTGGAGGAAAAGTGATAATCATAGATATGATATTGGGGAACCAAAATTGGGATGAGAAGTCAACTGAAACGCAACTATTCTTCGACCTATTTATTATGACTTGCGTCTCTGGTCGAGAGAGAAGTGAAAAAGAATTGGCTAATCTTTTCTTTGCTGCTGGTTTCAGCAACTACAAGATAAATCCTGTGCTGGGAGTGAGAGGACTCATCGAGGTTTATCCTTGATAAATAATTAATTATCGAAAAGGAATTATAAGTCTTAACCCTTCCTTCCATTGTGATTTTATATCTAGCAATTATTAATATTTTAAGTCAAGCAAGCATGAATTGTTAGAAGATCACTTGGAATTTCACTTGTTTCTTACGATTAAGTCTTCTGTAGCTCGTTCCACTGCAAGTCATACCGCACTCCATGTATTAAGGAAAGTGATTCTGTGTAGAGGTAACGGTACAATAACAACAACAATCACACCAAGAATCATGCACAATCCAATCAGTTAAATGCAGAAACAAGTCAAGCCATAAAACATGCACTGTGGAAATCAAACCCGTGCATTCTAGCAAAGGAAAGCTGTAACGGATACAAGATGGAATCACCTAGCTGTACAAAACTTCCTAGTTGAACATCATGTAAAATATATAGAGAGAGTGAACTCTGTTGTGTAATGAGTGTGTGAGAAATACTGGGTATTGTAAAACACAAAGATATTATCCTCTGTTTCAATATATTATTCTCTTTGTCCTTTTCAATATGGTATCAGAGCAGAAACCAAAATCAGATCCGCATGTCTTTCGCAAATCAACTTTCCTCCTCATTAGAAACCCCTCTCATTGTGTTCAATATTACAGCTCAAATTAACGAAAAACTCACACCCTCATCCTTTCCTCAATGGCAAGCTCAGTTTGAGGCTCTCCTCATAGACTATGATTTGATGACCTATATCAATGGTGAATCAAGTTGCCCTTCCTTTGATGGAACCACATCGTCCATCACTAAGAAGCAACACTGGTTCAGACAAGATAAACTGATCCTCAATGCCATCCTTGCCTCAACCGCTACAACAATCACACCTCTCATTGCCACAACAAAAACCTCTTCTGAGGCATGGAAGAAATTATCCACTATGTATGCAAGCAAATCGCGTACAAGGGCAATGTTACTCAAAGAAGAACTGACCTTAATTCAACATGGAAATCACTCCATTTCAGACTACCTTCATGCAGTTAAAGGATTGGTCGATAAGATTACTCTCATTGATAATCCTATGTACTCAATAGGCTGGATCTGAAATTAGAGATATTGCTGCCCTTATACGAACCAAAGAAAACTCCCTTGCTTTTGAAGAGCTTCATGATATTTTGGTTGGGCATGAAAATTATTTAAGAAGAATGGAGACTGCCACCCAGCTGTTAGTGGCTACTGCGAATTACACACAGCATCGACCCACCTTCTCTGGCTCCCATCATCCAAAAGGCAATTACAATAGTCAGGGAAATAGACGTTACCAACATCAGTCAAGATTCTCCCATGGGGCAACCAGTGACCACCAACAGAGTGCTGAAACTTCTCATCGTGACCAAAGACGCTTATTCAACCAGGGTCATTCCAATTACAGACGCTATCAGCCCAACCAGCACAACTGCCAGTACTGTGATCACATGGGCCACACTACTAAAGCCTGCCCCAGGTTGCAACCTTCAGATATGTCTGTAAACTGCACTGAAACATCAAATAATTCAGATAAAAAATGGTTACTTGACTCGGCAGCGTCCCACAACACCACGGGTGATGTCAAAAACTTGACAATTCACTCTGAGTATGGTGGTACATATGAAGTACTTCTTGGTGATAGTTCAGGTTTGCTAGTCATGCATATTGGCTCTTTAGCCTTATCCACTCCTAACAAAAATTTTCATTTACAAGACACACTTTGCGTTCCGAACATTTCAAAAAATCTCATCTCAATTCACCATTTCACCAAACACATTAATGTTTTCATTGAACTTCACCTATTTTATTTTCTTGTGAAGGACAAGTTCATGGGGGCGTCACTACTAAAGGGAGCATGTGAAAATGGTGTCTACATATTTCCAAACTCAAGGTTGGTCTCCTCCATTCCCAAAATGGTTGCTTATGTACATGAGAAAACTTCAATTGAAGGCTGGCACAAACGCCTTGGTCACCTGTCGATTAAGATTGTTCAAAATCTTGTTAAATTGTTTTCCCTTCCTCTTACCACAAATAAAACACCCTCCTCTTGTACTTCCTGCTGTTTAAATAAAACACATAAACAACCTTTTGGCTCAATAAGTCTCCATAGTCATTTTCCATTAGAAATAATATTCACTGATGTTTGGGAACCGCTCCTATTACAGGTGCCATAACCCAATTTTGGGTTATTCCTAAAATTTTACCTAAAATAAAATAAAAAATAACAAAAATAAAATAAAAAGGGGTCGATGTTGGTAGAAAAATCAATGTGGAAATTTTGGTTGTTTTCGAGAGTCCGATCGTATCTCTTTTGTCCCCGAAAATAGAGAAAAATACAGATTTAAGGCAAAAATAATTTATCATTGGATAAATCTGGGTAAAAATTAAGTCAAAAATCATAATTGTATTTTTTTATAGGTAAATTTGATTTAATCATGGGTCAATTTAAAGTATTATTATGTTTAGAAATTAATTTAGTGTCCAATTGAAGGATTTAATTAAGTGCAAGGACTTAATTATACTTTAAATTGGTCAAATTAATTTTATTAAGAGCTTAATTGATGAAATATCAAATTTTTGAGTTTAATTCGGTCTCAATTGAGAAGATTGGAATTTTTGGACACCCAATTGAATTTTTCCAAGCTAATTGTGCAAAGTTAGGGGTCAAATTACAGATAATTGAGAGTTTAATGATCAATTGAGAGTTAAATTACATAAATCAGAAGAGAAGGACGAAAATAAAAAAGGCGCGCAAAGTCAAGGCTAACATTGAATTTCTGACGTGGATATAATTGCATAAAATTAAAAGTTTAAAGCCAATTGGGGGTACAATTAGAAAAATTACAAATTGAAGGACCAAATCGCATCTCCATTTTCTCTCAAAACTACAGTCCCACCGCTTGCGCCTGCCGACAGCCCACCTGCATGCCTGCCAACAGCCACCAGCCGTTGTTGCAGGCCACCACGCCGATGACAACCACCGTGGCAGGCCAAGCTCCCCTATAAATAGCAGTCATGGATGCTGCATGCAAAAGAGGGAAAAATGGGGGGGAAACATAAAAATTCTGGGGAGAATTGGCAGAGAATTTTGGAAAAGTAAAACAAGTAAATATCACACAAAAATCACATTATCATCCCTCATCTCCCTCGGCAACCCGTTCTCTCTCACTCCCCAGGTTCAACAGCCCTTCTCTCTCTCTAAAATCAGCTCAGTCGAGCTCTCTCTTCACTAAAAGTGGTTGCCCAACCACCCAACATCACCCTTATCACCACCGAGAGCTTCCCCTACACACCAGCAACCTAACCACACTCTCCAGCGAGGCAACAGACACGGTTGCAGCAGCTACAACGTGAGCCAGACACCTTTGGAAGCTTCCTCCGGCCACCACAGGCCACCGTTGCTGACACCACCACCACAGGAATCATCACCTCAACCTCCTCTACCCAACGGTACTAACAGGTACATCTTTCGTCATACTCAAAAAATTAATTATTCATCATCTTCTTCGCCTCTTCGCCTGCATGCAGTGGGACGTAATTCACGTCCTACTATTCATGCAGGCCATGCTTACATGAAGTGGGTCGGGCACAAAGCAGGCCCAAATGTGTAAGGAAGGTTGGCTGGAAGCCCACCTGGACTGGAGGCCCAGTCCATAAGAGGTGGGCTGGCAGCCCACCTAGGATGGAGGCCCAGCCCATGCATAGTGGGTTGTCAGTCCGACCCATAAAGGCTGGTATATCAGCCTAGCCCATGCAAGAGTGGACAATCAGCCCACTGATTATTTTTTTTATTTTTGTTTTATTTTATTCTTTAAAAACATGGTAAAAAATATAAAAATTTAAAATTTAAAAAAAAACAAAAAATGTGTTTTGTTTTTGTGCATACGGCCGAATTCCAAGGTTTTTCCCATCATATTTTTCATAAAAAAAATATGTTGCATCTTTCTCATGTTTTAAAACGAAAAATTGGATATCGTAACCGGTTTACGATTATCAAAAATAATTATAACTATTTTTGTTTTATCTATTAGGATGTAAATTTTTTTTGTGTTTTTTTAACCAGGGTATCCGTGGCAACAAATTTATGATAAATCATTTAATCTTCTTAGCAAATTTTCTAACAATTTTTATCAAAAATATTTTAGCAATAGCAACATTTAATCACTTTTTAGTGGGAAAAAAAACCGTTTTGATATATTTTATCAATTATAATGTTACTAATTAAATATTAAAATAATAAAATACAGAACATATCAAATCAATCAGTTTTCTACATAGATAAAAAAGATCAGCGTATCACGCGGGCAAAACCGCTCGTGATAAACAATAATATTTATAAACATAAGTTAAGAGAATATTTACTTGATATATTTTTATAGAAAATCAAATCATGTCAAAAATGGGCTCGAGGTTCATCACTCACCCTTTGACCCAACTTATATCCACTTGTCTCCTTATGATTTGATTCCAAGATCATCCAAAAATCAAATCATAAGAAGACAAGTGAAAAGAAACGACAAGTGCTTAAATGTATTTAAGGGTGGAAATAGACAAAACAGAGCAATTTCTCCCACCATATGCACGTAACTGAAGATTTTTTAATTAACCAGTGTTTTGATTATCCATCAAGGGTGGCTGATCAGTTTCTATCCCTTGATTGAAAATATAAAGTAGTGGTTATTTTTTAAATTAAAGGGTGTTTGAAAATATAATAGTAGTTATTTTTTAAATTATTTTTCATTTGAAAATATATTAAAATAATATTTTTTTTATTTTTTTAAAAATTATTTTTAATATTAATAATTCAAAGGGAAACTGGGGCTACAAGCTCGCCATTAATTGGACGTGACTAAGGAATCCACTGCCATCTAATATGAACCACAAGCCCAGAGAATATAGTTTAAGGGCTTTTAAGACTTGTTGAGGCCCATGGTATACAAAAATTCTCCAATCCTGAAATTATTAGAACTTTTGCACTATCTATTAGTTTTTATTCATAAGTTATTCTTATAAAAAAATTAATTCTAAAATCAGTCAACTAAAACATGCAAGGACATAAATAGTTATTTTTCAGAATTTTAAAATCTAACTCAGGCGTCGATTCACAACAAAGCTAGTGTCATAAATAGTTATTATCATAATTTTAAAATTGAATCCAGAGATCAATTCACGGCAAAGCTAGTGTCACGAGTTAAGTTGACTCGAGTCAGCGTGAGAGTAAAAATAATTATTATCATAATTTTAAAACCTGACTAATAAGTCAACTCGAAGTAAGGCTTAGGTCATTGCTATGCATGATTAGCTACTTGCTTTCTTGTTTATTTAATTAATTTGGGATGCTTTAGGCTTGTATGTCATGTATTTTTATGAAAATTTTCTTTCTTGAAATGTATTTCAAAATTATAGTTCTAGTTTCATAAGAAATGAAGTCAACCCGAATTGTTTTTTTTTTTCTTACTAAAATTTGAATCTTGTCGTTTATAGTTTGACTAATCATTTATTTAATGTAAGATTAATTTATAAATAAAGTTCCATTACTACAATACAATATGGTAGGGTAGTTGTGCAATATATTAGCACCGGCCTTTCTCCTCTTTCAGGCTTAGGAATTGCTTTGAAATATGACTTACCAACCCAACAATCTTGCCTAGTTGTTGATTGATCATCTTCACGATTATATATATATATACGATCGATGTGCAATCCACTTTTATCTTCAGAATGAAGATTCTGTTTTTTATTTGCTTATGCTAATATGCGATTATGCGATTGGAAAACTCTCTGCGTATGCGTGTGATTAGATGATCCAAGTTTGACAATATGTTAGCGGGAGCCAGCAAAAATATCATTTCTAAAAAAATCAAGTTAACCTTTTATTTAAGTGTCGGTATTTATTGGTGTGTCAAGGTTGTGGCAAAAAAATTGAGATTTGTTTTATAAGTTTTGAGTCCAAATCAGAACATATTTATCTTATAAAAATCTAAAATAATCAGAATTATATTCATTCATCTGAACCTAAAAAAAATGACTAACAAAAATGAGATTCATCGAATCCAACAAAAAAAAGTGTATATGTTGGTGTTGTTTATATATATATATAACAATTTGAACAAAAAATCCCAATGACTTTACTTACTCCTCAAAATTTGTAGGGCTTTATGATTTTCCCATCAAAGAAGAAATATAAAATCAAGGGTAAAAATTACAATCCCTAATGAGACAAAAGATTAAAAACAAAATCATGGTCGATTTTGATAAAATATTTTATGGATGCAAAACCTTTAAAAAATAGACTAAAAGTAATTATGATTTATGGGTGCTCGCAGTATCATATTTTGCTTAAACAATAAAGCAGGAAAAAACTCTTTGTGGTTTGTTCGATATAATTGTACTTTTAAATTATAATTTTATTTATTTATAAATATAGTTTGATTAACTTTATGTTTTGCATTTGTCACTTTTAAAAAACGAAAATGTTTTACTTTTGAAAACTTCTATGTTATTGAATTTATTGAAATCACACAAGTAAATTATAAATTATTTAAAATATGTTCAATATGCTACGATTTTTATTGATAGTTTTATAATCTCAAAAACACAGATTTAATTATGAAATACTATTTACTTGTTATTTTCCATGCCAAGCACATAATCAATGAAGCTGATAATTGATTGGTCATTCTAAAATATGTGGGATTAATAAAAGTGCGAGTAAAACTCCACTAGAAGCTTATAATTGATTGTTCACTCCAAAATAATTGATTGATTGTTCTAGATTTACCTTCTAGAGATTATCAGTTTGAATCTCACAATTCTCAAGATCACTGGAAGCTGATAATTGATTGTTGACTTCAAAATATATAGGATTAATCAAAGTACGTGTAAGACTCCACTAAAAATTGATAATTGATTGTTCACTCCAAAATATATGGGATTAATCAAAGCACGAGTGAATCAACTCTACAACCACCTTAAAAAAAAAAATGTTGACATAATCAAATATTTATGTACCCAATTGGGATTTGGTAGCATATGATGTGACATGACATGGATATGTATATAGTAGTATATGTTACAGCATCGTATTCCTACATGCCATGTCATGCCAGGCTGCCCAAACCAGGGTATATATATACATTTATTTGTTAAAAACAACTTAATTTTATTAAAAAAATAATAATAATAATCTTAACTGGAGAGGGCAAGCTTAGGTCGGTCTGGATCATGTTCATTCGAAAACCTCACCCACTGCTCAATGATTAAACAAAGAGGCAGGCATCGAGGTCAAGGTTGGGCAATGTTCTAACGCAAAATAATTGGATGGTGCTTTTGCGTGTCCTCCACCTCGTAAAATATTATATATTATTCATTGCAATTATGGTTTGTTTTTTAAGACATTTAATTTATTAAAAATTAAATTTTATAATTTATTATGATTTGTTTTTTGCATTATTTTCTAATTTTATAACATATGTCACAGGTTTAATGCTTAAATTTTTATTTTTTTTTAATTTTATAACACATGTCATTTATTTGATTCAATCTTGTGCACTTAAAATTATTATTATTTCCATGTTAGTTACTAACTCGTATTAAAGCTCATCATATAAATATTAAAAAAATGTTTTATTTTTCCGGTGTGAAATTAAAAGTCTATTGGTATATATATTTCATACTCAAAAGAAAAGGATATATTCAATATAAAATAAAATAAAATAATCTTTAGAATTTCATTGTTTACAACAAGAAATTGGGATCTCTAAAAGAGAACGTTGCAAGAAAACACGACCTAGTTTAGCTTAAACACCAAGTAAGACTTTGGGTGGTCTGGATCATGTTCATTTGAAAACCTCACCCATTGTCAATGATTAAACAACGAGGCAAGCATACATTTTTTAGAGTGTTTGATTTTGTGGTTTTGATTTGTTTTTTAAAACTTAATCATATTTTAATCCTTTTTTTAGTTCTTTTTTCTTAAATTTCTGTAATCCCATTTTATATACTTAATAACAACTCATAAACTGCATTTTGTAATGCCATGTGAGAAATGTCATTGATTAATTATATGAGATTTTGAAAATTGAGAACTTATTCATTAAAATACATGTGGTGATTTTGCATGCTCCACCTCATAAAATATTATATATTATTCATTGCAATAATAGTTTGTTTTTTTTAATAAATTTGGTTCATTAAAAAATAGATTTTATGATTTGTTATGGCTTGTTTTCTATGATTTTTTAATTTGATAACACATGCCGCAGGTTTGGCATGTTAGCTCATTTGACTTAAATTTTTATTTTGTTTTTTTAAACAGTATTCTTTTCAATTTTATTTTTTAATATTAGATTGATTAGAAATTAGACTTTATAATTTGTTTAAATTTAATTTTTATGAAATTATCTCAGAATCATGATTTGGATAATGGTTTCTTTGATTAACTTTGGTACGCAATATCATTTTTTTGTGTTTGTTTTTTAAATTATGTTTTTTTTTAATTCCAACCTTCAACATTGAATTGATTAAGAATTAAATTTAAACAGTATTCTTTTCAATTTTATTTTTTAATATTAGATTGATTAGAAATTAGACTTTATAATTTGTTTAAATTTAATTTTTATGAAATTATCTCAGAATCATGATTTGGATAATGGTTTCTTTGATTAACTTTGGTACACAATATCATTTTTTTGTGTTTGTTTTTTAAATTATGTTTTTTTTTAATTCCAACCTTCAACATTGAATTGATTAAGAATTAAATTTAATAAATTATTTTAATTTAATTTTTACAAGATTATCTCGGTTTTATGACCTGAATTGCAGATTTAACAGGTTAATTTATTATAAAATTATCAATAATTCAAAAGTTAATTCAGTAAGTAGTTTTTACTTTAGAAAAAAATTAATTGCTAGTTATTAAGGTATTCCAGTTTTCTATTCAAAGGAAATAGTTTTTCTATTTTTATTTTCCTAGAAAAATAATAGTTTTTTATTATTATTTTCCTAGGAAAAAATATATATATATATATATATATATATGTAAAGGAAATAGTTTTATTTATCTTTCCTATATATACTATTAGAAAAATTATAATAGCATTTTAATAAGTAAATTTTAATTATTAAAAAAATCAAATATTCTCTTATATCTCTTAATAGTTAGATTACTCTTTAGTTTTTTATGATTCTAATAAATCCTCGTTATCTTTTTTTATCTTTTATTTTGGAAGGTGTCACGTTCCTATTGATGAGTTTCACGTCCATAGCCAGCTCATTCCAACAAAGTCCCACCCCATATTTTATCCCATAAAAGCCATGCCAATCCTCTCCACCAAGCTCACACCACTACCAGAGCACCACAATGGCCACCTCTCCCCTCTCTCTCCTAGTCCTCTCACTCTTCCTCTCCCTCTCGCTCCATGCTCAAGCTCAAGCCCCAGCAGCGCCTGCTCCGGCTCCTTCCGGGCCGGTCAACTTCACCGCAGTTCTTGAAAAGGGTGGCCAGTTCGTCACATTCATGAGGCTTTTGAACAAGACTCAAACATTTAACCAGATTGAAAATCAGCTGAACAGCTCTTCTGAGGGCATGACTATCTTCGCCCCAACTGATAATGCCTTTAACAATCTTAAAGCCGGTGCTTTGAATGGGCTCAGCCAGCAGCAACAAGTTCAGCTTCTTCAGTACCACATGCTGTCTAAATTCTATTCGTTGAGCAATCTTTTGCTGGTTAGTAACCCTGTTTCTACCCAGGCCTCCGGCCATGAAGGTGTCTGGGGTCTGAACTTTACAGGTCAAAGCAACCAAGTCAATGTGTCGACAGGGCTCGTGGAGGTTCAAATCAACAACGCTTTAAGGCAAGATTTTCCTCTGGCAGTTTATCCGATCGACAAAGTGTTGTTGCCGGAGGAGTTGTTCGGTGTTAACCGAACAACTGCTTCACCTCCACCACCAGCAACATCATCAGGCAAGTCCAATTCATCAGAGACGGCGGCTGCAGCACCATCACCTGGCAAGAACTCAGCTGGTGGAAGGAATGTAGCGTTGGGGTCGATTGTTGGGCTTGGTTTGCTTTGCATGGGAATAATTTCTTGAGAGATGAAGTATCAAAGGAGGTGTTCCGAAATTCCTTTTTTCTTTTTCTTTGTGATTCTTCAATTTCACATACTGAGCTAATTAATTGGAGGCTCCATGTACGTCTACTTTGTTGTTCATCATTGGAATTAATTTCTCCATTCGTTTAGTTCTTTGGTTTTGCATATGATTCAATATGATCAATTTGTCAAGGCATTAATAATTTAGCCCTTTTTTATTAACTCGAAAGGTTCCAATATTCAATTGGTTAGGTGATGGTGATTATTCTAATAATAACAAATTAAATCCCATAAATTAACTTTTTAAATCCCACAAGCATGTGGAGCACAAATAGAATAAGACACATACAGACACGGCCAGCTCATTTGTCTACCAGCTCGAGGAAGACTTTCTTCATTATCTTTTCCAGTTTTAAGAAAAAGAAAAATCTCAACTTGTGTCTTAAAAGTAAACCATGCACCTAGCTAGCATCACTATATAAATTTCAGGTCAATTTCAGTTCTTTAATGTCCTGCCCGGTTGATCACATGTGCATGATAATAAGAAAAGTTCTCAAAGGAACTTATTGTGACGAGAAAGAGTTTGAGATCTGCATTGTAGATCTCGGATTCGAGTTGAAATGTGCTCATCTTAAAAAAATATGAGACGACTGAGATTTTACTCGCTTAACCTGGATCCGTAAAGAATGTCTAAAGAAGAGTGAGGTTTCCTCGAGAAAATGGGATTTTTTCACTGCGGATGGTAAGAGAAAACTATATCAAATTTTAATGTAATTTGTGAACTGAAAACGTCAATTCGCTAAGATTATTGAGAGCTAATATTTAATTAAATCCATGTGATTATACAAACTTAATTCTAATCTGAATTTCAGTCCGAATTGCCTAATGAAATGAAGGGGAAGCAAGATGACAACATGGGTGGAGAAATTGATCGTTACATTACCATCTCCTATTGTCGAGTCATTGTTATTTGTCTATATATTGTCAACAAAAATTAAAGGGATTCAGTAAATTGACAGGATTCGACCATCATTAGGGTCCAATTGCTATTTATAAAAGTTTAGGATCAAAATTGAAATATTGAAGTACAGTTGAAGAACTCAAATGTACTTTAGCCAGCAACTAGATGCTCCAAGTCAAGACCTTGTATCTGAGTCCAAGTCATTAAAGAAAACGACGTGGTTTTGAATTTGTTAATATAATATAATATAATATAAGATGTCAAGATGTCATGCATGGGAAGCTATATCAGCTTCCACATATAGATTGAAAAAAATTGGCATGCTCGAGACCAGGGCAGTCAGGTTTGGGCCTTCAGGCCCAATTTTCAGCCTGGGCCACTTAGTGGTAGTATGGTCTGGTCAGGTTTACCAGGTAGCTCGGCCCATGGACAGGTTTAAACTGATTGACCGTTGAAAATAAACCCTTGAAACACAGGTTTTAGGGACTCGGATCCTCTCTCTCTCTCTCTCAGATCCTAAATTTCTTATGCGTTTCCAGTTTCTCTTTTGGGTTTCTTTGAGGATATCTCTTTGCTTCAAAATGTATAATCTTTTGCCCTGATCGGTATATATATATATATATATATATATATATATATATATATATATATATGAAAGGCTGTATAATTAAAATATATATATATATATATTTTAATTATACATCTTTTTCTCTCTATAATTAGTTTGATCTCTGCGATTCTGGATTTCTAGCGCTTGTTGTTAGTGTTAAAGACTCCATGATATAAAAATTTCTAATGTTGAATTATCAAGAATAAAAAACAATTGAATGAAACCGTATTGGAATCTATATTTATGAACTTTCTCTCTAGAGTTTTGCAGGTTTTCAAACAGTATGACGTGATAGCAAATAATTTGTGATTTACATAGCATGTCCTCAAAGACCATGACGTGATATGCACAGCAAAGATATGCATTCCTTGTAAAAACGTAGAACAACAAGGTTTTTACTCGCTCACTTGATCTCATAAAATACACTTTATAAGGGGTAGGGTTTCCTCACTTCCAAAAAAATCATGCAGATAAATTTCCGTACTAACATGTTCATTTCTTAGATCCTTTCAATTCTCTTTACTGTAATTTTATTTTTTCCATGATGATAAGTTGTCATAATAAAAATAAAATGGAATGTGTAATCTGGTAACTAGAATGATATCATTTGGTGTTCATATTTTTTAACATTAGTATCCTTTGATATTCCTACCATTTGATATTTTTATTTTAGTTCATCATTAAAATAAAAATAATTTTTTAATTTATACACATTAAAGATCTGCATCCTATTAGATATACCAAAAACTCAATTACTTAAAAATTTAGCAGTTTATTTTTAATTAAATTTTATTTTATTTAACATACTTAAACACATAATTATTATCATATATGACAAAGTTAGTTCTTCCTTTGTTAAGAGTTGGTGCTTTAACACTAGAAGAAGTTTTTTCAGTTATGGTGTTCTTAGGCATTAAAGGGGCTTGCTTTTTCTTTAGTTATTTTCCATGAGATCTTGAAATCAACCTTTTATTATAGTTACTACTTTGAAATATATTTATAGCATTAAAGTTCTGAAATAACTTAATAACCAAAACCTATTTTAATACAAAACAAAGATGTTGTCGGAAAAAAAGTAAAAATAAAAAATATATTTTAATGCATTAAAGATGCAAGATATCCAACAGTTTAAATTATAATGTTTATTGTTAATAATATATATTCTGAAATTTAATTATTAACAATAAACATCATAATTTGAACTGTTCATTCATTCAAAAATTCGTGAAATTAGTCGAAATATACTCAAGTTGGCCTGAACATTTATATTAAAAAAACAAAAAAAAAATCAATTGAATAATAAAAAGTGGCTTTTTTATTATATTTTTTTTGCACAAACTAATAATGATATACTAAATTTGGGTAAAATAAAACATGATATCAAAAATTAATTGTGTTCATGCACAAGAAAGAATAGAATATATATATATATATATATATATATATATATATATATTATTTTTATTTTAATCAAGTTAATCAGATTATAAATTAATTTATCAATTATGCCGATCTAAACAACATTTATGTGTTTGGACTTGTGATAATTTTTAAAAAATATATATTTGTGGTGAAAATTTTATGTTTTTAATATTTTTTTAAAACAATTATCTACTAATATTAAAAAAATATATATTTTACAAAACAACTATTTCAACGGTATCTATATCAATCTGTCAACTCAACGTTAATGTGTTGAGTGTTGACAGCAATGTTGAAACTGTCATTACAGATGTCAAACGGAGAATACAGTAGAGAGAGGATAAGGAATCTCATGGCGTAAGGAGTCAGCAAAGCTGCCTCTACTTAACTTTTCTTTTTGTTTTAAAAAATAAATATTAAAATTATTTTAATATATTTATAAATAAAAAACACTTTAAAACTAATGCTTCTTAGTTTGGTATATTTATGTTTTATACCGAAAATAGCAAAATTATCGCATCTATATCCCTAATGTAAACATCATCGCTAAACAAAGCTACAAATGGTTTCTTCAAATTAAAAACGTTAAGAAAAAGGTTATTTCCATACTTATTTTATATTTTCCAACAATAATAAAGTAAAAATAATTTTATCAGAAAATACTATTTGATTTTAATTTTCATTTTTTTTCTATATAATAAAGTGAACCTCGCTACTAATAAAATTAAATTATAAATAAAAAATATTTTATGATAGTCATTTATATATTATTTTACAATATAGAAAATAAAAAAGAAAACAATATATGCTACAACATCCCATTGCTAACCAGAGTCAACATATTTCACAAATTCTTGACACCTCACGTGAAAAGAAATAACATCTCATATTCAATATATAAATATAATATATAAATAAACAAAAATAATAATTCAATATATAAATATAATATATAACTTTTTTAATTGTTTTATAATCATATAAAATTAAATAATTAGGCTACTATAAAAACCAGAAAAGATATTTTAATCCTCAAATCAAAATAGATGATTGAGCGTTCGAAGATATTTTTATTATATTTTCTTATTTATCTAGTTATATAAAAATATAAATAATTATTTCTCATTTTTAAATTGATAGTTCTTGCCCTGATGAGTATCACTTGTTTCTCTAACCCTATTTTTTTAGAGTGACGTATTTATGAGTGGATGGGAGAATTAATATGGGATTTCACAATTTTACTCAAGAATACTTAAAACAGAAGGAAAGAAAATTGAATCCTATTATACGACACCATATTACTAAAAATATATATTAGCCACAAAATATAATGGTTTGTGGGGCAGGAATTTGTTGGTATCAATGTCACCTAATGGGACAATGGTTGGCTCTTGTTCAACATGTCTATGTTACAATATTAAATATCTGTGAGTTTTTGAGAAAAATATATTTATTTTTAATATGTTTAAATTATTTTGATATGATAATATAAAAAATAATTTTTAAAAATTAAAAAAACAGTTATTTTAATGTATTTTTAAATAAAATATGATTTAAAAAACAACTACTATAACACTTCTAAATAGAAAGGCTTCATCTGAGGTTACCCTATATATTAAAATTGAGCTTACCCTCACGATTCAAACTCTATAAGGTTGCCTATACCTTACCTAGCTAGCATGAATCTTTACAATCACGAGGGAAAAAAAATGATCCAAACATTTTCTTTTAAAAGAAAATCCTAATATATATATATATATATATATATATATATATATATATCAAATTTATAATTAATTATTTCACACGTATCGTCCTATCTTACTTGGAATAAAGATTTGAAAATTTGATAAAAAAAACATTACAAAAAATTATGGAGTTTGAGAATATAGTTATAGTTGTTTTTAAAAGTAATTTTAACTTAGAAATTTATTAAAATAATATAAATTTATTTTTTAAAAACTGTTTTTAATATGAGTGTATTAAAATAATTTAAAAATAATATTTAAAACAAAAAAATAATAATTGCTTTCTCGACAATGGCACCGCATAATTTGCCTGCCATGTCCCATTTATTGATTGATATCCAAATATCACCATCAATTGATCCATTGATATCCATCCAAGAAATGTGAGATATAAAGATTCACTGATTTCATGCTATGATTTGTCGTTCCACATTGGTGGTGCTTAATTTGCTCGAGATTTTCTATGATAATCTTTTTTTCTTTTTTCATTACTATTCAAAGAAACAAATTTCTAAAATTTATTTATTTCCCCCTTTTTCGACCATCCAATTTAAAACGCAGTCCGTCTCATTAATGTGTGGTTGTGCTATTTAGTATGATCATTTTATATTTTTTTTAATGTATAAGAAGGGATATTATTCTATATTGGCTCTTTTATGTTTGTTTTAATTAAAAATAATATTTAAGCTAAAATATAAAATAAACTCGATAATCTATGAAATAAATACTTAATTTCATCCACAGATTGAAACTCCTGATTTATAATAAACTGTAGGATGTTTTTATGAACTGTTTATCAACTGCTGATAATTGTTAGAGAATAATATAAATCATATTATGGGACCTCACTTACTAGCTTAAGCTTTTAGGTGAGATGGTTCCTTAACATGTTATCAGAGCCTTGTTGACCCAGCGGTCACGAGTTCGAATCTCACCACCCCCATTCTATTTGATAAAAACCAAGCACAAGGTGACGTGGGCCTGTGCAAGTTTCAAGCTCAAAGGGCTTCAACTTAAAGGGGTGTGTTAGAGAATAATATAAATCATATTATTGGGCCTCACTTACTAGGTTAAGCTTTTAGATGAGATGGTTCCTTAACAATAATTTCCTATGTTTCAAGGCTTTTTTTTTCATAATTTTATATATTTATCTTACTACACATGTTTATAAAATTATTTCTGTGCATGTTTATAATCTTTATCTTCTAATTAAATCTCAATTCTCTTTCTTTTGCTTGTTTTTTCATTAGTTCAATCAGCCACTATAATTTTCTGCAGGGAGGAGGAGCAGAATTCTCTTCATTTATATGAAAACCCATCACAATTAGTATTGATAATAGTAATTAGTCGATAATTTTATTAAAATATAACGATTTAAATTGACCCAGATAGATAAATGAGTTCTTAGATAATTATCTTGACAGATGAGTAATTGATAAGTAATAAATATTATCAAACTTTACATGTGATATGTGGGTACCCATCGACAAGCATGCTGCTTTTCTAATGGATACAGTTTAGTCCTGTACTGAAAATTGTTTGTAATTTTACACTATAAGCATTTAGGGTTTTTTTTTTTTTTTTTTTGCACGTAAAAGTAAAACACCATGTGTTCTGCAGTCTGCTTCTGGTTTTTTGCTAGAGGTTTTTCAGATCACTTTCCTTCACAAAAAGTCCATGGAAGCCATAAGGGACCCGCCGAGGTAACTTTACGGCGGCCACAATATCAAGTTCCGGTGATTTTGCATCCATCACCAGGAACTTGGACTCTCCTGCTATCTCATCATGAACATACGACACCACGTACCCATCATCTTCCTCTGCCTCTGGATTCTCAGGCTCCCTTGCTACAAAGAAAGGCTCGCCGCCGTAGCATCTCGGCCCGTATAACCTGCTAGCCACCGTGCATTCCTGTCGCTCTCCTCCGGACACATCAAGCTTCACCACCCCTGATATCTTCGGCATCGGATCACCAATTGCTGCGTACACGAATCTGTTCTTTTTCCCTAAATAAGCTGGGTTAATCACCCCGAAGTCCAGGTTTCTAGCTGAGACTGGGTTTCTTGTAACAATTCCTGTTTTCAAGTCTATTCTCACTTTCTCAACCAAGGCATGGATAAGATCCATTCGCTCCAGTGTGTGCTCTACTGATAAAATGTTTGGTGCTAACATGACTATGGCGTCCTCCTCATCCCACGCGTTGATGGCGTGTATGAGGTTGAACCCTGGCACGTCGAACCATTTCATCTCAGACTCATCCTTTGCGTATCGCGGGATGATTCCAAGCCTGGGTACTTTTGCTGGGTCCGCACCCACAGGCGAGCCACCTCCAAATATCATTTCCATGGGGTTCATCCCAATCTGTATGTCAGCAAATATAGCATATTTGCTGCTAATTCCAAAGTCGTGGATGAAAGAGGGTCTTATCATGGAAAATATGGGCACGTCTGGTTGTTTAATTCCATTTCCATCGAAGTGAAAGTATGTTAGAAATGGGGGGACGGGACCATATCTGAAAGCAAAGGCCTCCCCTGTCTCCAAGTCTACCTTGGGGTGAGCCGTCATGCTCATCATCAGCTTCCCGTCAAAATCATGACGACCCAGCGTCTCTATGTCTCCATTCGATGTCAAACGCACAGCATAAGGTAGATCCGACTCGCCGATTGCGTAGAGTCGGTTGCCAAAATAAGCCAAGCTAGTGTTTGCTAGACCAATACCATTAACTGGATTAAATTGACCGGCCAGGATTCGAGCAGCGGAGAGAGCACCGCGAGCTGCGGAGGCGGCAAGCCCATTGAATCCGGAGAAGACATTCGGAAGAAGCGGAGCCCCGGCATCACGCTCCATGGTGTATTTATAAGTCTTGACGTAGCGACTGCAGAGAGTGGCTTTCCCTTGGGAGATCCTGATGGAGTGAAGCATGCCATCGCCATCGAATAAGTGGTAAGGTCCTCGAGGGAGGTACTGAGGATTAGGGCCATTGCGGATGTATGCACCATCGAGGCACGATGGGAGAGATCCATGGATCACCTCACACTCAGTTGGAGGAAGTTCATCAACCGGAGCAAAGTTGTCACTGAGTACATATCTGGGATCGACTGACTGCCGAAGCGGAGGGTCTATGAAGTTGTTGATGACGCCTTCCAGTACATTAAACACCATGGTGGGCTGGTTTGGCTCTGCAACTCGTCTATCATTTGCACGAGACTTCCTTGTCGATGGTGCTGGTTTTGTTGCAGCAGGCAAGGTTGTTGTTGGTGATGGTGCAGGGCGTGAAGTTCTGGTGGTGGTGGGTCTTGTGGTTGAGTTCCGGGGGTTTTCTTCAATTCTAACTGATGATACATTGAGGGAAGGAAGGTGACGAGATAGAAATGATGGTGGTGTAGTGACAGAAGATTTAGGGATCGTCATCGCCATGGTACTGGTGAGGAGCTTTGAGGTTTGTATTGCAGAGAGGAAGGAGGACGATGAGGCATCCATTTTGTTGCCTTAAACTCGTTAACTGCATTAAAAGGTAGAGAAGGAAGATGAAGAATTTATAATAAGTTTTAATTGTTTTGATAATTAATAACAATTATTTCTTCTTCGACACTATCAATTATTAGAGGAGGGTCTTTGTCACGTTTCAAAAATATTTAAAAAATAAATAAATATTTTATTTTTATTTTTTATTTTAAATTATTTTTTTGGTATTTTTGATGTGATGATGTCAAAAATAATTTTTAAAAAATAAAAATATATATATTATTTTAATATATTTATAAACAAAAAATACTTTAAAAAATAACATTAATAATACTTGCAAACAGAGATTAAAAGGTAGAGAAGGAAGCTGAAGAATTTATAATAAGTTTTAATTGTTTTGATAATTAAGCAATACTTATTTCTTCTTCTTTTCTTAGGGACACTATCACTCATTATCAAAGTTGTCAATACCGTTCCGGTCGCCGTTCCGGTCGCCGTTCCGGTTTTTCGATTGGAACGGAACGTTCCGATTTCGGAGCGTTCCGGCGTGCCGTTTCGGTGTCGTACTGTTCATATATAATTAATTATATATATATGAAAAAAAAAATATTAATTTAACAAGCATAATTAAAATTTGAATTCTTTTTTATTTAAAATATTTTGGTGTTTTTAAAATATTTTGATGTATAAATGTCAAAAATAATTTTTAAAAAATAAAAAAAATAGATTTTGAACCCGGAACGGCACGCCCGGTACGGAACCGGGGCGTTCCGGCCGGAATTGGGCTGGATTTTTCGGATCCGACCGGAATTGAAACCGGGACAAAAACGACGCCGTTTTGTCCCGGATTTTAAAGTGGAACGGAACGGGATTCATAACTATGCTCATTATAGCTACAGAGTACATTTGCAAATTTTTAATTTATTTTTTTATATAAAAATATATTAAAATAGTTTTTTTTATTTTAAAATTTAATTTTATAAAGAAAAGTAGAAGATAAATATAAAAATAATAATTAAAAATAAAAACATTTTATTTTCTTAAAAAAAAAGAAATTTTAAGGTACAAAATTAAACCGTCTCGTTTATCCATAAGATTTTGTAAGATATGTGGCGACCATCAAAGTGGTCCAGTAGGGAAAGAATATCTGACAATGTATGGCCTACGACATCCTCACTTGAAATAAATCTATTTGGCGGGTTTGAATTATTTTTTAAAAAATATATATTTTTAAATATTGTTAATGCTTTTTAGGAGATTTTAACTAATTAGAGCTTAACTTGATATAACTTTATTGATTTAATAAGTTTAAAAATAAATTTAATGTTTATTTAATGATCGATAAAAATATAGTTTGATTAAAAAAATATTGAAGATGGTGTTATTTTTAAATATTAAAATGACAATATATTTAAATAAATTTAATCTATTAAATCCATAATTTAGGTTATAAAATTATAATAACTCCATGTAAAACAATTCAAATTAAATTATAAAATTTTAATTCGTAATCAATTAATAATGAATCATGTAATTGGAAAAAAAGTAAGAAAACAACTATTATACTTTTCAAGATAATTAAAATGTAATTTCAATAGAGCAGTTGCGAGGTAATTAGCTTACTTACAAAGCAATAAAATATAATATAATAGTAAAATAAATAAAGATATGGTCCTTAATTTAAAAGCCATCGAAGTATAATGCTTTCATGAACCATAAAAATAATAAAATTAAAAAAAAAATGTGCGTAGATTTAAAAAAAAACAAGAGAAGTTAGCTAATTAATTATGTTAAACCACAGGTAAACTAATTTTCTGCAAGTTGCATAAAGTTCCTCTATCGTGCTCCTTCAGTACTGTCATCACAGCGATAATCAGCATGCCATTCAACCACTCGCTGAAAGCAGATTCCTTTTCTACGATTTCGACACTTTGATTTCTTAGCAGTTTTGTTATGCGAGTAAACTCTATTATCTGAAAAAAACATGTTTTGCAGGTACTGGTGGATAGATAAAACCCTGATTGCTCTAAAATTTTACAAGAATATATATATTCTGACTTGAACTCGAGTTATGTTCACGAGCACTCTGCTATTATACCATATAGTTGGAGACAACCACGAATTCTGAACCCTAATAGAGCAATAATTTCTAACCCACCTTATTTTGGATGGAGGAAACTATATTCTCTGAAAAATACATTTTATAAATTTAGGTAAGCGAGTAAAATTCCAGTTGTTTCAGGTTCTTACTACACGTCCTAACTTGAATTCAAAATTTTCTATCCAAATCACAATTTTTTTGTCGCTACATCACATATCCTAGAGATAAGACTTTGACCCCTAGAGATAAGACATTGACCTCTGTATTTGGCAATGCGTTTTCGACAAAAAAAAAAAAGTGTAAGATAATGTTTGTTGACAAATTATTGATTTGGCAATCCGGGTTCTGTGCAAATATCGCAAGTAAAAAGTGTACAATAATTTCAACCAGCAATGAAATATAATTGGGGACATGGCACAAAACAATCAGAATGATTTGATGTTTCTGTCTAACAGATCAACAAATAGAACTTTCACCGTAGATGGAAATAAGTGAAAAGGGATCTGGAATGTAATTTGTTGTTCATCTCCTGACGCCATTGAAGAAACCAGACCTGAGGAAAACCGGTGATGAATTCAATTTAAGCTTGAAAATGCTTTCTGGCTGATATCAGGTTTGATCATATCTTCTGAGAGGCAAGCATTTCTGCTGGTGCTAATCTTTTTACGGGGATTCAACTCTGTTGTTTGGGTTCCTAGTTTTTGTTTTCATATCCGCTGGGTTTCTGAGGTTTTGACAGATTTTTGGTTTTGATCTGCAGCTGTCAGTTACCGCATTATCATTCCTGTTTTCCAAGGGTAGCTGCCTTCATTGCTTTCTGCGTCAACTTTGCTTCAGAATATGTTTGTGCTTTTTTATATAAATCATTTTTTTTCTTCAAATTATTACTATTATTTTATTATCATTACTAATCTGAAAAACAAAATATTTGATTCTCGGCTATATCTTTTAATTATTCTGTTAATTTCGTTTAGTTTTTATCAAAATATTTCGTACTAATTAAAAAAAGAAGATAAAATAACATAATTTTTACCTCGCTTAAAATTTCAGCTTGTTCTGAAAATTTCACCTAAATTTCAATCATAACATTTTATTTTCGTTCCACCCGTTCCGTTTCGGCTAAATAATATTTTTTTTAAATAATAAATATTTTTACAATATCAATCATATCTCTTAATTCAACCGTTAGATTGAAATGAAATTTTACGATAAATCTCTTGATATATTTGTACATATTCATAATATTCTATTATACATATTTATAATTTTGTTCAGATAAATCACTTTATTTTCTTTTGATTAAATTGCACAATTCTAAATTATTTTATTTTTGAATTTGAACTGATTTTTTTCCTGAATTAATATATTTAATTATATATATATAAACAATACAACCCCAAAAACAGTGCGTCAAAACACTCCAAAACCAAAACATTTTGTTCCAATTAAAAAAACAAAACACCTGCCAAAACAGAATTGACAACCTCACTATCAACAAGTCTTTATAACAGTGGTAAGCAGTATCACAACAATGGAACAAACTAGTATTTTATCATTATATTTTGTATGAGAAGGAAATCATTTACAACCTATTTTCTTAAACATCATTTACAACCTATTTTTCTGGGCATGGCTGCACTGTGAGTCTCCCTTTTCGTAATGGGAAGTGAATGTATTTCGAAATAAACGAGATAGCAGAAAGCTAATGGCATCGAAAAATGAGAAGATTGCAAACATATCTACAGTGCTTGTGCTTACAAAGGCCGGAATGGAATGGACCTCCACACTGATGGCAAAACCGAAATCCGCATCTGCATTAATAATCAAAATAAATCAGAAACATACAATCTACCTTGTTCACAGCTCTGATTCTATCTTTGAATGGAGAAAACCTTCAACCACACATTTTGAGTTCAACTATACTTAGAGAGCTGAGAGCAAGACTGAATAGAATTTTGGCATTCAAGCATAAAAGTTCTCAGATAAGTAATCCAGTTTAACCAAATTAACATATTGAATCATTAGTTTTTCTAATTTTGAAAAATATAATTGTTTTCAGCTGTCAAAGAACCATCTCATCTAAAAATTTAAGCTATTACGTAAAACCCCAGAAAAAAATTTATATTATTCTCCAACACACCCCCTCAAGTAAAAGCCCTTTGGGCTGAAACTAGCACACAAACTTACTCTATCTTGTGCTATATTTTTATCAAATAGAATGAGGGTGATGACATTCAAACTCGTGACCGCCGGGTCAGCAAAACTCTAATACGATGTCCAAAAACCATCTCACCTGAAAACTTAAGTTATTACGTAAAGTCTCAGAATATAATTTATATTATTCTCCAACATTAGTCATTATAACATCTTTTGACGAGCATTAAACGAAAGTAAAATGTTGCTCTATATTATTTTCTCATATAATAAGATAATGGAAACTTTGTTGCATAATCCAAACAATAACAATCCCTTGTCAATGTATAATATGTTACTGAAAGAAAATAAAATCCAGAGAGAGAGAGCACACCTGCATTTCATATCTCTGCAACCACTAACTCGCTCAACAGAGTGACTGCAATTATAACATTTAGTCCACCTTTTCTCTTCAATCAATTCACCAGCCAGAATGTCATTCCTATCTCTTAGATGCCTGCTCTCGCTGCACCGATATCCTGTATGCCATGGAATCTTGCATTGGAAACAAAAGTTTTTCTTGCAGTTAGGACATTTTGTTTTTCTCAGTTTATCCTTACATTCATTCAAAACCAACACTGAGCAATCTTGGTATGGGCAATAACAAGTTTTAGACCCGAAAACCATCGAATCACATAGACGATCACACCATTTCTCAAATACTGGTTTTGAGATGATAGGCCTGCATGAAAGAGGATCTAACAGTTGCTTGCAATTCAGTCCAGGACATTCAATGCAGCCAGTGGTTTCCTCAACTGTTACTTCGATATATCTGGTTATGCAATCCAAGCAGATAAGATGTTTACACACGATACCATTCTTGAAATTTCTGATTGATAGCATAGGTTCGGTGCAAATTTCACAAGTAAAGTTTGAATCTTCTTCTTGTTGCAACTGTTCTGTTCCTGCTACTTCTGTTCCTTGGGGTTTTTTCATTGTGTTTCCCATTATATTTTCTGCCTTTTGATTTGCATGGGAACTTCAGAGAAGTATCCTGGGGTTTATCTTTCAATCAGAAGTCCTACACAAAAAAAAAAAAAAACTCTTTCATCTTCAATGCTCCGATGAAGTTAATAACACTGAGAATAACCAAATAACAAGTTCACTTTAAGCAAAAAAATAAAAATAAAGAAATAAACTATGTACTTCGTTTTATTCCTTGATTATCACAAGGCAATTGAAGTAAAGGCAATGCCATGTTACCGACCACTAATGAAAAGAAGGTTATATTTACCCTGAAAGAAATGTTGCCATTGATAATGATATAATTAAGAATGGATTACCATATCAAAGAATGCAAAACAAAGCAAACAAACCAAAAGAAATACATCACAACATCAATCACAGAAGTATGCGCTAAGATGTCAGGAGATTAAAGTGCAATGCCTCAATATTTTTTCAAGTCCAATAGTCTGATTGTCTTAAAGCAGTTAAGCCCCCGATCCATCATCAAACAATGGTGGTTAGTCCATGATTGGAGTTTTCCAATAGCTATGTCTATGTTCTGCACGCTAGCAAATATGGGCTTTATTGAATCCCAAATTACAGTCCGACTGCAAATCCTGTGACAATAAGATATGATCAAAGAAAGGTTTAAGTCATGCAAAGTATAGTTTCACTGTACAGCATTTGATTGCTAATTTAAAACAATAGCACAGGTGCGGTTTACTAAATGGTAAAGGGATTCCATTGTTTTAAATTCAAGATACCCAGAATTCAAAGTTCTTTCAGATTGAAGCATTTTCTCAACAAAAAAGCAGAAAGTCAGAACAAATTTCAACTTGCAGTATAATGAATTCGATCTATATCAACCAGTGAGTAATAAAGAAAGGAAATATTTCAGAATTCTAAGCAACTAAATACAATAAAGGAAAAGAAAGGCAATTTTCTTTCACTCTATGATAATTCCAGGAACTACCTAACACAGTACATCTCTTTCCTGAAATTCACGCAAGAATTCCTTTCACTTTCCCACTAACATCAGAAAACAAAGCGTAACAAACCAAAACTTAAATTGAACAAAAGTTGTAGTCTTTTACACTCATAGGTCACTGAGATGTTTCGTTTTTCAAGCAAACAGAAAAGCAAACGAACAGAAAGAATTCAGATTGTCGTCTCGATGTGACAGAAAAAAGTACCTAATTCAGATATTTTTTAAGTAAATTACCTAAACATGAAAACAAAAGAGGACCCAATTCATCAAACACAATATTAACAAAACATGCACAGTAACAGAAGTTGAAATCCACTTACATGGGTGAATTCCAAAACTGATACCAAAATTAAGCTTATTTGGCTCTGTTTTCTCTTACTAAGGAACGAAATTCCAAGAAACAGAGCTCTCCTTACATTTAAAGCAGAGAGAGTAAGCAACTCACAGAGAAAAATCTGATCTGGTTTTATACGAGAGTGAGTGAGAGAGAGGAAGGGAGAGGGCCGCAGGAGCGGAATTCTAAGATGGGGTGAGTGATGCTTATTCATAAAGATTTGTAACTGCAAAAAAAAAAATGTTCTTAATGACAAAGTCTTACGTATTTTGTAAAGTAACGATTTGCCCGCCGCTTACGCTACCGGCAATAGAGCGATAAGTTGTGAAGTAGATATGATAGAGACGAGGGAGGAGGAGCTTTGATATTTCCTCAAGTTTTCTATTTTTAGCGGCAGAAAAGATTTTTTTCCATGAGACCTTTATATATATTTGTAAGACGTAATTTTCAATTTCAAGTTAAATAAATAAAATTTTGATTATTTTAAAATTTTATAAAAAATATATATATTAATTTAAATTTAAGATTTATTGTGTAGTATATCTTGGGGCATGTTCGTCATTACATGAAAAAAGAGAGTTAGATTTTTTTTTATTGCATAGGGTTAGATATTTTAATTATTTTAATTGCATGGTATTATTATTTTATTATGCTTGACGCTTGATAGCAGACAAAAGTTAAGGTTTGGTAAAATGTTTTAGTTTTGATTTAATTTTCAAATAATTAAATTACGTCATGGCTCTTACAATATAAAAAAAAACTTTGTGTTTTGATGAAGTGGTTGTATTTGTCATTTAAATTTGGTTATTTAGTAATTATTAGATGTTATTAGCGACAATAATATAAATTATAAATAAAAAAAGTTTGGAAATAATATCTAGCATTCCATTGGCCAAAACCTTATTATCAGAATGACAATTGAAGCGTTTCGATATTCCCTTATGTATAGGATAATTTTCAAAATAATTTTTATCAAATGAAAGAATTTTTTCAATTTAATCTTTATTATTTTTATTACAATTTTATTTATTAAGGATAATTTATGGAGTTAAAGATCGATTTCAATTTCATCCCTAATAGATATTTTCATCTCTCAAATTTAGTTTATACTCTTCTAATTACTATTTATTTTTATTTTTTATGATTTTTGCAATTAATATTTTTTTATCAAATCTAATTTTTTTTTATATTTTCCTTGCAATACTTTTCTTTGATTGATTTTTATTATTTTTATTTTTATTATTTTATCTTCCAACATTTAATTAGTCAAATATTTCACTTTTACTTGAGTTCGAGTCTATAACTTAACGAGTTACGAGTTTAAGATATTAACCTGGTTTACAAGGTTGTCATCAGTTCCCTTGTTTTTTTTCTCGTTTTTTTTTCATCTTCCAACTTTTTCTTGTTTCCTCATTACTTTTTTTTTGGGGGATTTTTTAGTTATTATTAAAATAACACTGGTTGCCTTAGTTTTTATTTTTTTTCTTTAGTAAATTTTGATTTAAAAAAAAATGTTTTTCAATTAAATTAAATTAATGAGAGTTTACCCCAACTTTATAAGGTTCACTCAAGGTCTCTTGATTTCTTTTCCTTTTTTTAAGCTTTAGTTGTTTTTTTATGATTTCATCCTCCAACAATATTATTATTATTCATTTTCTATTGGATTTATCTTTCATTTTAAAATAGCAAGGGTTGTCTTGGTCTTTTTAGGTCTTTGTTAAATTTAGCTTCTCTAAAATAATTTTTTTTTTAAATTAAATTAAGTTTAATAATTTCATATTTTAATATTTAATTTGACGGGTGTTGAGCTTCTTAATTTAATACATGTCTATAATTTAACAAATTACAAGTTTAAGAGATTAATCTAGGTTTACAAAGTTTACCCAGGCTTGTGTAGTTTTTTTTTATTTCCACAACATTTTGTTATTTTTGTTTATTTGTTTTCTATGGTTTTGAAAGTAATATGGGTCTCCTCATTTTTTTTCTGACCTTTGATGAATCTAGCTTTTTAAAAGCATTTTTATTTTTTAATCAAATTAAAAATAATTAATTAAGTGAGAGTAAGCATGAGATGTTTAATTCATGATTTTTTGTTTGCTTTCGAAATTACTATTGTGACAACACGTGCGATCTCTTTCAGTTACCGGAGCTTAATGTGAGCTATTTATCTAGCACTAACTATTCGACTCATGTTTAATTGTGCGTGAGTAATGTTTTAGTTAAATAAATAAAAAATAATTTTTGTAACAAATATAAAAATTTATTAATAATAATTAAAGATGAAATTGAAAAAAATCAAGACACAAATATAAATCAAGATATTTAGTCTTACAATAAGGACCTGTGAAATTAATTAAGGTATATACAAGCTGATCTGGACATGTTAATAAAAAAACAATTACAGACACCTCGTGCTATGTGAAGTTGCAGGTGATTCTTGGTGAGTGAAGCCATGATCAATGGAGAAAAATAAATATTATTAGTGAAGAAATTGGTGGAGAGTTAGCGGTTCTGCTTTGCACATAGAATTTGTGTCCATAGATCTGCGTTTGGTGCCATTCTTACCAGAATTCAAGGAAGAGGACATGGTATTGGACAATCTGAGATGGGCCGGTCACATATCATGCTGGCCCGAACTTCCAGCTCTGAACAGCCAGGACGTCTAGCCCTTTACACTTTGGGCTTGGCCCACGAAATAGGTTATCTAGCCGACACTTTCTATCATGAAATTGCCCTTTCTTTTCTTCTGCCTTTGCTTCTTTTTTTTGCCCTTTCTCCAACCAAGCAACGGTCGTCTTTTACTTTCCCTTATCAATTGAATATATATTTTTTTTGTCGGTAAAATATGGACTTAATTGTTTCTGCAAACTTTAATAAACTTAGAATATTTAATGCTAGCTGGTCAAGGACTATTAATTATCTGATTTCGATACTACAATAAGGACTAGTTGATTAATTAATTTCAACAAATCATAAGGACTAATTACCTATTTATAACTCCTGAGGAAATAACCTCATAGACAACTAAAAAGAAAGTATAAACGCAAACGTTAGAAGATTATAAATAAATAAAAACTTGCAAGTTGCAGTGAACATAGCAACGAATTAAGCCAGCAAATACATTTAATTATGTATTTATTTATTTGTAAAACCCATTCTAAGAAATACATCTTTCTTCTTTTTTTTTTTTGCTTAAAACATAACACTACATCAGATGTTTATATCATCCCATTCCATGAGTTTAACACAACATTATATTTCATCCCTAGAAGACGTAACATGATGAAATAGAATTTGTGATCTACAAAGCATGTATTCAGTTCGAGTGAATATGTGCATAACTTAAAAAAATATGTGATAATCACAGTTTTATTCATTCACCTGAGCCTTCGAAATAGACTTTCCATAAAATGAGGTTTCCTCATATAAAAAAAAAAAAACTTACATTTCAAATGTCCATTTAAATTATAGTTCGTTGAATAATGTGCTTTTAACTTTGGATATGGATTTTCCTATGTTATATTTAAGATTTCATGAAGTACGGATTCAGAGAATTTTTCCATCTTAACTTTTTTATTATTATTATTAACATGGAACTTTAACTTGTATCTTGTTGTTACAGCACATAGATATAATTATCATAATAATAAAATATAATTAATAATTCAAGTAAATTACATAATTTTTAATTTTTTAAAATATGATTTTTTAATTTTTTTTAAAAAAATTGGACCAGGCCTGATCCAAATAAATAGGCTGGCCCACCAAAGTGGGCCAAAAAAACCCACCTATGCCGGACTTGGGCTGAGCCGAGAGCAGCCCAACCCAAGTGTTAAGACTCTTTTATTCATTGTAGTACATTTGCTTTTCATAAGATTAGCCATATAACTTGGCATAACAACTCAGGTAATTTAGAAACCTAACAAGAGAGGTTATTCTCAGTAGAAACGCCGAGTTGACCGCGATAATCTCTATAATACTTAACACGAGCCTGCACAGCGCCGGAGTTTCCACCATTGCATTCATTGCCATATTAATGGCTCGAATAGTTGCTCCGAGACCTTGGCTGACAACAGGACAAACATTGTTCATCCAAAATCATAAAGCTGTCTTAAAAGACACAACAGCATCCCTTGATACAATATCAGGATCGTTCAATACATCAAAATTGTTGCTCTTTCTGGCTGGCCCGTAGTTGTAGTTCCATGATAACTGGATTGGTCCGCGGCCATGGTATTTCTTGCCTGGAACACGTGGGTATTGCATGTTGTTTGCATCACAGTAGTTAAGGGAAGCGCCATTTATCTCTTCTGTGTAGCAGAAATCTGCAAAATTCGACATTTTTTCTTGTCAGTTTAGCTTTTTCACCATGAAACATGTTTTTTTAATACTTACTATTCAAATGCTGCAATAAATGTTAATATATATTAGGGTTGGAAGAGGAACTTATGTCCAGTCTCATGAGTAACATGAGCGAAGAAAGTTGCGGTCTCACGCTTAGAAGCTTCAGCTGAACCAAGTTTACCAAACTGGGGATACGAATTGACAGCACTGAGAAATGCATTTCTCGTATAGAAATTCTTCCCGGCACAGCCTGCAGGAGCTTGGTTGATTATGCCGTTGAAGAAACTAGGCGTGACAATATCAGTAACAGAACCACTTCTGCTAGGAGTGGTAGGCGTAGGAGATGAACTACAGGGCCCTTGTCTACATCCCGGACCGCAATAGGCAGTGCCAGTGCCACAGTAGCCATATTGACTGCAACAAAGATTTGCAGCACAGTCACAATTCTCAGCCTCAACCACATTTTTAGGCAGGGCTCTAGCAAGAACTATGGCTGGTGTGAGGGATGACGATGACTGAGGAGAGAGAGGGCAATGACAGTGACTCTGAGAGAGAGAGATCGCCGACTGTGTGCTTGGTTCGTTCAAACTCTTCGTATGTGTTTTAATGCTCAGATTAATCCATGGGTGTGAAGTGCGAATGAGTGTTGGTGTTAACTTAGAATTAAACTCAGTTTCATGTATGAGTGTGAACTGCAGCAGAGTTTTTTGAAAAGCATATGTGAGATGCTTTTCGAAAACTGTGACCGAAACGTTATTTTAGATGGGACCCACAGTATACATTCTATGCGGGTGTTTGGTTAACATCATGTTTGGCTCTACGGTGAGCCTCAACTGCAGGCCGCATCGCAGAGCCAAACACCCACCGAGTATTAGGTAGATATAGATAATTATCAAAGAAGGTTGCTAAAAAAAATCTTCGAACAAACTTATAGTTCAAAATTTATTGAAGCATGGATGTTTGAAGTGAGTTTAATTTAAGTTATTTTTGAAAATATTTTTTTTAGGAATATATTAAATAAAAAATTATTTTTAATAAAATCATATCAAAATAATTTAAAAATATATATTTAAAAATAAAAAATTTATTTGTTTTCAAAAACAACTTTCAAACCAGCGAAACCATATTGTACCGAGCACCAAGGCAGAGCCAACCAAGCCGTAAGTTCTCAATTTATTTTAATTTCTTTTCTATACACTAATACCATATCTTTTAAAACCTTCACCACAAGAGTAGGGCAAGGTAATTATAACCATTATCATCGTTATTTATAATATTACGGTACGAGACTAATAATTAAATAATTATTTATAAAATAGAAAAATTAAACTTTATGTAAGTCATAAATAAAAAAATAGTATTAATCTCTCATTTCTAAATAAAAAATTAGGAGATATTTTACTGCTAATTCATATAAATTATTGCTAAAGACCACAGAATTAACCTAATTCTTAAAAAATTATTCAAAACAGAAAAAAACTCAAATTTTTAAATAATAATTTTTTAAATAATCCTAGATTTATATAACAGAATTTTGAAACCTCTAAAATAATTTTATTTTATTATTTCGACAAGTGGGACATTCATAACACAACAAATAATCAATCACTACCGTTTCAAGTAAACGTTGAAGTTAGGCAAAGAAAATTGAAATCTTGTCCACATGAAGACACGTATTCAATTCGTAGTTTACAATACTAGTTAAACATCTTTGTTTATGCTAATTCTATCTCTTAACGAAAGAAAAGGTAATATCCTATTATGATTATAAGATTATTGTAATATACCATGGTTATTTTTTTTCAAAAATATATATTTTTTTAAAAAATATTTTAATTTATTTTGATATGTTGATGTCAAAACTAAAAAAAAAACATCATTTTTATATTTTTCAGAATAAAAATCATTTTAAAAAAAACCCTAGATTTCCAAATCTGACAATAAATGACAGTCTACAGTAGATTCTACGAAGTTAGTGGTGGTGGCACATGACCGTATACAACGGGCATAGCCATCGTTGACTAGTCAGTCACCCAAAATCTACGTCCCCTTCCTATATATTTTTAAGATGGAGAAGAAAAACTCACCATAAATGAAAGGATAGAAAAAGATAAAAATGAAGCCGCCTTCTAGGGCTTCCTTTTCCCCCTCCTAGTTTCTGTAGCTAACAAGAGTTACAAGATATCTTGCCAAAGTGCGGTCACGTTTTGAAAATATCATTTTATTATTAATTTTTTTTTATAACCGGGGTGTCCGAGACAGCTTGCGCGCACCACAACTAAATTCCTGGACCCACTGAACATCCTGCAAACACAATGAGCATGTAAGGCACCGCGGGGGTGACAGACGTGTTTGCCAAGGCTTAAACCTGGGGTGAGAGGAAGGGAGAAGCCCTTCTTGACCACTAGGCCAAGACCCTGCTGGCTCATTTTATTATTATTAATAATACAGCTGTCAGTCTTTTTATTTTTATTTTTATTTATGTGTATTTAAATTAATTTTATAGATTTTAAAATTAATGATCATGAAAAAAGATCAAATTTGCTTTGGCCAATAGTGCTGTAGCCTGTCGGTCAAGTGAGCAGAGCGCGTGGCCTAGCAACGCCAAACATGATAATTTGGAAGCAAAAGAAGATCACAGCAATATTTCCTTCTCCTTGACCTCTCAGATCTTGTTTCTGGAAGAAATATCATATTTTGGCTACCGATATGTCTAATTTTTTTCTTGAGTTATACACAATTTTAATGATATACGATTAAGAGGGTGTTTGGGAGTGAAGTGTGACCGATAGTGTAGGAAAAGTTGTTGTTTTGGGTGTTTAGTTAATGTAGAGAAAGTTGAAAAAATCATGTGGCCCCGTATCAAAAATATGTGTAACCCGCGTTTCACGGAATACATCAAATTACATTTTTTATTATTTATTATATTTTATGTGTGAGAGGGCTGCAGGGAAGGGTTTATTATTTATTATATTTTCTTATAAAAAATATATTTTCAATATTGAAATAATCTAAAAATTAATTAAAATATAAATAAATATATTAGAAGAAGATCACAATATAATTTTTGCCTCGTAATTTTAATTTTATTTTAGATGATATTTTACTACATGTTGTTCCAGAATCGCAAATGCCTTCACGTATAGATTTCTAGTTTGTGATGAAATTACAAAAAGCTTAATGAGAGAATAAAAAAAGTGTCTAATTTACTTGAATTATTAATTACATTTTATTATTATAATTATTAAATATTTAAAAAACAATATATATATATATATATATATATATTTCTGAATAAAAAATATTTTAAAAAACAACTGTAACCACACTCTCAAACAGACACTAAAGCTTCATAATTGATGGCAATTATTGATGGGCACAATGACTAATATTTTTGTTAATTTCTGTATCAATCAATCGAACTTGAAATGATCATGTATTATCGACATAGCAGGCAACATAACCTCTTTTTTTCAAGAAAATAAAACCAAAAAAATGTCAATTGATTCATAAAAATTTTAATTGCCAAAGTAAGTGATCTTCAAAAGTTTTGAAGAATAATTTTGTTTATATTTTTTTTAAAAATAAAACTAAAACAACACATGCTATAGAGCTCCAATTATTGAAATCATTATAACAATATGCTAGTATAATTGGAAAAAGAATTTCTCATAGCTTCTCGTCTCTATCTAGTCATTGATAAAGCGATCAAGTCTCAAAAGTCGCAAAAGATATCTAGCATAAGCAATGTGCAAAGATCAAGATCTATTAAAATGAGGACAAATTCCTGAAACAAATGTTATTTAAGAAAATAAATTTTTTCTTTGGTTTTTTTTTTTACTCAAGAAGTAATTAGAGTAGATCCTACATGGATATTAACATAAGTTTGGAAATTTATTATGGAAATGAAAGAATAAATGAGTGTATAATAACAAGTAGAACCTCGTGCTGATGATTTTTTTCCTACAATTTAACTTTTAGAAGTTGTAGGGTTTTGAAATTTAAATAGGAAAATAATTTTAGGGTTTTGAAACTTTGAATAAGAAAGGCATTAATACCCTTAATGACTTAAGATTAGGTATAAATGAATAAGGATACAATAGTAACTTGTAAAATATAAATAGAAAAAGGGGAGAAGAGAAGCAAGCTGAAAATTTAGAGTGAGCCGAAAGAGAGAAGAAAGGAGAAGAAGAGAAAAGAGGAAGGGAGAAAGGAAGGAGGAGAAATAAATATTAAGGTAATGTGTATGTGTTATTATGTAAAAGTATTGTTTAATAGTTAAGCTAATTGCTTGCATTGGTGATTAGGGTTTGTAGATTTTATTTGAATTTGATGGATGAATGGATTAAGATGTTAAGGGTTTAATGGTTTGAGTAATGGTTATTAGGTTTGATTGTAGATGATTTTGATGTGTTTGGTTTAAGAAAATATTGAGAAAAATGGTGAAATAATGTTGAGAAATTTCGAAAATCCCTTGCTGGAATTCTGGGTTTAGGTTGAAGATGATGAAAATTCATTTTAGTCCTTTTGGTGGAAAATTACAGTTTGGTCCCCGAACTTTGGAAAATTACAGTTTAGTCCCTGAACTTTGGAAAATTACAGTTTGGTCCCTGGAGTGAAATATGAGTATTTCAAATTGGTTTGATGGATAATTGAAGTTTATTTGATGAATTATTATCAATTTAGGAATTGTGTATTTTGAACTAGATTTTGGAAGAAACCGTTGTTTTTAGGTTTTGCGAAAAATAGATAGTTTGATTCAAAACATATAGGATTTTGAATTAAACTCTTAGATACATTTATTAAAGAGATGTTAATTCTTTGGAGTCATTTTTGAGTATGTATTTCTTTTATATATTCAGATAATCCTGATATTCTACCCGCGGTACGTCAGTAGGATTCCGACAATATTCTGCTTTTGAATTTCGATCGCTTTTGAGTCAGGTGAGTGGATAATATTTAATATGCATGAGAAATATTATAAATATTTGATTTGCTAGTATTTGGATTATGCTTCTTGATAATATATACGTTAATTACTATTCTTGTTACGATAAAGCATAATCAATTGTTGAATATACGTTCTTGATATGAGCCAATATTTGTTTGTGAATTGATAGCTCCTCAATTGATTGATGTCATGAGTTGAGCCTTTAGATATGAATATGTCTGTTTGATTATGATATATATATATATATATATACATACCTACGGTATGCCAGTCAGAATACCCACGCTAACAGGGGAATGTTAGTCTTTGTGCACATCGTATCTGAAATCCTAGTTGGTCGGGGAAGTCACCAACCTGTGCGGATTGATCATCCCACAGTCTGGAGCCTCATGCTCATTGCATTATGATTTTCTGACGAGTTATACTTATTATCTTCTTGATATGACCTATTTGAGAAATTTTCTTGTAAGAACCCCGAGCCGATTCGATAATATAATTCTCATTGTTGTATTATCTCGCATGTGTATATTAGATGTTATCTACTCACTGAGTTGTTGAACTCACCCCCTCATTATTTATTATTTTCAGGCTCGTAGCTCGTTAGCAGGTCATTAGCGTTGAAATATCAGAACTTATTATTTTGGTTGTAGTGAACATTTTTATTTTTATGTCTAGTTAGCGCTCCACTATTATAATAAGATTATTCAGCTTTTGTATTAAGACATTCGAATTATGTTATAAAGTTTACTTTGTTATTCCGCTGCGTTGAACTCTGAAAGTTAAATGTTAAGTTTGTGTGTAAGTTTGGGTTCGCATAGGTGTAGAACCTTGAAGGGGAACCATGCCTATGTGCCGGTCACGGATCCGGGAATTGGGTCGTGACAGAAGTGGTTGGTATTTACGTGGACATTTTTTTGAATAATTAATGGAAAATAAAATGCAAGGTGTAAAGTGGGTGTTTTTCTAAGTAATATCATATTTATCATCATGTGGGAAAAAATAAATATAAAAACACACCAAAATTACTGAAAAACTATAAGAAATATAAAGATAATAAGAAACTTTATTTTCTCTTTACTTTATTCATTGCAGTACATCTGTTTTTCATAAGATTAGCCATATAGCTTGGCAAAACAACTCAGGTAATTTAGAAACCTAACAAGAGAGGTTATTCTCAGTAGAAACGCCGAGTTGACCGCAATAATCTCTATAATACTTAACACGAGCCTGCACAGCGCCGGAGTTTCCACTAATGGCTCGAATAGTTGCTCCGAAACCTTGGCTGACAACAGGACGAACATTGTTCATCCAAAACCATAAAGCTGTCTTAAAAGACACAACAGCATCCCTTGATACAATATCAGGAGCGTTCAATCCATCAAAATTGTTGCTCTTTCTGGCTGGCCTGTAGTTGTAGTTCCATGATAGCTGGATTGGTCCGCGGCCATGGTATTTCTTGCCTGGAACACATGGGTATTGCCTGTTGGTTGCATCACAGTAGTTAAGGGAAGCGCCATTTATCTCTTCTGTGTAGCAGAAGTCTGCAAAATTCAAAATTTTTTCTTGTCAATTTAGCTTTTTCACCACGAAACACGTTTTTTTAATGCTTACTATTCAAATACTGCAAGAAATGTTAATATATATTAGGGTTGGAAGAGGAACTCATGTCCAGTCTCATGAGTAACATGAGCGAAGAAAGCTGCGATCTCACGCTTAGAAGCTTCTGCTGAACCAAGTTTACCAAACTGGGAATACGAATTGACAGCACTGAGAAATGCATTTCTCGTATAGAAATTCTTCCCGGCACAGCCTGCAGGAGCTTGGTTGATTATGCCATTGAAGAAACCAGGCGTGACAATATCAGCAACAGAACCACTTCCGCTAGGAGTGGTAGGCGTAGGAGATGAACTACAGGGCCCTTGTCTACATCCCGTACCGCAATAGGCAGTGCCAGTGCCACAGTAGCCATATTGACTGCATCAAAGGTTTGCAGCACAGCCACAATTTTGAGCCTCTACCACATTTTTAGGCAGGGCTCCAGCAAGAACTATGGCTAAAGTAATGGAAAGTAGAATATTGCTTCTCATTTTCGGTACTCCAGAAGGCAGTTTTGATATTTTTTGTGATGTGGAGAAAGGTTCAAGGTTAATCTATTTATAGAGGCACAAAGTGGACGAGGTCAATAATTTTACGTCTCAAATATTTAGGAGTTAATTAATTATAATTAGGCTATAAAGTTTAGCAAAAATATACTGGAAAATGACATTAATGTCATCACGTGCCATGGTGGGTATGAAAAGAAAGATATAATGTGATAATATAAGAGCAAATACAAGAAAAAGAATAAAATAATTTTTTTTTCGTATTTCTCATTGGACTTTCCTTTTGTCTTTACATAGACCTAAGCATGAGTTAAGAGTTAGCCCAACTCTAATATTTGAAACAAATTAAGGTATTATTATTTTAAAAAGAAAAAAAGAAAATTAAAGAAATTGATCAGCATCCTCCTCAAATTAAGGAGTTTTATTTTTTAATTAAATTAAAATAATTTAATTACGTGAAAGTAAGCATGAGATGTTTAATTCTTGATTTTTTTGCTTGCTTTCTAGATCACTACACTAACAACACGTCCGACCTCTTCCAGTTACCGCAGGTTAATGTGAGCTATTTATCTATTCCTAACTGTTTGACTCGTGTTTAGTTGAGCGTGGAATAAGTTTTTAGTTAAATAAATCAAGATTTTATGTGTAGAATTAATTAAATAAATAAATAATAATGTTGTTAACAAATATAAAAATTTATTAATGGTAATAAAAGATGGAATTGAAAAAAAATCAAGAGACAAATATAAATCAAGATATTCAGCCTTGCAACATGATTTATTTACTCGGTTGTGTTTACTGACTTTGTTTATGAAATCAATATTTGTTTTAATCAAATGATAATAGAAATAGACACATATAAAATTCATTGTATAAAATAAAAAAATATTAAGCAAGGTTACACGAATAAGAAAAACCTATCTAAAAATAAATATTTTTTATTTTTAAGAATAAAGTTCATTAATATAAAAAATAGAATAAAGCTTCAAAAATTATAATAATCTCTTCAAAAATTAAAGACAAGTAAAGGAATGAAAAATAATCTCTTGCATACTTAAATTAGTAAATGTATAAAAATAAAAACAATATAGAGACAAATATATATATATATATATATGGAGTGTTTTTGTTAAATGAACTAGCTTGATTGTGTTTTTTTTCACGGTGACTAAAGTTCTTCATAGGCCATGATTACATCAGCCAACCTTATGAAGCATAGAGATTGATATTAGTAGGCTGGTCAGACCTAAGAGCTTAAAATTAAAGAATTTATATTTTTATGGTGATTTTGAATTCGAGCATGTGATTGTTAATATGATAGTCATTAGAAATTTATATAATTTTTAAAAGATCTATAAAATTAGATGAGGTACGTACAAGTTAACCCGGACATCATCCGAATAAAAAAAAATTCAGACACCTCGTGCTATGTGAAGTTGCAGGTGATTCTTGGTGAGTGACGCCATGATCAATGGAGAAAAATAAATATTATTAGTGAAGAAATTGGTGGAGAGTCCTTTCTTACCAGAATTCAAGGAAGAGGACATGGTATTGGACAATCTGTGATGGGCCGGTCAGATATCATGCTGGCCCAAACTGCCAGCTCTGAAGGAATTCTAGCCCTTTAAACTTCGGCTTGGCCCACGAAATAGGATGTCTAGCCGACACTCTCTATGAAATTGCCCTTTCTTTTCTTCTGCCTTTGCATTTCCCCCCTTTCTCCAACCAATCAACGATCGTCTTTTATTTTTCCTTATCAATTGAATATTTATTTTCTCGGTAAAATAGGGCCCTGAGCCCTAAGAAAGAAGCAACATTGCAGCAATATATAACAAACCCAGCGGAGTGTAAGAAAAAAAAATCATATTTTTTTAAAAGAATTACTTTTATTAATTGTTTCTGCAAACTTTAATAAACTTAGAATATTTAATGCTAGCTGGTCAAGGACTATTAATTACTTGATTTTTATACTACAATAAGGACTTGTTGATTAATTAATCAGAAGGACTAATTAGCTACTTTTAACTCCAGAAGAAATAACCTCGTAAAAGTCCGAGATTACTTGCCCGCGCATTGTGCTCAGTTTTTTTACAATAAACTAATTTATTTTGTAAATAATTAATATTCTGATTATGACCGACAATATTGTTATAATTGTTGAAAGTTAATTTTCAATAAAAATAACATCGACTAATAAATTATTTTGGTAAGTATTCCATTTGAATCATCATGATCCTTAAATTGTCATATTTATTATAGTTGTTATTAGAATAATTATTGTAAATAATTAATTTTCTGAATTGTGATTGTTATCTCCACAATAATCATTATGATAACCAACATCTTTTTTTATTAATATTATTTCAATTATAATTAGTTTTATTCTAATTATTCTAATTGTGTTTGAAATTATTGATATTTTTATATTATTTTATGAGTTATTATTATTATTACCATCAAAGCCATAATTAGTTATATCATAAGCACCATAATTATTACAGTAAATTATAATCACTATTATCATGATAATATATAAGATCATTATTATCATTAAGATCATACTACCTTAAATTATTATTATTTTTATTTTTAAAATATTTAAAATTATTAACTTACTATGAGGAATAAAAAAACTTAAAAACTTTCATAAAAGAGCAAGCAAGAAAAAACTCATCTCTAATTATTATTGCATATATAATAACAAAACAAAATTACCTCGAATAATAAAAAAATATAAAATATTATAACAAAAGAGTAAAAAAAAATGACAAAAGAAAAATAAATATTATTAGCCTTAACAAAATCATTTGAAAAAAAAATCTCAAGTGATTATTATTATCAATGCATAAATAATGAAAAACAATTACCTCGTAGAAAAAAAAATACAAAATATAACCAAAGAGTGCACAAAAAAATAAAATAAATGAAAAAAAAATTATTAGCCTTAAAAAATCATTTTGAAAAAAACATATAAAATAACTATTACTATTATTGCATAACAAATACAAAAATAATTTACCTCGAAGAATAAAAAAGCTCAAAATTATAACAAAAGATTAAACAAAAAAATAAAATAAATGACAAAACAAAAATAAATATTATTAGTTCTAAAACACATTTGACTAGTAGAATAAAAAAAATATTAATTTTCAAATGTTCACTAACACAAATTAAAATTTAAGGACTACATAATAAGATTATATATTATTATCATTGCATACATAATAAAAAAACAAAATTACCTCAAAAAATAAAAATATAAAAATTATAACAAAATAATAAGTAAAAAATAACATAAATGACAAAACAAAAAGTATATTATTAGTCTTAAAAAAACATTTGACTCGAAGAAAAACAAAAGGAAAAAAGGAAAAAATACAATATTACTTTTCAAATAATCACTAACATAAATAAAAATTTAAGGACTAAATAAAAAAAATACAACTTAAATAAAATAGAAAAAGAAATAAATGAAAAGCTAAAACTAAGTGCATATACATATAAACATAGACAAAAATAAAGACTATTTCATAAATTTAAAAAACAATAAAGGAATAAAATCAAAAATTCAAAGTATAAGGGTCGAAATGAAAATAAAATATATAACCAATTTCAATCAAAGGAAAAAATTGAGTAAATCAAAACTTTTGTATCGAAAATATTTAGAGATTTAAAACAAATCCGAAAATTAAAAGAATAAGAACTAAACTGTAAATGAATTATATAATCAATTTCAATTGAAAGACACAATTGCAACAAACCAAACTTATATCATAGCATAAGGACCAGATCACACAATTCAAAGATCAGGGGCGAATGTGAAACAATAAAAAAACCATGGGGATTTTCGTGTAATTTATTTTGTTGGAGAGAAAAAAGTAGAAAACAAATTTCAGCTGCCCACCATAATATCTCCGCCCACCGGCATATGACATGCGCACCATCTTGAGAAAGAAGACAAGGCGGCACATCAGGTGAGACTCTGAATTGACATTTTTGATGACCTAATGCCACCATAATAAATTTGGTGTGCCAAGCGACGCGCCACCAATATCCCGAGATTAAATATTAAAAAAAAGATGAATTAGTTAAACACCACTGTAACCATTTCTTATATTTTATCTTTTATGGGGGCATATATGTATTTACATATTTTTTTTAAAATGTGTAATTCCCGAAACACCTCCGCATGCAACTTCCCTGTTTTTTCTTATATAAGGGTAAAATTGTTATTGCATTGTGCACTGAAAATATGTAATTACTGGGACACCCCGCCAACAAATCTTGATTTTTTTTTATTATGAGGTATTATGGTTATTTTTTTGTGTACAAAAATATAAAAAATCAAAAATAATCATGATACCAAGGCTAAAAATCACGAGCATTGAGGGATAAAATAGTAATTATACTATTAAATTCGACAATAATATCTCTCTAATGCTACAGTAAAAGCTTGAGTTTGTTTTAGCTATTTGTATGATAAATGCAAACTTTTTTTTTTTTTTTTTTTTTTTTTTTTGGATATCGTGGAGGAACCACATGACCCGGAAAGCGCACTTTGTGGGCCCAGAGCATGCGTAAACCCCCCCGGCTGTCCCAGACTCTTACAAGGCAGGAGTGACTCGCGTCACTAGGGTGGGAGGACGACTCGAACCCCGCTCTTGAAACATCAAGAGCGAGGCCGTTGCCGCCTCGCTACCCCCCTGGGGACGATAAATGCAAACGTTATAAGATGATAAATAAATAAAAACTTGCAAGTTGCAATGAACATAGCAGCAACGAATCAAGCCAGCAAATACATTATAAGCAAAATCAAGTATTTATTTATTTGTAAAACCCATTCTAAGAAATACATCGTATGTTTATTTTTATTTTTTTGCTTAAAACTTAACTCTAAATCAGATGTTTTTATCGTCCCATTTCATGAGTGTAACACAACATCATATTTCATTCTCAAATGTCGTGGCATGACAGTAAAAAACTTATGATCTGCATAACAGATCTTAAATTTAAGTAAGAATATATATTATTTATAAAAATTTAAGATAATTAAAATTTTACTCTTTTATCTACCCCTATAAAATATACTTTCATGGAAGTAGGGTTTCTGGGAAAAAAACATTATATTACGGCACCATCTAAAGTACATCCAGGGCTCGAGAGCAGGGCAAGGTAATTATAAGAAGTTTTTCCCCGTAACATTATCATCCTTATTTATAATATTACGGCACGAGACTAATAATTAAATAATTATTTATAAAATAAAATTAAATTAAACTTTATGTCATAAATAAAAAAAGTAGTATTAATCTCTCATTTTTAAATAAAAATTTAGGAATGTTTTCACTGGTAATTCATATAAATTATTGCTGAATACCACAAAATAAAACGATAATCTAATTATTAAAAATAAAAATAAAATAAAATTTTTAAATAACTTTAGATTTATTGACAGAATCTTAAAACCTCTAAAATAATTTTATTTATTGTTTGGACAAGTGGGACATTCATAACACAACAAATAATCAATCACTACCGTTTCAAGTAAACGTTGAAGTTAGGCAAAGAAAATTGAAATCTTGTCAACATGAAGACACGGATTCGACTCCTCGTAATGTGACATGCATGTTTGATTCTGGATTTTAAAATTGTTTTTTTTATATATATATTTTAAATTAAATTTTTTAGTATGTTTAGATTATTTTAATATACTGACATCAAAAATAATTTTTAAAAAATAAAAAAATTATTTTTACACTTTTCAAATAATTGTTTTTAAGAAAAACATCCACATCCACGAACTCATATAGAGGGTGTTTAGGAGTATGGTTGGATTGCTTTTCAAAGTACTTTTTGTTTAGAAATACATTAAAATGATATGTATATATATTTTTTAATCATTTTTGATATCAGCACATCAAAATGATCTAAAAACACCAAAAAATTCATTTAAAATGAAAAAAAAAAAGGCACATAGTCGCACCACATGTATTTGACAATAAAAAGCACTCTACAATAGCTTCTACGATGTTAGAGGTGGTGGCACACTCTGTATACTATACAATGGGCATAGCCATCGTTGACTAGTCAGCCACCCAAAGTCTACGTCCCCTTCCTATATATTTGTAGGATAGAGAAGACAAACTTTCACCATAAATGAAAGGGTAGAAAAAGCTAAAACTGAAGCCGCCTTCTAGGTCCAAGATATTTTTTTTTAGAATTTCAATGTTAATTTACACGTAATTTAATTAAACTTACGAAAAGTTGACGAGTTAAATCTTTTAATAATTCTAACTAATATAGAACTATTAAAAGATTCAATTCAATAGTGATTTTGAACAACAAATTATCTCAATAGTGATTCGATGGAGAAGAGCCTAGTTGTTGCAGGGTCTGAATGCTCATATAAAAGTTCAATTCAATCCTTTAATGTCTAAAAAGAATACAATTTAGTCCCTCTTAGACTTCATCATTGATGGCAATTATAGATGGACACAATGACTAACACTTTTGTTAATTTCTGTATCCATCAACCAAACTTGAAATGATCATGCATTATCGACATAGCGGGCAACATAACCTCTTCTTTTCAATAAAACAAACAAAAAAATATCAATTGATTCATGAAATTTTTAATTGCCAAAGTGATCTTCAAAAGTTTTAAAGGGTAATTTTATTTATATATTTTTTTAAAATAAAACTAAAACAACAAATGCTATAGAGCTCCAATTATTGAAATCATTATAATTAACAATATGCTTGTATAATTCAAAAAAGAATTTCTCATAGCCTCTCTTCTCAATTTCTCATAGCCATTAATGAAAATTTATTATGAAAATGGAAGAATAAATGAGTGGTTACCTCCTAGTCACCACCCCATTGACTAACAAGTGTATAATAACTAGTAGAACCTCGTGCTGATGAGTTTTTTCCTGCAATTTAACTTTTAGAAGTGACTGGTATTTATGTGGGGAAAACAATTGAATAATTGATGAAAAATACAATGCAAGGCGTAAATTGAATTTTCAACACAAATTTATGGCCACGTAAAGTGGGTGTTTTTCTAAGTAATATCATATTTATCAGCAATTATTGGGAAAAAATAAATATAAAAACACACCAAAATTACTGAAAAACTATAAGAAATATAAAGATAATAAGAAACTTTATTTTCTCTTCACTTTATTCATTACAGCACATCTGCTTTTCATAAGATTAGCCATATAAATTGGCATAACAACTCAGGTTATTTAGAAACCTAACAAGAGAGGTTATTCTCAGTAGAAACGCCGAGTTGACTGCAGTAATCTCTGTAATATCTAACACGAGCCTGCACAGCGCCGGAGTTTCCACCATTGCATTCATTACCATTAATGGCTCGAATAGTTGCTCCGAAACCTTGGCTGACAACAGGGCGAACACTTCTCATCCAAAACCATAAGGCTGTCTTGAATGACACAACAACATCCCTTGCTACAATATCAGGATCGTTCAATCCATCAAAGTTGTTACTCCTTCCGGCTGGCCCGTAGTTGTAGTTCCATGATAGCTGGATTGGTCCGCGGCCATGGTATTTCTTGCCTGGAACACATGGGTATTCCCTGTTGTTTGCATCACAGTAGTTAAGGGAAACACCATTTATCTCTTCTTTGTAGCAGAAGTCTGCAAAGTAAGACATTTTTTCTTGTCAGTTTAACTTTTTCACCATGAAACAAGCTTATTAAACAGATCACTTTGTTGACAAAATCCATATGCAGTCAGATTTCAAATGCTGCCAGAAATGTTAATAGTGATGGAAGAGGAACTTACGTCCAGTCTCATGAGTAACATGAGCGAAGAAAGCTGCGATCTCACGCTTAGAGGCTTCAGCTGAACCAAGTTTACCAAACTGGGGATACGAATTGACAGCACTGAGAAATGCATTTCTTGTATAGAAACTCTTCCCGGCACAGCTTGCAGCAGCTTGGTTGATTATACCATTGAAGAAACCAGGCGTAACAATATCAGCAACAGAACCACTTCCACTAGGAGTGGTAGGCGTGGGAGATGAATTACAGGGCCCTTGTTTACATCCCGAACCGCAGTAGTCATTGCCAGTGCCACAGTAGCCAAATTGACTGCAACAAAGGTTTGCAGCACAACCACAATTTTGAGCCTCTACCATATTTTTAGGCAGGGCTCCCGCAAGAAGAATGGCTAAAGTAATGGTAAGTAGAGTACTGCTTCTCATTTTTGGTACTCCTGAAGGCATTTTTGATATTTTTTGTGATGTGGAGAAAGGGTCGAGGTTAAGCTATTTATAGAGGCACAAAGTGGACGAGGTCAATAATTCTACGTGGCAAATATTTATGAGGTTGTTATAATTCGGCTATAAAGTTAAGCAAAAATATAAAAGTCAGATCAAAAATATATTGGAAAATGACATTAATGTCATTACGTGGCATGTTGTATTTGGGAATATATTTGGAAAATATTTTTGAAAAAATATTATATTTCAAATGTCATTTTACATCACAGTTCATTGAATAATGTGCTTTTAACTTTAGATATGGATTTTCCTTTGTTATATTTAAGATTTCATGAAGTACGGATTCAGGGGATTTTTCCATCTTAAATTTTTTTTTTTATTATTATTATTAACATGTAGCTTTAAGTTGTATCTTGCTGTTACAACACATAGATATATAGGAATAATTTTGCAATTCTAGCTTGTTTTTTAAATTAATTTTTGTTTAGAAAAATATTTAAATAATATATATATTTTAAAAAATTATTTTCATATTAAAATATAAAATAATCTAAAATATTTAAATTAATTAATTTAAAATAAAAAAATACTTTTAAAATGCATGTTCACTTGTAGTTAAACGTTTAGAATTTCTTCCGCTCAATGCGCCACATAGTCAAATGTTGTAGGCTTATCATTGACTTGACTTTAAGGTAGATATAGATAATTAGCAAAGAAGGCTGCTAAAAAAAATATCCGGATAAACTTGTAGCTCAAGATTTCTTGAAGCATGGATGCATGAAACAATTGTTTGGTTGATATTATTTTTATAAATTTTTTTAAATATATTAAAATAATTTTTTATATTTTTTATAATATCAGTTAATTAAAATAATCTAAAAATATTAATTTTTAATTTAAGTAAAAAATAAAATAAAAATTTAATTTTTTTCAAAAAAACTTTTAAAATACAGAATTTTAATAAAAAAAATTAAAAATTTATTTAAAATATAAAAAATATAAAAATTTTAAATAACTTTTTATTTATATACAGAATTTTATAATAATTTTATTTTAATATTTGGACAAATGGGACATTCACAACACAACAAATAATCAATCACTACCGTTTCAAGTAAACGTTGAAATCTTGCCCAACAAGAAGACACGGATTCAATTTGTAGATTACAAGTGTTTATGAAAAAAAATTATTTTTATTTTTTATTTTAAATTAATTTTTTTTAATATTTTTAGATTTTTTTTGATATACTGATGTCAAATTATTATTATTTTTTTTAAATAATTATTTTAATATATTTCTAAACAAAAAATATTTTCAAAAGCAACCGTGGTCCTATTATTAATTAACTAATTCGGTCTGTAGAGGGAAAATCCTGTCCAATCCTTTAATTAACTAGTTCGGTATGTAGAGGGAAAATCCTGTCCAATCCTATATTTTAACGAAAGAAATGGTAAAATCCTATCTACGACTATAAGTTTCCTTTTAATGTACTATGTTTGTGTTTTAAAAATATTTTAAAAATAAATTAAAATTAAAAAAATTATTTTTTATTTTAAATTATTTTCTAGTTTTTTAAATCAATGTACTGATATTAAAAATAATATCAGCCCCATTCTACGGTAGCATCTACGAAGTTAGTGGTGGTGGCACACGACGGTCTATAGAAAGGGCATAGCCATCGTTGACTAGTCAAGCACCCAAAATCTACGTCCACTTCCGATTATTATAATTATAACATAAACTAAAAGAGGACGGGAATTCAGTGTGTATTGTGAGTGAAAACACTGTGAATTTTAATAGTGTTTTTTTTTCTTTTCGTTTTTCTGTGGACTGTCGGTTTGATTCGCTATATTTATGATATTTATATATTGTTTCATAGGGAGTAACAAAGAGAGGTCAGTGGCTTACTGGAAAACAGGCGCGCCTGTGCAAGGAGGGGGCAGAGTTCGATCCCTGCCTTTGATTTACTTTTTGCTTTTAATTTTCTTTTCATTTTTTGTTTGCTTTTTTTATTTTTATTTTCACTTATGATTTTTTTTTCATTTTTATTTCTTTTGATTGTTTTTTATTATTTTTATTTATTTATTTTGACGTCAAATTATTTTTTTTCTTATATTTGTTTTTCATTTTTTGGTTGGTTTTTTTGTTAAAGTTATTGATTTTTTTTTCTTTGATTGAATTTTTTTTTTGAACAGTGTTTTAAAAATTTTAACCCTGATAATAGGACAAAAAAAGGTTGCGGCTGAGGGTCACGGATGTAATTGCGCGCGTACAACCAGTCTGGTTCGGTGCGGTCCGCCACAACTTCTTTTTTTTAATATTTTTTAAAATGGCTAAATACGGTTATAGCCCCTAATGATTTTTTTCAGCTAATAATTTTTATTTTTGTTTTATCATCTATTATATTTTTTTTATTTGCTCTGTCTTTTAGTTTTTTATTGGTTTTTTTTTATATATTTTCAAGTTAGATTAATTTGTTTGCCTAATAATTTTGATTTTATTTTTTTGTCTCATCTTTTGTTAAAGTTATTACAAATTTTTTTGTCTTTCATTTATTTCTGGTTTTTTATTCTTTATTAACACAATAATAATAATAATAATAATGATAATAATAATAATAATAATAATAATAAAAAATTTAATTATTTTTCTTACTTACTCTTTTGTGAATGTTTTTGAATGTTTTTTCTCTCAGGATAATTTGATAATTTTAATTGTTTTGACAGTAATGACAATGATTATTTTAGATGTTAAAACTTTGATTTTGCTATTTTTATGATAGGACGTGGTAATCTATTTTATTATATTATATTTCGTATATATAGATATTATATTTTAATTTTAGACCAACAAATCCTATTAATTTCTGTAATCCCAGCAATCATAAAAATAATTTGCTCAGCCCGCAACGTAGTGCGGTTAATTTTTTTAATTTTCAAGTGAAATGATTTTTTTTTTTCAAGTAATAATTTTTATTTGTGTTTTATCATTTATTTTATTTGTTCTTTTGTTAATGTTTTTAGACTTCTTTTAGTCTTTGATTTAATTTTGTTTTTTTGGTTATTACGGAATAATAATATTAATATTAAGAATAATAATAATAATAATTTAAGTTTTTGTACTTACTTGCTTTTTTTTTTCTCTCGAGGTATTTTGATAATTGTTATTGTTTTGACAGTAAGAGTGATGATAATTTTAGAAGTTAACACTTTAATGTTACTGTAGTTATAACATGATATTTTAATTTGTTTCATTATATCAAACTTTACATGTAAAAATATTATATTTTAATCTGAACAGTTGTAAAAATTATTTGCTCCGCCCGCAACGAAGTGCGGGCCATTAAACTAGTATATTTCTAAGATAGAGAAGACAAACTTTCACCGTTAATGAAAGGATATAAAAAGATAAAACTGAAGCCGCCTACTAGGCCTCCCTTCTTATTCTCACCTAGTTTTTGTAGCTGACAAGATATCTTGCCAAAGTTCGGTCACTTCTTGTGGAAAAAAAATCATTTTTTTAATTAATGTAATTATATGTATTTTAATTAATTTTATAAATTTTAAAATTAAAATTATTAATGATTTGCTTTGGCCAGTAGTGCTGTCGGTCAAGTGAGCAAAGCGCGTGGCCTAGCAACGCCAAACTTGATAATTTGGAAGCAAAAGGAAATCACAGCCATATTTCCTTCTCCTTGGACATCTCAGATCTTGTTTCTGGAGGAAATATCATATTTGGGCTAGCGATATGTCTGTGTTAAGCAATCATCTTACCAGTGACCGTCGTAGTCTTTTTTATTCAGAGGTGAATAATACTTTCAGTTTAATCTATATATATTTTATTTATATACAGGTTAAAACCAAATATTCATAATATCAAAATCACTTCAAATTCTAGTCTTTTTTTGTATTTGATTTTAAATATTTTAATATATTATCAGAACTGGTTTTATAGAACGAGGTTTAATCTCGAACACAGCTTTTTCAGATCCAACTTAAGTTTTTGAAGTGATATTTTATCTTCGCAAAATTTGGTATTTATATGGAAAACAAATTGAATAATTGATGAAAAATAAAATACAAGGCTTTATTCTCAGAATAATTGAAAAATAAGTGATATCCATCCATTTATTCTCAGAATTCAAAGGTTTCTTCCAGCTGGGATTTCGTTTCTTTTTTGTCCTTCTATTGGAAAATCATATTTTTAATGGCTGGATATAAATGGGGTATATTCATTTGTACACAAATGAGACTTTTTGTTGCACATAGATAGAAAGAAATGGGGCCATCTTGTTGAACAGCTAAAAGGAATGAAATTCAAACCCCAGTTTTTTCTCTTATGTTTTTCGGTGAATATCATATACAAAATTTAATCTTTTTAACGGGATACTGCTTTTCTGGCTGTGCCATTGGAGATGCTCTAACAATAGAGGTTATTCTCAGTCGAAACGCCGAGTTGACCGCAATAATCTCTGTAATAGTTAACACGAGCCTGTACCAAATCTGGCTTTCCACCATTGCATTCATTACCATTAATGACTCGAATAGTTGCTCCGAAACCTTGGCTGACAATAGGGCGAACACTTCTCATCCAAAACCATAAGGCTGTCTTGAATGACACAACAGCATCCCTTGCTACAATATCAGGATCGTTCAAGCCATCAAAGTTGTTGCTCTTTCCGGCTGGCCCGTAGTTGTAGTTCCATGATAGTTGGATTGGTCCGCGACCATGGTATTTCTTGCCTGGAACACATGGGTATTCCCTGTAGCTTGCATTACAGTAGTTACGGGAAGCACCATCTATCTCTTCTGTGTGGCAGAAGTCTGCAGAATTAGACATTTTTTCTTGTCAATTTAACTTTGTCACCATGAAACACGCTTCTTAGACAGATCACTTTGTTGACAAAATCCATATGCGGACAGATTTCAAATGCTGCCAGAAATGTTAATAGGGATGGAAGAGGAACTTATGTCCAGTCTCATGAGTAACATGAGCGAAGAAAGCTGTGATCTCACGCTTAGAGGCTTCAGCTGAACCAAGTTTACCAAACTGGGGATATGAATTGACAGCACTGAGAAATGCATTTCTTGTATAGAAATTCTTCCCGGCACAGCTTGCAGCACCTTGGTTGATTATACCATTTAAGAAACCAGGCGTGACAATATCAGCAACAGAACCTCTTCCACTAGGAGTGGTAGGCGTAGGAGATGAACTACAGGGCCCTTGTTTACATCCCGGACCGCAGTAGGCATTGCCAGTGCCACAATAGCCATATTGACTGCAGCAAAGGTTTGCAGCACAGCCACAATTTTGAGCCTCTACCACATTTTTAGGCAGGGCTCCCGCAAGAAGAATGGCTAAAGTAATGGTAAGTAGAGTATTTTTCATTAACCAGAGAGTCCATTGAAAGCTCTTCCACTTGTAGGACACCTTGACCAGCTGCAGACAAGTTTCTCTTTATTAAAATAGCATGGTCCAATTCAGCATTGCACAAATCCCAGATCTAAACCTCCATAGTTGCTACTGCAATGACAGTGGAGGTGTTTTTGTCCGTGGTATTTGGCATCGAACGTTTAGTTATCGGTAGACACCATCTTGTGCATATCTCCAATAGTAGCGTGACCAATAGCAAAGGGAGAATTATACCACTGTAGGCAAGCCTCCAAAAGTTTGCGGCGTGCAGCATTTCAATCCCTTTGTAAATGTTAAATATGCTTAGGATAAGTGTTGAGCAGCCCGAAAGAAAGTGGAACCAGTTGAAGAAGGGACGATAATTGCTATCTTTGTCAGGTCTCACCAGACCACCAAAAACCTGTACTGTTGCAAGACAGAAGAGGACGATGCCGATGATTTTGTGACAGATGTGTTCTATACCAGGAGACCTTGTGCCGAGAAGAATCCCAGTCCCAAATCCAGATAGACCTCCAATAATATAGGCCAGCAGCTGACAACTGACATGCAAGTAGAACCATAAAGGGTCTGCAGATTCGAACCTTTTCATATTTGATGTAATAAGTAGAACATTAACTGTAAATAGTAGAGTTTTAGTTGAACTCTTATTCTTACAATTTTAGCCCGAAAGTATAGGAAGTGGGACGCCTTTTTCCGCTATATTTTTCTATACCTAATGTTGTTTCTTTTGCTTGTATGGCTACTGCCAATAACAATGAAGTATGGCATAAGAAATTGGGACATCCTAATTTTGGTGTCTTAACTCATCTTTTGAAACATGGTTTTTTGGGCACTAATAATAATTCTTCCTCATCCTTTGATTGTGCTACTTGTCGTCTTGGTAAAAGTAAAACCTTACCTTTTCCTGTGCATGGTAGTCGTGCTTCCGCCTCTTTTGAAATTGTGCATACTGATGTTTGGGGGGCAAGTCCTATTACTTCTCATGGACAATATCGTTATTTTGTGACATTCATTGATGATTACAGTCGATTTACCTGGATCTATTTTCTTCGTTCTAAAGCTGACGTGTTCTCTGTTTTTCAAAGATTTGTGGCACTTGTCGAGACACAATTTAGTTCTTCTATCAAAATCTTACGCTCCGACTCAGGGGGGGAATATATGTCACATGCCTTTCAAAATTATCTTCAGCAAAAAGGGATAATTTCTCAACGCTCTTGTCCTTACACCGCTCAACAAAATGGAGTCGCTGAGCGTAAGAATCGTCATCTCTTAGATGTTGTTCGTACTTTGCTAATTGAGTCATCTGTACCTACCAACACTACCGGCACCGCGACGGTCCACCCGGGTTATACATCCGCCAGATAGGTATGGCTTTTCTCATACCTCGTTTACTGCCACTCTCGATACTATTTCTGTTCCTCACTCTTATACTCAGGCAGCAACTCAGGCTTGCTGGCAGCAGGCCATGCAAGAGGAAATTCAAGCTCTTCAAGAAAATCACACTTGGGATCTTATGACTTGTCCACCTGGAGTCAAACCTATTGGTTGTAAGTGGGTTTACTCAGTTAAGTTTAGATCTGATGGCTCCCTAGACCGGTATAAAGCCCGTCTCGTGGCTCTTGGGAATCGACAGGAATATGATATTGATTATGAAGAGACATTTGCACCAGTAGCTAAAATGACTACTGTACGGACTATATTGGCACTTGCTACGTCACAGGAGTGGTCTCTTAGACAAATGGATGTGAAAAATGCATTCCTACATGGGGATCTGAAGGAAGAAATTTATATGTCTCCACCGCCGGGCATGTTTAAAACACCTTCCTCCGAGGTTTGTCGGCTACGCAGATCCTTATATGGTCTGAAACAGGCTCCGCGGGCATGGTTTGATAAATTTCGCTCTACTTTGCTTGATTTTCACTTTATTCAAAGTCAGTTTGATTCCTCTTTGTTTCTTCGCAAGACATCTGCAGGAATTGTATTGCTCCTAGTCTATGTTGATGATATTGTGATTACTGGATCAGATACTGAGTTACTTAAACACTTGCAAAAACATCTCCAAGACTCTTTTCACATGAAAGACCTTGGCAATTTGCAGTATTTTCTTGGCCTTGAGTTTCAAATTACTTCGACCGGTACATTGTTACATCAACACAAGTACACAGAGGAGGTCATTTCACTAGCGGGTCTCCAAATGGGTAACTCTGTTCTTACTCCATTGGAGGTCAATGTTAAGCTTTGTCAGGAGGAAGGCGAGCTTCTGTCGGATCCATCCTTGTATCGGCAACTAGTTGGAAGTTTAAATTACTTGACGATTACTCGTCCTGATATTTCCTTTGCAGTGCAGCAGGTTAGTCAATTTATGCAGGCCCCTCGTCATCTTCACCTCGCTGCTGTTCGCCGTATTATACGATATCTGAAGGGTACCTCTTCACGAGGATTGTTCTTTCCTAAGGAATCTTCCTTACAGTTGGAAGGATATAGTGACGCCGATTGGGCTGGTTGTGCAGATACTCGTCGATCTGTTACCGGATGGTGTATGTTTTTGGGCAATGCACTCGTTTCTTGGAAGAGTAAGAAGCAAGATAGAATTTCCAAATCCTCCACAGAATCTGAATATCGTGCTATGTCTTCCGCCTGCTCTGAAATTACATGGCTCCGTGGATTATTAGGGGAACTTGGTTTTCCTCAGCTTCATCCCACTTCTCTTCATGCTGATAATACCAGTGCGATTCAGATTGCTACTAATCCTGTCTTTCATGAGCGTACAAAACATATTGAGGTTGATTGTCACTCTATTCGTGAATCTGTTCACCGCCATGAAATTACACTTCCTCACATTTCTACCGAACACCAGACTGCGGACATTTTCACTAAAGCTCTCTCTCGGCATCGGCATAAATTCTTAGTTGACAAATTGATGCTTCTTGATCGACCAGCATCAATTTGAGGGGGGATGTCACGGGAATTGATATTTGATGTAATAAGTAGAACATTAACTATAAATAGTAGAGTTTTAGTTGAACTCTTATTCTTACAATCTTAGCCCGAAAGTATAGGAAAATCATGTAAATCTATTTACTTTCTATTTAATGGAGAAGACACCCAAGAGGGGTGATCATTCAGTTCCTAAATATTGACAGGCCCCGATAGGCATCATAATACCCCAGCTTACTGTGTTCAATATTCCGTGGACATTTTTCAGTGTTGTTGAAGAACTTCTTGTCGCTTTGACCCTCCCTGAAAGGAAGTCCAAACTCCCCATGGATTTAACATTTGGACTGGATGGACCAGCACTATGCATCATTGAAGTGTTTTCAGACATCGGACCAGCTTGCCAGAGATGATTGACTGTACTGATGTTTCCATGGAGTTCTAAGCTTGCATAGATTATCATCTCATTGTTCTGATTAGTAGCGGACAAGTCCGAGACGGGAAAGCTAAGATTTCCCTGTTCCAGTCGCGTTCCATAACTTGTTATCGGCGAGGTATAAACAGCGAGGCTTCCATCCGTTCTCTGAAAAGAAACGATTGCTTGCGACCCAATCATTCCTCCTGAAGTTGGATTGACAGCCCAAGCAATCCATCTGCGATCGGTCACGCCAGTATGCCTGAAGGCCACATCAACCCTGCTGGATAATGGATGGTAGTTCCAGTGAAGAGAGGAGCTCAAAACGGGCAAATCGCTGCAAGAAGAGAAGTGCTTGTTGTTCAGAAATTTGTAGGTGGCGCAAGGTTGTTGCTGGGCAATGCATGACAGCGCACAGAAAGAAAGAAAGACGGCAATAATAAAAATCACAGAACGGGCCATGTTTGAGCAGCAGGATTAGGGGTTGAGAGAAGAGAGATCGGTGATGACCAGAGACTAAGGGAGCACGGGGACGGAATTGTTTTTCGATAGAAAATTGTAAGGCTGGTTGAGTGAATAAATAAGACAGGGATCTTCTCTTCCGTTTGTGACTCGGAAAAATATTTTGATTCGTTTGGTTTCTTCGAGGAGTTTATGTCCGTCTTATAGTCTGAAAAAGTTTCACTACTCGCTCTATCCTTTTTCAAATCGGATTTTGCATGTAAATTATTAATTTAAATATATTTTTTTACTATGCCAAAAAATAAATGAAAAGTCTAAAAATCCTTTGAATGCTAGGTTTTTTTGTCCGACTCATAGTCTGAAAACCAGTTCAGATAAGTTTCACTCTTAGCTCTATCCTTTCCCCTCTCGAATTTACTCAAAAAGAGAGAAAAGGGGTACATGAATAATATATAAAATAAAAATCTGTTTTTGATGTGATCACGAAAAGAATAGGAGTACCATGTCATTCAGTCTCTGGACTATATGAAGAGTTGAGACACAATTCAAATGTTCAAGATGTGAAGAAAACATGAATAGCCACTACTTGAAGGAGCAAAAGGAGGCTGGAGCTGGTTCCATGCCATGTCTAATGAACTATAATTTTCAAACCATGCATTGACAAATTTGCATGTTGGTCCTTCACGAATCTTCCACCAGCACTTTCAGAGAGTAGATCCGAGCCAAAATAAGATTTCCTTGTTATGAATCAGAAGTCCTACTCCAAGAAAAAACATAACAAGTTTACTTTAAGCAAAACAAAAAACTAAAGAGATAAACTATGTACTTCGTTTTATTCCTTGATTATCACAAGGCAATTGAAGTAGAGTACCACTAATGAAAAGAAGGTTATACTTACCCTGAAAGAAATGTTGCCATTGATAATGATATAATTAAGAATGGATTACCATATCAAAGAATGCTACTGATTGTCTACTGACTACTGATCACAACATCGATCACAACATCGATCACAAAAGTATGCGCAATGCCTCAATATTTTTTCAAGTCCAATAGTCTGACTGTCTTAAAGCAGTTAATCCCCCGGTCCATCATCGAACAATGGTGGTTAGTCCATGATTGGAGGTTTCCAATAGCTGTGTCTATGTTCTGCACGCTAGCAAATATGGGCTTTATTGAATCCCAAATTACAGTCCGACTGCAAATCCTGTGACAATAAGATTTGATCAAAGAAAGGTTTAAGTCATGTAAAAGTATAGTTTCACTGTACAGCATTTGATGGCTAATTTAAAACAATGGCACAGGTGCGGTTTACTGAATGGTAAAGGGATTCCATTGTTTTAAATTCAAGATACCCAGAATTCAAAGTTCTTTCACATTGAAGCATTTTCTCAAAAAAAAAGCAGAAAGTCAGAACAAATTTCAACTTGCAGTATAATGAATTCGATCTATATCAACCAGTGAGTAATAAAGAAAATTCTAAGCAATTAACTAGAATAAAGGAAAAGAAAGGCAATTTTCTATCACTCTATGATAATTCCAGGAACTGCTTAACACAGTACCTATCTTCCTGAAATTCACACAAGAATTCCTTTCACTTTCCCAATAAGATCAGAAAACAAAGCGTAACAAACCAAAGACTTAAACTGAACAAAAGTTTTAGTCTTTTACACTCATAGATCACTGAAATGTTTCATTTTTCAAGCAAACAGAAAAGCAAAAGAAACACAGAAAGAATTCAGATTGTCGTCTCGATGAGACAGAAAAAAGTACCCAATTCAGATATTTTTTATGTAAATTGCCTAAACATGAAAAGAAAGGGGTACCCAATTCATCAAACACAATATTAACAAAACATGCACAGTAACAGAAGTTGAAATCCAATTACATGGAATTACTTGAATTCTAAAACTGATACCAAAATTAAGCTTATTTGGCTCTGTTTTCTCTTATTACAAGAAACAGGGCTCTCCTTACATTTAAAGCAGAGAGAGTAAGCAACTCACAGAGAAAAATCTGATCTGGTTTAATACGAGAGTGAGAGAGAGAGAGAGAGAGGGAGGGAGAGGGCCGCAGGAGCGGAATTCTAAGATGGGGTGAGTGATGCTTCTTCATAAAGATTTGTGACTGCAAAAAAAAATGTTCTTAATGACAAAGTCTTGCGTATTTTGGAGAGTAAGAGCAAGTCCAATGGTAGGAGGCATTTTTAAGAGGCAAATGATAGAAATAGCTCTTTGAATAGTGTATAAATGACTCTTGAGGTAATGTGGTCTCCAATGGTAAGAGCCATTTTTAAGAGCCATTTTGAATAACCATTTTTTTTATCTTATTTTAAATAAAATTCAATTATTTTGTATATAGTTTAATTATACAATTAATATAAGTAAGTTATATAATTAAATAATTGCTTTTGAAAACTCTCAAACAATAAAATTATTTTTTTAATTATATTTAAATTAAAAAAATAAATTTAAATATAATTTAAAAAAACCACAATATTTGAAATTTAAGCTACTTATTGTATGTTTTTCAAGAAATTCTATGTTTTTTATGGTTGTTGTATTTGAAATTAATTAATGTTATTTATTGTCTTTCAGTGTTAGAAAAACTAAAAAAAAAACAAAATGAACACATTAACAAATAATCAATAAGTTCAAACATAATTAATTAAAATACATTACATTACAAATAATTCAATCAAATTAATACCCATATTTTTTATGCTAACTATTATTATAATAATTAATAATTATTATTATTAATAATAATTAATTATTATATAATAATAATAATTATAATATATAATAATTATTATTATAATATAATAATTATATTAAAAACCCACCCCACCCCGTTTTCACCCCTTCATTTTCATTTCAATCTAAAAAACCCTATCTTCCTTCTCCTACACAACATGCGCCGCCCACCTCCCTCTCTCTCTACACCCTCCAGCCCACCAACACCACCTCCCTCTGTCCACTCCTCTCTATTTTGAGCCAATTTAAACACCTCTCCACTTCCTTTTGACTCTTTCACTTCCTTTTAATTTCTCAATTAAGTATCTTTGACACCTAAGTCGAAATACCCTATCTTTTCCCATTCCAATCTCAACTCGGTAGCAGACCGACGATGCAGTGGGCAGAAGATTTGACACGAAGTGAAGATGTAGTCTGCTCGTTGGATTTGTGGTATTTTCTGTGTTGATGAATTTTTCAATTCAGCTTCTATGAAATTCAGCTTCTGTGTTGATGAATTTTTCAATTCGTTGTGTTGTATTGCTTTGCTGTGTTGATGAATTTTTCAATTCGTCTGTTTTTATTTGTACAATGGCAACGGTCATATTTCAACAACGGTCACATTTTGGTTTTGCCTCCCCGGCCAAAACCTGTAGGGATGGCTCCTGAAAATGGAAGAGGCATTTTGCCTCTTCATTTGGCTCTCCCCGTTGGAGTGACAAATTTAACAAAAAGAGCCATTTTTTTGAAAAATTTGGCTTTGCCTCATCTGATGGCTCCTCCGTTGGACTTGCCCTAACGATTGGCCCGCCGATTATGCTACCGGCAATAGAGCGATAAGATGGACATGAAAATGAGTTGTAAGAGCAAGTCCAACGGGGAGCAATCAGGGAGGCAAAGCTATATTTTTAGAGATTTAGCTATTTTCGTTCTATTTCAGCTCTCCAACGGGGGAGGCATTTTAATAGCCAAAATAGCTTTTCTTTATCTAAGAAGCTATTCTTATATATTTTGAGAGAGAAGCTAAAATTTAAAAAACATTAAAAAAACCACTGACTTTCCCAAACAGGCCACCTCGTAAAGTCTCTTCCCTCTGCCACCACCATCGATGCTGCCATTGAGAACAACAATCCCAACCGACTTAGACACAGCCTTTGTAACCGCCAGGAGAAAGGGTTCTTGGTTGTTGATTTGGCAAGTTTTGATTGGCTGGCTGTTGTTGTTAGAGTGGACAGGGAAATTGTGGGTTTGGCGGGGAGGGGATTTGAAGCGAGGGAGATGAGTGGAAAGGTGAGGAGGGAAATGGGTAAGGAAAAGTGAAGGCCTTGGGGTGTGGAGGGAGAGGAGAGGTATCATGGAGGTGAAAGATGAGACAGAGAGAGTGAGATTGCGTGAGACTGGGAGGAGAAAGAGGAAGATCTATGATATTTTGTATCTTAATTTAAATTTTGGTAAATTTTTTCAATATTTTAAATTTAAAATGTTGACCAGTTTTTTATTTTAAATTTGATTTTTTATTTAAATAAAATTAAATATTATAATGTTTGAGGTTTCTTACAAGCAATTCTTGTATTAAATAGATGTTTATATAAGTTTATTAATACTGTAAGTTTGATAGAGTTTGAGTTTATTAATACTGTAATTTATTAATATTGTATTTCAAATTTAAAATATTACGGGTATTTTATTTTAATTTCATTTTTTTATTTAAACATAATTAAAAAATAATAATTTTATTGTTTGAGGGATTTTTAAAAGCAATTATTTAATTATATAACTTACTCCTATTAATTGTATAATTAATTGCATAATTAAACTACATACAAAATAATTGCACTATATTTAAAATAATATAAAAAAAATGGCTCTCCAAAATGGCTATTACCATTGGAGCACACATCAATAAAAAAGTCATATAAATACTATTCAATGAGTCATTTTACAGATTTAACTCTTAAAAATAGCTCTTATCATTGGACTTGTCCTAAAGTAGATATGATAAAGACGAAGGAGGAGGAGCTTTGATATTTCCTCTCGTTGTTTTGTTTAAGGGGTAGAAAAGTATTTTTACATGGTACCTGTTCGTCATTACATGAAAAAAAGAGTTAGATTATCTTTTTTGTTTTTTATTGCATAGGGTTAGATTTTTATTTACTTATTTATTTATTGCATGGTATAATTATTTTATTACGCTCGAGGCTTGATAGCAAACAAAAGTTAAGGTTTGGTAAAAAGTTAAGGTTTTTATTTAATTTTCAAATAATTAAATTACGTCACTGCTCTTAGAATATAAAAAACTTTGTTTTTGATGAAGAGGTTGTATTTGGCATTTCAATTTGATTATTTAGTAATTATTAGATGTTATTAGCAACAATAATTTAATTTATAAATAAATAAAAAATAGTTCAGATGGTTTTTGCAATTAAATTTTTCATCAAATCTTTTTTTTTTCTTTCCTTCCAGTACTTTTTTTATTGACTTTTATTATTATTATTATTATTATTTTATCTTTGGTATTTAGCTTTTATTGAGTTCGAGTTTAGAATTTATTGAATTGTGAGTTTAAGATATTAATCTTGGTTTACAAAGTTGACATGGGTTTTCTTGTTTTTTTTTCTTGTTTTTTTCCCTATCCTCTAATATTTTGTTGTTTTCTCATTTTTTTTTTGGGATTTATTATTATTATTATTAAAATAGCACCGACCATCTCGATTCTTTGTTTTTAAATTAAATTAATTCGAGAGTTTAACCCAACTTTATAAGGTTCACTTAAGGTTGTTTGATTTCTTTTCTTTTTTAAGCTTTTGTTGTTCTTTTATGATCTCATTCTCCAACATTATTTTCATTCATTTTCTATTGGTTTTATCTTTCATTTTAAAATAACAAGGGTTGCCTTGTTTTTTTAGGTCTTTGTTAAATTTAGCTTCTCTAAAATAATTTCTTAAATTAAATTAAGTTTATTAATTCCATCATTCAATATTTAATTTGACGGGTGTTAAGCTTCTTAATTTAATACATGTCTATAATTTAATGGATTACAAGTTTAAGAGATTGACTTGAATTTACAAGCTTCTTAATTACTTAGGCTTTCTAGATCACTACTTTGACAGCTTAATGCGAGCTATTTATCTAGCACTAACTATTTGACTCGTGCTTAGTTGCGTGTGGGATAATTTTTTAGCTAAATAAATTAAGAGTTTGGGCCGAACCACAAGCTCTGAACAGCCAGGAACTCTAGCCCTTTAGACTTTGGGCGTGGCCCACGAAACAGGTTGTCTAGCCGACATTTTCTATCATGAAATTGCCCTTTCTTTTCTTCTGCCTTTTCATGTTTTTTTCCCCTCTCTCCAACCAAGCGACGATCGTTTGATTTTGGTACTAGAGTAAGGACTAGTTGATAAATTAATTTCAATAAATCACAAGGACTAATTAGCTATTTTTAACTCCTGAGGAAATAACCTCATAGACAACTAAAAAGAAAGTATAAATGCAAACGTTAGAAGATTATAAATAAATAAATAAATAAAAACTTGCAAGTTGCAGTGAACATAGCAACGAATTAAGCCAGCAAATACATTTTAATAGCAAAAACTTTGTGACGTGCATAGAAGATTTCAAGTTTGAATCGGGATGTATATCTTTTATAAAAATTTAAGATAATCAAAATTTTACTCGCTCATTTAAACTTATTAAATACACTTTTTAGATAATAAAGTTTATTCACATAAAAAAACTTATATTTCAAATGTCCATTTACATTAAAGTGCTTTTAACTTTGAATAAGGATTTTCCTATGTTATATTATTTAAGATTTCATGAAGTACGGATTCAGGGGATTATTCCATCTTAACTTTTATTTTATTTTTTATTATTAACATGGAACTTTAACTTGTATCTTGTTGTTACAGCACATAGATATATAGGAATAATAATGAACTTAATAGGATCCCGTATGTGTGGAAATTTTGCAATTCTAGCTTGTTTTTCAAATTATTTTTTATTTAGAAAATTATTAAAATAATAAATATTTTTATTTTGAAAAAAAATATTTTAATATTAGAATATCAAATTAATTTAAAAATATTTAAATAAATTAATTTAAAATAAAAAAATACTTTTAAAATACATGTTCACTTGGGGTCAAACGTTTAGAATTTCTTCCGCTCAATGCGCCACATAGTCAAATGTTGTAGGCTTATCATTGACTTGACTGTAAGGTAGATATAGATAATTATCAAAGAAGGCTGCTAAAACAAATCTCCGGATAAACTTGTAGCTCAAAATTTCTTGAAGCATGGATGTCGGTTGATATTATTTTTAAAAATATTTTTTATTTTAAAATTTATTAAAATATTTTTTTATATATTTTTTATAAATTATTTTTGATATTAATATATTACAATAATTTAAAAATATTATTTTTTTAATTTAAATTAAAAAATAAAATAAAAATTCATTTTTTTTTCAAAAACACTTTTAAAATACAAAATCTTAATAAAAAATTAAAAATTTATTTAAAATATAAAAAAAATCAAATTTTAAAATAACAAATTTTTAGATAACTCTATATTTATCTATCAGAATCTTAAAAACTCTAAAATAATTTTATTTTATTGTTTGGACAAGTGGGACATTCACAACACAACAAATAATCAATCACTACCGTTTCAAGTAAACGTTGAAACCCTGTCCACATTCGTAGTTTACAACACTAGTTCGGACTGTGGAGGGAAAAGCCTGTCCAATCCTATCTCTTAACGTAAGAAAAGGTAATATCCTATCTACGACAATAAATTTCATTTTAATGTAACATGTTCTGTGCTTCAAAAATATTTTAAAAATAAATAAAAATCTAATATTAAATATTTTAAATTATTTTGATGTACTAATATTAAAAATATTTAAAAAAATAAAAAAATATTATTTTTATATTTTTTAAATAAAAATCATTACAAAAAACAATAATAACCGCAGCTTACCTGGCTTCTAAGAAGTCAGTGGTGGTGGCACACAACGGTCTACAAAGGGCAGAGCCATCGTTGACTAGCCAGTCACCCAGAATCTACGTCCACTTTCACCATAAATGAAAGAATAGATAAAGATAAAACAGAAGCCGCCTGCTAGGGCTCCCTTCTTTTTCTCACCTAGTTTTTGTAGCTAACAAGATATCTTGCCAAAGTTCGGTCACTTCTTGTGGAAATTTTCAGCATCAATTTATGTATATTTTAATTAATTTATAAATTTTAAAATTGATAATTATTAATGAGGACATAGGGGAGGGGGGAAAATCATATTTGCTTTGGCCAATAGTGCTGTCGGTGGCCAATAGTGCTGTCGGTCAAGTGAGCAAAGCGCGTGGCCTAGCAACGCCAAACATGATAATTTGGAAGCAAAAGGAAGTCACAGCCATGTTTCTTTCTCCATGGACCTCTCATATCTTGTTTCTGGAAGAAATATCATATTTTGGCTACCGATATGTCTATTTTTGTTCTTGAGTTATACCCAATTTTAACGATGTATAATTATTTGCCTCTGTATTTCAAATTGGTTCATTAACACCAAAACCAATACGATGTTGCTCCTTGGACAAGACTCCAATTCATGATTTTTCTTGGAATATATGTGTCTGGATCAGTTTACATGCAATTCTACTAATTACACGAACCCTAAAATTAACAACCTATTAAAATATTTAGTGATACTGATTGATATGAGACTCAAACTAGCGATCTCTAGAGAGCAAATCCAGAACCGAGTCACACATGTAATTGTTATCAAGTAAAGCAATGGACTTGTCTATGAAAAATCTATCATCATCAACATAACCTCTTCTTTTCAAGAAAATAAAACAAAACAAAAATGTCAATTGATTCATGAAATTTTTAATTGCCAAAGTATGTGATCTGCAAAAGTTTTAAAGAGTAATTTTATTTATATTTTAAAAAAAAAAAAAACTAAAACAACAAATGCTATGGAGCTCCAATTATTGAAATCATTATAACAATATGCTGGTATAATTGGAAAAAGAATTTCTCATAGCTTCTCGTCTCTATCTAGTCACTGATAAAGCGATCAAAGTCTCAAAAGTCACAAAAGATACCTAGCATAAACAATGTGCAAAAATCAAGATTTATTAAAATGAGGACAAATTCCTGGAAAAAAACGTTACTTAAGAAAATAATTTTTTTCTCTGGTTTTTGTTTTACTCAATAAGTAATTAGAGTAGATCCTACTAAGGATATGAACATAAGTTTGAAAATTAATTATGGAAATGGAAGATTAAATGAGTGGTTACCTCCTAGTCACCACCCCCATTGACAGAGAAGTGTATAGTAACTAGTAGAACCTCGTGCTGATGAGTTTTTTCCTGCAATTTAACTTTTAGAAGTGGTTGGTATTTATGTGGGGAAAACAATTGAATAATTGATGGAAAATAAAATGCAAGGCGTAAATTGAATTTTCAACACAAATTTATGGCCACGTAAAGTGGGTGTTTTTCTAAGTAATATCATATTTATCAGCAGGTGGGAAAAAATAAATATAAAAACAGACATCAAAATTACTGAAAAACTATAAGAAACATAAAGATTATAAGAAACTTTATTTTCTCTTCATTTTATTTCATTGCAGTACATCTGCTTTTCATAAGATTAGCCACATAGCTTGGCATAACAACTCAGGTTATTTAGAAACCTAACAAGAGAGGTTATTCTCAGTAGAAACGCCGAGTTGACCGCAATAATCTCTATAATACTTAACACGAGCCTGCACCGCGCCGGCGTTTCCACCGTTGCATTCATTGCCATTAATGGCTCGAATAGTTGCTCCGAAACCTTGGCTGACAACAGGACGAACACTGTTCTTCCAAAACCATAAAGCTGTCTTAAAAGACACAACAGCATCCCTTGATACAATATCAGGATCGTTCAATCCATCAAAATTGTTGCTCTTTCCGGCTGGCCCGTAGTTGTAGTTCCATGATAGCTGGATTGGTCCGCGGCCATGGTATTTCTTGCCTGAAACACATGGGTATTGCCTGTTGTTTGCATCACAGTAGTTACGGGAAGCACCATTTATCTCTTCTTTGTAGCAGAAGTCTGCAGAATAAGACATTTTTTTTCTTGTCAGTTTAGCTTTTTCACCATGAAACACGCTTATCACTTTGTTGACAAAATCCATATACGGACAGATTTCAAATGCTGCAAGAAATGTTATTAGGGTTTGAAGAGGAACTTACGTCCAGTCTCATGGGTAACATGAGCGAAGAAAGCTGCGATCTCACGCTTAGAAGCTTCAGCTGAACCAAGTTTACCAAACTGGGGATACGAATTGACAGCACTGAGAAATGCATTTCTCGTATAGAAATTCTTCCCGGCACAACCTGCAGAAGCTTGGTTGATTATGCCATTGAAGAAACCAGGCGTTACAATATCAGCAACAGAACCACTTCCACTAGGAGATGCAATACAGGGTCCTTGTCTGCATCCCGTACCGCAATATTCATTGCTAGTACCACAGTAGCCAAATTGACTGCAACAAAGGTTTGCAGCACAGCCACAATTCTGAGCCTCTACCGCATTTTTAGGCAGGGCTCCAGCAAGAACTATGGCTAAAGTAATGGTAAGAAGAATATTGCTTCTCATTTTCGGTACTCCTGAAGGCAGTTTTGACATTGATATGAAAAGAGAGGATGATATTTTTTGTGATGTGGAGAAAGGGTCGAGGATAAGCTATTTATAGCAGCACAAAGTGGACTAGGTCAATAATTTTACGTATCAAATATTTAGGAGTTTATTATAATTAGTCTATAAAGTTTAGCAAAAATATAAAAGTTAGATAAAAAAAAATATATTGGAGAATGACATTAATGGCATTACGTGCCATGTTGTGTGGGGGAAGAAAGATATAAGGAGTATTTGAGAATGTGTTTGGAAAATATTTTTGAAAAAAAATAAGATTTTTTTTCTAATTTGTTTTTCTTTAAATTAATTTTTTTGATGTGTTGATGTTAATAATATTTTTTTAAAAATAAAAATATTAAGAAAAAATACTTTAAAAAACAACATCAACCACACTTTTAAACAGGTAAACAGACACATAGTTTGATAGCTGATTTATAAGAATAAATACAAGAACAAGAAAAAGAACAAGACAAATTTTTTTTTTTATTAAGTGTTCTCTCAGAAGATATTTTTTTAACTTTTCTCTATATCTTTTTAGGATGAAGTCAACATTTCTCTATATATAGGCCCCTCAAAGTCTTTTTCAATTGTCTCTCGTACATCCTTGGAACCTAGTCAAGCTTTTACTTAAATAAACCTTTCAAAGGGGGAGGCCATTGCATGCAATGACCACCTTGAAATTATGATTTTAGATGGAAAATGGAGGGTTGAAGAGAGGATTGTGGGCCTGGTTGGAAGTGTAGTTGTGGTTGCTTTTGAAAATGTTTTTTATTTAGAAATACATCAAAATGACATTTTTTATTTTTTTTTAAATCATTTTTGACATCAACACATCAAAATGATCTAAAAACACCAAAAAAATCATTTAAAATGAAAAAAAAATTGAATTTTGGCAAAACACCGGTTGTACCGGCGTGCCAAACAGGCTATAAATGGTTTTTCTCAAATTGGCTTCAGATTTCATGATGTTCTCAGCATGGGATGAACATCTATTTATAGGTGATGAAAGAGGGCAATATGATATTCACTGGAGAAACTTTATGCTCTCCAGCAAGACCCTAACTTGAGAGAGTAAATGGGCAGAGATTTTGTTTTTTTCAATTTCTCATTGGGCTTTTCTTTTTGTCTCTTTACGTGAGCCCAGCATGTAGACCTCAGCACGAGTTAACAGCCCAACTCCAATATTTGAAACAAATTAAGGTATTATTATTTTAAAAAGAAAAAAGAAAATTACAGAAATTGAGCATCCTCCTCAATTTTTCATTAACCAGAGAGTCCATTGAAAGCTCCTCCACTTGTAGGGCACCTTGACCAGCTGCAGACAAGTTTCTCGTTATTAAAACCGCACGTTCCAATTCAGCATTACACAAATCCCAGATCTAAACCTCCATTGTTGCTACTGCAATGATAGTGGATGTGTTTTTGTCCGTGGTATTTGGCATCGAACGTTTTTTTATCGGCAGACACCATCTTGTGCATATCTCCAGTAGTAGCGTGACCAATAGTAAAGCGAGTATTATACCACTGTAGGCAAGCCTCAAAAAGTTTGCGGCGTGCAGCATTTCAAACCCTTTGTAAATGTTAAATATGCTTAGGATAAGTGTCGAGCAGCCCGCAAGGAAGTGGAACCAGTTGAAGAAGGGACGATACTTGCTATCTTTGTCAGGTCTGACCAGACCACCAAACACCTGTACTGTTGCAAGACAGAAGAGGACGATGCCAATGATTTTGTGACAACTGTGTTCTATACCAGGAGACCTTCTGCCAAGAACAATCCCAGTCCCAAATCCAGATAGACCACCAAGAATGTAGGCCAGCAGCTGACAACTGACATGCAAGTAGAACCATAACGGGTCTGCATGCAGATTCGAACCTTTTCAAGTATCTTGCAATGACGGCCCCGATAGGCATTAGAATACCCCAGCTTACTGTGTTCAATATTCCGTGGACATTTTTCAGTGTTGTGGAAGAAATTCTTGTCGCTTTGACCCTCCCTGAAAGGAAATCCAAACTCCCCATGGATTTAACATTGGGACTGGATGGACCAGCACTATGCATCATTGGAGTGTTTTCAGACATCGGACCTGCTTGCCAGAGATGATTGACTGTACTGATGTTTCCATGGAGTTCTAAGCTTGCATAGATTATCATCTCATTGTTCTGATTAGTAGCGGACAGTCCGAGACGGGAAAGCTAAGATTTCCCTGTTCCAATCGCGTTCCATAACTTGTTATCGGCGAGGTATAAACAGCGAGGCTTCCATCCGTTCTCTGAAAAGAAACGATTGCTTGCGACCCAATCATTCCTCCTGAAGTTGGATTGACAGCCCAAGCAATCCATCTGCGATCGGTCACGCCAGTATGCCTGAAGGCAACATCAACCCTATTGGATAATGGATGGTAGTTCCAGTAAAGAGAGGAACTCAAAACAGGCAAATCGCTGCAAGAAGAGAAATGTTTGTTGTTCAGAAATTTGTAGGTGGCGCAAGGTTGTTGCTGGGCAATGCATGACAGCGCACAGAAAGCAAGAAAGATGGCGATAATAAAAATCATCACAGAACGGGCCATGTTTGAGCAGCAGGATTAGGGGTTGAGAGAAGAGAGATCGGTGATGACCAGAGACTAAGGGAGCACGGGGACGGAATAGTTTTATGTTATTCTTGCTTTTTTGAAACTTGTACGGTACATTGCTCTGTTTTTGGTTGCATCGTGTCATCTTTATGTGAGATTCATGTTTGTAATTTAAATCTTTTATTTTTTTCCCTCCATTTAATTAGGTCTGGACGTTAAATGCTTCGAGGCCTTGGTCTCCCCTCCAGGGTCATATTTATATTTTCACTGCTTGATTCTTCTGTCATATGCTAACATGTGAATATGCCTGTAGTCAACTTCAGTAGGATATCAGTGTTTACAGTTGATGTGACATGCCTTTTGTTATACTCCATTGGCTCGTATGACCATTTTGGAAACAAGCAAGAAAGGGGGATTTTTCTACTTCTTAGTCTGAAATGTTTGTAATCCTTAGCTGAGAGTCTCATAGATCAGAGTGTTTAGGCCGGCCTGGCTTGCAATTGCAATAAGATTTTTCTCCTATTTCATATTACTTATTTACTTTGGTACTGGATATTAACTTTATGCTGTATTCCCATTCAGGATTTTAGTTCTTTCATATAGCAGAAGTCAAGATGATGTTGCCCTTCCCGTAGGGGGCCTCCACTCGTTGTAAGTGGATCTGATGATGGAACTTCAAAACTCTGGGACTTGCGCCAGAAGGGTGCCATCCAAACATTTCCAGATAAATACCAAGTCACAGCTGTCAGTTTCTCTGATGCATCGGATAAGATATTCACAGGTGGTATAGATAATGATGTTAAGGTATGGGACATCCGCAAGGGTGAAGTGACCATGACACTCGAGGGCCATCAAGATATGATAACAGGTATGCAGTTGAGTCATGATGGCTCGTATCTGCTTACGAATGGCATGGACAACAAGCTTTCCATCTGGGACATTCGCCCCTATGCACCGCAAAATCGTTGCGTAAAGATTTTTGAAGGGCACCAACACAACTTTGAAAAGAACTTGATAAAGTGTAGCTGGTCACCAGATGGGAGCAAGGTCTCTGCTGGGAGTGCAGATCGCATGGTTTACATATGGGACACAACTTCTAGACGCATCTTGTATAAGCTTCCTGGGCACACTGGATCTGTCAATGAGTGTGTCTTCCACCCTACTGAACCTATCATTGGATCATGCAGTAGTGACAAACAGATTTATCTTGGGGAAATCTGATTACTACTTTGTCAGCCTGTCCAAATTGAGTTGTTAGGTAACAGTGTGGATATTTTGGGACCTGCTTGTCAGACCCAACTAAACAGGCTGTACTACTTCTGTAGCTTTTGAGCTGAATCCAACTTAAGTGGTGTTGATGGACGTTTTACTGATCTTTCTTATATCTTGCTGACTTGTTTGGAGTCCTTGTTACTTGTTGGCTATCTTGTTCTACTGAAGTATCTATGAATGTGCGCACATTGAGTGTTTGATGGATATGAAATGACGCTTCTGGTCTTGTACTCTTTAGATTTATGGATCCCATTATAAAAAACCCAAGCACATCACACCACATCTCAATCCCAAACACATCTTATTACAACCACGTCTTTTATTTTCTCTCTTGCCCTCAGGAAATCACTTATAAAAGCAAGTTCAATGGCAAGAGCTATTTTTAAGAGCCAAATTATAAAAATGACTTTTTGAATAGTATATAAATGGTTTTTGAGTTAATGTGCTCTCCAATGGTAAAAGCCATTTTGGAGAGCTATTTTGAATAACCATTTTTTTTTTATCTTATTTTAAATAAAATTCAATTATTTTGTATATAGTTTAATTATACAATTCATTATCCAATTAATAGGAGTAAGTTATATAATTAAATAATTGCTTTTGAATAACTCTCAAACAATAAAATTATTATTTTTAATTATATTTAAATTAAAAAAATTAATTTAAATATAATTAAAAAAACCCACAATATTTGAAATTTGAAATTTAAGCTACTTATTGTATGTTTTTCAAGTAATTGTATGTTTTTTTTATAGTTGTTGTATTTGAAATTAATTAATGTTATTTATTGTCTTTGAGTGTTAGAAAAACTTAAAAAAACAAAATGAACACATTAACAAATAATCAATAAGTTCAAACATAAATAATTAAAATACATTCCATTACAAATAATTCAATTAAATTAATACCCCTATTTTTTTATGCTAACTATTATAATTATAATTAATAATAATAATTAATATAAAAAACCCCCAGCCACCCACCCCCTACCTCGTTCCCCTTCATCTCTAAAACTTAAAAACCCTAACCCTACCTTCCTTCTCCCTCCCTCTGCTTGCGCTGCCAGCCACCCCCCTCACCCACATCATTTTTTCTCAACAACCAATCCATCTGTCCATCCAAAAATACTCCTCGTCTTTCCTTCCATTACTCCGCTCTATCTTCCTTCCATTACTTAGTATTTTTTCTTCAAAATCACAATAAAAGAGGAAGAAGATGGCGATGTGGGAGCTTGTAACGGGAGGAGCAGCAGCTGGTGTGGTTCCAGGTTCTTCTTCTTCATCTAATCCTCTCAGTGCTCTCGCCAACGTTCTTACCGGTTCCTCTTCCAAGACGCAGGTTGCTCTTTTTTTTTAAATCCCTTTTTTCCTATCAATTCATCTTCCTCTAGACTAGAGTCCACCACTACTTCTCTGTTTTTCTTTTTTTCCTATCAATTCAACGTCCTTTTTTATGCCGTGTTTTTGGCTGCCAAGAGATTTTCGATTATCTGTGGTTTTCATTGTTGATTGTTGTTGTTGTGTTTTAATATGTTCTGCAACGGTAAAATTCCTTCATCCCAACGACTCTTTTTCAATTTGTCTCTTCATCCTCTCATCTGTAGGAATGCCTTCTCGGTTGAATAAAAGGCAAAATGCCTCTCGGGATGCCTCTCCAGTTGGAGACAATAAATAGAACAAGAATAACTAAAATTTAAAAAATTTGCCTTTATCTCTCGGGATGGCTCTCCCGTTGTACTTGCCCTAAATCATTAAAACTCATGTCAGCAGGAAAAAAAAAATAGACTTCCACTTTATTAAGCAACCATTCATTCTACACGTACAGGAATATTTTGTGGCCAGACAGAACTTTCACGTGCAGAACAGCGGGAACCATTTCATGAGCCACGTGACTAGCAACCATAGTAATAGTGTACTTGTTTCTCGGAACCTGTAGAGGTATTGGACCTCATCGCGAAGACTCCATTCCAGATCTCGGTGAAAGCTTTGATAATAACCCCATGAATTCATTGCAAGAAACAATCAAGAAGCTGTCTAAGATCATCTTTCGAGTAACAGTATGTTTGGCATTGCTTTTGCTTTTGTGATTGAGGTTGAAAAAAAACAGTTTAAAAAAAAGCGTTTTTACTGCGGTTCAAAATAAGCAATGAAGTGTTTGGTTAAAACTGTGGTTGAGTTGGAGGTTGAAAAAAAACAGTTTTAAGTGTTTGGTTACCAAGCTTTTCATATTGCTTTTAACTTGTGAAATTACTTTAAAGGGCATAAACATATATATATATTAAGTTTTTAGATTTTTATATTATTTTAATATTTTTAATATTTAAAAAATGAAAAAATTAAAAGCATTTCGACATCAACAAAGCAATAAAAAAAATTAAAAAAAATGCTTATTAAAGCTTACCCCATATAATTCCCACGTTTGTTGCTTAAAAACTGCTTTTTACTAGATAAGCTTTCTTTTCCATTAAAAAAAATGTTTTTTTAAAGCTTATCCCCTCTCTTCGTCCCTTATCCCCTTTCCAGCATCAATCTTAAGGCTAGGAATTCCAGGCACCCAAGAAAAAATTGCTTTTTACTGGACGAGCTTTCTTTTTTAGTAAAAAAATTGCTTATGAAAGCTCGTCCAGGTCTTCCTCCCTTATCCCCTCTCCAGCATCGATTCTCAAGGGAGGGAATTCCAGGCACCCAAGAGAATCGAGAAACCAAAAATAAAAAGGGTCTCTCGCCCTCACGCTCCCTCCCTCAAACTTCTCATTCCAATTACTAGAAAAGAAAGAAGACGAGCCTCTCTACCTATAATATCCAAATTGTTTCTGCAGAACAGTCGAAGAAACCCCCTCCAAAATAAACATCAACAAAGGACGGACACTCCATTGACGAAGAAAGAGCAACGGGAGCAGCATCTTAAGGGTTATTTTGGCATAAATATTTCTACGGTAATTTTTTGTATTTTAATGTTGAATCGCCATTTCTATATATTTGTCTCACTGGAATCGCAAACACATAAGCATGCTTTTTCAGCTTTTCGGAAAACGCTGTTTTTATCAAATTTTTGTGTGGGTCCATGTCAAAATTCTGCTTTTAAAACTTTACCAAACACTAAATGCATAAGCTGATTGGCAAACGTGGGTGCCACCACAATGCACTAAATCTGCTTCTCCAAAATCATTTGCAACATTGAGTGTCTAAAATCCAAATAAGGGTCATCAGAATCTTTTTCAACAGCAACACTTTCATCCCCTCTCTTGAACAATAAACACAAGCGGATTGCCTCCTCTGCTTCAGGCTCAATCTGGAATTTTATAGGTATTCGATTCATCCCATCCTATCATGAGTCCCCACCAAAGAATACCGTTGGCTGGCTTTCACTTCAGCCGAAACCACCATCGACAACTTGTGCTAGTAACCTTTGGGCCTCTACTCTCTCCTATATAAGCAAGACTTCAGCTTGGTTTCACCGTCAAACAAAACACAATATTAAATCTTATTTTTCTCAACCACAAATTGCCTTGTTCTAGCACATAGAAAGGGTAAAGAAAAATGATTTCAACGAGATCGTTCCATCAGAATGCCAAGAACCAGGTCAAGTCAATCTCTCAGGCCAAGAAGCTCTCCTCTCCAACTTGTACTGTGGTTTCGAGTAAAGTAAGAGAAAACCAGAAAGCGACGCAGTCAGAGGAGTCCCTCAGGAAAGTCATGTACTTGAGTTGTTGGGGTAACTAGTTCTTCCCTGTCACATAGAATCATAACCCTTATAATACAATATGAAGTCAGCAAAGATTCCTTTTCCCACCACCACCACATCACAAATAAACAAATAAGAATTTGAAGCCTTGTTTACATGGACAACTTCCAGGAAGTCAACATTCAAAATACACGGAAGCCTGAGCCTCAGATTCAAAATCATTCCTTGAGTTTCTCTCTCCCTGCAGACTGACCATACAACCAGAGTCTTACTCTTGTTTCTCCACAAAACAATGGTGATAATTTTCGTATTTCTCTTTATCTTTCTGTTTATTTATATATGCAGAATTATCAAACAAAGCTGGAATATTTCTCCGGCGTCATCTTCTCCTCCCACCTTAACCAACACCCAAACACAAGTAAAATTTGATGTCTTCCTTAGTTTCAGAGGAGAAGACACTCGTGCTGGTTTTACCAGCCACCTCTATGCTGCTTTGAACCGGAAACAAATCCATACTTTCATAGATTATCAGCTTGTGAGAGGAGAGGAGATTTCGGCATCACTTCTGAGGACAATTGAAGACGCCAAGCTTTCTGTGGTTGTTTTTTCTGAAAAATATGCATCTTCCAAATGGTGCTTAGAGGAGCTTGCAAAGATTTTTGAATGTAGAAAAAATAATGGACAGATAGTTATTCCGGTATTCTACCAGGTGGATCCATCTCATGTAAGAAATCAAACAGGAAGCTTTGGAGATGTGTTTGCTAGACTTGTAAAGAAGAAACCTTTGACGATGGACAAAGTGCAGAGCTTCAGAGACGCTTTGACGGATGCAGCCAATCTAGCCGGATGGAGCTTAGGGAAGTCTGAGTAAGCTCTTGATATCCCATAAGAAAATATTGGTTCATTTGTCGAGGATTTGAAATTTAATTTAAAATTATTGAAAATGATGAGCTCTATGAATCTATATTTATTTTATGTGATTTTGAAAACGTTGTAGAGAAACACTTGTACAGATCTTCAGCCTTAGGAGACAGAAAGCAGATACTTGGGAATTCTTGTGTTAAATTTTATCAGGACAGTCAATCTTTACTTCTATTGTCTCACTTGATATTGCCAGAAAGCCTGTTTCTTTGAGTTGAAAAGGATTATGATGTCTTGAAAAATAATATAAATTAAACCTCTCAACAGCTTCAACTTTTTTTTTATTATGATATGAGAAAACATCTTATGCATTTGCATTTCAATGATTTTCTTTGATATACACCGATTACAAGTAGTTTCCAGTTTCAAGGATTGATTAACTGTAGCGATGGATAAGTAGGGAGCTGCTGTATATGTCTGAAATCAAATGCTTTCTCTCGAGAGGCCCAATAAGAGAATCTTGTCCAGGTATATGATCACATGCTCACCTTCTAAAAGAGCATAACATAGATGGAAGCAGATCCAATATTTTTTATTGGATGAGTCACTAGTCTTTACTACTCAATATATGTTATCATCAATTCATGTGTTACATTAGCACTATCCATTGCCAATAATGATGCTCAATTACTCATACGTGCCTACTATGTATAGATGTAGCTACTACGGAGTGGTCAATATGTTTATATGTTTTGTTGTTTCTTCTAGTCCGGTCCATTTTGACTAACAAATATGTGTGTGTTCTTCTTGTTTGTCAGGTTGGAGTCTGAATTTATTGAGAAAATCGTTGGAGATGTTTTGATCAAATTGCATGGCATGTCTTCAAGTCACACTACGGGTCTATTTGGAATTGATGTTCGTGTCAACAAAGTGGAGTCTTTGTTAAATATGGAATCTCAAGATGTTCTCATTGTAGGGATATGGGGAATGGGTGGTATAGGTAAGACAACGATTGCTGAAGCTGTGTGCAACAAGGTTCGTTCTCGATTTGAAGGAATCTTTGTTGCAAACTTTAGGCAACAATTAAAAACAGGTTCCATGGCTGATTTGCAAAGAAGCTTTCTTTCACAACTGCTTGGCCAAGAAATTCTGAACATGGGCTCCTTGAGTTTTCGAGATACTTTTGTGAGGGATAGACTTCGTCGTAAAAAGGTTTTCATTGTTCTAGACGATGTGGATGATTTAATGCCTTTGGAAGAATGGAAAGAACTGCTTCATGGACGACACGAATCATTTGGTCCGGGTAGTAAAGTTCTCATGACAAGTAGGGACAAACAAGTGCTTAACAATGTAGTTGATGAAACATACGAGGTTGAGAGGTTGAGCTATGAAGAAGCTCTTCAACTCTTTAGCTCAAAAGCCTTGAAGAATTGCATCCCCACAATTGATCAGAGAGACTTGATAGAAAAGATTGCAAGTCATGTGCAGGGCAATCCGTTGGCTCTTATAGTTTTGGGTTCTTCTCTCTATGGTAAAAACACAGGAGAATGGTATAGTGCATTGAATAAACTAGCTCAGAACCCTCGAATCGAAAATGCGTTGAGAATTAGTTACAATGGGTTGGATGAAGAACAACAATACATATTTCTTGATATAGCACATTTTTTCAGAAGATTTGAGCAAAAACAAGCTACAAGAATATTAGATGGCTTTTATCATCGGTCTGTGATTTTCGATATAAGTACTCTTATTGATAAGTGTATGATAACTACTTCTCATAACATGCTAGAAATACATGACTTGCTACAAGAAATGGCATTTAGCATTGTTCGTGCAGAATCCAAGTTTCCTGGCAAACGAAGCAGGTTGTGTCATCTTCCTGATGTCGTTCATGTGATGGTGGAAAATAAGGTTAAAGATGGAGTCATTAACTATCTTTCTTTTCTCTCCTCTTACATACTAACCGAGAGGTTCCATATTGTCTAAGAAGTTGATGTTTTGCGTACATTGCATGATTGTTTGTGTATTCTTTATTCTTGTTTAACAGGGAACTGAGGAAATTGAAGGCATATCTTTGGACATATCCAAGTTATCAAGACAGATACACTTGAAACCTGATGCCTTCGCAAGGATGGATGGTCTTAGATTTCTCAAATTCTATTTCAGTCATTTCTCCGAAGATAGCAAAGATAAAATGCTCATTCCTCCTACTGGCCTCGAATATCTTTCTAATAAGCTGATATATTTTCACTGGGATGGATTCCCTTCGAAATCCTTGCCGCAAACTTTTTGTGCTGAACACCTTGTCGAGCTTAACTTAAGCAGGAGCAAGGTTGAAAAACTATGGACAGGAGTGCAGGTATGATTTAATTGCTGCGGATGTATGATCAGAAATATGAAGGAGGAGGTGCTTACTCTCTAATTATGCCTTTTTATGCTGACAGGATATTGGAAATTTAAGAAACTTTGTGCTGTCTTACTCTCCATATTTGATAGAATTGCCAGATCTATCAAAGGCCAAAAATTTAGTGCGCTTGTACCTTGTGGACTGCTCAAGTTTAACCGAGGTTCCGTCATCTCTTCAACATCTTGACAAGCTGGAAGAACTTGATCTCTATTTTTGCTATAATCTTATAAGATTTCCTATGCTTGATTCAAAGGTTCTCAGAGTACTTGCTCTAAGTCGGTGCCTAGATATGACCAAGTTTCCAACGATTTCACAAAATATGAAAAGGTTATATTTAGAGGAAACTTCACTCAAAGAAGTTCCACAATCAGTCACTAGCAAGTTGGAACATCTTGGTCTACATGGTTGCTCAAACATCACCAAGTTTCCAGAGATTTCAGGGGATATAAAAACATTATATATAAGTGAGACTGCTATTACAGAGGTGCCCTCATCAATCCAGTTTCTCAAAAAACTAAGCGTATTGGATATGAGTGGTTGCTCAAAACTTGAGAGCTTCCCAGAAATCACAGTGCCTATGAAATCTTTGGTGGATCTTAACTTGAGTAAAACAGGCATTAAAGAGATACCCTCATCATTTAAGCATATGATATCTTTGAGAAGTCTAGGGTTAGATGGAACGCCTATCAAAGAGCTACCCTTATCAATCAAAGATATGGTATGTCTGAGATACCTGGCTTTGCATGGAACACCTATTAAAGCGTTACCTGAGCTTCCTCCTTCGCTGAGGTCTCTAACAACACATGATTGTGCATTACTAGAAACCACCATGATATCAATCAACACTATCGGCAGTTTATGGGATGTATTGAATTTTGCAAATTGCTTCAAATTGGATCAGAAACCACTGATAGCAGCAATGCATTTGAAAATTCAGGTATCACTCTTAACCCTGTATTTCTTTTTTCTCTCTTTCTTACTTGTTTCATCACATTTTCGAAATGTTACTTTCGTCTTGCAGTCTGGAGAGAAGATCGCACATGACAGAATTCAAATGATTCTACCTGGGAGTGAAATTCCAGAATGGTTCGGTGACAAAGGAATTGGATCTTCACTCACCATACAGTTGCCATCAAATTGTCATCAGCTCAAGGGAATTGCTTTCTGCCTTGTCTTTCTACTCCCCCTCCCCTCCCATGACATGCTTTATGGATCCGATGATCATCCTGAAGTTCGCATATATTTTGATTGTCATATTAAGAGTAAAAAAGTTGATGGTGATGAAGTCTTCGTTTCCAAGAAAAGCTATACTATATACAATTTCTTGAAGACATGTGACTCGGATCACATGTTTCTACACTACGAGCTCGGACTCGTAGATCATTTCCATAAATATTCTGGCAATGAAGTTACATTCAAATTCTACAATGAAGTGGACAATGGGAAGACGAAGGTAGGTCATGATATCCGAGAGCCTTGCAAGTTGAAAAGTTGTGGGGTATATTTGCACTTTGATGAAAATCTACGGGGCGACACTTTGTTAAGAATATTCCTTAACAAACAAAAGCTTAGAAGAAATTTGAGGGAGAAATAGAAGAAATTGAAAGGGAGAAAGAGAGAGAGAGTTCTGCAATTACTGTAAATTGTTCTTCAAGTAGTTTTCAAGAATGTTTGTTGGATACTGCTGTATAGAGGTACAAGTCTATTACTGATTTGCCGATCTTTCTACTTTTATCGTGGTTCTTATTTTGCTTAGCAATCATAGTTATGTGAAAGCAGAGCAACTTTATAGTCTTAATCTTCAGCGTATTTGTTTCAGCAGTTCCAAAATGGGGTAGCATGGGATAGCAGAGTAAGAAAAACAAATAGTGATCCCAAGCTTAATAGAATCACTATAAAGGATTCAATTAATAATTATTCAATATAAAAGCAAGATGTGCATCAATTACAGCTAAACAGCGAAATTAAGAAAGAAAATCTACTTTCTGGTTAATTAAAAACTCTATATATCAAATATTTTCCATTAAAAGCTCCTCCACTTGTAGGACGCCTTGACCAGCTGCAGACAAGTTTCTCGTTATTAAAATCGCATGTTCCAATTCAGCATTGCACGTATCCTAGATCTAAACCTCCATTGTTGCTACTGCAATGACAGTGGATGTGCTTTTGTCCGTGGTATTTGGCATCGAACGTTTAGTTATCGGCAGACACCATCTTGTGCATATCTCCAAAAGTAGCGTGACCAGTAGCAGAGTGAGTATTATACCACTGTAGGCAAGCCTCCAAAAGTTTGCAGCGTGCAGCAGGTCAAACCCTTTGTAAATGTTAAATATGCTTAGGATAAGTGTCGAGCAGCCCGCAAGGAAGTGGAACCAGTTGAAGAAGGGACGATACTTGCTATCTTTGTCAGGTCTCACCAGACCACCAAACACCTGTACTGTTGCAAGACAGAAGAGGACGATGCGGATGATTTTGTGACAGCTGTGTTCAATACCAGGAGACCTTGAGCCGAGAAGAATCCCAGTCCCAAATCCAGATAGACCACCAAGAATGTAGGCCAGCAGCTGACAACTGACATGCAAGTAGAACCATAAAGGGTCTGCAGATTCGAACCTTTTCAAGTATCTTGCAATGACGGCCCCGATAGGCATCAGAATACCCCAGCTTACTGTGTTCAATATTCCGTGGACATTTTTCAGTGTTGTGGAAGAACTTCTTGTCGCTTTGACCCTCCCTGAAAGGAAATCCAAACTCCCCAAGGATTTAACATTGGGACTGGATGGACCAACACTATGCATCATTGGAGTGTTTTCAGACATCGGACCAGCTTGCCAGAGATGATTGACTGTACTGATGTTTCCATGGAGTTCTAAGCTTGCATAGATTATCATCTCATTGTTCTGATTAGTAGCTGACAAGTCCGAGACAGGAAAGCTAAGATTTCCCTGTTCCAGTCGCGCTCCATAACTTGTTATGGGCGAGGTATAAACTGCAAGGCTTCCATCCGTTCTCTGAAAAGAAACGATTGCTTGCGACCCAATCATTCCTCCTGAAGTTGGATTGACAGCCCAAGCAATCCATCTGCGATCGGTCACGCCAGTATGCCTGAAGGCCACATCAACCCTGTTGGATAATGGATGGTAGTTCCAGTGAAGAGAGGAGCTCAAAACGGGCAAATCGCTGCAAGAAGAGAAGTGTTTGTTGTTCAGAAATTTGTAGGTTGCGCAAGGTTGTTGTTGGGAAATGCATGACAGCGCACGGAAAGAAAGAAAGATGGCGATAATAAAAATCACAGAACGGGCCATGTTTGAGCAGCAGGATTAGGGGTTGAGAGAAGAGAGATCGGTGATGACCAGAGACTAAGGAGCACGGGGACGGAATAGTTTTTCGATAGAAAATTGTAAGGCTGGCTGAGTGAATATATAAGACAGGGATCTTCTCTTCCGTTTGTGACTCGGAAAAATATTTTGAATCGTTTGGTCTCTTCAAGGAGTTTATGCCCGTCTTATAGTCTGAAAAAGTTTCACTACTCGCTCTATCCTTTTTCGAATCGGATTTTGCATGTAAATTATTAATTTAAATATATATTTTTTTACTCTCCACTCTTCGCTCTATCCTTTCCCCTCTCGGATTTACTCAAAAAGAGAGAGAAAAGGGGTACATGAATAATATATAACAAAAATATGTTTTTGATGTGATCACGAAAAGAATATATGAAGAGTTGAGTCACAATTCAAATGTTCAAGATGTGAAGAAAACATGAATAGCCACTACTTGATGGAGCAAAAGGAGGCTGGAGATAGTTCCGTGCCAAGTCTAATGAGCTATAATTTTCAAACCATGCATTGACAAATTTGCATGTTGGTCCTTCACGAATCTTCCACCAGCACTTTCAGGGAGTAGATCCTAGCCAAAATAAATAATCGTGGTAGAAATGTAGCATAGAAAAGATTGGATATGATGAAGTAACCAAGACTACACAGCTAGGCGATAACTTTGATTCAAAATTCACAAAAAGAAAACAGCTTGAGAACATAAAAAAGTTTAATCCTTTCAAAGGATTTATGTTACCCTCCTCTATAAGAATTTCTTCATATTGGAAATTAGTGTGCTTTTGGGCACAGAACCAATAATTGCATCTTTCTTCTCCCCATTTTTGAAGATCATGATTGTCGGGATGCTTCGGATTCCATACTTGGTTGTGATAGAAGGACTTTCATCGGTATTCATTTTGAAGCACTTGACCTTTCCATCGTATTCTGTAGATAGTTCAGCTATCACTGGATGGATTATCCGGCAGGGTCCGCACCATGGTGCCCAAAACTCAACCAGCACAGGTCCATCAGCCTCGATGATGAGCGACTGCCATGTTTCATCCGTCACTGCGGGAACTGAGAATTTGAAAATCAAGGAAAGATGTCAGTTTTAACTGTGATATAGAGAACTCATTTGGAGTGCATTATAAGAAAGAATAACAGCATCGACATGAATAGATTGGAGTGGGGTAAATAGAATTAGAGATTAGTGGCATAAATATTCAACTAGTTTCAAGGGCAAGTAGAGACATGTAAAGGTGATTAAAATTATAACCTGGAAATTTTTCCTGCATAAAGGTCCATAACGATTTTTCATAAACATGTCAACTGCTTTGAGATATATCTCGATAGAATAAATAAAATACAGCTAAAAACAGTAGCATATATTAAGTTTCACAGCAATCACCTTTCCTCCTTCCTCAAAGACTTTGTGAAGCCGGTGAACTTTTTTAACATTTTCATTCATTCATTTCATTTCCAAATTAAACCATTTAGCTTCTTCCCACTCTACAAGAAAAAAGTATCATCCTATCCCTTCATGGTTTGAAAGATAAAGCGAGCTCTGGAATGCAAGGGCAGAATAGGTGATGAGAGAGTCAGAGACTCAATCAGTGTAGTTCCTTACGTGACCAATTATTGGCAATTATATTTTAACAGGATGACTGGAGGATATTCTAACATGTCAGAAGTTAATGGAATGTAGAAGTAAAAGGCCACTTTTTTTAGGCACTCTCAGACCAACACCAAATTCAGAGAATCAGATACTGTTGCTTCACTCAGTTGATACACCAATATCCCCAAGAAAAAAGAGTACAAATATAAGGAGATAAACAAGCCTAATTATTCTTATTACTTTGAGCAAACGACTACAACTAGGAAGAATATGATAGACAAATGATACAACCAAGTTAAATAATATTTTTTCATCAACGGATAACCATCAGTACATGAGGAGAATGCAAGGAATTATAAAAAAATAACCATACAGGAGATGATTTGGAAAGAACAAGCATAATCCGTCAAGTGGGTCATTTAAGGAATTCAGGGTACTAGTACATTAAGACACCTGAGAAGTCCAGTCCCGGACTGGACAGTTGAAGAGTTTTTTTCATTTCAGGCATGAACTTGTTCCAAATATTCACTTTATAATGCCATTAGAATATGTCATGCAGGATTCTTAACCATGATCAAAATTGGTTTTTCTATGAATAAAGGGAAAATCAAGACAATTTAATAAGAAGTTTCTTGCCTTTCGTTGTTATGCTTCTCACTTTGGTTTCTCTAAAACTATACCAATCAAGTGAAGAAGTATCAATTTATTGGAAAGTTTCTGAAATTTGCAGTTGCCCGCATTCCTGGGCATCTAAACTTGAAACATTTGGAGACACAAAATCATCCAAAACAGAGATAAAATTACTAGGAGACATTCCTGGATTTGATGAAATCACAAAACAATGAAAGTAAACACCTCACTACCGGCAGCTTTTGATGTATATGGTATAAGTGCTTAATTTCAGATTTTTAGGCTTGTCTTTTTAAGAGATAAGAAAAAAAATACTGAAAAGGTGACACCTACGTAAATGTTTCTTCATTTAATTGAGAAAAAGATAGTTGATTTTGTTCCCTTTGAATCCTCTGAAACATGGACAACAGAAACGCCAATTTCAAAAAGACTTAAGAAAACAAAAGTTGCAGAATTCTCAGAAAATCAGAACATACACAAGGAAAAACCAGTGAACATCTTTTTTCCAAAAGAAGAAAAGCAATTTCAAGCATGTTAAACAGCTAATATAAATTTCTTCCATCTAATCACGAGTCTTGAAAATTTATTCTATCAACAGAGTACTTCTCCTTAGGATCCACACAACCTCCTAGTCTTTGACAAAGGAAGTGACACAGCTCACTTTCAACACTCAAGAACTTCTCTGTTCCAAAACCCACACCTTCACTCTATCATGCAAACTCCACCACCCCTGCCCTCTCCTCTCCCAACTGCAAAATACATAAGCTTCGTTCTTCTATTTGATGATCATGAAGGTCACTTTAACATTCTCCAGTTCAATTATTGTTTTCAGAATTGCAATTTCAGTTCGTAATTCCGTAAACCCCATTTTTACTATAAGTCCCTAATCCCTCCTGTGCGATCAATTTTGTTTCTTGATGATAAAGAGCATCTAGAACAGCCCTTATACACTAAAAAAAGGTTTCAATCTCCTGTTTAGATGATAATAGAGATTTCCTCTTAACACTCTCAAATGCAACTCTTACTGGAACCCTCCTTTGGGTAATATTAGTCCTCCTCCCCAATCAAAGATCATATCTTGACCATCTAGAAAAACTGTAATTTACGTAAACCCCATTTACAAACTAGATTAGATCTTTGAAAAGTTACTGTTGTTTATCAGTGATTTAATCTTGTTTTTAATATTGTTTATCGGTGATTTCTAATCAAGGGCGACCAAATAAGACTCAAAATCGTGAACTAAAAAGACTCTCTTGGTGCAATAATCCAAATCTGAGATAGCACAAGATCACAAACAATGAATCAAACAAAAGCACAAGAACTAAAATAAACAAGACCAAATAACAAAACCCAATTAAAAAATAAAAACACTTACTATCAACAAAGGTCTCTTGAGCTTCAGACACAATACGAGAAAAAACCTTGGGATTTCTCCTCGTACTAATCGAAACCAACGAGGTTGACATTTTTGAACCCATTTGGATCCTCAGTCCTCTGAACTCCGCAAAGGAAACTATCCCACAACGGCGTCTGGATAAAGGAAGCACACCTGGGAACTGAGGTGACTGCACCCTCATCAAAGGCGGGGGGTTAGGGAGGGAGCATTTTAGGCGTGAAGTGTAAGAAGATAAAGCCATCGATGAGTCCATTTTGACAGCTTTTCTTTGAAAGTTGGGTTTGCCCTGTGTCTTTGGTATGGAGAGGAAGTATGGAAAGAGAGGGAGAGAAGATGAGGGGGGAGGAGGAGGAGGAGGAGGAGGCACGACAAAGCTTTGAAAGTGGGCAGAGAAGCTACGATTTCTCTGTTATTAGATTAACGAGTACTGTCAGTTTCTACTTGAAATGTGTTGTGTTTTGGAAATTGATAGAAATTAATCGTGGATTGTAAAAAAAAAAAATCGAATTAAATAATAGATTAACCAAAACACAAATCCACTCGAATATTTAACCAAATATACTTCTCTTAATTATTATTTTCAATTAAATCAGGCTCGAATCAGATCCTATAGCATACAGAGCTTTACTCTACTATAAAGTGAGCCTCGCAATTTTGGTGGGCAAAGTAATTAAATCTGTGGGTATGGGTATAAAGTATAGACCATGAAGTGATTATTTTATAGTATGAGTTATGAAGTAGCTTAACACTTAAATATAAAATTAGAAATATTTTTCTAATTTGTAAACAAAACCCATCAAGTCTATGGATATGGATAAGCATTGATGTTTATCGATGCTGACATTATAACAACTTCCAATACAAGAGAAGAACTACAAAAACAAAAATAAAAGATAAATGATATATATATATATATTTTACAAATAGTTGAAGGTAATTATCAACTTGATTTCATGTGTTTGGTGATGGGTGGCAATGATATACTTTTTTTTTTATTAATATGGGTGTTCGGGTTAATTTGCGTGCACCTCGATTAATTCACAGATCATGAAGTTAACGACCATGTAAATCTCTAGTAATTATCCTAAAGTTAGCAATCACAGAGCTCGAACCTGAGATAATAGTAAGAGCAAATCCCTGAGTTTCTAGCTTATATCACTGGATCACCTCGATCTCATAAGTTGATTAATGAAAAATTCATGTCATATTTCATAACACACCTCACCTATGTTTCGAAGTTTCAAAATCCAATATGATTTATAGTTGATACGTTGCTGAGGTCGATTAGTGGGTTAAAAGATTAATATGACTAAGTTTTTTTTATATATAAAAAAGATTGATTTAAAATGAAACTCAATTTTAGTTTAATTTATGAGTTTGTGATCTAATATCTAGAAAGATAGACATGCACAAAAAATTGAAAGAAAGAAAAAAAGTATTCCTTGTCTCATAACTTGTACTTTTTATAAGAAAAATCATAAAACCTATTTTTGTAAGAATAATAATAATAATATTAAACGATAAAATTATAAAAATAAAGTAAAAAATATGAATATATGTTAATTTCTCAAATTTATGATTCGGGTTATTAAACTAAAAACATTCATGCATTGAAAAACTATGAAATCCAATCCCAGTTCTTTATCCTGAATATTATTTTTTTTGAATCGATTCTTACGAAGGAAACCCCACTTCCCAGAAAGCGCACTTTGTGGACCCAGGGAGTGGTTAAAACTTCCGGCTGCCCCAGTGCTCTTACAAGGGGCTTTGCAGGGGCTCGAACCCGGGGATGGCCCCGCACAGGTCCCTCCCGCTACACCACACACCTTGGGGGCTGGTACACTGGGAGGACTCGAACCCTACGCAGACAAATGGACAAAGTCCTTTTGCCGCTGGGCAGGCCCTCCTGTGTTATCCTGAATATTGTCACGCCCTTTATTACCATCCGATGTTCAATCCACTTTTTGCAGGATTTTCTACGGCAATACAGCACTGGAAAATTGTTAAGGCAAGTATTTGGTGTTGAATCAGCTACATTGTGCCTCTACGGGATTGCCGAAGATGAGGAAATGTTAACCATATAGGTGGTTAATGTTAGATAATAATATAAATTATATTATGTAATTTAATTTAATTTTAAATTTTAAATTTTTAGATTAAATGGTTCTTTGTTACGGTATCAGAGTCAAATTTTAAATTTCAACTACTTAATCCTCATTCTTGATGCTCACAGCAGGGCTCATAGTTTTGTTACTCCAATTAATTAATGTAGAGGGTTAAGAGTGGATAACCATTCATCTCCTAACTGTTACACCCTCCTGTCCCCAAGTATTGCTTCATCAATTGTTCTCTCCACCTTTCTGCTAAACCTGTGTAGCTATGTGACATTTAGAAGAATTTTTTGAATTATTAATGCTGATGTATCACCAATATTGACTATAATTGAAGATTCTGGTTGGAATTGCAATGTCTTACTGCAGTAGTATACATGTTGCCGAGTATGCATGTCTTGTTGTTAGAGAATAATATAAATAATATTCCAGGATATCATCTAAGAGTTTAGGTTTTTAAATGAGATAGTTTATTGACATGATATTAGACTCTTGTTGACTCAGCAGTCACGGGTTCGAATCTCACCACTCTCGTTCTATTTGATAAAAAATCAAGTACGAGGTAGTGTGAGCATGCACAAGTTTCAAGTGTTTTCACTTAAAGGGATGCGTTAAATAATAATATAAAATATATTCTAGAACCTCACTTAACAGTTTAAACATTTAGATAAAATAGATTCTTGACATTTGTAACGGTGTTCTCTCTATATGATACTGGAAAGGGTGACCATAAATCTGTGTAGCAAAGATGAGTCATGGAATCACAAAGTCACGAATCATGTGTTAGCTTTTTTGAGAAAAATATAGATTTTAGAGGGAAGGCCACAGATGATACTCATGATAGGACAATTGGATGAAAAAGCATCAGGACAACATCTATCATTGCTTCCAAAACAGCTGTAACTTTCATTTCATGGCCCTTGCTTTCTGAGTCTGTGTCAAATTCCCAGATGAAAGGTTCAAAATTCTATGGATAAAGGTAGATTTTTCAATTTAATCAAATAATTGGATATGGAATGACCTATTTCTTCCCATACTTGTCTATTCCGTGCAAAAACAAATAATCGGATCCCTTATCTTTTTTGAGGAGATTACTATGTAACTCTACCTGTTAAGCCTGCTGGTAACCATACATTTTTTTTTCTGTGTTTAGCATTTTCTTATTAAATATCCTTAAGATGTTGTGTGATGACAAAGAATTTAAGATCTACATAGCAAGTCTTGAATTAGCATCAGGACGTGCATCTCTTGTAAGAACATAGGACAACCAAGGTTTTACTCATTCATCTAAGCCTATAAAGTACGCTCGTTAAATAACTTGAGATGCACGCCCTTATTAAATATCCCTTATAACAAAGCTGGGGTTTTACTCGTTCAACTGGGTTTCTGTGTTTAACATTCCCTTATTAAATATCCTCAAGGGCGTTGGTATGATGGTAAAGAACTTGAGATCTATATAACAGGTCTCGAGTTCGAGTCAGAACGTACATCTCTTATAAGAACATGGGACAGCCGGGATTTTACTCGTTTATCTGGGTCTACAAAATGCATTTTCCAGGAGATAAGATTTCCTAAAATCCAAAAAAAAATCCCTTATTAAATCTTACAACAACACATCACCTCTCCACTAATCCAATAGCAAACTCCATGAATCTTTCTAGTCATTGTCACCCTTAGCTCCCCCTTTGAAGGGGAAATGAAAGCATTGATAGTGACTAAAAGAGGAAGGCTATAATGCATATGAGAGCCTGATAGCTTAAAACAATCTGCAAAAAGAAAAAATCAAGACATATAAACGAAGTTAACAAAGGCAAACTAGTCAGTGCGGTTGTGTGGGAGAGACCCATTTCAGTAGCTCAACATCAAGCCCACTATAAGTAAGGTTGTTTGGGCCATGATTATATTAAACTTAACCTAAATTAGGAATTGATCAAATAACATGCATCTCTAAAATCTATGTTACATCTAGTTTTATTAAATTAGTTTTAATAATTTATTTATTATTTTTATTTAAAACAATATCATTTAGAATTTGACCTAGAAAACTTTTAACCGAAATCTTAATTTAGGTTAGACCTCGAGGCAGGTTTAATGACTATAAAAGTATTTGTTCTTTAATGTCATTACACTTAAAAAAATCTAAAAAATTAAATAAATGAATTTTGTTTATATTTTTTTATTTTTTATATGTTAATGTCAAAAATAATTTAAAAAATTAAAAAAATATATATTATTTTCATATATTTTTAAATAATTGTTTTATCAAACCATCTACCCATCTCGTACAGTTGTGTGGTCAAATTTAATAATTTGACACCATTGTAAGAAATTGTGGTTTGTGTAGAAAGATATTTATGCAAGGTCATCTTACCTAACATGAAACTAACAAAAAAAAAATTGAAACTTTCTTCGAAAGCAGTGTCCGTACTTAAAATATTTTATTTAAACTATTTTAATATATTATATTAAAAATAATAATTATTATTATTTTAATATATTTTTAAATAAAAATTATTTTAAAAAAATAGCTTTTACATGAATTCAAACACGCAAGAGGGAGGAAAAAACAAGCCCAGCTGAATATTCTCTGTATTATTTTCTTCAAAAATCCCCAAAATTCTCTCTCCAAAAACCTTTGAATTTCTATAATTTCAATTTTCCACTTCTCAAAATGGCATCTGGATCATCAGGTCCGGCCACCTATGGCTCAAAGGGATTCGATTTTGGGACCGATGACATTCTCTGCTCTTATGAAGATTACGGTACCAACAATCAAGATTCCACAGATGAGTCTCATTCGGATCCTGTGATCGTGTCCAATTCGAGCAAGGTAGCTGTTTTGGTTTGATAAAGCTTTGATCTTTTTGGTTTGGTTCAGGTGTAATTGTTGAATTTCTGTGTACCTTTTATGGAATTTGGGGATTCAGGGTTTCGGTTTTTTTTTTTTTTTTGGTTTGGTTAGTGCTTATTTTTTGTGGGTTTTTGACCGTGAGTTGGATTCTTGAATTTGAAATGAATTTTTTATTTTAGCTTCTCTAAAAAATTTGCTATTTTTGGTTTATGGCAAGCAAAAGATGGATATTTTAGTTTACAGTTTTTGTTGAGAAAATCACAGGCTTTGTGGGTTTGATTGAATTGGGATTTCCTTGCTTTGCAAATTAAATTATGAAATTTGATTGAGTTTTGGCTGAGTTTCGTTGTTTTTGTCATTTCTTAAGATAAGTGTGTGAAGTTGCGTAGTGGAGTGTGGAGGTCTAGATGAAAAATAAGATGGTTTATAAGGATGCTAACCTTAGGCCATGTATTGGAAATTTTATTACAGATTGTGAAAGAAGTTTTAGGCCTCAATATTTAGCTGCACAGTTTCATGCTTGCTTTGATTAGCAATCCTTATTGAGCACAAAGAGATCTTGTTACTTTAGAACCAAACACCTTGAAGTTTCTTTTGAGTAAAAAATGTGTTACTAAAAAATCTGACTGCTTTTAAAATTCCAAGATTTTCATGAGGACAATAAGGGGAAGGGATGTGGTTGTGTTTACTTGGCTATTCATTAAATCAAAGTATCTAATTTGGATAACACACTAGCGGAATTGTAAAACAAAGCATTTAGTGGAGTCCTCTGGAGCTGGTGTGCTATTAATTGTTTGGATCTTACATTGCTTTCTTTTCTGCAAATTTAAATTTTGCAGTGATGATAACTGGCTGCACTTTAAAATCTTTCCTGCAAAGCTTGTTTGCACACCCACAATATCACTTGTCACTAGATAGTTTTTTTTCTTCCCTTTCTTTCTCTTTGGTACTTGGTTTGCTAAGCAAGCACCCGATTGATATTTCTGGTGTACGTGATGGGAGAGGTCCTAGTTTGAGAATTGAAAACCTAATCAGATTGCTTTCTTAGATCCTTGCAATGGTTTCTTACTTTCAACTCAAGTTATATGCTCAAACCAGAATGCATTTTCATATCCTTTCAGTATAAGCAGAATTATCATCACAATCACTTATGAAGAATTGCTATTTTCTACTTCAAGCAGGATTTCCACAAAAGCAAAATGACAAGGTCGTCATTGTTTCCTGGTGGTTCCTATAGCCAGCCAGAGGATTCTGTCCATTTCGGTCCAGATGTAGTCTCTACTGTTGAGAAAGGCATGAAAAAACATACTGACAACATCATGCGTTTTCTTGAGGGTATCAGTTCACGACTGTCCCAGTTAGAATTGTCTTGCTACAACCTTGATAAAGCAATTGGAGATATGCGATCAGATTCTATTCGTGACAATGAGGAGGCAGATTTAAAACTTAAATCTCTTGAGAAGCATGTTCAAGAGGTGAGTTTACTTTGCGATTGTGTTTTCACTATCATGTATTAATAAGTGGTTGTGTTTGATGGCTAAATCTATGCTAGGAAGTTTAACCTAGATAAAACAGCAAAATCATAATGGATAGTTGAGGTTATGATCCATAATAATGCCCTAACAGTATTTTTTTCAATGCTTGTTATGAACTAGGAACTCACTTCTAAGGCTATGCTTGATGACCTGATCTTAAATAAGCTGTTTCTCATCAAACTTTAGTACTTGAAAAGGTCAAGGTTTTTAGTTTTTATGCACTTGCATTTCTTTTAGAGCTAGGATTTATTGATTATCATCTAGGCATTACCATCAAGTAATAGATGCATTCTTTATAGATTATGATAGATTTAATTGGGACACTTAAAAGTGTGAGTCATGCCGCTTTCATCTTCTTCTTTTACATGTATTGAGCTTTGTATTATGAATTCATGATACATGTCTATTTCATTTTTGTAATGGTTCAATTTTCCATTCACAAAACGTGTGTTTTTCAAACCTTTTTCTTATTAGTATGTGCATATGGTAATCTTGTTTATTTCCCTTGGTCTTTGAATGACATTTGGAAATGGAGTTACCAGATTTTCAACCTTTTAGTTGTATGACACATCCTGGACTGGCATGCCATTTTTAAACTTGTTAATTTGTCTTTTAGTTCTCAATTTTCTAGTCCATTTTTTCATTCCAAGTGTTGGGGATTTACAAGAAAGAGTTATTGAGGTACATGGGGGAAGGCAATGGAAGATGGTTGAAAGAGTAAGAGAAAAGCAACCAGTGCTTGGGCTAGAAAAGTCGTTTTGGCATTAAAAATAAAACCATGATACATAATATAATAACTTTGGAACAATTCTTAGGAAAAGTTTAAAGTAAAAACTTTAATTGGACCATAATTACAGGCTGTAATGATAATCTTTTCCATCTTTAAATTTCATTTGTGCAAGTGTCATAAAAAACTAGGATAGTCTAGGACTTCAATAACCCTATGAAACCAATGCGGCTTTCAAATGAAGAAGGAGAGATATGAATGTCATGACTTTATGTGTATCAATCCATTTCACATTTGCAGTGTAGATCAGTACAGCTCTTCTGAGAGACTGTTTTGAGATTAGTTGATGTACATTCCATTATCAAATGAGGTGAAATGCATATTTGAGTGATATTAGTACCAGATAGCATTAGGGAGGCTAAATGGGCAGGTGTAATATTAGTATTAATGTAATATGAGGGTATTATCTGTTTTCTGTTTGTGCTGTCTGGAGCCCTAGCAGAAAAGAATTGTGGGTTTTTGTGGGAAGGCAATTCTACTTTTCTCTTAAACTTTCAACTATTAAAATACAATTACAAATGCATTTATCACTTTTTTTTGCTGACTACATGTCTTGATTTTCAAGAATTTTATGTTTTTCTGGCCATATGATACTAGAGCATGGCTTTTTTATGATGCTTGCTGCAGGTGCACAGGTCTGTCCAGATCCTAAGAGATAAGCAAGAGCTTGCTGAGACACAGAAAGAATTAGCCAAGCTTCAGCTTGCACAGAAGGAACCCTCTTCATCAAGCCAGTCCCAAGCTAATGAGGAAAAAGCAACACCAGCTGCCTCTGATCCCAATGCATCTGATATACGTAACCAGCAATTGGCTCTTGCTCTACCACACCAGGTAGCACCACAGCAGCATGCCCTACCTGTGCCTCCACTCCCTCAAGCCCCGCCTCAGAATGTGACTCAACAGCAATCTTATTATTTGCCTCCTACCCAGTTACCATCTTCAGCAGCTCCGGCCCAACACCCTCAGAACCAATATCTTCCTCCTGATCCCCAGTACCGAACACCCCAAATGCAAGATGTCTCTAGAGTGACACCACAGCCTGCACAGCCACAAGTAAACCAGACGCCACAAGGCCAACAATTTCCTCAGTATCAGCAACAGTGGCCCCAGCAGTTACCTTTGCAAGTTCAACCACCACAACAGATGCAGCCCCAGATCAAGCCTACATCTACAACAGCTTACACTCACTACCAACCACCAGGCCAGCCAACAAATCCCTCTCCACAAGAAACTCTGCCGATCAGCTTGCCCATGCAAGCTTCATATTCAGGTGCTCCACAACCCTTAGCTAGTCGTGCTGACACCATGCCTTATGGCTATGGTGTTCCACAGCAACCACGGCATCCTTCACCACAGCGAGTTAAGGATGCATATGCCACTGCTGGACCTCACCCAGGCCAGCCTCCAGTAAGTGCATACATGATCTATGATGGTGAAGGTGGGAGACCACACCATACACCTCAACAATCTCACTTCCCACAGGGTGGATACCCTCCTCAGCCAGCTGCAGGCACAGGATTGCTGCCCCGCCATTCAAGCCCTTCACCCTTTTTTGGTAACCATCCCTACAGTGACTTGATCGAGAAATTGGTAAGCATGGGTTTCCGGGGCGATCATGCTGCCAGTGTGATTCAGAGGATGGAGGAGAGGGGTGAGCCTGTGGATTTTAATGCTGTTCTGGATAGGCTGAATGTCCAGTCATCTGGGGGTCCTCAGAGGGGAGGGTGGTCAGGTTGAAGCCACCAGCACGCACCCATGTTCTAAACCTGAATTGCAGGGACAGTATGCTCGTCTTCAATTGAATAAAAAGGCAGCTGTAATGCACGGTGTTCTCCAGTGCTGTGTATATAGTTATTGAGTCTTCATGTATGTATGATGTTATATGTCAGTAGTTCTTCCTTGTTACATGTGTGTTGGACCTTTCCTCAGATTTTTAGTAAGGAAGATCCAATTTCACTGCGAGCCTTTTAACTAACCATGTAACTTGTGAGCAATTTGGGTTTGTAAGCATGAATCCTCTCTTAACGTTTTGTTTTTAATTTCTTGGAATCCCCTGTGAAACATGATATACGTCCAACTTTCCATGGCACTCAGCCTCGTTGAGAAATCGTAAATTCACTAATTATCAATGCAAACCATTCTTGATTTTCTCAACAAAAAAAAAAATTATATAACCATGGTATCCGGATCAGCTTGCGTGCATTATAATTAATCTCGGATTTACTGAACATCTTGCAAGTTCAGTGGATAGATAAGACACCATGAAAATGACAGGCATGCACAAACAAAGGGAACAAGTCCCTTCTCGCGCTAGACCAAGATCTAAATTGCGTTTTTCTCAATTTTATGGCACCATAGAAACGATCTCTCTCAATGACTTCACCATCCTCATACACTTTCTGTCTCATTCACATCAAATGCATTGAAGATCCTAGTCAAAATAGCTTCATATGCTAAGGCTCTTCTTTACCTTCCTTCAATAACATTGCTCGTGTTTCAAAAATATACCAAGTCAAATGGTTTTCATCAACTATACAAGCCATTATCCATACATCCATGAATTTTAATCCCTTATAATTCTCTCTTTTAGGCAAAAGAATCCAACTAGCTATTGAACACAATAAATACATATCATAAGATAAAGACATTAAAATAGTCTTCTCACCATCATTTAAAATTCTTTCAAAAACTAATTGAAGACATTGAAGAGCTGTTGATGTGTTTTGGATACTACTACTACTGCTAATTCTATCATCACCACTATTATTATCTTAAAATATATTAAAGGCCGATGGATGAAACATGAGGAAAAAAAAACCACATAAAATTTATGATTAGAAGAACGTGGAAGAGAATTGAAATAAAAAAATAAATTAGAGGGTATCGAAAAAGTTTTGATTGTAGAGTTAATTTAAAAATAAGTAAATCTTTTTAAAAATAAATCAAAAGAATGAAGGATAAATTAAAAACAATAAAAAAAATATAAACTTTAATTGAAGGATGAGATTGAAAGCAAAAACACTTTAACAAAAGAATAAAGAAAAAAACCAGAATCAATAGAATAATAACTGAATTAGAAGAAAATAAAAAAATTGAAATTCTAGGATTAAATTAAAAAAAAATTATATATATATATATATATATAAACAAAAACTCATATGGTTCCATCAATTTTTAGTTGTGTTTCTCTAATCCCATTTGTCTTCGTCGTACAACTTAAATTTAGTTTTGATAATTAAATGGTAACATTTCATCATCTTAATTATATAATTAAATTAAGTCAGATCCGTATGATCCCATCATTTCTGAGTTGTAATTATAAATTTTTAGTTATACATCTCCAAAAGAAAAAGGACAAAAAATTTCAGTTTTTGTCTTTTATTTTTACAACTTTAAGACAAAAGCAATGTCGGATAGCTAAAATAATATTTTTATATATTGGTCAAAAGTATTAGAAGTCTCTTTAATGTGTTTTTATATATAAAAAAAGTTTTTATTGGAATTAAATTAATAATAAATATATTAAAATATAATTGGCTCTATGAGATGACTTTCTATCATTGGAGTGCTTACAAATAAAAAGATCATATTTATACTTTTAATTTTAAATCATACTATCAATTTGTCCCCATCATGTTCTCATAAAAATATGATTCTCATGTATCTTCCATAAATATAAAAACCTTGCAAAACACTATCCATTTCAATAGTATTTTTTGTTTTCACTGGCTTTTTTTTCTAAAAATAAAATATATGTGTTTTGGTTTGTTTTTTATGAGATTATATTTTATTATTTTTTTAATTTTATTATTTAATAATAAATTAATTGATAATTATTTGAGTTATTCTTAAATTTTACTATTGGAGCACGTAATAACAAGTTGCCCCACTACATCAGCCAATCAAAGAAGAGATGGATCCATGTAAACCAAGGTAGTCAAAATCGAGATTTTGACACGGATCGGAAAGGGCTCCGAAAAATCGGATCGTAAGATCGGATCGTAAAATCGTAGAAAGATCGTAAAATGTCCGTACAAAAATTATTATTTTTAATTATATTTAAATTTAAAAAATGAATTTAAATATAATTAATTATTATTATTATTATTATTATATTATTATTTTTATTTTTATTTTTATTATTTTTCTACGATTTTGAACGATTTTTCTACGAGTTTGACCGAGTTTGACCGGGTTCGGTTTTTCTACCCGATTCAACCAGGTTTTCGGAGCCAACTCGCAAAATCGTACGATTTTGCGAGTTGGCTCGCGATTTTGACTACCTTGATGTAAACTCAATTGGTGTAACGTTTTTTTAACTGAAAAAATAAATGGCCAAAACAAAATTATAAAACAGCCTTGAAATCATAAGGGCGTTTTAAGCACTTTAATTATCCAATAAATAGTAGGAAATTAATATTCGAAAATAATTGCAAGCAGCGGCAGGTAATTGGGAACTATCATGGAAGACACTCATCCTTGTTTTACACTTGTTTTACACTCTATTTCAAAAATCTTTTTTAAAAATTTAAATTTTAATTATATTTTGAATTATTTATTTTTAGTATTTTTAGATTATTTTCATATTTATATCAAAAATAATTTTTTTAATCAAAAAGCACTTTTAAATCATACTCTGAAACAGTAAATAATTTTGGTTTGGTTTGAGATTTGAACCACAAGAAGATATTTTTTGAGAGTGTATTTGAGGTTATTTTTTAAAGTGCTTTTTACTTAGAAATACATAAAAATAATATTTTTTTATTTTTAAAAAATTATTTTTTACATCAACCCATAAAAATAATTTAAATACACCAAAAAATTATAATTTAAAAAAAAATAAAAAAACTTTTAAGACACTATGCTAAACCGTAATAAAGTTTTTCTTTTTCGTTTTCCATCGAATGATGGCAGTTCTGCCTGCCTGGATGCTCATTTGCCTTGACAGAGACATGCACCTAGAAAAAAATTGTTGCATTCTTTACGCTGGACCATTATTATATTTTTAGAATAATAATAATAATAAGAATAATAATAATAATTACACAACAAATAAACATTGTGGGTTTTCCCCTGTACACTATCTCTTGAATCACTGTGGATTCGAGCAATGCACGGGCGGAATTGGCCCTGGGGCGCGCGGCAGAAGGGGGCTGGCGAGCGGGGCTACTTTCGTCTTTTCCCTTTCTTTTTTTTTAAAATATTCATTTATGAACAGTGCAATGACGTTTTCGTCCCCGGTAATAGGACAAAATAAGGCATCCGGTCGCGGGGTACACGCGTAATTGCGCGCGGCCAGACCGACCCGGTCCGGTCCGGTCCGCCGCAACTTTTTCTTTTTTTATTATTTTCGGAAATGGCTAAAGACGGTTTTAACCCCTAATAAGACAAAAACAATGAATTGAGTTCAGGGTTAGAACGGTAATTGACCCTATTTTTCAATTTTTTAAATCGGCGTTTCTAAGGGCGTGACGCGCACGCGCCAGACGGTTTCCCGCATCACGCCCTGTTCAGGCGGCGCGTGCGACCTCCTACGGTGGCAGAAAATTGGCGCCCGACGGACAGAACGATTCACCGCCGCATGGTTGTCCTCCCGCGGTGGTGCGTGTCACCACCACATGCCCGAAGACGCGACGGGGGCCGGTTCAAGCCGCCGGCCACGTTTCTCTCTCTCAGGAATGGCAAAGTTTCACTTCGGTCCTTCTACTTTCAATTTCCGGGTTGGCTGTATATAACTCAATCAATTCGGTACAAAAGTTCCAATTTTTGCAATTTCGTCCTCTGATTTCAATTGACAATAAATGTAAGTTGCATTTCAGCCCTTTGACTTTTAATTTTTTAATTTAAGCCCTTGATATTTGATTTTCATTTAAGTCCTTATACTTTTACTTTTTTAATTTCTAGAATAATCCAAACTTTTGTCCATGTATATATAAGTGTATTTAACACAATAATAATAATAATAATAATAATAATAATAATAGTAATAATAATAATAATAATAATAATAATAATAATAATAATAATAATAGTAATACTAATAACAATAATAATAATAATAACAATAATAATAATAATTTAAATCATGCTTTTTAGTCTTTTGTGATCGTTTATGACGTAATACCTATATTCTAAAAAATATAATATATGCTTACGTGACACACTCAACTCAAAATTTTAAACATGTTATCTTTTAATCTATAATTTTTATTTACTTATATCATATAAATTTATCGTTGTAGATTTAATTATGTTAAATTATATACAAAAAAATACTCGCGGCAACGCGCGGGCAATTAGTAAGAATAATAATAATAATAACAATAATAACAATAATAATAATAATTTCATTATTTTTTTCCCTTGCTCTTCTGTGTTTTTTCTCTTTCTCCCGATAATTTGATAATATTTTTTGTTTTGCCGGTAATAGCAATAATAATTGTTTTCTTTTTTCTTTTGTTAAAGTTTCTTGCATATTTTTTTAATCTTTTATTTATTTATTTTTCTTTCATTATTAACACAATAATGATAATAATAATAATTAAATTATTTTTCTTGCTTGCTCTTTCTTTAATGTTTTTTTTCCTCCGGAATATTTGATAATTTTTTTTTTGACAGTGATAGCAATAATAGTTTTTTTTTTCTTTTGTGAAAGTTTCTAGGATATTTTTTTTCTTTCACTTATTTTTGTTTCTTTCATAATAATAATAATAATAATAATAATAATAATATTAATAATTTATTTATTTCTCTTACTTATTCTTTTGTTAATGTTTTTTAGTTTTTTTTCCAGGATAATGTAATAATTATTTTATCGTTTTCGATGGGTTGATTCGTGATTACACTGTGCACAATGCGGCTAATTAAAAAAAAAAAAAAAACCGAAAACACCCCCACAAAAATAATTAGTGCGCGCTCTTTTGTGATAGTTTATGACGCAATACCTATATTCTAAAAAAATGTAATCTATGCTTACGTGACAAACTCAACTCAAAATTTTAAACATTTTATCTTCTAATCTATAATTTTTATTTACTTATATCATATAAATTTATCGTTGTAGATTTAATGATGTTAAATTATATACAAAAAAATACCCGCGGCAACGCGCGGGCAATTATCTAGTAAATACCAGAACGCGTGGGAGGGGAAAAACTGTGTACGGTCTACAATATTATTATTTTGCCTCTTTAAAACCACTCAAATATAAGGTATTTTTTATCGTTTTATAAGATCTATTTATTATTATTATTATTATTATTATTATTATTATTATTATTATTATTATTATTATTATTATTATTATTATTATCAGGTATGTTTTAACTTTTTATGTCAGAAAATTGACAGCTTTGGAATCAATTTTTTTTAGGGATGAAATTATTTCTTATTCAGAAATGATTATTGGCTTTTTAATATTTTTATTGTAGTTTTTTTTTGTAATAATTGATTGGTGAAATGGCTTTATTGAAATTCTTTGTTGTATATTTTGTTTTTTTATCTTATTTTGATTAGTTTTTTCTCTTTAAATTTCATCTCTATTATTTTATTTTATTTTATTTTATTTTATTTTCATGTCAATCTTGGTCTTCATTATTTTGATCTTCTTGTGCTTTTTTACTAAGTAAATTTTGTTTTCAATTTGATTTTAATTTATTTTTATATTGATTTTGGTCCATGTTACTTTCTATTGTTGTTCGATTTGTTTTGAATGTTCTTTTATTGTATTTTTTTTTCCAATTTAATCTCTTGGAATGTTTTTGTTGAAAGTTTTTTTCTCATAGCTGTTTTTCATTTTATAGCAAGGTTGTCAATACCGTTCCGGTCGCCGTTCTGGTTTTTCTATTGGAACGGAACGTTCCGGTATCGGAGCGTTTCGGCGTGCCGTTTCGGGGTTGTACTGTTCATATATAATTAATTTTATATATATAAAAAAATAAAATATTAATTTAACAAGCATAATTAAAATTCAAGATAAATTAACTTTAAATTATACAATATAAACACAAAGTCAAACAAACATAATCTCAAAATTAGAAAAAAAAATCACAAGTTAATCAAAATAAAGAGGATTTTAAGGCCGGAACGGTACCGAGACGTTCCGGCCGGAATTTGGCCGGAATTTCCGGAACGGAACGAAATTAAAACCGAGACAAAAACGACGTCATTTCATCTCGGTTTTTTTAACAGAACAGAACGGAATCGACAACTTTGTTTTATAGGGTTAGTTTTGTCCTCACGGCCAAGGTTACAAGATTTGAAAGTTAGCATGGGTTGACTTTAAATTTTTATAGATCCTTTTATAAATTGATTTATTTTTTTATTTTGCCCTTCAAATTTTGATTTTTTTCAATTAGTTATTTTTTGTTTCATTGCTAAGCTTTTTATTATTGAGAATCTTGTTTTATTTTTTTTAGTTTTACTTTTATGCAGTCAGTCTCGTCGTCATGTCTTAATCACACGTTTCAAATGTTAGGACAGGTTGACGTTTGTCTTTTTTAATAAAAAAAAAATTAGATTTTTTTTCAAATTCATCTTTCAACATATATTTTTCAGGAATTAATTTTTGTGCTTTTCTTTTCACTTTTCTCTCTATGGATCTATCATAATCATGTATTCATGCTCACGAGATTAACGAGTTATCACAGCTTTTTTTTTAAAAAAATCAGTTTTGTCATTCAATAGTGGATTATTTGATAATTGAGTTTCATATTTTTATTGTATTTTTTTTACAATTGTTTTTTACATTTTATTGGCACGGATAATTGTTTATTTAAACAAAAAACTTACCCTGAAAAACAAAGTTATTAAACACAATTAATAGCATAACAATGTTGCAAGCTTACATATTTTAAATATTATCTAATTAGATATGTGTATAAAAATGTTAATTTGTGATTGAGAATTCCTTTTGTATTAAAAATAATGTTGAAAAAATCTATATATACATTTTTTATTTATTTAAAAAGAAAGAAAGAACTATATGATCCACATCAAGTCACGGCTCATATATCCAAGTATAATCTAATATATATATATTATAAGATTTTCTCAAAAACATGTCGTTAACGTTCCTTTGACATGCTTGCCACTCCTTTAAATTGAATTGATTAGGTAAATATCATATACAATTAACAATGTGTTTTTTGCTTGAAAATATATTAAAATAGTTTTTTTATTTTTGATATTAACATATTAAAATCATTAAAAAATATTAATTTATTTTAAAAAAAATTAAAATACTTTTAAAGAAGCTTACAACAACAATTAGAGGGAAAAAAAGGTAAGTTTGAAGTGTTTTCTTAACGTTTGTGGCTGTCTTTACTACATTCGATCACACTTAATCAGATGTTAAGCAACGGTCAGTCTTATGTGATTAAATACTGCTATTAATAACTAATTATTGAGTCAAATTAAGGCAATATTTCATTATTCATTAAATAGTTGTTAAAAGGAGAATAAATAAATAAATAAAAAACAGTCAAATTTCAATTGATATATGCAATCAGTCAAACATTCACTGGAATTCGATCAATCCAAAAGGCAATTTCTTATGCTAAATTTACTTTAAATAAATTTTTTATACTTTTTTTTAAAATGATTTTTTAAAATAATTTTTACTTGAAAATATATTAATATATATATATATATATATAATATTTTTTATACTAGTACATCAAAATTATCAAAAAAATATTAGAAAATTAACTTAATATTTTTAAAAATAAATTTATTTTTATAATGCTTATCAAGGATGCTCGCATTGAAAAGAATATTGTCAAAATCGATCATTTAATTTCTTTAATTTTATTAAAATTTCAATCGGTCAAATTGTTAACAAGTTAATATATTGGCATGACATGTGTTAATTTATTGGTCGCTATATGTAATAAATTTGAAACTTTTGAAAGGTATCAATAATATAATTTTTAAAAGTATTCGGAATCTCTTACAAAATACTCCAATCCTAAATAATTTAAAATAAAAATAAGAACTCGTTTTTCATTATAGTAGTAATTATTTTTAAAGTGTATTTTTATTTGAAAAAACATTAAAATAAAATAAAATATTATTTATTTTTAATATAACTACATTAAAAAAATATTTTAAAAATAATTTTTCTTAGAAAAAACACTTTTGAAAGGCTCAAACTTTTGTCCTGAATTTGTTTTTTTTAATGAAAGTTTAGTGTTTGTTAAATCTGTAATTTTGGAAGATATTTTAATTTTACGTTTTAGCAAATTATTTATATTTTATTTTCTGTCAAAATCAGTGACGTACTTTCGTGTCAGGCAAGCACTAACCTGTTTTTCCTGGCAGAAATGTAAGTAAACTCTACGACCAGGTCCACTCAAGTCCAGACAGATATGAGGTCCATTTCGTAAATTCCGCCCCCACAAACCTTAACCTTTTGAGAGCCCCACTCCCTCACTCCTCCTCTCTCCTACTATCTTCCTCCACTTCGAGAGAGAGAGAGAGCGCTACAGGCCAAGAAGAACTACAGAGAGAAAGTATAAAAACATCTTTCACATTATAGAGAGAGGGAGAGAGTGGTGGGGAGAGATGGTTGATGACTTGATGGTGTGTGTAGACAGAATCATAGTGACCTCAAGCTGTTTTGAGCCAGTTAATAATGGAGAAAGAAATGGTAGTAATGTTGTTAGAGTTGAAGGAACAGGTGAGGATAGTAATGTGAAAGAGAGTATTGGTTCTGTGAAAGGAAACGAAGAGGGGTCGTCATGTTCTTTGAATAAAGTAGAGATGGTTGAATGCAGGATATGTCAAGAAGAAGATGAGGTTCTTGCTTTGGAAGCTCCTTGTTCTTGTAATGGCACCCTCAAGGTCTTTACTTTTCTCTTCTGGGTTTTGATTTTTTTGTATTTGTTGATTTTTGGTAGTGGGTTTTAAATTGTTTTTGCTAAAAAATTTCTGGATTTTTATTTTTTGAATGAATTTCTCTATTTTAAGCTTAAAGTTGTGTTCTTTCTGTTTTACGGTGAGGCTGTTGTTTTGTGCTTTTGGGATGATGGTTTCTTCGGCTCTAAGGTTTTTGTTGATTGTCTTTTAGTTTTACATTTAGCTCTCGCTCGCTCGCTCGCTCGTCTTGTATGAGGAGATTTTCTGTCACTTTGTTTTTTTATCACAACTCTCAAGGTCTTTGCCTGTCTGGGAGTTGTGTATAACTTTAGTTTCCAAATTTGAACTTCAATTTTTTTAACATAAAATTTCAACTTCAATTTTTTGAACATGATGGTGCTTTGAGAACCGGTTGTATTTTGCGTTTCAAAGTTGGGATTTCTTATGCATGTTATCAGCTACTTGTGCTGTATTATTGTGTATTGGACATTTAGGTGTTGGTGGGTGTATGCATTTAATGAGTATCCCTATTTTGGTGTGTGTTTGTTGTCCAGTTGACCTTCTCTTTTTGTCTGGATTTTGATTCTATAAACACTGTTTGATTAATAATGAAGACATTGGAAGGCATGTTCTGGTGACAAACTGATAAGAGCTTTTAAACTAAGTCCATGTTTTGTAATCCGGCTCAAATAGTTGAGAATTATTAACATTTTCAGCTGGTCATATTGAATATATTCTCTGTACAAAATATGAATATTAAGGTATAATTTACCTGAATTTCCTTATCAGCTTGAATAGATTTGTGAGAAAGGACGTAATTTTTTGGTTTGAAAGAATCTATCAAGGGACTGGTACTTTTCAATGTGTACAGCAGTTATCTTATCCACCCGTCACATATATTGTATTGTTAAAAGTTACCTGTTTTTCAATAGGTTTTCTAACAAGTTTCCTATTTTGTGCCACCAGTTCTGTATTTCGTAAAAGTTTCTATTTACAGTTTTTCTCTTTGTATGCAATAAACCAGCCTAGTGGAAAGGGATTCACGTTCATCAGCAGTAAGAAGACCAAATGGAATTTGATCTTAAAGCTCTTCACTTGATTGTGATTAAACATAAATACATAGAATTTGATAGAGTTGACGCATTTTAGATATGATGGAATTTTGATATTATAAATGCGGTTGCTCATAATTTGTATCTTTGTTTATAAAGATTTCCAATTGAAGGTTGGTTTGGCTTGGAAGGGTATGTAATCAAAGTCTAGATTAAAGATGCATTCTTTTCTCATGTCCTCTAGCTGCACTTTGGCTAGCATGCCGGAGAAAAATAAATGAGGTGTTGGGCTAGAGGAGTTGCCTTGTATTTCTAGATAAATTGCAACTTGCTTCTGGTTTAGAGAATGGAATTCTGTTTCTTTCCTTTTTAGGAAATGGGCCACATCCCCATTTGTGCTTGTTCATAAACGCTTTTAAATGAGTGCATATAGTTCCCCTTATGCTAATCATCAACTTTGGCATTCAAGATATTCCATGTCACAAATGCTCGGTCTAAGAATGGTTTGCTTTAGTTTCTATCAGTCTTTACTGGCTACCATGCATGCCATTTCCACTGATTTTTGTCAGTTTCACTTGCAGTTTGCTCATAGAAAGTGCATTCAGAGATGGTGCAACAAAAAAGGCGACATTACCTGTGAAATCTGCAATCAAGTAAGGGGTTCTGCAAGCTATTACTACATTTTTGTATGATAGATACATTTCTAGAAGGTATTTTTTGTGATTCGTGAACTTGTATAAAATGGGCTTTCTGGTTGGCAGGTTTTTTCACCAAATTATTCCCTTCCACCAGCCCGCAGCAATCCTGATTTTATGGCAATTGATATAAGGTAATGACTGAGTACTGGATTCTCCATCGTGATGTGATAGAGAGAATGAAAAATAGGGGGGGGGGGGGGGGGATTATAGGATATCTTTAGGAAAACCTAGATACTGCAATTATGGAAAATTGCCAAATCCATGTGGCGCTCTCTTCCAAAATACCAATTTCTTAGGCGAAATCTGGTTTGTGATTGCTTAATAGGAAAGAACTTGGTCCAACTCTGTTGCAATCAGGAATTGAGCTCTATTGTGATTTTATGCTGAATATGCATCGACTTTCGATATACTGATGCGGCTTCCACATTTTTTTCTCCTTCTGTTTATTTTGCTTTTAACATCTTTTCAGAAGCTATTCTGTATCCTAGTAAAATCTCTTCTAAATGTTTTTTTTTTGTGCGCGTGTTTCTACTTTGTTAAATAGGCAAGCGTGGGGCCACCACATTGATCTGCATGATCCTCACCTTCTAGCTCTTGAACATCAATTGCTGCAATCAGAGTATGAGGATTATGCTGTCGCTAATACAAGCAGTCTTGCTTGTCTTCGATCTGTTGCTCTCATTGTACGCAAATTGTTTTTGAACAATATTTTTCTGTGTATTGATATTCTTTATGTGCTTTCAAGCTAATTTTGGTCACCATTACGTGCAGTTGCTTATAATTTTGCTACTCCGCCAAGCTCTAATGGTTACAAGGGAGTCGGGGATGGTGCAAGAAATGTCGTCCTTCTTCAGTGTAAGTGATGGTGCCCCAAATAGGTTGGATAAACTTTCCTATCCTTAGAAAATCAGGTGGTTTTATAGTATCAACTCAAATCGGATTTTCAGTTTCAGGTTTCGCTTCTTCAATATGCTGGTTTTCTTTTGCCGTGCTATGTGATGGCCCGGTCGTGGTACATTGCGCAAAGCCGAAGGAGGAGACATGTATATCTTTTGATCATTTACTCAACTTGGTTTGCTATTCACCTGTTGATGTGTTTAATTAATTCATCATTATTTTCAAATACAGGGTTAAGAGAGATATTGCATTGTTGATGTGCGGCCTACATTCACTACTCTAACAGAGCCATGGTTTTTGTGCTTTTGCCCTTCTTGCCTCTGGCAGGCAAGCTCTTTTGCCCATGGCAATTTGCCATGCTGTATTTAAAGTAACAGCTACCAAATTGGCTGAGAAGATCAGCATTGGAAAAGCATTTTAAGTATTAGGGTTTTCCTAAGCTACCTAAGAACTCGAAAGAAAATGTAAATGTGAAAAAAATGAGTTCATTAGCTTTTATATTTCTATGCAACAATTTTATAAAGCATCTTGTTGGATATCATGGGATGTGTTCATTAGCTGCTAGGAGTGCTTTGTGCAAGAAATTATTACATGTCTAGAAGAGATTGATTACGATAACATCATAATCAATGCCTGTTGGTTTCACTAAAAAAAATTGGGCAGCTGGATGGCATAATTAGGAGGGTTGGAACTGTGTTTCAAAAATATTTTTGAAAAAAATTGAATTTTTATTTTATTTTATTTTAAATTAGATTTTTTTTGGTGTTATCAGATATTTTTATGTGCTGATATTAAAAATAATATTTAAAAAATAAAAAATATATTATTTTAATATATTTTTTGAACAAAAAATACTTTTAAAAATAATCACAACTCCCAAATAAACACTAATTAGACCATTGAGTAAAACCTAATCCACCACCCCTGGTCCCAGGAAACATCGACATTGAATTTGAATCCCTCATGACGAGGTTCAGCACTCAAGTGCTCTCGCCGCATTGGACTGCTTGCTTGTATAATGGGAGACCCTGTTTGAGAACTGTAGCAAGATTGTCCACCCAAATTTATTTATTTTTATCTTGAAAAAGTTGCTCTTTGGGTTCGTTCAATTTGAGTGCGTTTTGGTGTTGCAATGAAATATGTTATTAAAAAATGTTTTTTTTTAAATTAAAATTATTAAAAGAATATGAATTTAATATTTTTTCAAGATGAATGTATTTTAAAAGGCATTCATAGATGGAAACGCTATACACACTTTTCTACTATGTTCATTTTTCACTTTTCCTTTTTATTTCAAAAATATATAAATTCATTTTTGTAGTCTAAAGGAGAGTAAAGTGATAATTACATAACCATGCTGCTCTCTCATCTCCTGTTTGCATTATTATGAAATAAACCATCACCTCTTGTTTATTATAATTATTTTTGTAATAGCAACATTATATATTATATCTTATTCAAATAGTATAAACACCTCTTTTTTCAAATATATTTAATGCTGCTTAAAAATTGATTATGTATTGTTTATTTAGTGGGTGTTTATTTTTGTGATGCAATAGGAGTTTGCAAAAAAAAAAATTGATTCTAGTGTTTGGTTAAATTTGAAAAGCAAAAATATAACATGGATTTCACGAAATAAAATGAGATAAATACAAGTCCAAGAAAAGAGCTAATAGTTGTTTATTGGAGAGAGGGGCGAGGACTGGAGGGGCTTGCACTGGAGAGAGAAAGGGGACTGGAAAAGGGAGGGTAATATATGGTTTATTATTATATTTTCTATTTGAAGGTTTTTTTAATATTAAAATAATATAAAAACTTAATTAAAATATAAATAAATATATTAGAAAGATATCACAATATAATTTCTGCCTTGCAATCCTAATTTTATTTCAGATAATATTTTACCATATATTATTTTACGATTAAATATAGTTAGGGATCACAGAAGCCTTCATGTATGGATTTAGTTCGTAATGAAATTGCAAGTCGTTTGATAGGAGAATAAAAACAAATATCTGTTTTTTTCATGAATTATTAATTACATTTTATTGTTATGATTATTAATCTACAAAATTTAAAAAACAATATATATATCTTTTCAAGTAATTTCACAAGTTGACAGCATTATGAAAAGCATGAGTACCAAACACACGAAACTGTTTTTTATCAACCTCAAACTCAAACACAGTTTTAACCAAACATTTTAATTTCAATTATGAACTGCAGCTAAAAGTGCTTTTCATAAAACTGTTTTTTTAAAACCTCAACCACAAAAGCAAAAGCAATATCAAATACACCCTTAATCTAAAAACCATAAACCCTAGAAGATAATATTCTACAAAAATCGAGGTTTGAAATCTTACAAACCACAAGGACATAGCAAAGTAATCCACACAAATCATCGTTTGGAGACAACAAAATGTGGAATTTCATCAAAAACAACCTTCCAACTTCAAAACACGCCACCATCCAAACACAAGAATAGAAACACCATTGCAATACTTTGAATGGAATAACTCACCATACCCCAAGCAAGTCTCTTTCACGATTCAAACCCTCATCTCTCCCCATATTGCCAAACCAATTTCATTGCTGCAATCCTGCTGAGCAGAACGCTCACTATCAATATCCTTATTACCAGCAAAACACCATTGAAACAAAGTAGTGCAGAATTTTACTTTGTTTTCAAGAAAACACTAAGCTTTAGTGTGTGTTTTTCCTTATTTTGTCTCTGCAACTAAATATAAAAAAGAAAATGCAGGGTGATACATCTAGCAGTGAGCTAAATTATTCAGTTTCCTTATAATGATAATCCAATATAATCAACTCAAAATTTAACAAAAGAATAAAAAGTCTTAAGTTGGATGGCCAGAAATATCCAAAAGCAGAGCAATAATAATCATAAAAACCTAGGGAGCAGAACCACAAGAACTGGTTTGTTTTGCAAAATAAAGAGGAAAACTCACCACTCAACTAAACAGGAAACATTTGCAGCCCATGCAGGCAAAGATAGCACTTTGGCTGGTTCTCTGAGTTGACCAGGTGTAAGTCAGCAGCTGACTCAACTAAACAGGAAACATGTGCAGCCCATGCAGGCAAAGATGGCACATTGGCTGGTTCTCTGAGTTGACCAGGTGTAAGTCAGCAGCTGAAGCTAGCCCCCCTGCTATCAGGGCCAAGCCAAACCTGCCCCAAGAAGACCCGCAGCACCAGACCTAGCTAGTTTTAGAATTATAAAGAGTCTGCTTGTATCAAACTGTATGGTGATCAGCAGCCAGCATTCTGGTTTCTACTTTAAAAATTACAACTACTGCGAGCAAAGTTTCTCAAGCAATCTATAAAGTTCAAAATAACAGAACAATCGAAGCTGGATATGTAAATTTCAAAGCACATGAACATATCTGAAAGGCAGTAAATTTCATTCCTGACAATAACTCAAATACCCAATTATCCGATTACAAGAAGAAAGTAACCTCCTTTGTCACTCAATTATCATCCACCTGTTTTCTCCTCCTCTTCTTTTTCCTCTGGCCCTCCTCCTCCGATCCATTATTCCCTTCCTCCTCCCTCTCCTCCTTTACGTCTACCTCTCCACTCTTCCTCTTCTTTTTCCTCTGGCCCTCCTCCTCCGATCCATTATTCCCTTCCTCCTCCCTCTCCTCCTTTACGTCTACCTCTCCACTCTTCCTCTTCTTTTTCTTCTTCTTTTCCCCATTTTCTCTAATTTCATTTTTGTCCACCACTTCACCCCCATTCTCCTCAACCTCTGCCTTTTCCTTCTTTATCCCATTGCTCTTCTGAGTTTCCTCTGCCAAATCACCCTTCTTCTTCCTCTTCTTTTCCTTCTTTCTCTCTGTCTCCTCATCTCCCACACTACCCTCTCCCTTAACCTCCTTCTTCAATAACTGCTCACTATAATTCACTAGCTCGGATTGACTCGCCTCCTCGCTCAGAATCAAAGTTGAGTCCTTTTTGTGCTTCCGTCGATCGGATTTTGAGTGAAGCCGTGACAGCTCATCGAAAGCGGCGGTGGCGCGACGAAGGTAAGCGTTTAAGGCCTGCGAAGCGCCGGTCTCAGAGAAGACGAACTTGGAGAGTATAGAAGCCGCTTTGGCGATTGTCACCGGAGTTGAATTTGTGATATTGCCGGTCACCGTCTTCATGTTTTTAGGGTTTTTAGGATTTGCTAAAACCCCTTCTTTTTAGTTAATGCTATATATAATGAGGAGCGTTCCGTTACAAGCCTACAACTGTTTGTGCTGGGCACCAGCTTGGTTATTGGGCCTTTCAAGGCCCGTAACGTTGAGGCCCTTAAAATTGTCCACGCCCATATATTTAAATTCTCTATGGTGGAGTGGGTCCACAAATGAACTTGTTTTAAATGAAATTTTATTTGTCCTATAACCCTCGCTATGGCACAAATGTTTGATTTTAAGATAATTTGTACAGCGTGAAAAAAAATCAAATATGTTTTTAAATCTTATGAATTCTATAGATAAAATAAATTATTTATACTTAATAAAATAAATTTTAAAAAATATATATGAACTAATAAAACAAAAAAGATTAGTTAATGCTAATTAAATACTAAAAATGAAAGCTAGTTTTTTAACTTAAAGCAAAAGGTTGAAATACATTTAAATATTTATCCCTAATTATTCTTTTTATTTTATATATTTAACTTGTGATTATTTTTCCTTGCTAAGAATGAATTATTTTTATTTTCATAAATACATGATATAAACATAATTTATTTACATAAAATATAAAAGAAAACAAATTAAATATAACTTACAATACTCTTTTTTAAGCATTGTGATTTAAAAGAAGATAAAACATAAATATTTTTTAATAAAAGGTGAAATAAATAAATAAAAGGGGTGGTATTAGTTAAAATTTAAATAAAAATTAATGCAAAGTAAAGAAAAAAAAGGAAGGGTGTTGATTAAAAAACAAAAGTGAGGCAAAGCTAGGTTTAGCAGTGTATGTTCAACAACCCAAAAGCCCAACTGGACCTAGAAACTCGAGCTCGTGCACCTTATTTATTTTTATTTTAAATTCGTGTATTTCCCTTGAATCGGACCAAAGTTTAGTATATAGTTGTTGGAAAATTAACATAAAATAAATTGAAAATAATGTTGTAGAGAGAATCGAGAGATGCTATTTCAGTCATGAGATGCTATTTCTTGCAATATTCAATTATTTCAACTATATTATTTCATTCATGGAATGTTATAAAATTTATTTGCACCATTCTTGAATTCTAAAGTCCATCGTTTCCATGTTAAACTCTTATCTCTAATGGGATACTCAAAACTGTTAGTGTCTTCATTGTATTAGGAGATCAATCTTTTATTCTCATTTTCGCAATCAAAATGATTTTATCTAACCAATATTCTCTCATAAAAATCATAGACCTAAATGTGTAGATGAGTTTTGACTTTTAAAACACATGATTCAGATATCTAAGACTCAAGATATGTTTATTTGAATATGTAGTGTGAAAGTTGAAAATCCTGTTGCGAGCAGTATTTCAACCTGATTTTGCAAGTCTAATTAGAGGTCCAAGCAAACTTAAATTTTTTTCCATAATACCTTTCTGGAAAGCTTGACATTTGTAATATAACTTTGATTCAACTCAATTGTCCCAAAAAAAGCACGCTTTTAAACATAAAATGCAAAAATTCTTAACTTTTAGCAATAAATCCATATAGTCTCTCATATATGTCAAACTCATAAAAATAACTTATAATAAGCTTCAAACACATTAAAAACATAGTTTAAAAAGAATTAAAACATATGTAAATATTGTATTTATTAAATATTAAAATTTATTAAACTTATTTTTTTATATAATATCATTTATTGGGTCTCCCAACTTCTTAAGAAAAAGACTTTAAAAGTGCACGTTAAAAAAAAATTAGGATTATTGACACCATTATTGAAGAAAACTTAACTTCCATATACCACAATTCATTTTTTTCCAAACTTTTTATTGTCCATATAAATTTTGTGAGCTGTGAATAAATTTATTATGCATGGCAGTATAAACAGTCATGCCATATAACAACATACTAAAATTGTGAAGAAGAAAAAAAACACATTTGTCAAATTTGGCTTTGTTTTATGTATTGATTTTGAAAATCGAATTAAAATTGATACAATAATCTATTTATTTTTTATTATTTTTTGAGTAGTAAATCATAGCTATGAAAAAAAAGACACGATTCATTTGAAAGCTGGTGGTGGGCTCTTACCAGGCCCATAAATGGGATTTGGTACCCCATATTCCCATCACAAAACATGTACTCCTAGAATGCCCAAGTGGCTCATAGTGATGAGAAAGTTGGCCCCTCGACTAACAGATCTCCTTGCAATTAATATTTATCAATTCAGAGTAAGATTTTTCACTAAGAACATGCATGAAGTAAATTTATTTATATGATAATTTTAAAATAAATTTCTAATTTTTAAAATAAAAAGTATATAAAAATATATCTTATTATGGTTTTTATTTATTATAACACAAAACAGTAATCAAACTCAACTTTATAATTGCTTGTAAATTCAAGCCACTAATAAAAGCATTTTGGTTTTCTTTATAACATTTTGCTAATACTTTTTCAAGTAGGAATATTTATACTTGGTTTTAAATTAAAAAAAAAAGGAAAATCATTTTGGTGATCGTAATATAATATGATAATTATGAAAAATAAGGGAACTTTCTTCCACCAATAATACAAACATTTTCAAAACATTTATCAAATGATCTACCGACAAAACAAAAACATCATCCCGATTTCCCGCTAATCTTGTCATGAAAATGGAAAGAGAAGAGGCAATTTTGTCAAACCTCGCTAAATTATGATTCCTAGCCGTTCTCCGTACAAAAAATATCACGTGATTTTTTTTTCCCAATCAAACTCTATATCAATGGTTAAAATGTTTTTATTTAAGAATAATTACGGGTCATTGTTTATATCAGAAGATATTACTTAAAAATCATTATAATGGTTGTTTTAATATATCAAAATAATTTTTTTTTTATTTTTGATATTAATATATTAAAATTATATAACCCTACACAAAAAGATTAATTTGAAGGGATTTTTCTTCAAAAACACCTTCTCACTATAAAAATGAACCGCTGTTAAACATGTGTTTAAAATTGTTATTATCTGAATGAAGGTATCTTGTCATGATCATTAAGAGATAGTGAATAAAATAAAATAAATAAATAAATAACGGGGTGGGCTGCTTTCTTGGAAAAAATCTTGCTTCTTGAAAATGATTTTTGCACATTCGAGAAACCTTTTGGAACCCTAAGGGTAGGTGTTGACCCCATTTACGTTTGACATTATTTAACCAACCGTCTATTTTTAAGGGGAGAAAAAAATTCAAAAAATAGAGTCGGTTGATTTGATTTCGAGCTTTTCTTTAATCCTTAAGCAAGTATTAGAGTTTAAGAGAGAAATAAAACCGTGATTAGAATCAAAGTTGGTGAAAGAAAATGGATTTATCGAGGTTGGTAGAATATGCTCATGAAAAAATAAAATAAAAATGAACTTACAAATATTAACCTCGAGATCTGTCTAATCAGAACCTAAATGCTAAAAACAAACATAGAATCAATAATTCAAAGCGATAATCCATCTTTGGAGCATATATATATATAAAATATCACACACAAAAAAAATTAAATTAAATATTAAATATAATATTGTATACTGATTATATTGTTGATTAAATTTAAATCTTTTTATGTAAATTGACATTTCATTCCAAAAATGGTTGCTATTTTTTTTTCATTTTACTATTACTAATTAATGTGTCTTTGTACAAATGTTATTTTTATATTGATATTTTCTAGCAAGAAATCATCTAATCTAAAAATTTATATTATTCTATAACATACTTTTTCAAATGAAAGCTCTTTGAGCTTGAAATTGCACAGGACCACATTATATTATGCTTGATTTTTATCAAAAAAATGGAGGATGATGAGATTTGAATTCGTAATCGCTGGATCAGTAAAGCTCTAATACCATGTTAAGAAATTATCTCACCTAAGAACTCAACCTATTACGTGAGAATTCAAAATATAATTTATATTGTTATCTAACTTGATACATTATTTGTATTACTAACATACTATTATTTAGCATATTAACAATTTTCGAATACCTTTTTGCTAAAAAGAAAAAAAAATGTTTAATTTGATCTCTCTACAAAACATTAGAGGGGAATAAAACCAAATTGTATGGAATTTTGGTGTAATTGTTTTTATACAATTCATTTTTCTACGATGAAATGGGAACCAATTCAAAGTTTTTAGCTAAACAATCGACGAAGATAACGAGGAATAAACATGGACAAGGTTGTGACTATTTTTGATGTTGAATTTGTCTTTTTAAATAGTTTTTTTTGTTTAAAAAATATTAAGTTAATATTTTTCAAAGATTTTATCCTAATATTAAAAATATTATTTTAATTATAAAAAAACTCCAGCAAAATCACTCTAAAACCGTATTACCATAAAATAAAAAAATCAGCAGGTCATTGTAATGAATTTTCATTTTACTGGATGAACAAGATCCATGCAGATTTCAAGATTTGCTGTCCTTTTCATTCGAGTTCACAAGACACAGGAACCCATGATTTCTGCCATGATTTTCGTAGGCTTCACTGCTGTACGACTCAATCCCACGGTCACGCCCTCTCAGTCAACGATGATGACCCACCAACTATCAATCCACCTCTCATTTTCATGATTAATTTCTTTAAAAAATCCATGGAAAATGAAAGAAACACAATAATCAAACAAAGATAGTTTCGGCCCAATGAATCGTCAAGGAGCATCTCATAGTCATCCATGACAAGTCGTACATGAAAATTTAAAAACATTTAAATTGATTCAAGTTGTTGTTTATAAATATATTTGATTATAAATATCTTTTAACTTTAATCAAAAGCCAAATACAAATTCGATTTAAATTATTGATTTAATCAAATTATTTTTACATATAGAGAGGTTGTAAATATATTTTGACATAAATCAAAATTTTGATTTAATCGAAAGTTAAAACTGTTAATCTTTAACTTATGAATTCTTACTTATAATAATGCTTCGATTCTTCAAAAATATTGATTTTAATAAAATTTAATCTAATTCTGATTTAAAATTATTTTAACCTATTTTTTAATGAGTTATTTATATAAAAATAAATAAATTATGACTTAAAATCATAAGTTTTCAGAAATCATACCAAAACAAACTTTCAAGCTTGGGCAAGCTATATTTTATCTCATGGATCTGTAATTTTCACTTAAATATTTAGTTTAAAATTTCTCAATGCTAATCTTATTTTTTTTCTTTCAAAAATACAGAAAAGCCATCTTGAGATTTTTAAACCATGCACTAACGTGAAAAGAAAAAATAATCCATGGAAGCTGAATCCAATATTAAAAACCACTAGGAGTAGGGACTAAAAAAACAAACAATTATGAAAGGTGTGACCGTACTGGAATCTGACAATATACCATCCACGTGTAATCAGACAAACAGAAAAACCGTGTGGGCCCCACGTATGACCAGAACGTAGACTTTTGCGTTCAGTTTAGCTATGTCTTTCGTGGGGCCATCCTACGACCTAAAATCTGCTCCATTCACTGCAGTTTTTCCATCAGACATGCTGACAGGACGAGAACAAGTAATGAAATGACACGTGTAACAAGGCACGTATTTGGTCAGTGAAGCGTGGGTGTGGAAGCAGCGGTGAAAGAGAAGATACAGAATCATGTTAAGGAGACATGTGGGATCCACTATCAGAAACCATCCACTGAAAATGTAGAAAGTCTAGAAACTGCTGTGACAGTGATTTCCCGCCAGTATAAACTTTATTTTTCTATAAACAAACAGCACGGTAAAAATAATTATATAGATTCTGAATTTAAAAAAGCTTTTAAAAATATATAATAAAATTATTTGAAGTCCGAGTTGACACTGAGTTTCTTTAAACTGTCCCAAATTTATCCTTCTAATGTGAGAAAGAGAAAATACTCCTTTACTTATTTAATTATTAGTTTTTATATTATTTTCCAAAAACAATATAGTGAGCGAGAAAGATATTTCTGATCTCAAAGTTATTAAACTCGATTTCATTTATGGATTTGTTTTGATCTCTTTCTCTTGGTGAATTAACATGTAACTGTTTTAAAATTTAATTTTCTTCTTTTTAATATTTTTAAATAATATCAATTTAGTTTTGAAAATTTAAAATAATATTATTTTGATTAGCCTATAAAAATCAGGTTTAATCCTCCCACACCATGAACAGAGCTCTCATCAGATTTGATTACTTTTTATGAGTTTTTATAGGAAAAAAATAGTAAAGTTATTTATAGATTTTGAAATATTTATCAACAATGCATAAAAACCCATGAATTAGCAAATAATTTGCTTTAAGAAAAAGATATTTATTTTATTGTGGTTCTGCGGGATCTAAAATTAGTAGGGTGTTTCCCCCCCTTAAAAAGTCTGTTTTCTTTGCTGTTGGTAGATAAGCACTAGTAAAAAAAAAAGGAAAATATTACAATTTGGTAAAAATCATAGTTTCCATCTATGGTATTTTAAAGGGATGTCTGGAGTGAGTTTTAATCTTTTATTTTGTTAAAATTTGTATTTTTTGTAGCTTTAAATTATTTCTTTTAGTATTTTTTTTATCGTTTTTATGTGTTACTGTCAAGAATAAATGTTTTAAAAATAATAATATTATTTTGATGTTTTTTCAAGAAAAAAAAACATTGATTTCAGCCTATCAAAATCTTTTTATCCATGCTATTTTTTAAACAAAAAAAGAGAGTTAAGATTGACAATCAACACTAAAAAAAAAACAATAAATAAATAAATTAACAAAAAGAAAAACTAACAATAAATAATCATTAATATTATTATCATCATCATTAATATTATAAAAACTACAATCAAAATCATCATCAATTTTATTATGTAACCACCTTCATCTCTTTTTATTGCAAAAACTGATTTAAATTGATATAACAAAAAATAATCAATTATAAAAAAATATAATCACAAAGTGCATCACTACTATATGTTGACTCTTGAAATACAATTTGCATCTATCACTCAAGCAAATTGAGAAGCACAACTTGTATTAAAGACAAGTGATATAAATCTTGCATCGTTCATTTCTTTCTAATATAATGTACCGTGTATGATTCATGTTTTAACAAGTATGATTTAATATATTAATTGTTTTATGCCTTTAATAATTTTTTCATTGGCATGTTAGTGCATGTATGTCCATTTTATTATTTTTAGTTTGTAATTAGCTATTAGATATAAAATTTAGATTTAATTATTAAACAACTTTACTTTGTTAAATCTACTTTTATTTAGTTTTGCGAGAACAAATTACAGATTATTTTTATAATGATTAGGAGATGATTAATGTTATTTTTTAAAATATTTTTTATTCAGAAAAAACATTATAATGATATTTTTTAAAAAATTTAAAATTATTTTTAATATCGGTATGATCTAAAAATATATATTTTTTAATTTAAAGTTAAAAATAAAATAAAAATTAAGAATACTTTTAAAAAGTAGTGAGAAATTGAAATTTATTTTTTTATTATCTTCGATACGAGCTGAGAGAACATCAAGTACCACGAGTGTCCTTGTGGGGAACCTCAAAAACCTCGAATTCATAGGATGCAGTCGAGCTATGGAAGTCTCGTCAAAGGAGCAAGGACCGTGACAAGAACAAGAGTCGATTATTCATGCCTCCACACCTAGGTACTAGGCCGGTGTTGTTATATCTATATATTAAAATAATATCTTTTATTTAAAAAAAATTACTTTTAAGATGAGTATACCAAAATATTTTAAAAACATTCATTTTTTTGAAATTATTGTTTTTTTAAAATATTTTATATATATATACATACATATATTATTCTTGTTTTTTTAAATCCTGAAACAGTGTCAAACCTAGCATGGTTGAGTTAAAAAAAAAGTGAAAATTGACCTGAATAAAATTGTGCAACCTAAAAGACCTATTCAACATCTAATTTGACTGTTCTTTTTATCTTTTTTTTAATCCCTAAATAATATCATTCTAGATTGATCTAAGTTAATACATTCAATCCATGATTAGAACCTTGAGTCGGATCATGACACGTGTCAATTTTAACAACTTTTCACTATGAACTTAAGATATAATAACATTAAAAACATTTAATTTAAAAATAATAATAAAAAAAACTTTTATTTTCTTAAAAATACTCTTGAAACATAATACCAAACAATACTTAATAATTGCCCCGAATCATACGAGGAGACCCGGTCATAAATTATTTTCGGAAATGTCAAGTAATTTTACCTTCAAATTAATTAAAACATACTAGTAATTATCTCTTTATTGCTAAGACACAAAACACTATCATCTTTTAAATGTTGTCTGGACTGATAAATTAGGTCCTTCAATTTTCGTTTCACCAAAATTCAAATTCAAAGAAAATGTTTTCTCCCCGTATCATGACCTGATCATATCAAAAAAATTTCCACAAAATATTTGACGTATTTATCAAATTATTCGATTGATTATGATTTGTAGTTTGAAATTACTAAAAATAAAATAAAAATTCAAGTCAATTCAAAACATGTCATTCCAAGTATTTTTTTTTTAAAAACAATTATAATGATATTATTTTAATTATTTTAAAAAAGTCAAATTAAGTTGCAGACAAACAAGATGATTTATCATGTCAAATTGTCAATAAGATTATATAAAATTAATTTCGACTAATTTAAACTAGATTGAGTTATAAGTTGATGAATCACAGGGTTAACTTGCTAAAATAAATTTTAATACTGATTATAATATAAATAATTAAACTAATTTATAAATTATGAGTTGACAACTCACAAAGTTAACCATTAAACTAGATTTAACAACACCTATTACAATTGAAATAATTAAACTAATTTATAATTAAATAAAACTATTTAAAAAGAATAACTTGAATGAAAACTTGAACGATCGAATTCAATCTCTATCTCAGCATGGTTGGATATTAGCTGTCACATATAGAAAAAAACAAGAAAGGGAACTCGTAAAGGTATTTTCAACGAGTGTTTTTTTCTTCGAACATTTATTATTACTTCCAAAAACCTTATAAAACCACTTTCAAAACCTCTCTCAGCCTCCCCAAACTTTTCACACCTCCAGTCTTTCTTCCATAGTTTCATCAACTCATCAACAAAGCCATCCACTTTCTTCAAAGCTGTCGTTTTAGTCCTCTTTTAGCTCTGGAAATCACATAGACTCATCATTTTGTTATTTCTTAGAGTCCCGCTCTTTTTTTTTTGTGATTTACTGTTGATTTTCGTGCTGCTTTGTCAAGAATAAAAAGAAGATTGTTTGCTTACTGGAAGTAAAGTTTTTAGCTTTAAAACGCCCCAATAAAGAAGGTATTTTGGGCTATTTGCTTGTTGACAAAAACTGCGATTAAAGCCATTTTTGTTGGCTTTTACTTAGCTTTTGTTTAATTTAGAGTGATTTTGGAAGTGGGTTTTCAAGGGTTTCCTCTATAAGGTTTAAAGATTTCATTTTGTGCTCCACTGGCAATGCTCTCTCTGCTTTCTCGGTGAGTTTCCATCTCATCCATTCCTCTCTTTCTATTTTCCTATTTTCTGTAACTTGTTTTACTTGTCAATGAACTAGCAGAGGTGCCAAATATTTCATTTTTATTGAGATAAAGTGGTCTTAAAAGTTTGTTCCTTTCATGCACCAAATCATCTATTTTTTTTCTTTCTGTTTTTGTATTCGAATTGCTATTGTTTTCTTTACTGGGTCATTTAGATTTCTATTACCCGGGATTCTTGGTGCGCATCTATGGAATTTAGTAGTAGTAAATAGTAATGGTGATAATAAACGGTGATAGCAGGAAGGTTGTTTGTTTTTATGTTTTCATACGCTAATATTAAAAATGATTTTTAAAAATAAAATTCAACCACGCCGCTATAAATATAAGTGGATGGAAGGGTAGGTTTTGTTTGCATTCATGCATGGTTTGAATTCTATGCTATTTGGTGGGTCCGAAGAAATCCTCCAGTATTAAAGTTGAGTTTGTTACCTATCACATTTTCAAAATCATATTAATACATTATTCATTAATGTCTGTGTTCTTTGCCGATTGATTTTATTTGGTGCAATTTTTTAGCCCTCGGATTAGTTTATCTGATTTGGATTGATCGATCAAAATGATAGATTCTTGCCACTTAAAAAAATATTGGTGGATGGTAAGGATCTTGTTAATTGATTATGTTCCCTTCTTATTTGCTGTTAATATTTTAGCTATAAGTAATTGATTGCGTGTTTCATGATTCATGGAACTGTTGTCTGTTTGTGCACCCACTTATTTAATTATGGAGATAACATTTGTTTGATACGCGGATGTGTTTTTATAGATAAGCAGATGCTTATATTATTATGTCACAAGCTTCGAATCTATGGTTCATCTCTGGCCAAAACAGTGCTTTTTTTTTTGTTCTTTTTTATGATAACAAAACATTAACATTGCATTGAATTTTTTGTGTATATTTTATGTCATACGGAGACTAACGTTAAGCTCAATGGTGGGTATATAATGGCTGTGTTCTTTCTTGGATGCTTCTTTTAATAAAAAATACATCTTATGGTTGGTCAACCATATTTTCTGTTTCTGGAGGCAGCTGTTCTGCTATCAGTATCCGAGTGGTTGCCTGATCCCTGTGTTCATTGGGGAAGGATCCCTTGATTGGTAGTCCTACATCACAGGAGATAAAAGAAAACCATCCTCCTGATGTAGGCATTGATTTTCAACGATAAATCTGTATTCTCAGGGAGTCTTAATTGTCGCATCTGTTTTTTCCTTAGAAAGAAATGTACACAGTACGTAGATAGTTCTTATAATGGAAAATTCATATGGGTCATTAATTGCAGCTCATAATGTAAGATTCTGATCAAGGAATTTAGAAGTAAAATGTCAACTCTTGGTATAACAACATATTTAGATCTAAAACTGTCTGTCACCTGGTTTCTTGTCTGCAAAAGGAGCATATTTTTCTTTTTAAACCATGTCAAATGAAAAAGGATTTTGGTGTGGGAAATAAGTATGAAATGACATGGTGCCATAATTATAAATACAATGATACTCAACATCTTGAATGCAATAATCTTTGGCTGAGTTTAGTGAACACATGCATGATAAGTAAGGCTGGTCAATTTGATCGACGTGCTCTTCTGGTTTGGCCCTTTTGTGACTATATATGGCTAGTGGATAAGTTCAGATGATTACTCCATCCTTTTCTTTTAGATATTATGTTATATCCCAGTGGCAAAGTTGCTGCAAACATCCGAATTGGGTTCCTTCATCTTTAATGGCACAAACTAATTTCCTTACTATTTCATTTAGGGAGAGTAAGGGATAAAAGTGTTTGAAGATGATGGAAAACAAAAGAAGCCCCTGCTCAGTTGACCATGGCACTCTCACTTCTCTTGCAACTAAAAGACACAAGCCTGATTTTTCTGTCTCCACCAAGGTTTTTCCTCCCTATCATCTTTTTCCTGCACTTATCTCCTGTTTTGAATGCAGCACCTGTCTCATTTCCTTGACATGTTTACGAAGTGTAATGGATGAAGGATGGCTACCAATATTAACCTGAATTACTGGCTTAAGAAAGTCATTTCCGTCGGTTTCATGGATGCTTTGGCATTGCCCTTCATAGGAATTGTATTGTTAAATCTAATATCTCCTCCCATATGGATTGTATTGCTGGTCAAGTTAATCTACTGTGCAAGATTTAGTGCTCATGTGTGCCTTATTTGAATTGGTAATAGGAACGGAAAGAGAAGCTTGGGGAACGCATCGTAGCTCTGCAGCAGCTTGTTTCACCGTATGGAAAGGTACCGATGGCAACTTGTTTATGTTAATAAGAAACCATTTTATAGCTTGCATGAGCATTTTAATAATCCTGTAGATGGTTGACGGGGGAATTTATTCTATTATTTTTCCTCACACATACTTCATCTATTGTCTTGAATTGTTGTCATTCTAAGACCTTTCCCATTTATTGCAGACTGATACTGCATCTGTCCTTATGGAGGCGATGGAATACATACGGTTCCTTCATGAACAAGTTCAGGTTTGGACTTTGGCCTTCTCTTGCTTATTTTTTGCCTTGCACACTATTCTGTCAGCTTGCCTGTTCTGGAATTAATATTGCAATCTGGAAATGCATTCACAGGCTGGACTCTAAATGAAATGGAATTTAGTAAGGTGAAACCTTGTGCTTACAAAATGAGGGAGTTTTTTTCCCTGAAACAGACTTGCAAAATGTAATATCGAGCTCTTAAAAAGGGTTCTAATTATTGCAATTTTTGTGGAAGTATCAAATATATGCGATGCTGTGTTGAATATGCAGATTTGTTTTCAGTATCTGACCTGCGACCTATTGTGGTTCGGGCTCCAATCTCTGTTTGAAGACATTTCATCTTAAAATAGTACCCCCCAAAATAGAACTGGCATTCGCTTCCATTGTTTTAGGTTATAATAGAGAATTCTTACCCTTTTTAACTTTTAAGTTGTAACTTTGAGATTGCTAGCACATTATCAGTCCACAATTTCCACAATTGGCTCTTGTTGTCTGGTTGCCATTAGAGTGGTTTACAATTTAGTTGACTTTCTTCAGGGAAAGGACACAAAGTTAAGATTTTGTTATTGCTGCCTCTTTGCGCAAGTTTGATGGCCAAGACTAAATGCGTGTTTTGGAGTGTGGTTGAAGTTGTTTTTGAAAATGTTTTTCGATAAAAAATGTATCAAAATGATATTTTTTTAAATCATTTTTGACATCAGCACATGAAAATGATCTAAAAACACTAATTTTTTTTAATTTCAAGTAAAAATATATATATTTTTTAATTTTTTCAAAAATATTTTTGAAACGCAATGTCAAACACCCCTGAGTATCTGATAATGCTAAAAACATGATTTTTTCTTCTTATATTGTTGCAAATACAATTTGTAGCTTAAGAAATGGTGGTGATAGGATGTTAACTTCTCATTATTGTAGTTTTAGAACTGCAGGACATTGTAGTTCAGGAATCATTGCATGTCTACACTTTTGTTTGAACATTAATATGACTATTTTGAAACTTTTAACTTTTTGTGGTGGTTTCAGGTGTTGAGTGCTCCATACCTCCAGGGTACACCAACAGCTCAAATCCAGGTGAGCATGAGTGCATTTTCCTGCAACATCCAAAACATGTCACTGCTCCAATGAAAAAAGTTGTTTTTAACCCATTTCACCGTTGAAAAGCATCCTTAATTGAAATTTACAGCTGGGTTTGATTACTTTGTGCTGCTGTGCAGGAGTTAGGGCAACACAGTCTAGAGAGCAAAGGCTTATGTCTTGTACCAATCTCATACACTGCAGGCATTGCTCGTAGCAATGGTGCAGATCTCTGGGCCCCCATCAAGAGCCCTTCTCCCAAATTTAAAAATTCTTTTTCACAATTTCATTGACACAGTTTAGCTCAGCAACTTGAAGGAGGTTTTCAGTTTCTAGATATGGTGGTGTGGAGGGTAACCAGCATTCTGGATGCGCGGCAGAGGTTTGCCCGGCAGATGCAACTCTGTAACAGAATTTAACGTCGGAGAAATGGAGCTTCGCATGTTATATTAGTCAAGCTCCCAATGATGTAAAATGTTGAGTCCCTATTGTAGTTTTAAGCTGATGACAAGGCAACTTTATAAGTATTTCCCGATAAGCAAAATGTATATTTACAAACCTAAGATGTACAATAAACATTAACAGAAGATTAATCAATATATGGGGGGCGCTTATGGTTTAGATTTTCCCTGCCTTTTACTTGAAAGTTTTGTGTTTTCAACTCGAAACGTGAGCTGTCAACTTCCAAAATTTCATTTTTACTACTTTTTGTGTAATTTAATCCCAACCATGTATGGAGGGGGTGATTTGAGTCCCGAAAATCTCACCTGAGCATAAGATTAAGACCCCGTTTGGGAGTGCATTGCAACCAGTGTTGATGTGCGTTGCAACCGAAAAATGGAAAAATTTGAATTTTTATTTTATTTTAAAAACCGGCGGTTTGGTGTTTTTAAATCATTTTGATGTACTGATGTTAAAAATGATTTTTAAAAAATAAAAAAACATTATTTTCATGTATTTCGGCACGTAAAACACTTTGAAAAGCTACCACAATCGCACTCTAAACCGCTGTGGAAAACCATGTTGCGTCCGTAAGGTGGCGACTTCGGTGATTTTGTAGGGGAGAGAAAACTGACGACTTTGGCTGGTATGCTTTCAACTGCAAAACTACAAATCACGAAGCCTGGCTCCATATGGGAATTTTAGAAACTTGACAAGTAGGTTCTCCAGTTTTAGGCTTTGAGTGGCAAATAATAACTTCAATGGCCTGGTTCTCAGCTCAGCTGAGATCCTGAATTGCAATGATGGATTCCAAAATGAAACTGAATTTTCATGACAACAAAAATCTGTGTTCACGGGGATGAGTTGTGGATGCTCCCAAAGCTGGGTACCCATCACCCACATTGGATATTGCTCTAAGTTTATTTACCAATCCAAACAAATACTTAAGATATAGGCACATCAGCACAGAATTAAGAAACTTTTTATCAAGGGAAAAAAAGCCACTCTCTTAGATTGCTGAAGTTGGCTTAACCTTCTCCTTCAAGAACTGAAGCACATGTTCACGTTTCCAATTGTCAATTCTGCAAGTAAAATAACAGTAAGAAATTATCAGTACAGAAGCCGATAGAACTTCATTATTTTTCTTGAAATGCAAACATGAAGGATGATTACACAAGGTTCATGTTATTTTCCAGGCCAAATGGATATCAAAGCAAATTTCTGTATTATTTCACCTATTGTCATGCAGGAGAAAAAACTATACATAATAAAAGCAGCTCACCTAATGGTTTCCTTATGCTGACCCTCATCATCCAGCATGATCAACTTTGGTGGAGAATTGAACAGATATTGGACTTTAACGGTGGGAAATTGACCCTTCTCTTCTTCAATGAAACCAACAATTTCAGGATAGAAAACCAATTTCCTCATGCAAACCTCTATTATTGCACCAGAGTAGGTAATCTGCAGCAATTTAAATAAAAAGGAGAAACTTAGTGTTCTCTTTGATATTTCATATACACGTATGTGTGCATGCACATACAAAAGTAGACAGTAAACTTCTTTTGCGTTCAAAGCTAGTGTCGTTCACAATTGCATGTCCATGAACAACTGGAAACAACGACTCAGAAATCTGTTTTTTATTCATCCAAGGATACATTGACCATATTTTATCCATAATCCATTCCAATCATGGGCCTTTTGAAATTGAATTAGAAATGAGAGAATAGTATTTCTGAGCACAGAGGAAATTCAAAACATTTATTTGAGCTTCAAATATTATTTTACCCTCAAAATAATACCTACCTTGCTAATGGAATCATCAGAATCCTCTGTGCAACACTTCAAACAGTCAGACACCAACTCTGCAACCGAAACATTAGAGTTACTTCTTGTAGGCACAAGGCAGGCAATATTACAGACTTATATTAAGATCGAGTCCAATAAATAAGTACAGTAACTTAAAGACAGCCTCTGACTGTTAGAAGTTAGTGTAATGATATAGAAGGAGAAGAAATCGATTATGCATGGCCAATGGTTTAAATAATCAGTTCCGGTCTTATGGACTTTGCCTTAATCTCTTTTTGGCTTAAGCATATTGCATTACATAAGCATCTTTCCACCAGGCCAGGTTTCATATTAAAATCAGATTATGTTGTTAATTCTCATTCTCCTCGCTTATGTCATGGTGTGGGCATGCTACCACACGCACTATACCTCATCCTGTCTTATCTTAGGACTCCAAAAACTCAATAACTTCAGTTCACAGAGACTTTTATCATCAGGAATGCCTAATGCAGATGGTAATGTCAACATCTCAGTTGAAGAAACAGAGCAGACAATAAGCTAACATAAAGCTTTTTGTTGGACATAACACCCATACAACATATTTCGATAGAACGACCTAGTCATTTAGAACAATATGCACTGTTTGCATCCTGAGTTCAAGATGACTTATCATGTCTTAATACATAACTCCCAAGTCATCCACACTAGTTAAACAGCCAATCCACCCTCACCAATTACAAAACCTACAAGATGTATTCACCATGCAAATATCCATGCCTCCCTACTTCGTAAGCAAAGTTCTCACAGTTTTAGTTCACCAATCCATAACAACATTATCAAAGAAAATCGAAATGGCCAAGACTATCCATATAAGGCAATCTCCTCCCAACAAAAAGTGCCGGCTCTTTATCATCGAACTTTGAAAAACAAACGGAAAATCTTAAATTCTCCACACTTTCAAGTTAAATAAACAAACCTACTTGAGAATCCAACACAATCACTAATTAGCTAGAAACAAACATGAACTTCCTCACATGGTCAACAGCAATTGCATTCCATAAAACACTCAAGATCCCAACTTTTTACCCAATGAACCCTTCAAACCCCATAATATTCACAACTCAGAAACCAATAAACCAAACAACAACAAACAAACAACCACAATAAAACAAACACACGACCGCAATACGAACTCCAATTCCCCAAAAGTTCCAAAAAGACAAACTTTATGACCAAAAAGGCAAAAACAGGGAAAAAAGATCAAAAGGGTCTTTACAACTCACCTTGATCTTTAACATACTCAGCTAAAGTATTGCAATCTGAACAGAGTGCAAGTCCTGTGAATCCCAGATCCTCGCATGCTCTTGAACTCAATTGGTCTTTTGATTTCACAATTGGTAAAAGGAAAGTAAAAAACAACAGCACTCCACAAGCTTTATACACATTCATGTCTAATATCTCACTTCCTACCAACTATTTTGTGCAAAGTTTCACTCTTTTAGATCAGCGAAGGCTCGGACTTGATCTTGATGAGGTTGGGTGTTTTGCTGCGGCAATTTTCAGGAGCACTGTATAAAACACGGCGTCGTCTTGGATGAGAGCGGAGAGAGAGACGACACGACGTTTATATATTAACGGATTCGTGCGAAACCTTGAGGGGTCTATTCAAAGTTTTTCATTTTAGCAATTAGACTTCTGAAAAAAAATCGAATATTCAAAGATAATTGAAGATCAATCCACTTAAGATAATTTTTACTCAAAAATATATTAAAATAATATTTTTTATTTTTTAAAAATCAATTTTGCCATCAATATATGAAAATGATCTAAAAACACCAAAATATTAATTTAAAATAGAAAATAAAATAAAATTTTAATTTTTTTCATGTTTTTGAAACACATTGCAAACATGGACAAAAACACTAGATTTTAGTTCACTCAATTGTTTCTTGACCATAGAAGACTTTCCTTCTCTTTGTATATTGATTTTTGTTTTTACAATAATAATACAAATTTTCACCTCTTGATTTTTTTTATAACTCATTAATTTTTTTTTTGTTTTGACTTAATTGTTTTTTCGGAAAAAATTCTACTTGGCAAAGTAAACATGATAAAAAAAAAAGAGAGGAATAAATGGTTGTAGACTAAGGGTGTGTTTGATATTACGGTTGCTGTTGTGGTTGTGGTTGAGGTTTAAAAAAATCAGCTTCATGAAAAACACTTTTAGCTGTGATTCATAACTGAAATTAAGTGTTTGATTAAAATTTGGTTGAGTTTGAAGTTTAATATAGAGTTAGAGCCAGAAAAAAAATAATTCCCTGCAAATAAGAAATTAAAAATATAATATGAAAAATAAAAATAATAAAATCTCTAAACTAAAAAAATAGTTAGGATTTTTTTCTTTGAAAAAATAGAAAAGATAGATATTATAAAAAGTTCGATGAGAAAATAAAATATATTTAAATAAAGTAATATTAAATTAAACATAATAAAAGAGTAATTAATTAAATAAATTTTGAAACTAAAAAAAAAAAAATTATTTTATAAAATTAAAAAAATAACTAATAATTTATCTTGTCAAAACCCTAACTAACCATTAGAGAGAGCCGATCGAGATTGCAAGAACCCCAAAGAGAAACAATTCGAAGAAGGGGCCTCGAAAGAAGCACACTCTCTGGTTTGTATGTGTATGGACAGGGAAGATTTGTAAGTAAAACTTAAAGCAATACAAAGAAATGGTGAAAGAGCAACCTACAGGATCCACGGTGGTTTCAAATCTTTTCAAAAAGCAGCTATTAGCTATTTTTCGTTCATCGGTGTTTTGTTGATTTTACTTTGTTGGACCCATTCAAACCACCCACGTTTTAACTCTAATCATACACTAGGTTGCGGTAGCTTTTCAAAGTGCTTATCGTGCCGAAATACATCAAAATGATGTTTTTTTATTTTTTAAAAATTATTTTTGAAATCAGCACATCAAAATGATCTAAAACACACAAAAACATATTCATTTAAAATGAAAAAAAAATTCAAATTTCGACCAAAAACCGGTGGGATCGCAATGCCAAACGGGCACTAAAGTTGAGAGCTTTTTTTAAAACTCAGTTTGTACCATAATATCAACACCCACTAAAACAACACAAGCTAAGGAACTAAATAACGAGGTTTTAAGCAATCGAGACTATGTTAAAAAACTTAACAAAATACAGGGATGAAACCATAATTAACTCAAACATTACAATAATTAATTTTAGATTTCTAACGTATGCAACTACTTCTAGTGTTTGGAGCGCAGCGATTTAGTTTTTTGTGTGTTTTATTTTAAAAAATATATTTTTAATAATTATCGATGATTTTAATATGCCAATAAAAAATAAAAAAAATCTTGATAGAAAATGATTTTAATATATTATTTTCTCAAATTTGTGGTTTGGTTTAGTGAGGGGGTGGTTGAAAGCTCGTGGGTGTTTGGCGCCACGGTTCAACCTGCGGTTACGTTGCATCCCGACTCCAACCACACCTATAACCAAACGGGACCCCAACTTTTGACAGCGGGTCCCACAAAAAACAACAGTTGCGTCGCGTTTTGAAAAGCATCTGTGAGATGTTTTTCACCGAAAACGCTACATTGCTAAACACACACATAACAGTCACTGGATCTTCCAACGAAGAGTGTGTTTTTGCAGAAAACAACATGAAAGAGAGAGAGGAAGAAGACGATGGCTAACCACCGACTACCTTGCCACCCTTGGTTCTAGCAGACCACTGGTAGCGCCCTCTCTCTCTCGGTTGCAGGCTTGTAACTTTCTCTCTCAAGATGCAGCCATCTCTCTCCTCAGCAGTCACCGGCGAGCACCACCAGCTGCTGCTTTGGCATCGGCGACCTCTCCTCTTCACCTTCACCGTCCGATCTTCTCCCACAGCTCCGGTGTCAGCAGCACCAGCGTCGGCAACACCAGTTGTAACCTTCCGACGATCATACCGGCCACCACAAGGCACCATTTGCGACGCCGCCACCACAGTAATAACCACCTCGGCCTCCTCTACACGTCAGTATCAGCCGATAACCTCTTCTCACAGTCGGCCAAGTTACTATTCACATGTGAAATAATCACGATGAACACAGCGCATCGTTTTATGCGTTGTGTTTTTTTTTACACTCTTTGGGTTGGGTTGCTCTCGGCCCAGCCCAAGTCCAGGATAGTTGGGCTTTGGCCTAGTTTGGATGGGCTGACCCATTTAGTTGGGTCGGCCCAGTTTGATTTATAAAAAAATATTTTTTTAAAAAATATATAGATAAAGATCAGTCCTGATGAAAGAGAAACGCGCGTGACTTCGTTTCACTCCACAACCTTGTTGGTTTTCGATTGATTATGAATCAGAAACTTGCAACAATATTTTTGTTATGATTATTAATCAACAATAAAAAAAAATATATTATGATTATTAATCAACAATATTTTTTTTCTAAAAAATATTGATATATGTGTGTTCTTTAAAGTAATTTCACAAGTTGACAACAATATTAAAAACACGATAAGCAAACACACATAACTATTTTTCATTAAACCTCAAACTCAACCACAGTTTTAACCAAATACTTCTATTTCAGTTCTGAACCGCAGTTAAAAGCGTTTTTCATGAAACTGTATATTTTCAACCTCAACCACTACAACAACAGCTGGGCCAAACAGACTCATAGTCTTTAGGAACAAGCCTTTTTCTCTTGAAATAGTGAGTTCTCCTCCCTGTTATTGAGGGGAAAATTACCCCCAGCCCCTTTTTTTTGACACAGAATTCAGCATTTGAGTTTTAGATACGCTGGTTGAATTTCATTTATAATGATGTTGTTCTTGTGAATCAAATCTCTCTTGGTATCAATTTTGGTTCAATAATCGAGATTTCCCACTGGATGTTAGAATTAGTCTTTGCAAACTGAAATGACAGCTGAAAGTTATTTTCTTTTCCCATTTGATGCAATTCATAATACCTATGAATCATATTCTGGTCTAGATTGAGCTTTTAGGCGGAATGATTTCTTGATATAGTATCAGAGACTTGTTAATCCAACGATCACGAGTTCAAATCTTATCACTCCTATTTTATTTGATAAAAAAATCAAGCATAAGGTAATGTAGGTCTGTGCAAGTTTCAAGTCCAAAGAGCTTTTACTTGAAGAGATGTGTTAAAGAATAATATAAATCATATTCCAGAATCTTATCTAATAGCTTAAGTCATTAAGTGAGATGGTTTATTGACATGTTACGTGCCATTGAGCTTATGCTTCCATCCGAAGGTTCAGGTCTGTAACAACTGCAGTCAGTTGCTCCTCAGTCCCAATTTCTTTTAAAGTTCATATGAGTGGAAGTGAGCTTGGCTAAGATTTTCCGTGGTTCCTGAACAACCATCGATGGATATCAAACCAGACTGTAAACTGCAAATTTCTAATAATGCTGTGATTGATAGAGAGAACAAAAATGTCCAGGAACATCAGATGGTCCATACACTCTGTTGGAGTGTATACTTCCATGTACAAAAATTAATGAGACGAGATCAGCTGAAGATGAAGACCCTGATGCAACTGAATATTCAAGCTCATTTGCCGACACCACCTCTGATACCGAGAGATGTTCTGGACTAAGTGAAGCTGAACTGGATTCACAATTTTTTGGCGACAGGGATTTGGCATCCCCATATGATGCATTTGATGTCATCTTCCAAACTAGGTGTGTTTTGTCTCAAATTCATGATTGTCTCTTTCTTGGCTATTGTTCCAGATGTGAAAGTTTTGTACACAAAACCATATTTGTGTTCATGAGCGTAGTTTTTGCCATGGTCAGTTGCCGATTAATTTGTAAGGACAATTTATGAGAAAATTCAATTAACGTTATTTTTTTTTTATCTTTCTGTTAAGTTTTAGTTCTCATCATCTACGTAGTACATTTACAGCACTGCTTTCCAATTTAAATTTCAAGGTAAGATCATAGGGCTGCGGTTCCTTTTGAGCCGTAGTTGTCTGCATAAAGGGATTTTTTTATCTGGGAAGAACAATCTTTTCTGTTTTGAGGCTATAATTCTGTTAGAGAATGATTTGTACAACGATGTTCAAAAGTCAAGAGCATTTTCATCGTTTGAAGGTTTTTGTTCAAAGTCCATGTCCTTGTCATTTTCAAATGAATTTTGTAGAAGAAAGGCCATTAAGAGGAGGAAAAGCAAAAGAGTTGAAGACATAACTGATGCGGCATTACACGTGACTAATCATAACCCTTTTCATTTATCTAGGTACAAGCTTCTCCTTTCCAGAGTAGCCTATGGTCATTTTGTTTTTGCTCTCTCTCTCTTTTCCCTTGATGTTCTTTAACTTCACTTTGTGATAAATTGCAGAAAACAAGAGATCCAATCCAGAGGGCACTTCTGAGATTGATGATTCTAGCAATACTGGTAAAGTTTTTTGCTGTACATTGATTTTGTTTCTTCATATCTTTTGTATATTCATGTGGATTCTTATTTTGTTCTGTGCTCCCCTCCCCATTTGCCAGTGAAGATTGGTGCATGGTGTTCTTATTCCATATTACGGTATTTATCTTGGTCCCCAATGGGCGTAGCGTGATGTCAAAAGCCTTGCGATCTGCACTACAGGTCTCGAGTTCGAGTCAGGACATCCATCCTTTGTAAGAGCTTGGGACAACCGGGGTTTTACACGCTCACCTGGACCCACAAAATACGCTTTCTGGGGAGTAAGGTTTCCTCGCATAAAAAAAGATATTTATCCTTGGAGCAGATTTTATTGACATGCTTTAAGTAATCATTATTGATACTGGTTGCTGGCTATTTGTTATCTTGAACAGCCATTACAGAACAACCTGCTGATGGCGGTGATTAATCTGGCGTCGACAATGGCCGATTATTTATCAAGTTTGGAGATGATGATAAATTCTTGGAGCAAGTCCTTTGGAAAATTGAAATAGTGCATTCTCGGGTTTGAAAGCTGAAGAATCAGCTTGACATGATGACATATCGAAGAATGCCTCCAAGTTTTCTTCCTCAGAGAATTTGAGCTTCTTGCAGCATGTGATTCACAGGCTAGCTCTGCTCCCAGTCTTGCATCCTCTTCTGGCAATGAAGATACGATATCAGGAGCCATTTTTCCTGCAACTCACAATATTCCTGGATAAAATACTGGAAATCTGGTGAAGCCTGAGAGTGCCACGTCTTGTTTTGGTGGGGCTATTAAAGCACAGTGGGACTGTTGTCTGCTGCTGATGTTACCTTTCATCAGCAACAAATTGGCGATTCAAGTGAAGATGTAAGATTTCACTATAATCAATATATTCATAGTCTATACAATTTTACCACTACTTTCTAGTGAGATGTCATTATACAAGCACTGGTTGATTGAATGATAATAAAAAATGATGCTTGTCACCGTCCATACAAGTGCTGGAGATTTTTGTCTCCTGATGAAAGTTTAGATTTCTGATGCATATTATAATGAAAATCTGCCAGGACCAAGAATGTTGAAAATCATAATATGCCTGAAAATCTGGTCAATATTCGCAGGTCAATGAATTATAGCTCAACGGACACTAGTGTCTTCCCTCCTCCTAAAAAGTCTCCAATCAGAACCTCTTCTTTTGTAACAAAAAGAAGGCCTGCAAATCAGTATTGAAAGAGCTTAACTGCCAGCACAAAAACCTATAAAGGAAGTAGGCTAATGAGATCTGGAAAATATGCGATTATGGCATCATCTCCATGGAACATTTGACATGGATCTAAAGATTCTAAACGAGTGCAATTGTGGCTCAAAACCTAAAATATCAAGTGATCCAGGAATTACCACAACTGATCAATCTTCAACTTCTGTTTCTCACATTCTTACAGCTACATCTGTAGCAAAACAATCCGAAGCAAGAAATTACCACAAACGAGAAATATTCTGGAGTACATTCCCTTTGAAATGGCAGTAAATGGTGAAATTTGGGCAGCAGGAAAGGGGGGGTGAATTTTGTCTCAGAAATTGCAGGCTTTGGTGTGGGCTCAGGTTGTTCTAAGCAATTGATTGGTGACAGAAATTTGCACGTTCAAGAACCTCTATTGGACTGCAACTGCATCCTTCTTTTCATGTGAATGTGATAACTTAAAGAAAAGGGTTAGAACTCATAAAGAAAGGGAAAAGGAAACGCATGAATCATTAACTTCTATGCCATTTATTTTGGTGGACAAAACTTCAAAAATAACTTCACATTTATAAACATTTCACGTATTTTCACCCAAAACCTTAATCTCAGTAAAGTTCCGAACCTCATGAAGCTACAAGTCCCTTTGTAAATATCCTTCTTCTTCTTCTTCATGGTGTGGGGGTCACATTTTCAATCCATAGTGGGCAAAATGATGCTCTGGTCTACAATGTACAAAAGCAAAAGATGACTGGAAACCACAGTGCCTTTTTGACCTAAAAAAGGATGTGCGAATCAATCAACTCTTCTCTTATTCGTTTGCTCCATTAGAAAATCTCTCTACAACTCCATCAATAGAGCATGAAATCCAGCGAATTTAATGTAATGTTCTCGTGATATGATCCTAAGAAGCTCATGAAATTTAAACATGTGCTGTGATTCTATCCACGCAATGTGTTCCAATCGATCGTTTCTTCAAAACATTTTACTAACATCACGGTTTGGACGTAATATCAAATTTTTTTTGAAATATTGTATAATAATTTAGATTTCTGAATTGTAATTAGTTTCTATATATATAAATAACACTTGTTTCGTAAAATTTGGAAAAGGGTTTTACTGTACCGAAGGAAATATCTGATCCAACATCAGCAATCATCATGTCTTTTCTTCTTTGCAGCAGCTTTTGGAGTTCTAGATATAACATGAGCCACAAAGGAATCATTATGCCGTCCATATTACCAAATAATAATACATATACAGACTGGATCTTAGCCATGCCCACCCCATTCTAAACGTTAATTAAGTCATTTATGTATTGATCACTTAATTTATTTTTTTTGGATTCGAGGAAACCCCATTCTCAGAATATATATTTTGTGGGTACAGGTGAACAAGTAAAATCCCGGCTATCCCAGGCTCTTACAAGAAATGCACGTCCCGACTCGAACTCGATATTTGTTATGCAGATCTCCAGCCTTTTGTCATCACACCACGCTTCTTAGGGATTTTGTCAATTAAGTTCGGGAACACTAATCAAACCCAAGAGATTAGCACTTATAAACTTGTATGATTCTTACAATACAGGGACAGGGCAGGCATGTCTAGGGCAAATTAGTGCCATAACTAAGCAGAGATGCTCACAATCATGCACGATAGGAGATAAACATGATTATCAAATGTCTGGATACACTTTATGTCCTAAAAAGTAATGAATTGCACAAGAGTTTTCCTTTTCTAAAGTGATCAAGGTGGGCACTCTAGTAATTGCATTAAAAGCAGCAATTTTACTTTGCCTTTGAAATTTGAATACCTCACTCCCACTCTCTCTCTCTAAATCAATAGGAATCATGCCTGCCAAAGCAAAAGAGGTGGAGTTGTAATAAAGAATGGCGAAAAAGAAAAGAAGCACACTGCCAACCCATCTTTCAGTCGCAAATTTGAAGGCAAAAAAGGGCTCTTCTTCCCTCTCGCCACCCCTGAAATGAAACTTCTTTCTCCTCCAGCTCTTTCACATACTTCAATTTGCTTTGTTCATGCAAGATCCAAAGAACTCACACACAAGGTACGTATGAAACCTCCCTCCCTTTTCAATCTCATCAGCCAAGCAATTTCTTTCCTCATCGAGTTCTTAAATCCTGCAACATTGCTACCTGAACTTGATCATTTTGCTGTATATCTTGGCTACCCTATTCTGACTGCGTGTTCATTTGCTACAAAAACCTTTGTGCGTCCTAGGTATAGGTATTACTTTGTTAGATAATAATATGATTTCTACATTAAATTTGAGATGGTTTCTTAATATAGTATTAGAGTCTTGTTAACTTAGCAGTCATGAGTTTAAATTTCACCACCCCATTCTATTCGATAAAAATCAAGCGCAAAATAGTATGAGTCTGAACAAGTTTCAAGTTCAAAGGATTTTCACTTGAGATTATATGCTAAAGAATAATATAAATTTTATTTCAAGGTTTTATCTGACAATTTAAGTTTACAAGTGAGATGATTTTTGACATGATTTGTACATCATCTAGCTTCTCTTACATGCAGCGTTATAACCTATGAAATATAGCAAATTCATTACCAGATTATGCAAGTTTGGGAATGCTCTTCACAATATCATTTAAACCTCATTGGATTTCTCTTTCTGCCAAGTAGCAACCACTCTCTTGCTCACTTTCTGTCCATTGTTGTATGGAAGAACATGCCCATCTTGCTTTATGATCCCTCGGTTCAAAATATGTAATGAATTTCAACATGGACCGGCATAATTGGGCTCTGTTTAGAGGATCATTCAGGCCCATTTTGACAAAGGATCTTAGGAGGGGAAGAAATGGACTCCATTTACAAGCTCATCTTATTTTTCATTAGATTACGAGCCCATGTTAGTACTATCTTTTTTATGGTGACCCTATCGCATCTTTTTCTGTCGTTGTTCTAAAAAGAACAGCCCTAGAATACATTGAATTTAGCAGGAAAATGACCATTATAAGACGCGTGATTCATCAGAAAGAAAATAGTCGTCGATAAGAATTACGGTTGTTCTTGGAAATTCCTGTGCTTAATATATTATGCTAATTAGCTGTACATTGGACCCCGTCAAATACCTTGAGCTGTAAAGCACTTGACCTTGTCCTTAATTACTATATGGTTGCCTGCAATTTAGGGATTGTACTAATCGGAGAATCAAGTTTGACATAAAAAAAGCAAGAACTCAGTTGAAATTAGGATCTAAAGTTAGAAATTTTGATGAATGGAATATATACGAGAACCTCACAATTTGGATAAGGTAGAAAATTGGTTTGGTTATAAAAGTTACAGCTAGATCTCTAGTTTTCCCGAACCCAAACCGAAAGCTTGTTTCTTGATTCTTAAAATGCATGTTAAAAAGCATTTCATCACTCGTGGGGAGCTCATGCATGATGTGCAATATTTGCTGTGCTCCAGGAAACCTTGGTATCAGAAAGCAATAGAGATGGCTACTCAATGGAGAACAGTTTCCAAGTCTACAGAAATATCGACGACGACGACGACGACAAACCCTAGACTGTGGAAGGCCATTTCCAAGTCCAAGGAAGCTCCGAACAAAAATGGAACATTGTGGAAAACTATTTCAAGATCCACAGAAATCCCATCAACAAATTCTAATAGAGCAAAGCTAAGGAAATGTAGCTCTGTTAGGGTTGCGACGACATTTACTCGAGTTTGTCTCTGTGCACCTATCTCTTCGTACAACGAGGTTTTCCGGGCTGAAGTTCCTCCGAGGAGAAGCAACAGCTATCCCAGGTCAAAGCCATTTCCTGCAATGCATGAAAGAATGCCGAGTGCAAGACCTAGCATGGAAGGAAGAAGAGTGATTTTTCGAGGAAAATCGTTGACCGATGATGTTTTGATGAGGAGATTTGTGTTGGAGGAAGAAGCCATGATGCAAACTAAAAAGAGGAATCAAATGGAAGTTATTAGAAGAAGGACTATGTTGCGAAGGAAAAAGCTTGGACCAAGTCCTCTTAGTAGAATGGTACTGGCTGTGGTAGAAGAATTTTAATTCAATTGAGAGAAAATTGCCTGTGTCAAATTCTGAATTTCCCCTTTGATTTCCATTTTTTTTTCTTTCCATTTTTCCAATGGGATAGTTGGTTTGTACTTTTTACTAGCAATTTTCTGCCATTTGTATTAGATGTTTGGGTGGTGATGCATGGAAAACTTATGGCAAAAAATCAAAGAAAATAACATTCTAATTGAAATAGCTACACACACACACAATCCAATCATTAAATGAAAACATCAGAGTAGATGGCTGATTAATTTTAGGTTGATCATGATCTCTTTAGAAAATTTGAAAATCCATGCAACCTCTTCTTTTTTTGTAATCGGGATATCCGGGTTAACTTGCACGTATCTCCACTAATTCTACATGTTCTGAAGTGAATGACCAATTACCTACCTCCAGTGACTTTGAAAGTTGTTAAGACTTGAAATAATGATCTTTAGGAAACAAATCTAGGGTTAAATCACTGAGCTACACCCTTCAGGGATAATCTATATAACCATCTATAGGCAATAACCCTGAAAATTATGAAACTCGAACTAGTGATTTCTAAAAACCAAATTTAGAATTAAATCACTAAGTTACACCCCTCAGGGTTCATCCATGCAACCATCTACAGGGCTTGTAGAGAAAATGCCTTCTCGTAGCTAACCTAGCTACTTCAATCTTTGGACTAAAAATTTTGCTTACACGCCACTCGAAGGCCAGATTATTGATCGAACTTTAGTGGTTATATAATCTACATCAAAGTTAACATAGTTAGCTAGGTTGTTTTTATCTTTGATGGCTACTTCTGTCGCTTCAACGCAGACAAATGTTTCCTTTTTCTCTTCCTTGTCAACCACCACTTGAATCTGCTTTCAATATCGTCTAAGCAGACCTCCGGTGTTATGCTACTAGCTGACACCCCACTCTCTAGCTCCAAGACTTGGACGTTTCAATATTTGGTTATCTTGGAGCAACTCTTGTTTCCTCTCAATTAGGCTACACTATATCCACACGCTATCAGGAATTTATCCCACAATAGTAAAATTGAAAAAAATAATTAAAAAATATAGAATTACCTAAACATTCTTGAAATCAGCGATAATCACGAAAAACAGTTGTGAAGTACCATCATGTCCTAGCGACAAGTCTTCATTTTTATCTTTTCTAAAGGTATTTAAGTAGTTTCACTATGCACAAATATATAAAAACCCGAAAATACCCTCGCCTTCAGCCTCTTGCCCTGTGTCCCACACAAGGGCAAATACGATATTTAACTGTTTAATATCATGCAAAAAACCGAAAATACCTCCAAGCAACCCTCGTTTTTTTGTCAGTTCCCAATGATAAAATGATAATTTTACTCTAGAAATCCATAATCGGATACAATGAAATATCGACGTATTTTATATATATATATATATATATATATATATATATATATATATATATATATCCTAAATTAGTGCTAACTATGTTTAAGGAATAAAAGGGTTAAATACGGTTTCCGTTTTATAGTGATCTTTACACTTTGTTAATAGATTTGACAGGGAGACAAGACAGCATAGCATCCAAAACAGATCTTTTGTGGTTCAAAGCACAAAAGTATTGAAACAAAAAACAACAACAAAGTTAAAATTATAGGTAAAAACACTGTTGCTATATATATATATATTATTCACTCTGAGTAGTACAATTACTCCTTCGCAATTCTAAAAATAAATAAATAGCCTCGATTTTTTTTCATGGTTTATTGTTCATCATCAAATTGAGTAGGCTTCTTGAGTTGTTGATTCGAGATACATAAAAAGAATTTGAGTGCCTTTCTGTTTATTAAGATATATGGCTATGGTAACAGTAATGAAGAGATTTACCTAGTGGCTAAGGAAGAACGTTCATTTCTTTACCTTTCTGATTAGCATGTAAATCGATTCGTACCATCAAATTAAAAAAAAAACAAAATTGTATATTTTTCTGATGGGTAATTTTCTCGGCAAAGAAAACGACTGATTTGAGGGTTTGAAATTGTTTAATTAGTTTTTTTAACCTTCATGTTCGTGTTAAGAAATAGCATTAACTCAAGTTCCCAAAAAATTCTGCCACCCCTTGATGATTTCAATTCTTTCTTGAAAGAAAAAGATCCGAGTAGAACCCTTGAATATGCCAACATTAATTATGAACTATTTTGTTCAAGGTTTTCAATATTGTTTTGGTCGTCGTTCTGGTTTTTTTATTGGAATAGAATATTTCGGTATGCTGTTTCGGGGTTGTACTGTTCATATATAATTAATTATATATATATATATATATATGAAAAAATTAAAATATTAATTTAACAAGTATAATTTAAATTCAAGATAAATTAACTTTAAATTATACAATACAAATACAAAGTCAAACAAACATAATCTCAAAATTAGAAACATCTCTAAGATTCCAAAATATTATGATAGTAAAATATTCTAAAATAAAAGAAATATTATGATTTTGAGCCGGAACGGTACCGAGGCGTTCCGGCCAGAATTTAGCCGGAATTTCCGGAACAGGCCGGAATTAAAACCGAGACGAAAACGACGTCGTTTCATCTCGGTTTTTTTAATGGCACGGAACATTCCTGCCATTTCAGCCAGAACAGAACAAAATTAACAAGCCTGATTTTGTTCAAACTTTTTGTCTCAAAGATTTTCCCTTTGGATGAACCTTTATTGTCCTATAGCCTAGCCGTGTTTTCAAGCCATGTTTCTTTGGAAAAAGAAAAACTTTTTGGATTAATTAGGTGCGTTAAATAATCCAAAGCAATCCAGTATTTACGTCACAAGTTTATTTAGTGATTTATCTTAAAATAACACGTCACTTTGATTTTTTAAAAATCTAAATAATATTGTTTTGAATAAAAATAATACGTTATTTTGAATAAAAAATACTATTTTTTAGTTTATCTTGTAAAGTTTTATTTGGATTTATTCGGGATCCGTTAAATTATTTAAATTTGATTAGATTAGTTTTTAAAATGGTTGCCGATTTGAACCAAATTGCAAGTTAATAATTATAAAATTGACTCGGTAGATTAAAAACCATGTAATTTTAGTTTTTTCAAACTGAAAACTGACCTTCATTGGCCTTGATTCAACCTCCAAAATTGACTTGAAATAGTTATATTGCTCATACAAGAAAATTAGGGAAGCTCGTCTTATTTTTAATTTTTTATTAGATGCTGGATCAGCTTGCGTACAACTCAACTAATCATATAAACTCAAAATTACAGGAATCAAACTCTTAATCAACATCTTTATTTTCATTTTCCTCGTAGCAATGATTGTTCATGACATAGAATTCTGAAGCACTCTCTCTATTAATTATTGGTGCCCTCAAGAGAATCGTCGTGATGAAATTCAATTTAATATTCCAGCTTGGCCTCTGAAAAATGCATAAACAAAAGCAACCATTGACTAATAAGACCCATATTTAATTAGTTTCAATTTTTAATGTTTCAACAATGAAGAACTATTCCACACCTCAATTTCAGCTTTTTTTTTTTGCCTGGTTGGGAGAGCTGTTGCGGTAGCTGTTCAAAGTGTTTTTCGTGCTGAAATACATCAAAATGATATTTTTTTTATTTTTTAAAAATTATTTTTGATATCAGCACATCAAAATGATCTAAAAACACCAAACCATATTCATTTAAAATGAAATTTTTTTTTACCAAAAGTTGCGGCACGGCAAGTGAAACGCCGCGCCAAACAGCTTCTTTATGGGCGACCCGTCTCACCAACTAAACCTTGGAACATTCGTAATCGTGGCCACAATGTTTTGATTTCAATAATTACAAAATATTATCTCTTTTTTTTGTTCAATAAAATAAATCCATTAGCATGGCCATTGGAACTAGTGTAGGGTTACTATAATGGTTGAACAAACATATAAATATCTGTTGGCTTCATGGTAGATTAGAATGTGTTCAAAAAAGTATTTTTATTTAAAATTAAATCTTAAATATTTTTATATTGATTTGATGGGTTGATATTTTAAATAAATTTTACAGATAAAAAATATTATTTTAATAAATTTATTTATAAAAATAATAATTATTGAACACTAAACATGGTATACTATACACCCCCACAAAGAGAGAGAGAGGTGTTGTAGTAGATAGTTTTCGTCCATGGTTTTCCTACCAATCAGGGAAATATACTATCTTCGATTATTTCGGGTTAGGTAATTTGCATTTGACTAAATTGAAATAAATAATTAACCCCACAATATCAATTTTCTGTCCATTTTCTCTTGATTTAATAGGAATCTATCATCGTCAACAAGAAGTTAGTGGGGATTCCATTTTCAAGCAATGATGAAATGCACTCTAAGCTACTGGTCTTGATCCTTTTTTTATTTTTATTTTTATTTTTATTTTTTTATGGCTAAGCAGTCCATCCATGTATGAGTGTGGATCATATGTAATGGCTGCTATTTGGCCTTAATTTTATTAATCTAAAAGGAGCTTTAAAGTTTAAATTCTAACTCCAAGGGGTTGGCCTAACGGTGAAGGCTTGGGATCTTGAGTGGGGTACTCCTCCAGGGTCCTGAGTTCGAATCCTGCGAGCGTAAACAATTTTCTTGGAGCCATCGGACTTGGACGAAGCCCATGAATTAACCGTCCTGTAGGCCTTGCTGAGGCGTTTATGGGGCATGGGATTAGTCGGGGGCCCAGTGGCTCTGGATCACCCATTCCAATAAAAAAAAAGTTTAAATTCTTTTTTTCTTGGATTCTAGCGATCCATGTGATGGAAAACTATTGGGTAGAGAACAAGGACATGGAAAAAACATCCCTGGTTAAAATATACAAGATTACAAGGCATCCAATGCTGTCTTTAGATTATCGTTCTTGGTATTCGTGTGCAAATGATATGGCCCTGAGCTTAGGATTGTTTTTTTTTAAAGATTTTATCGTCGGGAAGGAGACAGCTTGGACCACCAGCTAATTCAGGCTCTTAAGCCACGAGGTTTGGCTAGAAGCAGCCACCCTAGAAAGAGTGCGCCATAGCTCTCCTTTGTTGAAGATGAACGAGGCTAATTGACATTGTATTTTAAAAAAAAATATTTTGAAAAAAAAAATATTTTTTATTTTATTTTTTAGATAATTTTGATGTGTTGATATCAAAAATAATTTTTTAAGAAATAAAAAATATTATTTTAATGTATTTATAAATGAAAAACACTTTAAAAAACAACATCAATTACATTCTCAGACATACATTTAGATGGAAGCATCCATGAGCAGGATCGATGAAGCAAAAACGAGAATGCCGACTAAATGATGCGAATATTGGTGAGAATCCAACATCTCAAGAATCCAAGTTTCTTGGTTCAAAACCATCTAGTAGGTGACTCAATATTACGAGTCTGGAACTAAAAAGTTTATTTTACCTGTAGTTTCAGATTCGAGCCCTGTGATTACTAATATGATAGCCATCGGAGATTTACATGACTGTTAATTTTAGAGCACATGAGATTAGTCGAGATACGAACAAATTGACTTGAATACCCGTTAATAAAAAAAAAGTTTATTGGTTTAAGAGTGCCGGTTATGGCTAAGGTAACTATAAAATAATTATAGTTATTATGAATGGTTGAGAGTCTTATATGTAGTATTAATTATTGAATCAACTCGGAATCAATATTGTTTTAGTGGATTTTTTTTATAAAAAAAAGTATGATTTCATAAAAGTTTTTTTTAAAAATAAATAAATTTGACATGTCTTACACAAATTTATCCATGTTAATATAAAGATAGGTCTTTTATATCACCCAAATTTAACTATATCAAAACCCAAAATATTTCGAACAAAGACCTAATTTATTAGGTCAATCTCGGAGTCAATAGTTGACTTGATCCAACTACCTGAGAAGAGTGAGTTTATCTCATTTATCTTCAAAATTTCTCTCACGTGCAAAGACAAGGTATGTAAATGGGACAACAATGAGTGAACACTGAACACAACACGTAGTACGAGATTATTTGATAAAAAATAAAAAATTTCAATTTTTCAAAAAATACAAAAAGAATAACGTGTGGCTACAAAGTTACAATCACGCTTGACCTTTGGCAATCTCGTCCAGCACACTTTTGCGGGCCCACGAAGATATTCTGATCGAATGGCTGATGTTACATGGATCATTTTCAATCGTGTATGGTAGCAGCTTTTCAGACCCGATATGATATGCTGATCCAATGGCTAATATCACATGGATTCTATATCATTCTCAATGGGTCCACTATCCTTATCACAGAGGGTTCTTGCCTGGTGCCACAATCTATGGTACCTTTCATTGCCTTTGCCTATGTTTGGCCGTTGCCCATCATGGATAGCCCCCACTGCAACACATGGAAGGTGAGATACACGCTCTGAAACTGATAAGAAAACAAGAAAGAATGCTCTTGAAGGGTACTCTGATTAGGGGTCTCTTTTAGTCTTTTCATTTATCATCATGACATATTTTGCACGCTCTATTTAAGGAGCGTCTCTATTTTTTCCTTAATATTTCTATTTAACCTTTATTCAATATTGGGTGACAAAATGATAATTTACCCCAAACCCCAGTGGAAAAGGCAGAGTTATTAAGTTAATTTTTGGTGTCATGATAACATTTAATTTTTTAAATAATTTTTATTTGAAGATAAATTAAAAAAAATTTAAAACCAAAAATATTAAAAATTAACTTAAACAAAAAAAAACTGTATTTTTTTAAAACAAATTAAGACAATATTATTTTGAAAAAAAATATAGAAAATAATTAAATGGTTTTTAATGGTATTGACCAAGTCATCAATTAATCTAAATTTTAATCAAGTTAATTCATTTTTTTAAAATTGTTTTGTTTAATCAATAGAATTCCTAGTTACCTCTTGGGGCCAATTTGATTATACAACTATGGGAAAAAGTTGCGTGGGATTCATTGGATTTTGTTTTTATCAAGCTACAAATCAAAAGAGATAACAACAAATCATGAATTATATCCTCGCTAGTCAACTCATTTTTTATGGCTATTTTCCTATCAATTTTGTAATAACTTTCTTGTGCCGGCTTCTTGATTAATATAAAATTAAGTAATTAACCCATATATTAATATTTTAAGCCTTTAACCTTCTATTTTGATGAAATGGTTTTGAATGGCTGAACGTCATAACATACATGGCAATGACATGACACCTTATGTCATGTTATTATCATGGGAAAGTGATAGGATTCTAGGAAACTAGCATGTCAAAAAGTTTTATTTTTTTATATTTTTTTAATTGTTTTGATATATTAATATCAAAAATAAATTTTTAAAAAGTATATTATTTTGATGTATTTTTAAATAAATAATATTCTAAAATAATCTCTTGTTTATATCATCAGATTAAAGCTAATAAATATTGTTAATTATTATTTATGATAACTTAGTTCAAGGAAGATGGATATAATGTCGTTTTCAAATAGAAGACACAAATTTCTATAAGAGCACATAACATTAATTGTCCGTCTAGAAATGTTCTTGGAAGATGGATATAATGACATTTTTATTTTATTTTATAATTTTTTTTAATATCAATATATGAAAATGATTTAAAAATATCAAAAAAAAAAATATATATTTTTAAAATATTTTTAAAACACATTCTCCTAAAAAATGAAAGAAACTGCATATATAGAGACCAAATGTTAATCACAAATGATTAAAGTTGTGCATGTGTGGAAAAAAATTGTTTTTAATTTTTTTTTTATTTTAAAATATATTTTTGACATTATCATATCAAAATAACCTAAAAACACAAGAAAATAATTTCAATTTAAAAACATTTTCCAAATATATTCCATAACAGACTAGCTAGATATACGTCTTGAACAAAAAAAACAATTGTGTTGTGGTCAAGGATAACAACAAAAGAGAACCCAAACTTGAATTTTGGTGAAGAATTCTATGTCTACTGAATTTCTGTTTGGTTTTATTAATTACCAAGTCAAGCAATAAAATCAAAGGGAGATCAATTTTTATATATATATATAAACCCTACCAAAATGGTAAATACATTGTCGAAGGATCTTGGCCGGCTGATCTTGTATGTACAATCATTTTACACAAAACTAGTTAAATATATTCGTTGGGTTGCGTATAAGATTCTAATTTAATTATTTATTTATTTATTATTCTGTTAATTACCAAGTCAAGTCATAAGATCAAAGTAAACTTATTGAACATAATTACAATAAGAAACACGAAGTGGTGAAGACGTGGCCGACCGACTGACCCTTGCATAGACCATAATATAGAAATAAATAATTCTTGTTCAGCTTATTGAATGACATCTGTCAACCTCGACTAAAATTCACCAAATTGACTATTCCACATACGAGCATCCCGGCGTGACAAAGCAATAACTCGGTGTCAAGAAGACCATAAGAGTTTTGAAGAGCTCTTTTGAAACTTGAATTTTATTTTCTTCTTTTTCCATCATTGCATTAGCAAATATATACGACTTTGTACCCGAGGTGGTGGCCTAGCGGCTGACACTTGGGATCTGTTTCGGCAGACCTGGGTTCGAGTCCGGGACACAACCCCTCCTCGTAAGAGCCTGGGACAGCCGGAGATTTTACGCATGCCTTGGATCTACAAAGTGCGCTTTCCGGGTCATGTGGTTCCTCCGTTCCTACATGGATATCCAAATATATATATATATATATATATATATATATATATATATATATATATATATATATATATACACACACACAACTTTAAGTAGGAGGTTTAAAATAGATTGGAAAATGTTTTTTTTTTTTAAATTTCATGTTCAATTTTTGTCCTTGATTTATTGAAATGTTGATATATTGATGTTGTTACTATCTCGCATGAGATAGAAGATGAGGTCTTAGTTACTTGTACAACACGAGAGTCTCCCCTCTTTTTAAGAGTTGTATTTTCAAGTACAAAATCAACTATATGCTTGAATCCATGGTAGTTGTGAGTTGTGACAATGTCTTTTGGAAAACCTACCGTGTTTTTGAATTTGAACACATCTTAATTACAAAAAAATAATCCAGGCCTTGGACTTAGATAGAAAAAAATCCATTTATGTGTGGAGTTTTATACAACTTCATCATTCTACAAAACTAGTTTAATTAAGAGAGAGAATGAGCATATGGTTGATTTATTAAATAATTTCTATGTTATAGATAGGAAAGAGGATGTTGCCTCTCTTGATTATTTCAAAATATTATTCATAACCATCTTTTAATATTCAAATTTATCTTTTTTTTTTAATGTTTGCCTCTGAATTTTTTCATCCTTACTCCACTCATACCTCTTTTGCAAAAATATTGATCCCATATGAAAAACAATTAACTTTAAATTTACTTATTAAATTGAAAAAAAATATATTTAATCTTTTCCATTCTCCATAAATTAGTCACAAATTTTTAAATTTTCTCTTACTTTTTTAAAATAAACCTTTTAATTTTTATTAACCAAAATTTTTTATTTTTTATTATTATTTAGAGGATAGTACATGGCATTCATCTACTTTCAAGTGGCAAAGTATAACACATGTTATGAAATGTAGTGGGTTATTGCAACAAAATGACAACCTTCCTTGTCTAACAAATAAATTCTTCCCAAAAAATACATACATATATATATATATATATATATATATATATATATATATATGTATGTATGTATGTATGTATGTATATATTATTATTATTATCATTGTACCAAATGATATTGATAAAAATAAATAAATTATTATAGTATATATTAAAAGAGATAATGATTTTACCATTCTTCACCTCACATAGTACTATTTATTTCAATAGTTTTTTTTATATAAAAAATCTATATATTTTTAAAAAAACAAAACACTTCCAGTTTAATGGGAATTACAGTTTATAATTAATTGTTATTTGCTTTATAAGTGATTAGTTCAGTCTCATAATCATTGTCGTGAGTTTAGTGGTTAACTCATTTTTTTTAAAAATTTTTTTAAATGATTTTTTTTTTAATTTCACCCTTCAATATTGTGTTAATTATTTTATGAGGTTATCTAAGTCTCATGAGTTGAAATACGAGTTTGACAATTTAACTGAGTGTAATCAAGCTCTTTTTTTTGTCTTTAATTAGCATTTTTGTTATTTCATTCTATAAAATTGAGTTGATTATGAATTAGACTTCATGAATTAATTTGATTTTTATTTTATTTTTCAAATAGTATTATTTTTTTTTATAAATAAAAACACTTTATTTTGATTGACCCATGTTTATCTAGATTATTTAATTTAATTCTTGAACCAGGTTATGTACCTACTCAGTTGGAGAGATTGAGAGTAAGATAACGGTTGATTTTCAAAATATTAATTCCTCTAAATATATTCAAATAGTATATATATATATATATAACTATATTAATTTAAAAATTAACATACCAAAATAATTTTAGGATATATAAATAAAAAAAATTATTTTGTAAAAATTTAAAATTTTAAGAAACGCGTTTATCTGTAACATTCCCATCAATAGCAAAATAATAATTAAGACCAGCTATCTATATAAGTACCTATCTAACTATAAATCCACTAGTGCTATGAAAGATAATAATCTGTAATGATCATACTACTGAAAAAAGAAACAAACAAATGTTAGAGAGAGTACCAAACCTGACTGTTTTAAATTGTGTGGGGATTGTTGTTGTCCAAAATAGTCTTCCCATGTAAGTCATGTCATGTTCGTTCAAGTTGCTGGCCGCATTGAGTGAGAAAGTGGCCAACTCTTACCCTTCTTTCTCTCTCTTTCATCATCATGATCATCTAGCCAAAAAGAAAAAGAATTATAAATCCAACCAAAGGTGAAAGGTGGTCAAGAAAAGTTGAAAATTCTTACAAGCAAGCACCAAAAACCTGATACAAATAAGCGCAGAGAGAGAGAGAGAGAGAGGCAGATACTAAAGAAATATATGTGTATATTATATATGTGAAAATATTTCTGTATAAATAAGCAGAATCAAGATGTTGTATAGGAAAGAAGAGTGTGGCTAGAAAAAAGAGATAGTCTTCTCTGGCTGCTGTTACATCTTCTCTGCTTCTGGTTCTGAACAGCTTTTTTTTTAAGGTCTTTGCAAAACTGGGTTTTCTTTAATTATAAGGTATGATTCAACACGTGATTTTTAGTTTCTCTGTGAATTCTTCTGTTCATGTAAGCTTTTTTTTTTTTTTTGCTGGGTGTGTGTGAATTGTATTTGTTTTTTTCATGATCATATGAATTTTTTTGTTGCATGTTAATTGTGTTTATTCTATGGAGATGTAAAGGGCTGTGTGGTGGTTTAAAAGGTGAGAACTTTCTCTTTTTTAGAGAATTGGAACTGTTGGTAATCGTAAGGTGTTTTTTCTTACTAAATTCCTTTTGTCTTGGGATCTCTCCCTTTGTCTTTCAAGTGTCAGATTTTGTTTTCTTGAAGAGTTTTGATTACCTTTAAAGCTATAAACAATTACTTATCATGGTGAATCGTGCGGTAATTTAGCACCTCAGAAAAGGTATGTCTCATAGGTATAGTTACAAGCCCTGCAAGCCCTCTCTCTCTCTCTCTCAAATTTGGGGTGGTTCCACAATTTGACTGCTTTCCTTACCTGGTTTTGGATACACAACCTTGTACAAGGGGGGTTTATTAAGTTTCATCTGGGATTTCCTTCTCTGATTTTTTTATTCTTAAAAAAAAAAATATAAGCATCTTTGATGGGTGGTCTGGGAAATAGTTTGTGCTTTGGCAATTTTGTGTTTGTTTGTATCTAAGACCAACTTCTGTCCTCTTAAGTATATTCCTTATTTGACAAACAAGTTGGAGCTTAATCCACTTATTTAATTGTGACATGAAAAGATGGAGGATGTCTTTGTTCTTTGGCACAAATGATCTGAATCTAATTTGAAGATTCTTGTATTTTGCTTCTTATTTATCTGTATCTGGGCTGAGTGTGTGTCAGCATGTGAATCTTCAACTAATTACATGTGGGGATTTTTCATCAAACTAGTTGATTGCAGCTCTTGTAATTATCTGTCATTTTCTGTCTCAAATGTTCTTCCTTGGTTAAGACCATCTACCTTTTAAAAATCTGGAATTCAGGAAGATGAGAATATCGATCTTCATGTGTTCAGCTGGTAGTATTTCAACTCATATTTTCTTGCAGTGTAGTCTGTCAACAGCGTGTAGTCAACTAACTACATGCTAATAAGCTTCGAATCTGAATAATTCCACCTAAATTTTTCTTTTACTGGTTAAAGTTGTTTGCCTGGCATCAATATTTAGATTCTGATATGATATGTTCAGATTTGTAACCCAATACATGCTTACACAGGTAAAGACAGATTTATTTGGACCTGCAGGCAGTTTATTTTGCGATATAGTTCCCCGTCTAGGTGGAGACAGTAATGTAGGAACATGGGAAAGAAAGGGAGCTGGTTTTCAGCAATCAAGAGGGTCTTTTCATCCCACTCCAAGGACAAACTAGCTAATGTAAGTTGCTATTCCTGATGCTACATTTGAAATCAGGTTCTATCAAAATGAGTTTTACCAACCTCAAATGTGCTATGTTGGGTTCTTTACGTTTGATTAATCAGACCATTTATCTCATTTTTAGAGGAAGATAGATTAAGGTTGTTATGATGGGGGCTAGAAGTTTAATCGTAATTCAGTAATCTTCTGATTTTCTGGCCTGTTAAGTTATCCTAAGAGACAAGTGATTCCTGCTAGATTGGGATTTTTGTTTTTGATGCTTATAAAAATGTAAATACCTGTATGGAGTTTGGGAGGATTGAAGAAATTAAGATAAAAGTTGTCCAGGTGCGTGATATTATCCAATGTTTGAAGATTCGTCTCCCGAGTCGAGGAAGCAGAACATTGTTTGAACATCTACCAGGCTGCTTTCATTTTTTGCTTGCTCATGGCCATCTATCTGTCTCCATTGTATAGGAAGAGAGAAATTAGATAGACTGTTTCCTGACATTTAATGTTTGTTGTTAATACTTGGTGTTTTAGATTTTCTTGTCATTTTCTGCCTTCTTCTTCCGGTTCATTCCTTGCTTCTTTGTGCACAATATGTACCTGAAAACTGCTTGCAGAATTGTAGACTTATGTTCTTTACTGTAAATTACATTCAGGAATCAGATAAGAGAAGCACGAAAGACAAGAAGAAGAAGGGTCTTGGAAAACTAAGACATAGAGATACCACTTCATTCATTCCCCTGTTTAGAGCACCAAGCAGTATTGAGAAAATTTTGGATGAGGCTGAAAGAGAAAATAAATTAATTTTCAGGCCTCAAACCCCACCTGAGGAACTGACACCACCACCTTTTGTGCCTCCAAGAGCCGCTTCTCCGAGAGTTGCTTCTCAAAGAGTCACCTCTCCACGAGCCGCTTCTCCTAGAGTTGCTTCTGAAAGAGTCACCTCTCCAAGAGCCACTTCTCCAAGAGTTGCTTCTGAAAGAGTTACCTCTCCGAAAGCTGCTTCTGAAAGAGTCACCTCTCCAAGAGCTTCTTCTCCAAGAGTTACTTCCCCTAGAGAGGCAGCTCCAAGGGTTACTTCCCTAAGAGCAGCTTCTCCTAGTAATATTCAACGCCATAAGGAGATATATCACAGACCAGAACCAACTCTAAGAAACCATCATGCTTCCGCTACCAAGATCCAAGCAGCCTATAGAGGCTATGTTGTAAGATTCTCTTCACTCATAGCTTGCATAATATAGGAAACTGGTGCATGAGAAATAACAAAAACATTTGGCTATTAGGATGCACCACAAAGCAAGAATGTTTAATATTGATATTTGTGGTGTTATAGATGGTCAGAGTGGGGATTTTGTTTCCCGAATCCTGCAAATTATTTTTTGCTGCTTTTGTGCCGTATCTTTTGCCAATTTTCTGGTCAATGGTTGTGGATGCCTTTGCTTCTAAGTATCCCAAATCTAACATTTAGGCAATCCCAATATCCCAAATAGGCAATTCCATAGGATTCTTATGCTCTCCCTACTGTCAAACTAATACAATACAGTACTTGTCATGAAGGCAAGGAGGAGCTTCAGAGCACTGAAGGGTCTTGGGAGGCTTCAAGGAGTGATGAGAGGACAGAATGTGAAGCGGCAGACAATGAATGCGATGAAACACATGCAGCTCTTGGTGCGGGTCCAGTCTCAGATCCAGTCTCGGAGGATCCAGATGCTAGAAAACCAGGCACGACGTCAAGCTCAAAACAAAAACGATAAAGAAGTCGATAGTACGCTAGGCAAATGGGGCCAGATGGTAAGTCTGTTTTTTGCTTGTGGTTATGTTCCTTTCCATTATATAGCTATATGTCCGAGAGCCTAGATCAATGTGTTAAGCAGTAAAATTTGGTCTGGGTTACAAATAAATAACTTACCTAAATAACTCTGCAATTTATGATTGGCCTCCCATTTCAAGTTAATGGTTTTGGTCCCTGCCTTGTTCTTTTGCAATGCGTCTTGGTGCCAGTTTGTTGGTAACCAAAACAATAGTCTGTTTTTCCCTCAGGCCATGGTATTTCCATGGAACAAGTTGTGAACTATCCTTTTAAGCATTGCATGACTCCATTAGAGTGAACATCTTAGCATTTCTCACTCATAAGGGTGTTAAGGCACATCCTTTTTTTCTGGTCCAACAAAGGTTCAATATGCCATGGGCAGTTGGGCTGCACAATGAAGGCTACCCCCCATGTAGGAATACCAAATCTCAGTCACTAGGTTGTCCATCTAGAATAATGCTACAGTATGTCATTAACCTGCCAACGCTCACAGAAAAAGGTGGTTGATATAAAATAAGAGGCTAAACTTGACAGCTCCAATCCTTTTGTCATATGCACCGGGATTATATGAAAGTAGATTTTTATTTATTTATTTATTTATTATTATGGGTCTAAATCATAATATTTGCTACTGCCGTATCATTTAATGATGTTCTGAACAAAGTAGAGATAATTACTGGGGATATTGGTATAGTCTGAGGCAGGTAATAACGAAGACTGGGATGACAGCGTGCTGACAAAGGAGCAAATTGATGCAAGGTTGCAGAGAAGGGTGGATGCAGTCGTCAAGAGAGAAAGAGCCATGGCTTACGCATATTCTCACCAGGTAATTGCACTGAGTTATCCCTTATACCTCCTAAAAGTGACATTCTAGCTCATATTCTTTCTTTCCTTTTCGTCTTAGCTACAATCATATTTCAATTTTGCAGCAAAATGAGTTTTGCTTTAACATGCTCTTTAGGTGATTTGACATTTCCTGGTTGAGTTGAGATTTCTAGTTCCCATTGTAAGCACTAGAATTATGTAGTTAGTAGATTGGAAGTTGTTTTAAAAGATTTAACCCAATTGCATGAGAAGCAAATCATAGAACAGCTGGAAGATGAGCTATCAGGGATGAAATTTCCCATGCTGCTAGCTTGATTTTGGAAAGGACAATATGTTCTATGAAACTTTTAATTCAAAAACTAATGAGCGGGGACACAATTGTTCATGATATATGAACTTCAAAACCCAAAGTTATCACCCTATGCATGATGTAGCAGTATTAGCTTATTGCCTGCATCTTCCTGGGAGCTAATTAGTGAAACCATCATGATCGATAACACTTTGAAGCCTATTATTGATTAGCAGAAAACGCAAACATCGTAATATATTTGTTTTTCTATTTTGCTATAGCTGTGGAAAGCGAATCTAAAATCTGACCAGTCAGCTCTAATGGATATCCGTTCCAATGGGTTTCCATGGTGGTGGAACTGGCTAGAACGTCAGCTACCTCCAACTAATCCTCCTGAAAGCCAAGCATTGATGAATTTTCAACTGACACCACCAAGGCCACGTTCTGAGATGAAGGCTAGCCCTAGGCCCCCATCAAGGAACCAAAAGCAACAGCATCCTGGGTTTGATAATATGGATACTCCAACGCCGAGATCCTCGAAATCGACCGCGTTCATGCCAACGAGACGAGCACGAACTCCTCTAAATAGAACTCCACAGGCCAACAGCCCTAGCTTGTCAAAATATTCAATATCAAGAGCCAGTGCGGCAAATTCTCCTTTTAACCTGCCATTGAAGGATGACGATAGCCTCATGAGCTGCCCACCATTTTCAGTGCCAAACTACATGAGTCCTACAGCTTCAGCCAGAGCCAAAGAAAGAGCCAATAGCAATCCCAAGGAGAGATTTCCAGGGACCCCAACTAGTGAAAACAGGAGACTGTCATTTCCTCTTACACCAAGCATTGGATCTTTCAAGTGGAACAAAGGATCCTCCTTCACTAGCAAGGATTCAAGTTCTCAAAGGGGTTTAGATAGGCATCAGTCACTTCAATCCATGGGAAACTTGAGCGTGGATTCAACCGTCTCGATGCCGGCTACACGAAAGCCATTTAACCGATTCGTGTGATCTTTTTTCCTGTAATTTTAACCTTTTTTTCTTCATATTTTTCTTGTTATTTGATTGAGTGCGTTGTGATACTGAGTTACAGAATAGTGATGCAGAAATAATGGAGAGACAAATAGGAAATGATTATGTGAATGAACAGGATTTGCTTAAAGAAAAACATGACAGGTTTTGGATTGCTTGAAACCTTTTCATCGTCTCTCTATGGCAAGTATTATGCTCCAGAAATCATTCAGGCATTTGCATGGCAGGTGCAATGATAATAAATAAAGATGGTAAATATACTCATATGAATCATGTCAATTTGCATGAAACACCAGAGAAATATAAAAATAAATTCGTTTAGAAACAATTAGATAATAACTTAATAGTCGAATTGTTGATTGTGAAATAATATGGGTTGGTAGGTAAAATTAAATCCAAACAACTGGGTTTGGACATGGTATCCAAACCTAATTGTGTAAGATGGTGATGAAGTTGGATTGGAGCATGGGTCAAGGTAGCTTGACCAAGGTTGTGTCCAAACCCACTCTATTGTAGCTTGATCAAATTTTAAATAAACTTTCTGCATATAAACTAATATATTCACAAGAATTTCGTTATGTTATGTTGTGGCTTTAACCTAAAATCAAAATCAAGACTTTTTTGGAACCAATTTGTCTTGTCTTAACCGTATGAATGTTTTGAATCCGATAATTAATTTGTTAATCATACTTAATGACTTGTTAGTTGTTTCTAAGACATATATATAGGTTTTGGATCATTGATTTGATTGAATTTTAAAATTTTAGTTAATTTGTTAAATGAGAAAAAAATAAATAATTATATATCTTTTGTTGAGGGGCTTTGTTTCCTTTTCAAGATTACTTGCACATAAAGCTATATTGATACTCTTTTTTTTGTTAAAAAAAACCCTAGCATTCAAAGGATTTTTAGACTTTTCATTTATTTTTTGGCATAGTAAAAAAATAATATTTAAATTCATAATTTACATGCAAAATCCGATTTGAAAAAGGATAGAGCGAGTAGTGAAACTTTTTCAGACTATAAGACGGACATAAACTACTTGAAGAAACCAAACGTATCAAAATATTTTTCCGAGTCACAAACGGAAGAGAAGATCCCTGTCCTATATATTCACTCAGCCAGCCTTACAGTTTTCCATCGAAAAACTATTCCGTCCCCGTGCTCCTTAGTCTCTGGTCATCACCGATCTCTCTTCTCTCAACCCCAAATCCTGCTGCTCAAACATGGCCCGTTCTGTGATTTTTATTATTGCCGTCTTTCTTGCTTTCTGTGCGCTGTCATGCATTGCCCAGCAACAACCCTGCGCCACCTACAAATTTCTGAACAACAAACACTTCTCTTCTTGCAGCGATTTGCCTGTTTTGAGTTCGTCTCTTCACTGGAACTACCATCCATTATCCAAAAGGGTTGATGTTGCCTTCAGGCATACTGGCGTGACCGATCGCAGATGGATTGCTTGGGCTGTCAATCCAACTTCAGGAGGAATGATTGGGTCGCAAGCAATCGTTTCTTTTCAGAGAACGGATGGAAGCCTCGCTGTTTATACCTCGCCGATAACAAGTTATGGAACGCGATTGGAACAGGGAAATCTTAGCTTTCCCGTCTCGGACTTGTCCGCTACTAATCAGAACAATGAGATGATAATCTATGCAAGCTTAGAACTCCATGGAAACATCAGTACAGTCAATCATCTCTGGCAAGCAGGTCCGATGTCTGAAAACACTCCAATGATGCATAGTGTTGGTCCATCCAGTCCCAATGTTAAATCCATGGGGAGTTTGGACTTCCTTTCAGGGAGGGTCAAAGCGACAAGAAGTTCTTCAGCAACACTGAAAAATGTCCACGGAATATTGAACACAGTGAGCTGGGGTATTCTGATGCCTATCGGGGCCGTCATTGCAAGATACTTGAAAAGGTTCGAATCTGCAGACCCTTTATGGTTCTACTTGCATGTCAGTTGTCAGCTGCTGGCCTACATTCTTGGTGGTCTATCTGGATTTGGGACTGGGATTCTTCTCGGCACAAGGTCTCCTGGTATGGAACACAGCTGTCACAAAATCATCGGCATCGTCCTCTTCTGTCTTGCAACAGTACAGGTGTTTGGTGGTCTGGTGAGACCTGACAAAGATAGCAAGTATCGTCCCTTCTTCAACTGGTTCCACTTCCTTGCGGGCTGCTCGACACTTATCCTAAGCATATTTAACATTTACAAAGGGTTTGACCTGCTTCACGCTGCAAACTTTTGGAGGCTTGCCTACAGTGGTATAATACTCACTCTGCTACTGGTCACGCTACTTTTGGAGATATGCACAAGATGGTGTCTGCCGATAACTAAACGTTCGATGCCAAATACCACGGACAAAAACACATCCACTGTCATTGCAGTAGCAACAATGGAGGTTTAGATCTGGGATACGTGCAATGCTGAATTGGAACATGCGATTTTAATAACGAGAAACTTGTCTGCAGCTGGTCAAGGCGTCCTACAAGTGGAGGAGCTTTTAATGGAAAATATTTGATATATAGAGTTTTAATTAACAAGAAAGTAGATTTTCTTTCTTATTTTCGCTGTTTAACTGTAATTGATGCACAGCTTGCTTTTATATTGAATAATTATTAATTGAATCCTTTATAGTGATTCTATTAAGCTTGGGATCACTATTTGTTTTTCTTACTCTGCTATCCCATGCTACCCCATTTTGGAACAGCTGAAACAAATACGCTGAAGATTAAGACTATAAAGTTGCTCTGCTTTCACATAACTATGATTGCTAAGCAAAATAAGAACCACGATAAAAGTAGAAAGATCGGCAAATCAGTAATAGACTTGTACCTCTGTACAGCAGTACCATATAGAATTTATTCAATTCAATGGACATAGACTGCAGGAAAAAATGTGCACAAATTTATTTTGTCTAATGAAGGTAAGGTAGAATAGGCTAGAGTTAAACCTGCTAACCACTCCCAATTGTTATAGAACCGCCTTTCCTAATATAACCAATTTGTCATACCTTATTTTCAAGGGGAAAATATACATTATTTTACAGCAAAAAATGCAAAATTGAAAAGCAATCACCATTCTGATGACCTTATTTGTATCATGTACTCAAATATTTTCCAGGCAAATGACCACAAACATGCGAATTCAGATTCAAGTTGCTCACCCATGTTTTCATTACCATACCCGAACAAGTACAGTAAAAGTGCAAAATCAAAAGTAGAAACAGCACATTCACAAATTAAACATTCTCTTGTTTCTGATTACATCATTACACCAAGGATCATATGGTCAAGCCTTAGATGGGATGGTTGCCTCAGACTCTTGCTTGCTTTTCTGCTGTTCAAACTTATCAATTGCCGTCTGAAGTTCATCTGTCCCTCCAACAGCTCTCATGGTGTAGAAATAAACCCCAAAAACAAATGCTGACAAGCCTCCAGCAACTACCAGATTCTTGGTATTAGGTGCAAGGCTACTGAATCCAGCCATCGTGTAACCAAAACTTGTAGCAGAAAATGTGTTATGCTGACAAAGTTGCAGAAGTAGGAAAGGAAATATATGAATTAATCTGTTTTTCAAGACATCTTGTGGCCAGGAAAAGATGCTTCCAAGATACTATAGCACGAGATTCAAATTCTTTCACTGGCAAAAATGGAAAATATTACAGCAGTTACTCTCTACTGCTAATGAAGATATTACCCCATTGAATTGCACCCATGGACTAAACAGATCTCACTATTCCTGATACTTCATAAAATTAACTCAATATGTTTTCAATAATTTCTCTCCCTCACAATTACACTACTATCATCGGCTCTACATCTGCACTGATATTTTTCTGTTTATCTCCTTCATCAACCATAAGTCCATTGAAAAAAAAAACATCATGTGAAAATGAAACTTTACAAATCCAGAGCTAAATCAATCTAAAGTAGAAAAATAAGCAAACGAGCATGATAAAGTCCCTTCCCTTTCCTACATTTTCCTAGCAACCAAACAAAATACCATCAAGAAAATGAAATCAAACATCAATAAGTTACAGCCTTGCAAATTAAAAACGAACCTGAAATCGTGGAGTTCTTTTTGCGAAGCTTAGAACCCTTTAATAAAACCCAAAGAACTGTGACTTGTCTTTTTATGATTTCTCGAGAATTGCCAACTACAACAGGTGGTGACAGCGGACTACTGACTAGCCCGGCAAGTTAATCTGCTTGCCATTATTGGGCTTTCTGGTATATGGGCCGGATCAATCTTATTAAGCCTGAATTAGGCCTCCTCTTATTGGTGATGGTTTATTAGAAGCCCGAAGCATGTATTTGCCTTATTTTCCATGACATCGTAAAACATTAATTAATAAATTATTAAAATAATTAGTTAGTTATTTTTCAAATATATTTTAAATAAACTTAAAAAATTGAAAACATTAATAAATTATTTTCTATAAAATATTCAAATACAAAAAAATATTTTTCAATTTATTCTTGAAAACTAATTGAAGAACAATTCACATAATTGCAGAACTCTCTCTCTTTCTCTTCCTTTCAATTTCTTCTATTTCTCCCTCAAATTTCTTCTAAGCTTTTGTTTTTTAAGGAATATTCTTAACAAAGTGTCGCCACGTAGATTTTCATCAAACTGCAGATATACCCCACAACTTTTCAACTTGCAAGGCTCTCGGATACCATGACCTACCTTCGTCCTCCCATTGCCCACTTCATTGTAGAATTTGAATGTAACTTCATTGCCGGAATATTTACGGAAATGATCTACGAATCCGAGCTCGTAGTGTAGAAACATGTGATCCGAGTCACATGTCTTCAAGAAATTGTATATAGTATAGCTTTTCTTGGAAACGAAGACTTCATCATCATCAACATCACCATCACCATCACCATCACCATCAACATTTTTACTTTTAATATGACAATCAAAATATATGCGAACTTCAGGATGATCATCGGATCCATAAAGCATGTCATGGGAGGGGAGGGGGAGTAGAAAGACAAGGCAGAAAGCAATTCCCTTGAGTTGATGACAATTTGATGGCAACTGTATGGTGAGTGAAGATCCAATTCCTTTGTCACCGAACCATTCTGGAATTTCACTCCCCGGTAGAATCATTTGAATTCTGTCATGCGCGATCTTCTCTCCTGACTGCAAGACGAAAGTCACATTTCGAAAATGTGACGAAACAGGTAAGAAAGAGAGAAAAAAGAAATACAGGGTTAAGAGTGATACCTGAATTTTCAAATGCATTGATGCTATCAGTGGTTTCTGATCCAATTTGAAGCAATTTGTAAAATTCAACACATCCCATAAACTGCCGATAGTGTTGATTGATATCATGGTGGTTTCCAGTGATGCACAATCATGTGTTGTTAGAGACCTCAGCGAAGGTGGAAGCTCAGGTAACGCTTTAATAGGTGTTCCATGTAAAGTGAGGTATCTCAAACATACCATATCTTTGATTGATAAGGGTAGCTCTTTGATAGGCGTTCCATCTAACCATAGACTTCTCAAAGATATCATATGCTTAAATGATGAGGGTATCTCTTTAATGCCTGTTTTACTCAAGTTAAGATCCACCAAAGATTTCATAGGCACTGTGATTTCTGGGAAGCTCTCAAGTTTTGAGCAACCACTCATATCCAATACGCTTAGTTTTTTGAGAAACTGGATTGATGAGGGCACCTCTGTAATAGCAGTCTCACTTAGATATAATGTTTTTATATCCTCTGAAATCTCTGGAAACTTGGTGATGTTTGAGCAACCATGTAGACCAAGATGTTCCAACTTGCTAGTGACTGATTGTGGAACTTCTTTGAGTGAAGTTTCCTCTAAATATAACCTTTTCATATTTTGTGAAATCGTTGGAAACTTGGTCATATCTAGGCACCGACTTAGAGCAAGTACTCTGAGAACCTTTGAATCAAGCATAGGAAATCTTCTAAGATTATAGCAATAATAGAGATCAAGTTCTTCCAGCTTGTCAAGATGTTGAAGAGATGACGGAACCTCAGTTAAACTTGAACAATCCACAAGGTACAACCGCACTAAATTTTTGGCCTTTGATAGATCTGGCAATTCTATCAAATATGGAGAGTAAGACAGCACAAAGTTTCTTAAATTTCCAATATCCTGTCAGCATAAAAAGGCATAATTAGAGAGTAAGCACCTCCTGCTTCATATTTCTGATCATACATCCGCAGCAATTAAATCATACCTGCACTCCTGTCCATAGTTTTTCAACCTTGCTCCTGCTTAAGTTAAGCTCGACAAGGTGTTCAGCACAAAAATTTTGCGGCAAGGATATCGAGGGGAATCCATCCCAATGAAGATATATCAGCTTATTAGAAAGATATTGGAGGCCAGTAGGAGGAAGGAGCAGTTTATCTTTGTTATCTTCGGAGAAATGACTGAAATAGAATTTGAGAAATCTAAGACCATCCATCATTGCGAAGGCATCAGGTTTCAAGTGTATCTGTCTCGATAACTTGGATATGTCCAGAGATATGCCTTCAATTTCCTCAGTTCCCTGTTAAACAAGAGTAAAGAATACACATACAATAATGCAATGTACGCAAAACATCAACTTTTTAGCAAATATGAAACCTCTCGGTTAGTATGTAAGAGGAGAGAAAAGAAAGATAGTTAATGACTCCATCTTTAACCTTATTTTCCTCCATCACATGAACGACATCAGGAAGATGACACAACCTGCTTCGTTTGCCAGGAAACTTGGATTCTGCACGAACAATGCTAAATGCCATTTCTTGTAGCAAGTCATGTATTTCTAGCATGTTATGAGAAGTAGTTATCATACACTTATCAATAAGAGTGCTTATATCGAAAATCACAGACCGACGATAAAAGCCATCTAATATTCTTGTAGCTTGTTTTTGCTCAAATCTTCTGAAGAAATGTGCTATATCAAGAAATATGGATTGTTGTTCTTCATCCAACCCATCGTAACTAATTCTCAACGCATTTTCGATTCGAGGGTTCTGAGCTAGTTTAATCAATGCACTGTACCATTCTCCTGTGCTTTTACCATAGAGAGAAGAACCCAAAACTATAAGAGCCAACGGATTGCCCTGTACATGACTTGCAATCATTCCTATCAAGTCTCTATGATCAATTGTGGGGATGCAATTCTTCAAGGCTTTTGAGCTAAAGAGTTGAAGAGCTTCTTCATAGCTCAACCTCTCAACCTCGTATGTTTCATCAACTACATTGTTAAGCACTTGTTTGTCCCTACTTGTCATGAGAACTTTACTACCCGGACCAAGTGATCCGTGTCGTCCATGAAGCAGTTCTTTCCATTCTTCCAAAGGCATTAAATCATCCACATCGTCCAGAACAATAAAAACCTTTTTACGACGAAGTCTATCCCTCACAAAAGTATCTCGAAAACTCAAGGAGCCCATGTTCAGAATTTCTTGGCCAAGCAGTTGTGAAAGAAAGCTTCTTTGCAAATCAGCCATGGAAACTGTTTTTAATTCTTGCCTAAAGTTTGCAACAAAGATTCCTTCAAATCGAGAACGAACCTTGTTGCACACGGCTTCAACAATCGTTGTCTGACCTATACCACCCATTCCCCATATCCCCACAATGAGAACATCTTGAGATTCCATATTTAACAAAGACTCAACTTTGTTGACACGAACATCAATTCCAAATAGACCCGTGGTGTGACTTGAAGACATGGCATGCAATTTGTTCAAAACATCTCCAACAATTTTCTCAATAAATTCAGACTCCAACCTGACAAACAAGAAGAACACACATATATTTGTTAGTCAAAATGGACCGGACTAGAAGAAACAACAAAACATATAAACATACTGATCACTTCTTGGTAGCAGAGTATAATAACAGTAGAAGTAAACATTGATTGTATCAGCAAAAAACATCCTACTGTCAATGTTTGATCAAATTCTGCTGATTGTAAGACAGTAGAAGAAAAACTGTTCTGGTGGTTTCTCAAAGTGAGGATCTGCAATGAGATATTTGAAGATTGCTAACTAGTTACTGAAATAATAGGGAGTGGTTTAGTGTTTTCAATGTTTGGACTTCATGATCTTGCAATAAAATTAATATTTACGCGATAAGAATATATTTGGTTTTCTGCTTTCCTTTCAGTGCGCGCGCATTCGCCTTCGTATTAACATCTTTGAGAACTATGCAAATACCATCCAGTGAATAACCCGTGAAGGTGACAAAAATACAGAGAACTATGCAAAATTACATGAAGCAAAGGATATCAATCCATAGATACGGCACCGTATTCTGTCTATAACATGTAGAAGTAAACATTGATACTTCTACTGCCCTACTGATCACTTCTACAATCAAGAATTGTCCTGATAAAATTTAACACAAGAATTCCCAGGTATCTGCTTTCTCTCTCCCAAGGCTTAAGATCTGTACATGTGTTTCGCTACAACGTTTTCAAAATCATATAAAATAAATATAGATTCATAGAGCTCATCATTTTCAATAATTTTTAATTAAATTTCAATTCCTCGACAAATGAACCAATATTTTCATATGGGATATATTTCAAGAGCTTACTCAGACTTCCCTAAGCTCCATCCGGCTAGATTGGCTGCATCCGTCAAAGCGTCTCTGAAGCTCTGCACTTTGTCCATCGTCAAAGGTTTCTTCTTTACAAGTCTAGCAAACACATCTCCAAAGCTTCCTGTTTGATTTCTTACATGAGATGGATCCACCTGGTAGAATACTGGAATAACTATCTGTCCATTATTTTTTCTACACTCGAAAATCTTTGCAAGCTCCTCTAAGCACCATTTGGAAGATGCATATTTTTCAGAAAAAACAACCACAGAAAGCTTGGCGTCTTCAATTGTCCTCAGAAGTGATGCCGAAATCTCCTCTCCTCTCACAAGCTGATAATCTATGAAAGTAAGGATTTGTTTCCGGTTCAAAGCAGCATAGAGGTGGCTGGTAAAACCAGCACGAGTGTCTTCTCCTCTGAAACTAAGGAAGACATCAAATTTTACTTGTGTTTGGGTGTTGGTTAAGGTGGGAGGAGAAGATGACGCCGGAGAAATATTCCAGCTTTGTTTGATAATTCTGCATATATAAATAAACAGAAAGATAGAGAGAAATACGAAAAATATCACCATTGTTTTGTGGAGAAACAAGAGTAAGACTCTGGCTGTATGGTCAGTCTGCAGGGAGAGAGAAACTCAAGGAATGATTTTGAAGGCTCAGGCTTCCGTGTATTTTGATTGTTGACTTCCTGGAAGTTGTCCATGTACACAAGGCTTCAAATTCTTATTTTTTTATTTGTGATGTGGTTGTGGTGGGAAAAGGAATCTTTGCTGACTTCATATTGTATTACAAGGGTTATGATTCTATGTGACAGGGAAGAACTAGTTACCCCAACAACTCAAGTACATGACTTTCCTCAGGGACTCCTCTGACTGCGTCGCTTTCTGGTTTTCTCTTACTTTACTCGAAACCACAGTACAAGTTGGAGAGGAGAGCTTCTTGGCCTGAGAGATTGACTTGACCTGGTTCTTGGCATTCTGATGGAACGATCTCGTTGAAATCATTTTTCTTTACCCTTTCTATGTGCTAGAACAAGGCAATTTGCTGTTGAAAAAGATTCTGATGACCCTTATTTGGATTTTAGACACTCAATGTTGCAAATGATTTTGGAGAAGCAGATTTACTCGAAAGATTATCTTGGACAGCTTCTTGATTGTTTCTTGCAACTGAATTCATGGGGTTATTATCAGAGCTTTCACCGAGATCTGGAATGGAGTCTTCTCGATGAGGTCCAATACCTCTACAGGTTCCGAGAAACAAGTACATTATTACTATGGTTGCTAGTCACGTGGCTCATGAAATGGTTCCCGCTTTTCTGCACGTTAAAGTTCTGTCTGGCCAAAAAAATTTCCTGTACGTGTAGATTGAATGGTTGCTTAATAAAGTGGAAGTCTTTTTTTAATTTTATTTTTTTCCTGCTGACATGAGTTTTAATGATTTATAAGTGATTTCCTGAGGGCAAGAGAGAAAATAAAAGACGTGGTTGTAATAGGATGTGTTTGGGATTGAGACGTGGTGTGATGTGGTTGAGTTTGTTTTTTAATGGGATCAATAAATCTAAGAGTGCAAGACCAAAAGCGTCATTTCATATCCATCAAACACTCAATGTGCGCACATTCATAGATACTTCAGTAGAACAAGATAGCCAACAAGTAACAAGGGCTTCAAACAAGTCAGCAAGATATAAGAAAGATCAGTAAAACGTCCATCAGCACCACTTAAGTTGGATTCAGCTCAAAAGCCACAGAAGTAGTACAACCTGTTCAATCGTTTAGTTGGGTCTGACAAGCAGGTCCCAAAATATCCACACTGTTACCTAACAACTCATTTTGGACAGGCTGACAAAGTAGTAATCAGATTTCCCCAAGATAAATCTGTTTGTCACTACTGCATGATCCAATGACAGGTTCAGTAGGGTGGAAGACACACTCATTGACAGATCCAGTGTGCCCAGGAAGCTTATACAAGATGCGTCTAGAAGTTGTGTCCCATATGTAAACCATGCGATCTGCACTACCAGCAGAGACCTTGCTCCCATCTGGTGACCAGCTACACTTTATCAAGTTCTTTTCAAAGTTGTGTTGGTGCCCTTCAAAAATCTTTACGCAACGATTTTGCGGTGCATAGGGGCGCATGTCCCAGATGCAAAGCTTGTTGTCCATGCCATTGGTAAGCAGATACGAGCCATCAGGACTCAACTGCATACCTGTTATCATATCTTGATGGCCCTCGAGTGTCATGGTCACTTCACCCTTGCGGATGTCCCATACCTTAACATCATTATCTATACCACCTGTGAATATCTTATCCGATGCATCAGAGAAACTGACAGCTGTGATTTGGTATTTATCTGGAAATGTTTGGATGGCACCCTTCTGGCGCAAGTCCCAGAGTTTTGAAGTTCCATCATCAGATCCACTTACAACGAGTGGAGGCCCCCTACGGGAAGGGCAACATGAATTCACAAAGGAGGAGTGTTCTGCCATTTTCTTTATCTGTTTTCCAGTCTCGACATCCCATGCCCTGACAGTTTTGTCAGGACTGGCTGTTATTATCTGGGACCCATCAGTAGTCCAATGAAGATCCAAAACTGCATTTTTGTGCCCTCTCATAACCATGAAGTTTTTGCATTCCCCATGCATGTGCCACAGAAAAATTTCCTTGTCATGAGATCCCGATGCAATGACATTTCCAGCTGGATTGAACTTCATAGTATATATAGCACTCTGATGGCCAGTAAGCAACATGATAGGTGATTCCAAGCTAGATCTACGCTGTTTTCCATTTTGTCCAGGTCCTTGTGGCCCTGTATATGGAACAGTAGACCACTCCATTGGCCTTGGACCGGAGACAGACAAAGCACTTTCATTCTCCCTAGGCACAACTTGCATCTTGACTTCTGCTATATGAAAGAACTAAAATCCTGAATGGGAATACAACATAAAGTTAATATCCAGTACCAAAGTAAATAAGTAATATGAAATAGGAGCAAAATCTTATTGCAATTGCAAACCAGGCCAGCCTAAACACTCTGATCTATGAGACTCTCAGCTAAGGATTACAAACATTTCAGACTAAGAAGTAGAAAAATCCCCCTTTCTTGCTTGTTTCCAAAATGGTCATACGAGCCAATGGAGTATAACAAAAGGCATGTCACATCAACTGCAAACACACTGATATCCTACTGAAGTTTCTACAGGCATATTCGCATGTTAGCATATGACAGAAGAATCAAGCAGTGAAAATATAAATATGACTCTGGAGGGGAGACCAAGGCCTCGAAGCATTTAACATCCAGACCTAATGAAATGTAAAAGATTTACATGAATCTCACATAAAGATGACACGACGCAAGCTAAAAAACCCCTCTACCAACCAAAAACAGAGCAATGTACCGTACAAAGTTTCAAAAAAGCAAGAATAACATAAATGATGAAGCAGGTAATGCTCAGAGCAAAACAACCACCATGACTCGTACCTTGCCAGTGACCAGCAATAACCACCTTCTCACCAAACATGATAAACCACATTTAACCCGTTGAAAGTAAAGATATGGACTAGACTCTTCCATATTTCTTTTTTTTTGTAGACCGTACATTAAAAAGACAATCAATTCGCATGTTGCTTTAGAATATCTTGTTGCAATAGCATGCCAGGTAGGGAAGAAGAATAAGAGTTACAAAGTTTCAGAAGTTAAAAAAAATCCTATGAGTGCAATGAAAGACATAAATATCATATCAAATACAAGCCAAGTAATCTCACAATGAAGTTCAACTAATGACAGTCACATGTTAGCATAAGACAAAGAGAGCCAGAGAGTGAAAAATAAAGCCAGTCAAGGCCTCAGAGTTAGAGACTACAACAAGTAACAACTAGTGCAATGGAGCTAAAAATCAAATAGTGAAATAGAAAAACGGAAATGAATTGAACAACTGAAAAAACAAAATCCACACTACAACCCATTTCTAATTCCCAGATAAAAACTTCAGTAGCCTAAATTAGTGTTATTCTTAAAACAACAGCACGAGATTTTTAAAAACAAAGCCCGCTCAATGAAACACAGTGGAATCTCACAGATTAAAATTGACAAGCAAGAACAAAAACTGTAACAACAGCTCAAAGAGCTTTGGCTAAACACAAATCACAACTATTGGAAACCATACTTAACCCATATATATATATATAAACTTGACTGTTCATGTTTCTCTTTTCCTTTGCGGTGTGAATAAGAATAAAATCAACAAGCTCTTTGTGTTTGAAAAACATGAAACATTTCAGCTTCATCTTGAATTATAATCAATCACCATTCGACATATCGAGAAATATATGAACTCAAAAGCTTAAACTGCTAGATGAGATCATGAGATCCCAAGATATAGTTTATATTATTCTCTACATAACTTTTTGGGCTGAAAACTTGCAAAGGGGGTGGTGGGATTTGAAATGTCTCGTGTTCAATAGGTAAATAATAACTTTTCTCCAATAATCCATCCTAAAATAAATGAAGAAACAATAATATATCTATCAATCAAGCTAAATGTTATTTACACTATAAAATTCAAGAAAACAAGCAAATGAGCAACAAATATGGAGTACACTTTTTGAGGTTAACATTTTAGGGTTTCTTAAGCTAAAAGAGAAAAGAGGGCTCGCCCGAATTTGGCAGCTAAGTTAGGTCAAAACAGAATATGAAGAATCCCACCAGTTTTTTTAGGACAAAGACTGATTTGATTCGAAACTTATCAAAACAAAAAAAAGGCAAATAATCTTTTTCTATGGCCTAAGGGTTCTTCTTTTGCTGAAATACAGAGTTTAGAGAGAGAGATGGAGAGGAGAGAACCTGGTGGTGATGGTGAGAGATTTCTCTTCTCTGCTAAACCCTGGCCTGAAATGGAGGAGATCTCTTAATTTTTAGCCGATTTTTTTTTTCTTTTTAACGAAGAGCCACTGACAAGGCTGTTCGACTCAAGCCTCGTATTTTGGATCAAGGCCTAGTATATGAGTATCGAATCTAAGCCCTAAGCCCAAACTATCTGTCAGTGTAAACTATAATTATAGACCAGACACGGTAATATAAATATTAAATTTATTCTTTGAATAGTTGACTTGAGTTAATTAAAATAATATTATTCAATTTATATTTAAAAATATTAATATTTTAATTAAATAGCTTAAATTATTTTAAAAAAAATAAGCTATTTATTTTAAACCTGACTCATTTAAATCTAACTTAAGATATATTTAAATAAACCAAATTGATTCTAAAATGGATCCACCATGGAAGAAAGTCTAATAAATACATCTAGCTCAAAAGGAAAATATTCAAAAATTAATCCAATTCCAAATTTTAAACTTGTTCTTTGTGTTCATATTTTACTTTAAAACTCACTCGCTTTACGTTTCTGTTTGACCCTACATTTCAAAAATATTTTTAAAAAATAAAAAAAATTATTTTTATTTTTATTTTAAATTAAAAAAATTTAGTGCTTTAAATTATTTTCACGTGTTGATGTTAAAAAATATTTTTAAAAAATAAAAAAAATATTATTTTGATATAATTATAAATAAAAAATACTTTAAAAAATAATCGCAACCACCCTCCCAAACAACCCCTACTTGCAAACAACTTTCGAAGGGCAAAATTCCAAAAATTAATTATTTAAAAACCTTCCGCCAAGCACAAAATTAATCACTACAAACAATGTCTTTCACTATCAGCATTTTACTAAATACATGGCTACGGATCATTCGATGAATCTTCTAATATCCATTATTCATTTAATTCTATTTATTAAACTCAATTTTAAAATTAGCTGTTTAGCACTGTAATTGGGTCCAAGTGTCCAATAAAAAAATAGTTTAGAGCTACTAAGTTGATCAAATGGATTAATTTATGAGCAGGTTGACTTGGTCAAGATCTAATAAAAAAAAATTGATTTTTTGTTGTTGTTGTTTTTAAGAAAACAAGATTGTTTTAATTTTTTAAAATAAAATATATTATTTTGATTGATCTATATTATTACGCTTTTAATTTAAAAATAATGGCATTCATTTAGATATAAATAAAATGAGATTACTTGAAATACAAGTGTAAATAAACAAAAATAAAATGTCTCCATTCAAGTAAAATTGAGTAAGAAATCTATAATATTTTGTTATTGTAGTAGTGATTAATTTTCAAAATATTTTTTTTATTTAGAATGGTATAAATATATATATTAAAAACTCAGCTCATCAATACTATTAAAAAACATCAATTTCTTTTTAATTTAAAGCAAATAAAATAAAATAAAATATTTATTTTAAAATGCTTTTATTATATATAAAAATAAACATGCTCTCAATGATACGTTAAATATAAAAAAAAAATAAACTGATTTTTTTTTAATTTATTTAAAAAAAAAGTTTGGATGAATAAAAAAAAATTAGACTTCCCCTAAAGGCATCTCTAATCACTAATCATACACAGCAAGAGAAAAATTTTAAAAAAAAAAACCCACCATGTCTCTTGACTCCCAAGATTCACCTTCTCCTTCCTTCAACAGGGACTGGTTCTTCCCTTCACCTTCCTTCATCCACCAATCACCTCCTAAACCTCCTAAGCCCCACCGAAGATTCTCCACTGCTTCCAAACATTCTCCAGATTCGAACCTCTCCAATCCTCCCTCGTTTCGTTCATCATCCTCTTTCTCTCCCACCACCACTTCTAAATATGGAAGACTTCGCCGGCGCATGGAGTTCCCTCGAGCACCTGATAAATATTCAAGACAACACCAAAATGACTTCGTTTTGGACCGCAAACTTGCTGTCTCCAATGAGAAGAAGCAGTCTACCGAGAAGCTTTCTACCGGGTCATTGGGCCATCGGGTCAGAGTCCGATGGAATCTGGCTATTACAGTAGCTGTGAGTATTTATATAGTAATGTCTTTGACAACTTGGTTATGCGAAAGTAAAAGAAGAAGCTTTTTTTTTTTTTTAACTGGTTTTTTTTGTGGGCTATTGCAGATTGTGATTACAGCTTTGACTTCATTAGTGCACAAGAATTTTACTTTACATAACCAAGTAATTGTTTTGCAGGTGAGTTTTTCACTTAAAAGTTTTGTTTTTCTATTATCAAGATTAGTTAAATCTGTATATAGTTTTATTGATCATTTAAAGTATTTACTAGTTGACTTTGACCTTAATGCATGACTTTGTTGTTAGTTAATTGGGATTTTTTATTTTTCGGTTTGCAGGATCAAATACTGAAACTAAATGTTAGATTACGAGCGTGTAATATGTTATCCAATGTAGATATTTTTGATTCAGTTACGCAGGAACATGATGATATTGGTTATGGGAGTGATAATGGGTTAAAGAATTTGGCTTTGATTGTTTCACTCACGCTATTGTCTATTCCGGTTCTTGCTTTCAAGTACATTGATTTTGTATCGAAATCCAGATCATCGGATAGTGCTCTGGAAGAGGTGTTGTTGAATAAACAGCTTGCATATCGGGTGGATGTTTTTTTATCAGTTCATCCATATGCCAAGCCTTTGGCGTTGTTGGTTGCGACATTGCTGGTTATTTGCCTTGGTGGTTTGGCGTTGTTTGGTGTGACGGATGATAGTTTAGCAGACTGTCTTTGGTTGTCTTGGACGTTTGTTGCAGATTCAGGCAATCATGCTAATTCCGAGGGGATTGGTCCAAGGCTTGTTTCTGTTTCTATTAGCTTTGGTGGGATGCTTATTTTTGCTATGATGCTTGGACTTGTGTCTGATGCTATTTCTGAGAAGTTTGATTCATTAAGGAAAGGAAGAAGCGAAGTGGTTGAGCAAAACCATACTCTAATTCTTGGCTGGAGCGATAAACTAGTAAGATTCTGATTACATAGCTTGTCAGTGTCATTTCAAACTTCAAAGAGAACCTTTATATAAACTGGGAACAATAATCTCCATCCTAATTTAAAAATCTCCGAAGAAATTCCTAAAAGGGTGTGGATAAAACGAAACAAATATATTTAGGTACTTGAAGAATCTTTTTGCAACTTTTTCCTCAGTCACCATTTAATTTGTTCTGAAACTAGGGATCACTGCTGAATCAACTTGCAATAGCCAATGAGAGTTTGGGTGGAGGAATTGTAGTAGTGATGGCTGAACGAGACAAAGAAGAGATGGAAATGGATATTGCTAAAATGGAGTTTGATTTCAAAGGAACATCTGTCATATGCAGAAGTGGGAGCCCCCTAATTTTGGCTGACCTAAAAAAGGTATGCAAAGTTCTGTGATATTGCTTATAAGTCGTAACATAGAGATGTCTTCTCTGCTAAAAAACTGTAGTAGCGGATGGATTCAATCTTCTTCAATTGTACAGTGAATTAGTGATTTATTAAATGGCCTAATTAGATATCCTCTTGAAAATTTATGTTTGTTTAATTTAGTTTAGTTTCCGGCCACATTCACTCCCCTATTTTTGTTAGGGTTCTTTCTAATTTTGCTAAAGCATGCCATTTCCCAAGAAAACAATTTCTATGATTAAATTTTGCTTTAATCATTTTATTGTACAATGTTGCTTCATGTTCTTGAAGATTTCACATTGCATTTCTTGTCATGATTTTTGCTATGAATATATTATTTCTTTGTGCACTCTTTGAGTTCACCTTCTGCTTCCTTTCTCTTTTCTTTTGCATTGGGGTGAGGGCTGTTTCTGATGGCTATTGTTTTCCTGGGTACACTGGCTTTTTATAATCTTCATTCCCACAATCATTCTATGGTGCAGCTTGCCTGTTGCTGGGCTTCTGTGAAGCTGTTGCATCTAGCACTTTTAATGATGTTAGTATCTACTTTGTCATGAGTGGTGAAACCATTATTTTCTGTTGCTTTTCTTGATTCGGTAATGCCTGAGTTTCAGGTATCTGTCTCCAAGGCCCGTGCAATAGTTGTCCTCGCTGAAGATGGAAATGCTGACCAGGTCAGCTACTTGAGTGCATAAGTAATGTGTTCATGTATGATTCCTTAACACATTGATAGCCATTGATATGTATGGTTTTATATAGAGTGATGCTCGTGCATTGAGAACCGTCTTAAGTCTTACGGGAGTGAAAGAAGGTCTAAAAGGGCACATTGTGGTGGAGCTAAGTGATCTTGACAATGAGGTTCTTGTGAAACTTGTTGGTGGAGATCTTGTCGAAACTGTTGTAGCACATGATGTTATTGGCCGCTTGATGATTCAATGTGCTCGGCAACCAGGACTTGCACAGGTTAATTCTGCACTCTTAAAACTCTTGTCATGTTCTATTAACATCATTGCAAGCGTTATTGCCTGGCTGATTTATTTCATGGTGATTTTCTTACTGCTATTATATTCTGCTGTAAACTGCGTTCCTGCTTGTTTGTGTATGTGATCAATTATGGATTGGTTATGACAGATATGGGAAGACATACTTGGGTTTGAAAATTGTGAGTTTTACATCAAAAGATGGCCACAGTTGCATGGCATGCAATTTGAGGACATACTAATCAGTTTTCCTGACGCTATACCCTGTGGGATTAAGGTTGCTTCATGTGGTGGTAAAATTATCTTGAATCCTGAAGACTCGTATGTTCTTCAAGAAGATGATGAAATCCTTGTCATTGCAGAAGATGACGATAGCTATGCCCCAGCAGCATTACCTACGGTGCTTTCATTTTCCTTCAGAAATAAAGATTTCTTATAGATTGCTTGCCTCTTTCTTTTCCTAGTTTGTGTCTTTGTTCTGTCATCCTAGGCTGTAAGAGCATGATAAAAGACGGGACCTACACCTGGCCCAGTTTGCAAAAGAAAGTCATCTTCTCATACCAGATCCAGGATGCTCTTTTTTTGGAGATAAATTACAAAATGAAAATGAAACGGCCTTGATAAAGGCAGCAAATATCTGTATACAAAAGAAAACAAGGTCCTAGCTATGACACCAATAAATAAATAGTTTCACTTTAGTTAGTTTTAGCATATTGTTGACTTATAGATAAGTATGTTATTGCACAGAACCGGGATTTTATTCGTTCATCTAGTCCCACAAAGTGCGCTTTCCGGGGGTGGGGTTTCCTCGAATCCAAAAAAAAGAAAACAAATGTCATTGCACAGATATGCATGTAGTCTTTGGTGCTGTACATGATGCTGTGTGGTTGGTGAAAACTATCACATTGGATCTGATGTGTCTACCCTAGACTGTTTATGGATTGTTCTCTTCTCTAATTACTAAATTGTGTAATTTAGTAAAGGATATAGCTTTTGATATAATGTAAGACTACCAAAAAATACATGATGTAAAGGGGGCTAATAAAATTGAAAAGGTAAAAAAACGAAAGTGAAACTAGCAGATCATGCTCGGATTGGTTAAGGACAAATTCAGTTGTGAACATTAGAATGATGCCTTCAGTGGATATTAGGTAAGTGGGCGCACCATAAAAGAAGAACTTACATAATATAATAAATTTCATCATTCAGGTCAAAGAGGCAACATTCATGCACATTGCCCGACCTGCAAGAATGCCACAGAAGATTCTACTTTGTGGATGGAGGAGGGACATTGATGATATGATTGTGGTAAGCTCTTTTGCGAAGCCCCTAATCTTTTCTTTTCTTCGCCTGGATGCTGCAGGTATGGAGAGGAAGTCTACCCAAAGACTTTATTGTTCAAAAGTCTGCAGAAAGGATATTATTCTGTGGTTGGAGACGAGACATGGAAGATATGATTATGGTAATGTTATGAGGATTATGAAATCATAACTTCTCCGTTGCAGCAAAGTGGTGGTAGACATTTCAGAATTCTTCTGTGTTATTATTACAGGATTTTCAGTTGTAGTTGCAAACTAGTGTGTATATTGAAACTATTCTTTCTAGTTTCTACATTTACTTTTTTGTGCAATAATGAGCTCTCTCTTTTTTTTTTTTTTCCTTCTCATTTAGACAATTTCATTTTCTATAACAATAGTAATTTTCAGCTACTCATCTCTGCATGTTTAGGTGCTGGATGCATTTCTAGCACCAGGTTCAGAGCTCTGGATGTTCAATGATGTTCCCGAAAATGAGAGGGAAAGGAAGCTTATCGATGGTGGTCTAGACTTTAGTAGATTGGAAAATATACAACTTGTCAATCGAGAAGGAAATGCGGTCATCAGACGTCAGTTAGAAAGTCTTCCTTTGCACTCTTTTGATTCAGTAAGTGAATAATACTAAAATAGTAGTGGGTTTTGAATCAAACTATTTGACATTTTGGTTTGTGTTTTTATTTATGTAATTATCCTTATTCTTGGCTAAAAAGATTTTGATACAGTATTTGGTGTGTTTAGATTTTAATTTTGGCTGATGAGTCAGTGGAAGATTCAGCCATTCAAGCCGACTCCCGATCTCTTGCCACATTATTATTGATTCGTGATATTCAGGTACTTGATCTAACTAAAGTTGTAGTGGATAGGCTATGACTCATTCATACAGCATAAGTTCTATTAGCCAGTATAAATTTCACGACTTAAAAGACAATTCACACATATAGCTGAAACCATTATTTATGTACTTTGAAGGGACAGTCTCTTTGGGTTTCCAAAAACAAGCCAGAATGAATGAGATCACATTTTTGTGTCTTTTTTATTGGGGGTTTTGGATGGTTGTGTTTACATTTAAGTTGACTCGAGAGGGCTCTTCACCTTTCAGCCTTTTTCAAAGTTTTGCGCCATCCTCCAAGATGCCCTGTAATCTTAGATTCCACTTCAACTTTAGGAAAACCAGAAAGATTTTGTTTCTTTTCTCCTGAACCCAAGAAGATAATTGTACAGAATCCATGTGTTAACTATAATGGTGCAATTTAGTGTTCATCGATCCTTTTATTCATTTGTTCCAATTCTCATGATCCATGCAGTCAAAGCGTCTCCCAATGGTAAACCAGGTTCGCAGAGGAAGCTTCTCTCAAGGTTCGTGGATTGGGGAGATGCAGCAGGCTTCAGATAAATCTGTAATAATAAGTGAAATTCTGGACCCAAGAACTAAAAATTTATTATGCACGTCGAAGATCAGTGATTACGTTTTATCAAATGAGCTTGTCAGCATGGCATTGGCCATGGTTGCAGAAGATCAACAAATAAATGATGTACTAGAAGAGCTCTTTGCAGAGGAGGTATTCTTCTGTCTCTCTTCTGTCAAATTTTGAAGGGCAAAGTAAGCTTACAAAATTTCAATAGAAAATTTCAGCAAGTGCATGCAATTTTTTCCTTTCTCGTAGTTTGCTTGTCAATACCTTATCTATATGTTTATTTGGAGGTTAAAAAATAAACAAATGAGGCACTAAAGTTTTCCTCAATTCAGCAGAAAATTGGAAAGTTCTCAGTAGGAGATAGTTTGACAAGTACTATCATGTGATGTTTTTAACAGGATTGCTCATGGGTTTTGGGCAAATCTTACTTGAGGGAAGATATTGAAAGCACTTTTAAGTTTTAACAATCATGTTAAATCATATATCATAATGACGTGGATGCCTGCATTTATATTGACAAAGTAGCATGCCGTGAGCCCTGCATCCAAATAATCATATTATTATTATGGTTGTGATAAATTAAGCTAGTTAATATGTTGGACCACAACAGCGAAGGGTTTGCTAGCGTGCTCACTCTGAACTGCTCAGAACCACCCTCTAGCATTGATCAGAGTGATTCTTTGTTGTGGTAGTGAAATTGTTGCTATTGATGATGTTAGAATTTAAGATTCTTTAATCAGTTCAACTCATCATCCACGAACATTTTGCCTTCATCAGGGAAATGAGCTACAAATAAGGCAAGCAGATCTTTACCTCAGTGAAGGCGAGGAATTGAGTTTCTATGAAGTACTGTTACGAGCCCGACAGAGAAGAGAGATTGTCATTGGTTACCGTGCAGCTAATGCTGAAAGGGCTGTTATCAACCCGCCTGCCAAAACTGAGAGGCGTAGGTGGTCACTGAAAGATGCTTTCGTGGTAATTGCAGAGAAGGAATGAGGACGACGCATTCTTTTTCATCCCCTGAACTGGATATACTTTGAGAAAATTTGATGGACGAAAACAACAAAAGAAAGTGTTCTTCAGCTTCTGCTGAGTCTGAAAAACGAAAGTAAGAAACACTACAGATGTACAATGGGAGAACGTATATTTCTTGTACAAAAGCTCAACCTCAAAGTTTTGGATTTTTCTTGTACATAAATATGAGAGAGGTGTAACGTTTCCTAGGACATGTGCTTGGAACTCTAAATTGATAAGCAGGCTCTACTTTGCCTGAAATATTTGTGCTTTGCAAGGCTGACGACTGACAGCACAAGGAATGAATAGCATCAAACTGGCTTAGCATGATAATCAAAAAATTTAAGATTTTCTTGCTTAATACAAATAAAACCTCACAAAACCAATCAACTCCTTATTTAAGACCGTAATAATGAACACCCACTTCATCCTTAGTTTCCAAGTACAGGGTTTAGAGAGAACGATGTAGGGTTCGGGCATGGCTACCCCAGCCCGGCTAGGAAGGAGCCGAAAAAGGGCCAAGGGTTCTGACAAACCTTCCATTGTTTTGTCGGTTGCCTCCTATCTGCTATTATCTATGATTATATAGGGTAACGAGTTCTTCCCTGTCACATAGAATCACACCCCTTATTATATAACTAGCTAATTGCCCCCGCGTGTTGCCGCGGGTATTCTTGTGTATATAATTTAACATAATTAAATCTATAACGATAAATTTTTATGATATAAGTAAATAAAAGTTATAGATTAGGAGATAAAATGTATAAAATTTTGAGTTGAGTTTGTTACGCAAGCATAGATTACATCTTTTAGAATATAGGTATTGCGTCATAAACGATCACAAAAGAGCGCGAACTAACATTAGAAAAAAGAGCAAAATATTTTTATCAGGGAAAAAAAATAATTACTGAAATCATTATTGTGCAAATAATTAAATTATTATTATTATTATTATTATTATTATTATTATTATTATTATTATCATTTTTTTTGTGTTAATCATGAAAGGGAAAAAATGGAAGAGAAAAAAAATCCTAAAAACTGCAACAAAATATTAAACAAAAGAATAAAACAAAAACAAAAACTATCGTTGCTATCACTGCCAAAACAATAAAAATTATCAAATTATCCCGAGGAAAAAATCTTCAAAAACATTAACAAAAATGTAAGCAAGAAAAAAAATTAAAAATTATAATTGATGATAAAACAAAAATAAAAATTATTAGCTGAAAAAAATCATTTAATCTGAAAATTTTAAAAAATATATGTTCTACGTTGCGGGTTTAACGAACAATTTTTATAGGATTTGCTAGATAAAAATTAAAATACAATATTTATATATGCAAAATTTAATATAATAAAATAGCTTAACACACCTTATCATCATAATAGCAAAATCAAAGCCTTAAAATCTAAAATTATCATTGCTTTTACTATTAAAACAATAAAAATTATTAAATTATCTTGAAAAAAACACTCAAAAACGTTAACAAAAGAGTAAGTAAGAGAAACAATTAAATTATCATTATTATTAATATTAATATTATTATTATTATTATTATTATTATTATTATTATTATTATTATTATTATTATTATTATTATTATTATTATTATTATTATGTTAGTAATGAAAGGAAAAAAATAAATGAAAGACTAAAAATATCCTAGAAACTTTAACAAAAGATAAGAGAAAAAATAAGAAAAAATAAAAATTATCATTGCTATTACTGTAAAAAGAATAAAAATTATCAAATTATCTGGAGGGAAAAAAACATTAACAAAAGAGTAAGCAAGAAAAACAATTAAATTATTATTATTATTATTATTACTATTATTATTATTACTATTATTATTATTATTATTGTGTTAATAATGAATGAAAAAACAGAAATAAATGAAAGACCAAAAAAATTCTAATAACTTGAACCAAAGATGAAAAAAAAAAATTATCAAGAAAAAAATAATAATCTAACTTGAAAATATATAAAAAAACCAATAAAAAACTAAAAGATAGAGCAAAAAAAAAAATATTATAGATGATAAAACAAAAATAAAAATTAATAGCTGAAAAAAATCATTTAATCTGAAAATTTTAAAAAATATATGTTCTACGTTGCGGGTTGAGCGAATAATTTTTATAGGATTTGCTGGATCAAAATTAAAATATAATATTTATATATGCAAAATTTAATATAATAAAATAGCTCAACACATCCTATTATCACAATAGCAAAATCAAAGCCTTAAAATCTAAAATTAGCATTGCTTTTACTATTAAAACAATAAAAATTATTAAATTATCCTGAAAAAAAACACTCAAAAACATTAACAAAAGAGTAGGAAAGAGAAACAATTAAATTATTATTATTATTATTATTATTATTATTATTATTATTATTATGAAAAAAACAAAAATAAATGAAAGACTAAAAATATCCTAGAAACTTTAACAAAAGATCAAAAAAATAAAAAAACTATCATTACTATTACTGTCAAAACAATAAAAATTATCAAATTATCCGAAGGGAAAAAAAACATCAACAAAAGAGTAAGCAAGAAAAACAATTAAATTATTATTATTATTATTATTATTATTATTATTGTTATTATTATTATTATTATTTTTATTATGTTAATAATGAAAGAAACAAAAATAAATGAAAGACTAAAAATATCCCAGAAACTTTAACAAAAGATAAAAAAAAAAAATATCATTGTTATTACTGGCAAAACCAAAAAAATTATCAAATTATCGGGAGGAAAAAAAAAACAAAAGAGTAAGAAGGAAAAATTATTATTATTATTATTATTACTATTATTATTATTATTACTATTATTATTATTTTTATTATTATTATTATTATTATTATTATTATTATTATTATTATTATTATTATTATTATTATTATTGTGTTAAATACACTTATATATACATGGACAAAAGTTGGGATTATTCTAGAAATACAAAAAAATCAAAGTATAAGGGCTGAAATGAAAATCAAATATAAAGGGATTAAATTAAAAAATTAAAAGTCAGAGGGCTGAAATGGAAATTACATTTATTGTCAATTGAAATTAAAGGACAAAATTGAAAAAATCAAAACTTGTGTACCGAATTCATTAAGTTATTTACAGCCAATCCGGAAATCAAAAGTAGCAAGACCGAAGTGAAACTTTCACATTCAATTAATTAAAATCGGAGGACCCAATCGAACTAAATCAAAACTTATATAACAGAAATCAGGACCAAAAACCAAATTAAAAGTCGAGGGACCGAAGTGAAAAGTAACAAACAATGGGGGACTCTCCAGCACATTTACGTGCAGGAGAGAGAGAAACGTGGCCGGCGGCTTTAACCGGCCTTCGCCGCGTCCACGGACATTGTTAGGTTACACGCACTACCGCGGGAGGAAGACCACGATGAGGCGCAGCGAGTAGGACTCCGTTAGACAATTTTCGGTCACCGTATGACGACCCACGCGCCACCTAAACAGGGCGTGAGGCAGAAAACCGTCTGGCGCGTGCGCCTCACGTCCTGACAGACACGGAATAAAAAATTGAAAAAATAGGGTCAATTACCGTTCTACCCCTGTACCCAATTCAATTTTTTTTGTCTTATTAGGGGCTATAATCGTATTTAGCCATTTCAGAAAATATTAAAAAAATGAAAAAGTTGCGGCGGACCGGACCGAACCGGACCGGTCCGTACGCGCGCAATTACACCAGTGCCCCTCAGTCGGAGTCGTTATTTTGTCTTATTATCGGGGGTGGAACCGTTAATACACTGTTCATAACTGATTATTTTTTTTAAAAAAAGGACAGCAACTGGAAAAACCGAAAATAACCCCATTTAACCCGCACATGTTGCCGCCAGGACGAAGGCCAAAAACGTCTCCACACTGTCGCAATCCACAGTGATTCCAGAGATAATGCACAATGATCCACACAGTAAAAACGGCACGCCTTTTATTTGGTTTGTAATGTGAAGTGAGCAAAGTCCTCTGGCTTGATGCCTTATCCCACCAAATCACAAATAAACAAATAAGAATTTGTAGCCGTGTGTAGAAAGACAATTTCCAGGAAGTCAATGATGACCATCATCTGTAATGTTCAGGGAAAAATACTTGGAACCCTAATTAATACAATTATGCATATGCCTGAGCCAAAGTCCTACACGGAAGCCTAAGCCTCAGATTCAAAATCATTCCTGGAGTTACTTCCATTCTCTCCCTGCAGACTGACCTTACTTACAGAGTCTTACTCTTGTTTTTCCACAAAACAATGGTGATATTTTTCGTATTTCTCTCTATCATTCTGTTTATTTATATATGCAGAATTATCAAAGAAAGCTGAAAGTTGTAGGGATATGGGGAATGGGTGGTATAGGTAAGACAACGATTGCGGAAGCTGTGTGCAACAAGGTTCGTTCTCGATTTGAAGGAATCTTTGTTGCAAACTTTAGGCAACAATTAAAAACAGGTTCCATGGCTGATTTACAAAGAAGCTTTCTTTCACAACTGCTGTCGACTCTAACAGCAGCTCACTTTAAATCACTAGAAACCACCATGATATCAATCAACACTATCGGCAGTTTATGGGATGTATTGAATTTGTTATGCGCCTGATGACCGACACATGGCTGTGGAAAGTGTGGCAGGATGATCAACACGTGGCAAATGCAGTTGTGTTATTTAATTCAGTATTTTATGCGTTTTATTTATGTATTTAATTAGAGTAATGGGTAGTTTAAAAGGGGAGGTTATGACCATGACCAAGGGAGCGGTTACTCTTTCAAATTGTATTTAAATTATCACCTGTTTGAGGAAATAGGCAATCAAGAGTTTATTCATATATTATGCCGTGTGCATTGGAGGTCCTGGTTCCTCGAATTACCAGATTTATCTTTGCAATCTTTGTTTATCAAACACAATCAGAAAACCCAAAACACAAACACAATCAAAAAACACAAACAATACAGCATAACAATTAAATTCGTAACAAGTGGTATCAGAGCCTGCCTTCCAGCGACCATGACAGAAGACACCAGAATATCCCAACTTGCTGAAACTGTTGAGCAATTACAAGTTACTGTTGAGCAATTACAAGTTGCATCCACAGCCCTGGCAGAAGAACAAACCAAGCAAGGGGTGCTTTTGGAAAAAATACTACAACAGCTCAATAATTTGGCATCAAATTATGACCACTTAGTACAGGTTACCAACCGAAAGAATTCAGGAGAAGGCACTTCTCGAAATACAAGAATTCAGGCTAGTCCACTCTTTGAAGGGCATGGGGGAATTCAAGCTAGGACGCTACGATTGGACTTACCTCGTTTTGATGGAGATGATCCCAGTGAATGGATCCTGAAATCTGACGTGAGCAAGGCAGTGGAAGTAGGGAACAAGAACAACCTGACCCGAGCAGTCAAAACCTACGCCGACTCTGTCGTTCACCAAGCTGGTCAAGCCGTAGCTGAAGGAGCCAAAATCTTGCAAGATTGTATTGGGAATAGGAGCTATAAAAGTGCTAAGCCGACTGCCAAGAGATTAAAGGAGGTGGCCATCTCCTGTCGCGGCAAGGAGAGGGTTTTGTTGCTGAGCAGATGGGTGGTTGTGCTCAAACAATTCGAAAAGTTATCTGGAGGTTCCACCGAGATATTACAAGCCATTCCAAATCATCCAAACAAATTGGGGAAGTTGCATATAAATTCGATCTACCCAAAGACTCCAACATCTACCAGGTATTTGACATTTCATGCCCCAAGAAAAAAAAATTGGGGATCAAATTAACCCTAACCCTAGACTACCGAGGGTGATGGAAGAAGGCACACTTGTACCCGAACCAGAAAAGATCTTAGAGAGGAGGCTCAAACAAAAAAAGGCTAAGAAGAAAAACAGCAGCAGCAACAAGAACACTGGCAACGTAGTAGAGAAGAAAGAGGGGGGCGAAAACAAGAAAGGTGGTGATGAGGTTGAAAAGAAACAAGAGAACAGCCCAGTTCCTGTGGTTTTGAAAGTCGAAATGCATTGCGATGGTTGTGTTTCTACGATCCTCAAATTTGTTCGCTCTTTTGAAGGCGTGGAGGCAGAGGCAACCTCAAACAAACTTACTGTTACAGGGAAGGTGGATCCCTTGGAAATCCGAGATTATCTCAACCATAAAACCAAGAAGAAAGGGAATCACGCAGGGGTGGAATGCTTAGTGCAAGGGGAAATGGCAAATGAAGAAGATGCTATGTGTATTGGTGAGGAGGAGCTGCGAAAGAAATGGCTAGAACTCGAGGACGAGTTCTATTGAAGAGGGAGCATTTGTTATGCGCCTGATGACCGACACATGGCTGTGGAAAGTGTGGCAGGATGATCAACACGTGGCAAATGCAGTTGTGTTATTTAATTCAGTATTTTATGCGTTTTATTTATGTATTTAATTAGAGTAATGGGTAGTTTAAAAGGGGAGGTTATGACCATGACCAAGGGAGCGGTTACTCTTTCAAATTGTATTTAAATTATCACCTGTTTGAGGAAATAGGCAATCAAGAGTTTATTCATATATTATGCCGTGTGCATTGGAGGTCCTGGTTCCTCGAATTACCAGATTTATCTTTGCAATCTTTGTTTATCAAACACAATCAGAAAACCCAAAACACAAACACAATCAGAAAACACAAACAATACAGCATAACAATTAAATTCGTAACAGAATTCTGCAAATTGCTTCAAATTGGATAAAAAAGCACAGATAGCAGCAATGCATTTGAAAATTCAGGTATCACTCTTAACCCCGTATCTCTTTTTTCTCTCTTTCTTGCTTGTTTCATCAAATTTTCGAAATGTGACTTTTGTCTTGCAGTCTGGAGAGAAGATCAAACATGACAGAATTCAAATGGTTCTACCGGGGAGTGAAATTCCAGAATGGTTCGGTGACAAAGGAATTGGATCTTCACTCACCATACAGTTGCCATCAAATTCTCATCAGCTCAAGGGAATTGCTTTTTGCCTTGTCTTTCTACTCCCTCTTCCCTCCCATGACATGCCATCAAATGGATTCGATTTTCCTAGAACATTTCTTGAGTGTCATGTTGAGAGTAAAAAGCTGGTGCTGGTGATGATGATGAAGTCTTGAAGACATGTGACTCGGATCACATGTTTCTACACTACGAGCTCGGATTCGTAGATCCTTTACTAAAATATTCTGGCAAAGAAGTTACATTCAAATTCTACAATAGAATGAGCAATGGGAAGAGTCATGTTATCCGAAAGCCTTGCAAGTTGAAAAGCTGCGGGGTATATCTGCACTTTGATGAAAATATACGGGCCGACGACACTTTGTATTAAAGAAAAAAATGAACTGGGCTGAAGAAAGAGTGAAAAATGTTGTTCTGTATTATTATTGCTCTGTTTTGAAAACGTGAACATCTAGGTTGTACAAGTAGGGTATTTATACAGATATAGTGATACTGTTGAGATTAACAAACAAGGAAACTCAATAAAATCATACAATTTAATTGTTATGTAATCTGCTGCAATTTATTGCTAATTCACGAAATCCTCTCCTTAATTGTGAGAATATGTCTTTGATTGGAAACAGAGTCCTCCTAATCTGTTGCATTGACTTCAAATAGTGCCGTTGGTTTATTAAATTGAATGTTGTTGATTTGATTTGATTTAAATTGCTTATTGTTGATCTGCTGCATGCCGTTGGTTCCAGTTGACTTGTTGCTGTTTTTGTTACTACCAGGTTGCTGCATAACTGGCCTGGATTGCTGCATAACTGGATTTTATTGTTGTTGGACTGCTGCACTTCATTAACTCCTGGATTGCTGCATATTTGGATTTCTTTGCTAACACCTTCCCGCAAACTCTGCCGGGGATGGAGACAGAGTTTGGAACAAAAGTATTGAAGGGTTGCTTTTGGTAATGGTTTGGTGAAGAGGTCGGCGAGCTGTTTTTCGGAGGGGACGTGTTTTGTAATAAGCAAGCATTGTGCAACGCGTTCGCGTACAAAATGATAATCCAACTCGATGTGTTTGCTCCAGGCATGGAAAACTGGATTTATTGTCATGTGAAGTGCACTTAAATTGTCACAATAAAGTATCGGCGGAGATGGCAAGGTGACACGAAGATCGTTGAGAAGAAAGACCAGCCATGTGAGTTCGGCTATTGTGTTAGCCATTGCACGGTATTCTGCTTCTGTACTTGACCTCGAAATTGTATTTTGTTTTTTTTGCACACCAAGAGATAAGATTTCCTCCAAGAAATGTACAATAGCCAGTGGTGGATCGTCTCGTTGTAGGACATCCTGCCCAATCTGCATCTGAAAAAGCAAAAAGATCAAGTGTAGTATGTGAAGAAAAATGCAAGCCTATTTGTAGTGTTCCTTTGACATAGCGTAATATACGTCGAACCATTTTTAAGTGTGTGATTGTGGGAGCATGCATGAATTGTGATACATAATTGACGCTAAATGATAAATCAGGGCGCGTGTGTGTAAGAACGCCTATAATACCACGATAGTAACTTGGGTCTTCCAAGAGAGAATCATTGGAAGAAGTTTTTGTTTTTGCCTCAAGGGGAGTACCCATAGGTTTACAGTCAACCATGCTTGATTGTTCAAGTATTGTCACTGCATAGTGTGACTGGGATAGATGAAGACCATTTGCTGTCAGTGTGATTTCAATTCCTAGGAAGTGATGTATCGGTCCCAAGTCTTTCATTGCGAATTCACTGCTCAGTAATAAAATAAAATCTGACACGAGTGTTGGAGTAGACCCTGTGATTAGCATGTCATTGACATAAAGGAGCAAGATTAATGAACCATAATCTAAATGGAAAATAAATAACGAGGGGTCAGATAAACTACAAAAAAAAAACATATTGAAGAAGGAAGGTGCTGAATCGATCAAACCAGGCGCGTGGCGCTTGTTTTAGGCCATAAAGAGCTTTTTGTAGTTTGCAGACATGCGTCGGATATTGAGAGTCTGCCATTCCTGGGGGTTGTTGCATGTAAAGATCTTCAGAAATAGTACCATGTAAGAATGCATTTTTAACATCCAATTGCCGAAGAGGCCAGTCTTTAATAAGGGCGATGGTAATGATCATGCGTATGGTCCCTGGTTTTATAACCGGAGAGTAGGTTTCAATGTAGTCCACTCAATCAATTTGATGATACCCTTTTGCAATCAGACGTGCTTTGAGTCGATCTAGACAGCCATTTGGTTTGAGTTTGCATTTAAACACCCATTTAGAACCGATGACATTCATCTGTGGTGTTCGTGGGACTAATTGCCAAGTCTGATTTTGATGTAGTGCTAGCAGCTCCTCTTCCATTGTTGTTTTCCATCCAGAATGCGCTAATGCAATTTTAATGTTTCGTGGTTCACGAGGTATTGTTGCTGATATGCTGGTGGTCAAGGCATACTTGGGGTTTGGTTTTACTATACCCTGTCTTGATCGAGTAAGCATGGAGTGAGTAGTATAAGCTAGGGGAAGCGATGTGGAAGAGCCAGGATTATTTGGGTAGGATTCTGGTGTTCCTGGTATAGGTAGTGATAGATTTTCTTGTGCTGTCTCGTGAGGCTTTTGCCCTTGTGACAAGGACGTGTCAGATGAAATTGTGGTGAGATCAATTTCATTCGCTGTTTCTGGTATATTCAATAGTGGAGTGTCTTGTGTTGTTTCGTGAGTCTTTTGTGGCTGAGATGTCTCGGGTGAATTTATGGTGGGATCAATTTCATTCCTAGTGTTGTCAATCACATTTTCCTCGTTACTTTCTAGGCTCGTCATAGTAGGGTGTTGCTGCAGTGTTTCACTGAGAACAAAGGATGGTGAATCAATCTCATTTGTAGTGTTACTTTGTGAGCTTATTGGTGTTTCAACAGAAGGGCGTTGCTGCTGTGTTCTACTGAGATCGGGGGACAAAGAGGATGGTTGAGGAATGCTGATGTTTGTTGGCAACAACGGATTCTGGCATTGGTTTGTGGCAGAGTTCGTTTTTGTTCCTGTAGGAGAAGAGATATTAGCATGTGGTAACCATGAATCAAAAATATTAATTCCCTGTGGGTGTTTGGCTGCCTCGCATGACTTCTTCTCTGTCTTATATGGAAAGATTAATTCATCAAAGACAACATGACGTGAGATGAAAAAATTTCTACTTGTGGGATGAAAACATTTATAAGCTTTATGTTTTTCGCTATAGCCTACGAAGACACATGAAAGTGTTTTTGGGTCAAATTTGTTTTTGCGTGTGTCCCATGTGTAGGGAAAACATTTTGATCCGAATGCTCTAAGTGAGGAGTAATTGGGATGTGTTCGATGAAGTGCAAAATATGGTGTGTCAAAATTGAGAGTAGAGGTAGGGAGACAATTCATGAGATATACTGCTGTTGTGAAGGCCTCTATCCATAACAATAGGGGTGCTCCGCTGTGAAATAGCATAGTCATTCCTAGTTCTCTTATGGTCCTATGACTCCTTTCAACTATACCAATTTGTTCGGGAGTATATGGTGACGATATTTGATGAACAATACTTGTAGACAAAAAATGGGTTAGTAGTTTTGAATTGATGAATTCACCCGCAAAAGTCATTTTTTAATTAGCCTAATATCAATATAATTAGCCTCACATATTTTCAAGAAAAAAACCCGCAAAAGTCATTTTTTAACAATAACAACATCTGAGTGATCTTGAGTGCATAAGTAATGTGTTCATGTATGATATTGATACGCATTGATAGCCATTGATGTGTGTGGGTTGTATAGAGAGTGATGCTCGTGCATTGAGAACCGTCTTAAGTCTTACAGGAGTGAAAGAAGGTCTAAAAGGGCACATTGTGGTGGAGCTGAGTGATCTTGACAATGAGGTTCTTGTGAAACGAAGGCGCCAGTATGATTCAGTAATGGCAGGGCATGGAAAATCAAGGAATGAATTAGGCAGACTTTCTCTTTGCCTAATGCATTAAATTATTAATAGCAATCCTGTTTTGCCGTTCCTGAGCACATGATATCAATGCACTTGGTTAGGAAATATGAACCTTGATAATGTCGTAGGCAGTTTGGTCATCACCATGACTCAGACTTATGACAAGATCAGAACATGGTCAAGAACCTAGTGTTGAAATATGACGGTTGTCGAAACCTTCACAAATTAATTCTGATTTTACTATCACCGAAACAATAATTTTAGTAGTATGGTGGTAGAGACCAGGTCGAACCCAAGGGAAATTGATTTATTTTCCTACAAATACCAAATTCAAAAGAACGGGGTGGTTTGAATCAACAAGAATTAAATAAATAAAAGTGCTAAGTCTTAACGAAGGTTAATCAAGATGTTGGCAACTCGGTTCAAAGGGGTGATTCCTCCAATCTTACAAATCGGTTGATCATAGAAGTTAAATTAATATCCTTTCGCAACAAGCAAATAAATTAGGCTTCCATTAAAGCTAAGGGAAACCTAGAGGCATGCTAAACTAATCCGAATAAGCTTCTAATTAGTTCCTTATCGTCAAGCGAATTAAGTATTGAGAAGCAATCTTTCTTCACTCAACGGTAGCTTTAAGATCAAGATCTACGCAATTTATTCCTAGCTAACATTCAAAAGCTTGAACATATACTCGTCCTATTCATCCTAAATAAATTAATGTGATAGATAAGACAATCAAATTAATTTACTTGCTTCTTATTCTTGTTCCTCACAACAATTACGGATTGAAAGAAACATAGAAAGCATATAAACCATATCAAATCAATTCCATAAGCATGAATCCGAAATCAATAGCTTAAATTCTGGAAAAAGATAAATAAATACTTGAAAGTGTAAGGATTACAATGGAAATGTTACTTCTCACAACCAATAATGAAGATGGATGCTATCCCCTTTGAACCAAGAAAGTGAATCAGCTGCTCATGCCTTTTAGGTTGCTGCCGAATCTGAAAAATTGATGGAGAAAGAGTCCAGAGTCCTTTTCTTGCATGTATCTTCCCTTTTATTCTGGAAGAGTCCTAACCCTAATGTTGTTACTCAAGCTAAAAAAATAGGAGATAAGTGTTGTAGAGAAAATCTCTCTAATCTTTGACAAATAAGGAAGCATATCCCGTCATCCAGATTGCACCAGGAGTTCCGTGATGTAGATGATTTTTTCTGACTTTGGTCTCTTCATGAAAGTTGTAGCCCTAAATGTGTAGATGAATTTGGGCTTTTGAATCACTTGATTTGGACATCTTATGCTCCAGATATGCCCAGTTCAGTGTTGGTGTGCGAACAGACTCAAGGCTGACGTTGTTGTTCCAATTGGATGCCCAAATCTGCATTGAATTTCTGCCACAATACTTTTCCAGCAAGCTTGATAGCTATAATTCCAATTCTGAAACTCCTCTTTAGGAATTAAAACCTGAAACATGCAACAAAGGTCCGAAATATAAAGTGCAAAATTTCCTATTTTATAGCAAGTAATCCACAAAGTCTCTTAAACATGTCAAACCCATAAAATAACTTTCAATATGTTGAAATAAGCTTGAAAGATGTTAAAAAGCATAATGTAAAAGGAATACAAATAGATGTGTATTTTGCACTTGTCAAATTCCCCCACACTTAGCTTTTGCACGTCCTCGGGCAAGATTCAAATCTACTTTTTCGAAAGAAAATGCAATGCCATCAACTAAGAACAATCAAACTCTTAAATTACCATAATATTTCATGAACAACAATCTACACAACTTAAAAGAAATGCTTAGCAAGCATTTCTTATTTGAAAATAAAATAACCGAATGCATAGACCTCATAGAAATAATCACTCCATTCTCACATGTTTGACAGGTTAGTGTTTCTCTCAAATTTCTTCCAATGTAAGTGATCTACCATAAGCTTGCTAATCATCTCACTCTCCACCACCTAGATTACATGCATTACATAAATCATAAGGTCTTCAGAAGGGTTGTAATGGGGCTTGGTTTAAGGTAGGAAATTTATTTGGTAAAGTAGTTTAAAAGCCATTGAGACCAATGGAGTAAAGTACCTCGAATTTGAACATGAAACCTCAAATACTCCATCCATCCCTTCTTTAAACTTAAAGATATCAAACCCACTTTATCCTTTGTTATTGGATAATTTATCACTCACAAAAACATTTGCACTCAACTTAAGGGACAATCGTTAACCTCTTATTAGAATTTGTCGAGGAATCAATGATAAGAACAAATAGTTGCTATAAAGCAGAAAGCTTAGCTTTTTGTCATGGATTCTTATAATTTCCACATTTTCTTCATTCCTTTGCTCCAGCTCATGATTTAATATATATCAATGTGTCATCAAGGATGAAGCAACCAATAGAACTAATCTTTTCAATAATATACTGAAAGTACTTTAGAGTATCAATCTTTGGCATTTCCCTACCATATCACATCACCTTTCAAAACTCTCCCAACTTTCCAGGTAGTCTCATGCTCCTATAATTATGAATTATACTCCACTGGTCCTTATGACTTGGGTGAGATAAATGGTAAGGCTTGTAATGTGGGTTATCAAGGAAAAAGGGTCATCAGCTCAAAAGGGTTCGCAATGAGAATATTAATTCAAAGGTGGGCTGATAGGCTTTATGTGGCATATAACAAAGAATGCCTTAATCATGTTTATGCACGCATGTATCAATGTGGTCTCGAAAAGAATCATGGCAAGTTCTAGAGAAACAAAACAAATGGAAGAATATCACACATGAAAGAAAATAGAGACCGATATGGATGTTTCGATCATTAGGCTCAAAATCTCACAGGCTAGTGTCTATCACATTCAATTACTTTTATTCCAAATAATATCGCTTGACTAAACAACCTTTAAGAAGCAAGTTCATCATTCAATCATGTTATGATTTTTCTTGAGTTTAACTGAAAAGTCGTTCATGACATTAACATTCAAAACAAAACAAAACAAAAACATTTTGCCCGAGTTTTTTTTTTTTTTTTTTTTTTTTCAAAAATATTGGAGACAAAGATTTTAAGACAAAGATTTTAAGGAATGCACCCCCACACTAAAAATGGACATTGACCTCAATGTGTGCAGGTAAATTCACCAAGAAGGGAAAGGAGAAAACTGCCCTGATTACTCTTTGTATTACTAACATTCGGTGGAGCATTTCTTTGCATATTTGACCGAAGTGGCAACTGGATCAAGAACCTGTCTGAGAGAATGGCTGAGGAAAAACAAATTAAAATCATATTAAATATAAAGATGGAAAACAATAAAAGGAATCCAACGGAAAAGAAATCTTTATTCATTGTGGTGCACCACCACAGTTGGGTTGCCTCCCAAAAGCGCCTTTTTTTATTGTCTTTGGCTAGACAAAGTCCTTCTGCAGCATTAATCTTGGTAAATTAGACTGACCAATTGCATCTCCTTCACATTAGTGCCATCAAAATCATCAATATAAGGCTTAAGTCTATAACCATTCACCTTAAAAATCTTGTTAGTTTCCAAACTCTGAATTTCAATAACACCATTTGGAAAAATATTCACTACAACAAATGGTCCAATCCATCTAGATCTTAACTTACCTGGCATGAATTTCAACCTGGAGTTAAAAAGTAATACCTTCTGACCAATGGAAAATTGTTTTCGGAGCAGCAGCTTATCATGAAGGTACTTTGTTCTCTCCTTGTACAACAATGCATTATCATAAGCTTCCAACCGAATCTCCTCCAACTCCTGCAGTTGTAACTTTCTTTCTACTCCGGCTTCTTTAGCATCCAAGTTACATTGCTTCACTGCCCAATAAGCACGATGCTGAATGGCAACAGGTAAATGACATAACTTACCGAATACCAACCTATATGGTGACATTCCAATTGGAGTTTTGTATGCTGTTCGGTATGCCCACAGTGCATCTTCCAAACGTAGACTCCAATCTTTTCGGTTGGGGCTCACTGTCTTCTCAAGGATATTCTTAATTTCCCGATTGGAAACTTCTGCTTGTCCATTGGTTTGTGGATGATAAGTTGTGGCTACTCGGTGGTGGACTCCATATTTTCGCATCAATGCTTCCACAGTTCGGTTGCAAAAATGGGTACCTTGATCACTTATTATTGCTCTCGGAATTCCAAACCTACTAAAAATATTAGACTTGAGAAATCCTACAACAACTTTAGAATCGTTAGTATAGGTAGCTTTTGCTTCTACCCATTTCGACACATAATCCACAGCAAGTAGAATGTAAACAAAACCAAAAGAACTAGGGAAAGGTCCCATAAAATCCATGCCCCATACATCAAAAATTTCACAATATAAAATAGGATTTTGTGGCATTTCATTCCTACGAGATAGGTTACCCATCTTTTGACATTTTTCACAACTCTTACAAAATTGGTAGGCATCTTTAAAAAGAGTTTCCCAATAAAACCCACTGTCTAAAATTTTTCTAGCTGTTCTTTTGGGTCCAAAATGTCCACCACATGCATAATTATGACAATAAGTAAGAATGGAATAAATTTCATCATTTGGTACACATCTTCGAATAACTTGATCTGAACCTAATTTCCAAAGATATGGCTCATCCCATATGTAATACTTAGAGTCATTCTTTATTTTGTCCTTTTTCGCTTTCTTTAATTCATGAGGTAAGATTCCTGTAACCAAAAAATTAACAATGTCAGCATACCATGGTTCCTTACCTTGTAAATGCAATAGTTGCTCATCAGGGAATGTCTCAGCAATTGGTAGCTTATCTTCCTCATTCACAATTCTACTCAAATGGTCTGCCACTGAATTGTCAGCTCCTTTTTTATCCTTGATTTCCAAATCAAACTCTTGCAACAGCAAAATCCAACGTATAAGCCTTGGTTTGGATTCTTTCTTTGATAATAAGTACTTAAGAGCTGCATGATCTGAGAAAACAATCACTTTAGATCCTAACAAATATGATCTAAATTTGTCCAAGGCAAACACAATAGCTAAAAGCTCTTTTTCTGTTGTTGAATAATTGCATTGAGCCGAGTTTAGTGTCCTCGAAGCATAGCAAATAACATGGCTTTTCTTTCCATTTCGTTGGCCAAGTACAGCTCCTATTGCAAGTTTACTTGCATCACACATGATTTCAAAGGGCATCTCCCAATTTGGTGGTTGTATGATTGGTGCCGAGGTGAGGAGCTCCTTCAATTTGTCAAATGCTATCCTGCAATTTGCTTCAAAGTGGAAAGGCATGTCCTTTTGCAAAAGTTGAGACAGTGGTTGTGCAATCTTTGAGAAATCCTTGATGAATCGCCTATAGAAACCTGCATGACCAAGAAAACTACGAATTTCCTTAACATTAGTAGGATAGGGTAAACTTGTAATCAAATCAACTTTTGCTTTGTCAACCTCAATACCTCTAGCCGAAACCACATGACCCAAAACTATCCCTTGTTGGACCATGAAATGACATTTTTCATAGTTTAAAACCAAGTTTGTGCTAATACATCTCTTCAAAACCTTAGTTAAGTGATCTAAACATTGATCAAAAGAATTGCCATAAACAGTAAAGTCATCCATAAAAATTTCAATGCAATTTTCAATCAAGTCAGAAAAAATGCTCATCATACATCTTTGAAATGTACCTGGGGCATTGCACAATCCAAAAGGCATACGTCGGTAAGCAAATGTTCCAAATGGACAAGTAAAAGTTGTCTTTTCTTGGTCTTCTTGAGCTACAATTATTTGATAGTAACCAGAAAATCCATCTAAGAAACAGAAAAATGACTTACCTGCTAGTCTTTCAAGCATTTCATCTATGAAAGGAATTGGGAAGTGATCCTTTCTTGTGTGAGCATTCAACTTCCTGAAATCGATACACATCCTCCACCCATTCTGCACTCTCATGGGGATAAGTTCGTTTTGTTCATTGGGAACAAGAGTTAGACCAGTCTTCTTGGGAACTACATGCACCGGACTTACCCATGGACTATCAGATATTGGATAGATAATCCCTTGGTCCAATAACTTCAAAATTTCTTTCATAACAACCTCCTTCATTGCTGGATTCAGTTTGCGCTGAGGTTCCCTCACGGGTTTGGCATCACCGTTAAGGAAAATTCTATGCATACAAAGTGTAGGGCTGATCCCTTTAATGTCCGCCAATGTCCAACCAATTGATGTCTTGTGTTCCCTCAAAACCCTTAATGATTTTTCCTCATGAACTTCCGTTAAATCATTTGCAATAATGACTGGCAATGTTTCATCCTCTCCTAAATACACATACTTCAAATGTGTGGGCAACATTTTTAACTCCAGCTTCGGTGGTTGCACAATGGAAGGTAGATCTTTAACATGTGAACTTGGTAATTCAACAGCTAAGCTAGTCCACATGTTAGGCATTATAGGCAATGAGTGTAAGGACATTATTGCTTCTTTCATGTCTTCATCAATTTCTCTCCTTGCATCCTTATCTGTCTTGCTCTGTTGCAACACTAAGTTCAACTTATCCTTCATAAGATTCAACTCAAAATCATCTTGCACAATAGGGTCAATAACATCAATATGAAAAACAGATTCAAATTCATCAGGATATTTCATAGCATCAAAAATATTAAACGTTACTGTTTCTCCATCAAACTCAAAAGATAAAGTACCCTTATGCACATCAATCTTAGTCCTGGCTGTTTTCATGAATGGTCTACCTAACAATATATGAGTTGAATTTAAAGCACAATCATCATCCATGTCAATGATATAAAAATCTGCAGGAAAAATTAATTCATTGACTTTAACCAGAACATCCTCAATAATACCTTCAGGATATGCGTTAGACCTATCTGCTAATTGAATTATTACCCTTGTTTCCTGTAAAGGTCCTAAATTCAAAAATTTATAGATTGAAAGAGGCATAACATTTATTGATGCTCCTAAATCTAGCATTGCCCTTCCTAGCGTATAATTTCCAATCACACATGGAATAGTAAACATACCTGGATCTTTGCATTTTTGAGGCAATTTTCTTTGTATTATTGCCGACACGTTCTCTCCAACTCTGATTTTTTCTTCAATTTTTAACCTCCTCTTGTTGGTGCACAACTCCTTGAGAAACTTGGCATAACGTGGAATTTGCTTGATTGCATCCAACAATGGAATGTTGATCTCAACCTTCCGAAAGGTTTCAAACAATTCATGCTCCCCCTCCTCTTTCTTTGTGTTCGCCAACCTGCTAGGAAATGGAGGTGCAACTAACGTATTTGGCTTATGCAAAGTTGACTCAATACTTACCTCATTACTTGACTTTGGCAAAGGGGACTCAAGTAGTGTGTTTCCTTCTTTTCTAATTTCCTTCGGCACTGTCAGCCTTGGTGATGAGGTCTGCACATCCTTACCACTTCTAAGGACTATTGCATTCGCATTTTCCCGTGGGTTAACTTCTGGTTGAGCTGGTAACTTACCCTTGTTAGCCTCCATTTTGCCTAATGAAGTTGCCAGCTGTGACACTTGAGTTTCTAAATTTTGGATGCTAGCTCTTGTCTCCTGCTGGAACAAATGGGTGTTAGTTGCTAAAGATTTCACAATATCCTCTAGAGACATACCTGAGCTTGATGCTTGGTGAGGTGGAGGGGCTGCTTTATTCTGACCGAAAGAAGGGAACTGTTGTCGATTATGGGGTTGTCCATACCTTAGGTTTGGGTGGTCTCTCCAACCTGGGTTGTACTGATTTGAATATGGGTCATGGTTTCTTTGCTGGTTACCAAACCCATTTACAGCATTCACTTGAGGAATTACATCCTCTTGAAGTTGTGGGCACATGTCGGTAGAGTGATCTGAAAAAGCACAAATACCGCAAACTCTGGTCTATCTTACCTGTCCCAAAACTACCTGCTTGACAAGAGAGGTTAATTCTGAAAGTTGAGTTTCAAGATTAGAGTGACTCACCTCACTTACCTTTCTAGGATTGTTGTCACCTCTGATTCCAAATTGCTGTGAATTTGCTGCCATCATAGAGATTAAATCTCTTGCTGCATCAGGAGTCTTTTCTACAAGTGCTCCCCCACTTGCAGCATCTATCATGCTCCTGTCCATATGTAGTAATCCTTCATAAAAATATTGCAACAACAATTGATCAGAAATTTGATGGTGTGGGCAACTAGCAACCAGCTGATTAAAACGTTCCCAGTACTCATACAAAGTTTCTCCATTATTTTGGCGAATCCCACTAATTTCTTTCCTAATTGTTCCAGCCCTTGAGGCTGGAAAGAATTTTTCCAGAAACCTTTTCTTCAATTCATTCCATGTCCTTATTGATCCTGAAGGAAGGTAGTATAACCAATCCTTTGCTTTGTCTGCCAATGAGAATGGAAAAGCCCTCAATTTAATTTGTTCCTCACTCACTCCTTGCGGCTTCATGGTTGAACATACAACATGAAATTCCTTCAAGTGCTTATGGGGATCTTCACCTGCAAGGCCTCGAAAAGTAGGTAACAAATGAATCAATCCTGATTTTAATTCAAAAGCTACCTCAATATTAGGAAATTCAATGCACAAAGGTTGTTGGTTAACGTTGGGAGTTGCCAACTCCCGCAAAGTCCTTTGTTGTGCCATTATTTCAGCCGTTTCTTCTTGTATGTCTGTCTCGGATTCACTGTGCACAGGTGTTAAGGCCGGCAAGATGTCCTCTTGTCTTTTAGCCTTCCTATTCACTCTTGCAGTCTTTTCAATCTCTGGATCAAAAACTAATTCACCTGTATGAGAAGATCTTGGCATAAATTAGTTTGATATTAAAGAAAAATAAAAACTTCCCCGGCAACGGCGCCAAATTTGACGGTTGTCGAAACCTTCACAAATTAATTCTGATTTTACTATCACCGAAACAATAATTTTAGTAGTATGGTGGTAGAGACCAGGTCGAACCCAAGGGAAATTGATTTATTTTCCTACAAATACCAAATTCAAAAGAACGGGGTGGTTTGAATCAACAAGAATTAAATAAATAAAAGTGCTAAGTCTTAACGAAGGTTAATCAAGATGTTGGCAACTCGGTTCAAAGGGGTGATTCCTCCAATCTTACAAATCGGTTGATCATAGAAGTTAAATTAATATCCTTTCGCAACAAGCAAATAAATTAGGCTTCCATTAAAGCTAAGGGAAACCTAGAGGCATGCTAAACTAATCCGAATAAGCTTCTAATTAGTTCCTTATCGTCAAGCGAATTAAGTATTGAGAAGCAATCTTTCTTCACTCAACGGTAGCTTTAAGATCAAGATCTACGCAATTTATTCCTAGCTAACATTCAAAAGCTTGAACATATACTCGTCCTATTCATCCTAAATAAATTAATGTGATAGATAAGACAATCAAATTAATTTACTTGCTTCTTATTCTTGTTCCTCACAACAATTACGGATTGAAAGAAACATAGAAAGCATATAAACCATATCAAATCAATTCCATAAGCATGAATCCGAAATCAATAGCTTAAATTCTGGAAAAAGATAAATAAATACTTGAAAGTGTAAGGATTACAATGGAAATGTTACTTCTCACAACCAATAATGAAGATGGATGCTATCCCCTTTGAACCAAGAAAGTGAATCAGCTGCTCATGCCTTTTAGGTTGCTGCCGAATCTGAAAAATTGATGGAGAAAGAGTCCAGAGTCCTTTTCTTGCATGTATCTTCCCTTTTATTCTGGAAGAGTCCTAACCCTAATGTTGTTACTCAAGCTAAAAAAATAGGAGATAAGTGTTGTAGAGAAAATCTCTCTAATCTTTGACAAATAAGGAAGCATATCCCGTCATCCAGATTGCACCAGGAGTTCCGTGATGTAGATGATTTTTTCTGACTTTGGTCTCTTCATGAAAGTTGTAGCCCTAAATGTGTAGATGAATTTGGGCTTTTGAATCACTTGATTTGGACATCTTATGCTCCAGATATGCCCAGTTCAGTGTTGGTGTGCGAACAGACTCAAGGCTGACGTTGTTGTTCCAATTGGATGCCCAAATCTGCATTGAATTTCTGCCACAATACTTTTCCAGCAAGCTTGATAGCTATAATTCCAATTCTGAAACTCCTCTTTAGGAATTAAAACCTGAAACATGCAACAAAGGTCCGAAATATAAAGTGCAAAATTTCCTATTTTATAGCAAGTAATCCACAAAGTCTCTTAAACATGTCAAACCCATAAAATAACTTTCAATATGTTGAAATAAGCTTGAAAGATGTTAAAAAGCATAATGTAAAAGGAATACAAATAGATGTGTATTTTGCACTTGTCAAAATACATGATGTAAAAGGGGCTAATAAAATTGAAACGTAAAAAAATGAATGTTTGTTTATCTGCTTGAATAATTGAAGCATTTTCGTTTTCTGATTTGCAGCCATGGGAGTCCTACAAACCTGACATCTCAATTGATGTGAAGAAGCACCATAAGCATGAAACAACCATGGATAAGTTTGCCTACTGGACCGTCCAGGTCCTCAAATACCCCACTTACTTATTCTTCCAGGTAGCTAACCTATACAATCTTTTCCTCTGCCGAAGTTTATAAACAGAATTCGCATATGAATTTTCTGAGCTGAATTTTCATCAATTGTGACAGAGACGGCATATGTGCCATGCCGTGCTGCTAGAGACAGTAGCTGCTGTTCCAGGCGTGGTTGGAGGGATGCTCTTGCACTGCAAATCACTGAGACGATTCGAGCAAAGTGGTGGCATCGAGATAGCATATTTTCTGTCCAGGGTGGCTTCTTCAATGCATATTTTCTGGCATATTTGTGAAAATAGCAGATCATGCTCGGATTGGTCAAGGACAAGTTCAGTTGTGAACATTAGAATGATGCCTTCAGTGGATATTAGGTAAGTGGGCGCACCATAAAAGAACTTACATAATATAATAAATTTCATCATTCAGGTCAAAGAGGCATCATTCACGCACATTGCCCGACCTGCAAGAATGCCACAGAAGATTCTACTCTGTGGATGGAGGAGGGACATTGATGATATGATTGTGGTAAGCTCTTTTGTGAAGCCCCTAATCTTTTCTTTTCTTCGCCTGGATGCTGCAGGTATGGAGAGGAAGTCTACCCAAAGACTTTATTGTTCCAAAGTCTGCAGAAAGGATAATATTCTGTGGTTGGAGACGAGACATGGAAGATATGATTATGGTAATGTTATGAGGATTATGAAATCATAACTTCTCCGTTGCAGCAAAGTGGTGGTAGACATTTCAGAATTCTTCCGTGTTATTATTACAGGATTTTCAGTTGTAGTTGCAAACAAGTGTGTCTATTGAAACTATTCTTTCTAGTTTCTACATTTACTTTTTTGTGCAATAATGAGCTCTTTTTTTCCTTCTCATTTAGACTATTTCATTTTCTATAACAATAGTAATTTTCAGCTACTCATCTCTGCATGTTTAGGTGCTGGATGCATTTCGAGCACCAGGTTCATAGCTCATGATGTTCAATGTTGTTCCAGAAAATGAGAGGGAAAAGAAGCTTATTGATGGTGTTCTAGACTTCAGTAGATTGGAAAATATACAACTTGTCAATCGAGAAAGAAATGCGGTCATCAGACGTCATTTAGAAAGTCTTCCTTTGCACTCTTTTGATTCAGTAAGTGAATAATACTAAAATAGTAGTGGGTTTTGAATCAAACTATTTGACATTTTGGTTTGTGTTTTTATTTATGTAATTATCCTTATTCTTGGCTAAAAAGATTTTGATACAGTATTTGCTGTGTTTAGATTTTAATTTTGGCTGATGAGTCGGTGGAAGATTCAGCCATTCAAGCCGACTCCCGATCTCTTGCCACATTATTATTGATTCGTGATATTCAGGTACTTGATCTAACTAAAGTTCTGGTGGATAGGCTATGACTCGTTCATACATCATAAGTTCTGTTAACCAGTATAAATTTCACGAATTAAAAGACAATTCACACAGATAACTGGAACCTTTATTTATGTATTTTGAAGAGTGTCTGTTTTGGTACCCAAAAACAAGCTAGAATGAATGAGATCACATTTTTGTGTCTTTTCTATTGGGGTTTTTTGGATGGTTGTGTTTACATTTAATTTGACTCGAGAGGGCTCTTCACCTTGTTGAAGAATTTGGTTCCAATTCTACTACAAATTAGTGATAAGTTTTTTATTAATGTTAGTCATTTAAATTCTAGCATTTAGTGATGTGTTTTGATTGTTCTTTTCTACTTCTAGTTTAAATCTTATCTATGATAAGATTAGTTTAAGAGTTTGTGTTTGATTAGGGTTCTTGTAATGCCTTTGATTTCCTCTATAAATACAATTAGAGGGATGACAAGAAAAATGAGATATTGAGTTTTTACCCATTGATCTCTTTGTTTTTTGTTCTTCATCTAAGGGCTGAAATATTTCAATTAATTATTAGCCAAGGGCTATAATTTTTCAATTGAAATAGTGGGCACATCTACATTCCAACAATTGGTATTAGTTTTTTTTTCCAATTTTCCAACAATTGGTATTAGAGCTTTTTCAATTTTCCAACAATTGGTATCAGAGCTACTAGGATCTTTGAAGGGATTGTGTGAAACACGAGAGTTTAAAAGTGAGGTTTTAAGGGAAATCAAAGCTAAGGGTGTTTTTTGTGAGGTATATCAGAGCTGATTTGATCTTAGAAGGGATTGAGTGAAAAACGAGAGTTCTTATTTTTCTGCAAAATCTTGAAGTAGAAGGATTAGTTACTCTTCTCAAATTCTTTAAAACAATTGCACAAAGGCTTCACAACAGCAATTGTTAAACTTCTTTCTCAACAAATCACGGTTGAATTTTTCAGAATGGATTCTGCATTCTTTTCACCAAAAACACCGAGATAATGGAGAGTGACAATCAACTCCACAGAGAGACAAATTTAAAGAGCTAAAGGAGAAGATAGATATGTGCAGCCTTGGAACCAAGGAGGAGTGTTGAAGAATTTGGTTCCAATTCTACTACAAATTAGTGATAAGTTTTTTATTAATGTTAGTCATTTAAATTCTAGCATTTAGTGATGTGTGATTGTTCTTTTCTACTTCTAGTTTAAATCTTATCTATGATATGATTAGTTTAAGAGTTTGTGTTTGATTAGGGTTCTTATAATGCCTTTGATTTCCTCTATAAATACAATTAGAGGGATGACAAGAAAAATGAGATATTGGGTTTTTACCCATTGATCTCTTTGTTTTTTGTTCTTCATCTGAGGGCTGAAATATTTCAATTAATTCTTAGCTAAGAGCTAGAATTTTTCAATTGAAATAGTGGGCACCTCTACATTCCAACAATTGGTATTAGAGTTTTTTTTCCAATTTTCCAACAATCGGTATTAGAACTTTTTCAATTTTCCAACACACCTTTCAGCCTTTTTCAAAGTTTTGCGCCATCCTCCAAGATACCCTGTAATCTTCGACTCCACTTCAACTTTAAGGAAAAGCCAGAAAGATTTTGTTTATTTTCTCCTGAACCCAAGAAGATAATTGTACAGAATCCAGGTGTTAACTATAATGGTGCAATTTAGTGTTCATTGATCCTTTTATTCATTTGTTCCAATTCTCATGATCCATGCAGTCAAAGCGTCTCCCAATGGTAAACCAGGTTCGCAGAGGAAGCTTCTCTCAAGGTTCGTGGATTGGGGAGATGCAGCAGGCTTCAGATAAATCTGTAATAATATGATGTAGAACAAGTTGCGGAAGCTTACATGCTTAAGAGGGATCACCCGAAATTCAAAGACAACTGAATTTCGGCAGCCGGGTCGTTGAAAGCGGAATGACGCGAAACTCACCCAGTCGATGCGTTTCGCCGTTTGCGGAAGAAGTCAGCGGCATAGCCCCTGATGTCCACCGGTTTTTGGCCAAATTCCATCGTTTCGGCTCCTATATCGTCATTTTTGCTATTTTAGGAAAGTTTCGTTTTAGCCATAACTTTTGATTTCAGAGTCCAAATTGACTTTCGTCAATTAGTACTCACCCATAATTTATAGGCCTTTCACATTCTGCATTTATCTCAAATTTGCCATTTATGGCAAATTTAATGTTTTATGTCGTTTCCTTATTTGTCATGGCTTAGGTTAGGGTTTTTGTTTTAAATACTATTGTAAGAGCCTCTGGCCGTTCAACCATTGATTTATTGAATAAACTTTGAAGTTTTCTGAGATTTAATCTCATTGTGAATTATTTACGGAGTATTGACGTTGATCGTATTCCTTTCCGTATTACTGCTGCGTCATAATAAGTGAAATTCTGGACCCAAGAACTAAAATTTATAATTATAATAAGTGAAATTCTGGACCCAAGAACTAAAAATTTATTATGCACGTCGAAGATCAGTGATTATGTTTTATCAAATGAGCTTGTCAGCATGGCATTGGCCATGGTTGCAGAAGATCAACAAATAAATGATGTACTAGAAGAGCTCTTTGCAGAGGAGGTATTCTTCTGTCTCTCTTCTGCGAAATTTTGAAGGGCAAAGTAAGCTTACAAAATTTCAATAGAAAGTTCCAACAAGTGCATGCAATATTTTCTTTTCTCGTAGTTTGCTTGTCAATACCTTATCTATATTTTATTTCGAATGATCATAAGTGAGGTTAAAAAATAAGCAAATGAGGCACTATAGTTTTCCTCAATTCAGCAGAAAATTGGAAAGTTCTCTGTAGGATATAGTTTGACAAGTACTATCATGTGATGTTTTTAACAGGATCGCTCATGGTTTTTGGCCAAATCTTGCTTGAGGGAAGATATTGAAAGCACTTTTAACAATCATGTTAAATCTTCTCTCTCTCTCTCTCTCTCTCTGTTTTTTCCTCGCAAAAAGCCATCTGCATCATGTATACTAAAGAGTGATTCTTTGTTGTGGTAGTGAAATTGTTGCTATTGAGGATGTTAGAATTTAAGATTCTTTAATCAGTTCAACTCATCATCCACGAACATTTTGCCTTCATCAGGGAAATGAGCTACAAATAAGGCAAGCAGATCTTTACCTCAGTGAAGGCGATGAATTGAGTTTCTATGAAGTAGTATTACGAGCCCGACAGAGAAGGGAGATTGTCATTGGTTACCGTGCAGCTAATGCTGAAAGGGCTGTTATCAACCCGCCTGCCAAAACTGAGAGACGAAGGTGGTCACTGAATGATGCTTTCGTGGTAATTGCAGAGAAGGAATGACGACACTGACGAAAACAACAAAAGAAAGTTCACATACAATTCGTGGATTTTGTATCTTTAGTTTTTGAGGAACGAAAGTAAACGATCACATGTTTTCTTGACTATAAAGATATAAACTTTCAAGAAGAATAGGCACATCTGCAGACGACTGAGACTATTTTTTGCCCCTTTTTTTCTTTATTAAGAATTATTGCCGTCGTCTGTTTACTTTACAGCTCATGGCTAGTTAGCTGGACAATTTCCAGGAAGTCAACAATGAAAATACTTGGAACCCTCATTAATACAATTATACATATGCCTGAGCCACAATTTCCAGCAAGTCAACAATGAAAATACTTGGAACCCTCATTAATACAATTATACATATGCCTGAGCCACAATTTCCAGCAAGTCAACAATGAAAATACTTGGAACCCTCATTAATACAATTATACAATTGCCTGAGCCACAATTTCCAGGAAGTCAACAATGAAAATACTTGAAACCATCGTTAATACAATTATACATATGCCTGAGCCACAATTTCCAGGAAGTCAACAATGAAAATACCTGGAACCCTCATTAATACAATTATACATATGCCTGAGCCAGAGCCCTTAACGTCAGCCTCAGATTCAAAATCATTCCTTGAGTTTCTTCCATTCTCTCCCTGCAGACTGACCTTTTACAACCAGAGTCTTACTCTTGTTTCTCCAGAAGACAATGGTGATATTTTTCGTATTTCTCTCTATCTTTCTGTTTATTTATATTTGCAGGATTATCAAACAAAGCTGGAATATTTATCCGGCGTCATCTTCTCCTCCCACCTTAACCAACACCCAAACACAAGTAAAATTTGATGTGTTCCTTAGTTTCAGAGGAGAAGACACTCGTGCTGGTTTTACCAGCCACCTCTATGCTGCTTTGAACCGGAAACAAATCCATACTTTCATAGATTATCAGCTTGTGAGAGGAGAGGAGATTTCGGCATCACTTCTGAGGACAATTGAAGACGCCAAGCTTTCTGTGGTTGTTTTTTCTGAAAAATATGCATCTTCCAAATGGTGCTTAGAGGAGCTTGCAAAGATTTTTGAGTGTAGAAAAAATAATGGACAGATAGTTATTCCGGTATTCTACCAGGTGGATCCATCTCATGTAAGAAATCAAACAGGAAGCTTTGGAGATTTGTTTGCTAGACTTGTAAAGAAGAAACCTTTGACGATGGACAAAGTGCAGAGCTTCAGAGATGCGTTGACGGATGCAGCCAATCTAGCCGGAATGAGCTCAGGGAAGTCTGAGTAAGCTCTTGAAATATATCCCATAAGAAAATATTCGTTCATTTGTCGAGGATTTGAAATTTAATTTAAAATTATTGAAAATGATGAGCTCTATGAATCTATATTTATTTTATATGATTATGAAAACGTTGTAGCGAAACACTTGTACAGATCTTAAGCCTTAATTAGGAGATAGAAAACAGATACTTAGAAATTCTTGTGTTAAATTTTGACTAACAAATATATGTGCTCTTCTTATTTGTCAGATTGGAGTCTGAATTTATTGAGAAAATCGTTGGAGATGTTTTGAACAAATTGCATGGCATGTCTTCAAGTCACACTACGGGTCTATTTGGAATTGATGTTCGTGTCAACAAAGTTGAGTCTTTGTTAAATATGGAATCTCAAGATGTTGTCATTGTAGGGATATGGGGAATGGGTGGTATAGGTAAGACAACGATTGCTGAAGCTGTGTGCAACAAGGTTCGTTCTCGATTTGAAGGAATCTTTGTTGCAAACTTTAGGCAACAATTAAAAACAGGTTCCATGGCTGATTTGCAAAGAAGCTTTCTTTCACAACTGCTTGGCCAAGAAATTCTGAATTGAAGTAAAGTAAGCTTTATTATTGCTATTTTAGTCTAGGTTTTTTTTCTATAAATTGAATCCCAAATTGTAAGAGAATACTACTCTGAATACACTGAATATACAAGAATTAATCTAATTACGAATTCTTACAGTTTGCTAGACTTGTAAGGAAGAAACCTTTGACGATGGACAAAGTGCAGAGCTTCAGAGACGCTTTGACGGATGCAGCCAATCTAGCCGGATGGAGCTTAGGGAAGTCTGAGTAAGCTCTTGAAATATATCCCATAAGACAATATTTGTTCATTTGTCGAGGATTTGAAATTTAATTTAAAATTATTGAAAATGATGAGCTCTATGAATCAATATTTATTTTATATGATTTTGAAAACATTATAGTGAAACACTTGTACAGATCTTAAGCCTTAGGAGACAGAAAGCAGATACCTGGGAATTCTCGTGTTAAAATTTATCAGGACAATCAATGTTTACCTCTACTGTCTCACTTGAGATTAGGGTGCTAATAGCCTATTTCTTTGATATACACCGACTATATGTTGTTTCCAGTTTCAAGGATTGATTAACTGCAGCAATGGATAAGTAGGGAGCTGCTGCATATGTCTGAAATCAAATGCTTTCTCTCGATTACATGCTCACCTTCTACAAGAGCAGAACATAGATGGAGGCTCTTCCTTTTTCTATCCCAACCTATATTTCAGATCCTATATTTTTTAATGGATGAGTCACTAGTCTCTACTACTCAATGTTATCATCAATTCATGTGTTACATTAGCACTATCCATTTCCAATAATGATGCTGAATTACTCATACGTGCCTCCTATGTATAGATGTAGCTACTACGGAGTGACAGTATGTTTATTTGTTTAGTTGTTTCTTCTAGTCCGGTCCACTTTGACTAACAACTATGTGTGTGTTCTTCTTGTTTGTCAGGCTGGAGTCTGAATTTATTGAGAAAATCGTTGGAGATGTTATGAAGAGTCTATTTGAAATTGATGTTCGTGTCAACAAAGTGGAGTCTTTGTTAAATATGGAATCTCAAGATGTTCTCATTGTAGGGATATGGGGAATGGGTGGTATAGGTAAGACAACGATTGCTGAAGCTGTGTGCAACAAGGTTCGTTCTCTATTTGAAGGAATCTTTGTTGCAAACTTTAAGCAACAATTAAAAACAGGTTCCATGGCTGATTTGCAAAGAACCTTTCTTTCACAACTGCTTGGCCAAGAAATTCTGAACATGGGCTCCTTGAGTTTTCGAGATACTTTTGTGAGGGATAGACTTCGTCGTAAAAAGGTTTTTATTGTGTTGGACGATGTGGATGATTTAATGCCTTTGGAAGAATGGAAAGAACCGCTTCTTGGACGACACAGATCATTTGGTCCGGGTAGTAAGGTTCTCATGACAAGTAGGGACAAACAAGTGCTTACCAATGTTGTTGACGAAACATAAGAGGTTGAGAGGTTGAGCTATGAAGAAGCTCTTCAACTCTTTAGCTCAAAAGCCTTGAAGAATTGCATCTCCACAAATGATCATAGAGACTTGATAGAAAAGATTGCAAGTCATGTGCAGGGCAATCCGTTGGCTCTTATAGTTTTGGGCTCCTCTCTCTATGGTAAAAGCACAGAAGAATGGTACAGTGCATTGAATAAACTAGCTCAGAACCCTCGAATCGAAAATGCGTTGAGAATTAGTTACGATGGGTTGGATGAAGAACAACAATCCATATTTCTTGATATAGCACATTTCTTCAGAAGATTTGAGCAAAAACAAGCTATAAGAATATTAGATGGGTTTTATCGTCGGTCTGTGATTTTCGATATAAGTACTCTTATTGATAAGTGTCTCATAACTACTTCTGATAACAAGCTAGAAATACATGACTTGCTACAAGAAATGGCATTTAACATTGTTCGTGCAGAATCTAAGTTTCCTGGCAAACGAAGCAGGTTGTGTCATCTTCCTGATGTCGTTCATGTGATGGAGGAAAATAAGGTTAAAGCTGAAGTCATTAACTATCTTTCTTTTCTCTCTGAGAGGGTTCATATTTGCTAAAAAGTTGATGTTTTGCGTATATTGCATGATTGTCTGTGTATTCTTTATTCTTGTTTAACAGGGAACTGAGGAAATTGAAGGCATATCTTTGGACATATCCAAGTTATCGAGACAAATACACTTGAAACCTGATGCCTTCACAAAGATGGATGGTCTTAGAAGTTCCACAATCAGTCACTAGCAAGTTGGAGTATCTTCGGAGAAATGACTGAAATAGAATTTGAGAAATCTAAGACCATCCATCATTGCGAAGGCATCAGGTTTCAAGTGTATCTGTCTCGATAACTTGGATATGTCCAAAGATATGCCTTCAATTTCCTCAGTTCCCTGTTAAACAAGAATAAAGAATACACAGACAATCATGCAATCTATGCAAAACATCAACTTTTAGCAAATATGAAACCTCTCGGTTAGTATGTAAGACTACAGAAAAGAAAGGTAGTTAATGACTTCAGCTTTAACCTTATTTTCCACCATCACATGAACGACATCAGGAAGATGACACAACCTGCTTCGTTTGCCAGGAAACTTGGATTCTGCACGAACAATGTTAAATGCCATTTTTTGTAGCAAGTCATGTATTTCTAGCATGTTATGAGAAGTAGTTATCAGACACTTATCAATAAGAGTGTTTATATCGAAAATCACAGACTGATGATAAAAGCCATCTAATATTCTTGTAGCACGTTTTTGCTCAAATCCTATGAGGAAATGTGCTATATCAAGAAATATGGATTGTTGTTCTCCATCCTGTCATAAATACTGAATTTCTGTGTATTTTCTTGTTTATTCAAAGAGGATCTCATCCTCTAAATACATGTACAAAACCCTAATTTACAGTCTACAATTAATGTAATATTTGCTGTTACAATAAGAAATTAAGTCTATATTATGCGGTTACGATTTACTTTCCATGTTTGTAACTGCTGTGATATCTTTCCATATATACATTATTGACATCCCCCCTCAAATTGATGCTGGTTGATCAAGAAGCATCAATTTGTCAATCATCAGTTGGTGTCGTGGCCGAGGTAGAGCCTTCGTAAAGACATCAGCAGTCTGATGTTCGGTGGAAATATGGGGTAGTGTAAGAACATTATGATCAAGAGCTTCACGAATATAGTGACAATCAACTTCAATATGTTTGGTGCGTTCATGAAACACAGGATTAGAAGCAATCTGAATAGCACTTGTGTTATCAGCATGAAGCGGTGTAGGATGGTGCTGAGTAAAACCAAGTTTGTGTAACAAACCCCGGAGCCATACAATTTCAGAACATGCGGCGGATATAGCGCGGTACTCAGATTCTGTGGAAGATTTTGAAATACGATCTTGCTTTTTGCTTTTCCATGAAATTAAAGCATTTCCAAGAAACATACACCATCCCGTAACAGACCGACGGGTATCCATACATCCTGCCCAATCTGCATCACTATAACTAGTTAATTGTAATGAGGTGTCGGCAGGAAAAAATATCTCTCTCCCAGATGTACCCTTAAGATAACGAATAATTCTTTTGACAACAGCTAGATGAGGTTGCCGAGGAGTCTGTAAAAATTGACTGACTTGTTGTACTGCAAAAGAAATGTTTGGTCGAGTAATAGTTAAATAATTCAAACTGCCCACCAATTGCCTGTATATGGAAGGATCACACAATAAATCTCCATCATTCTGACAAAGTTTTAAATTAATCTCAAGAGGTGTAAGAACACTGTTTCCTAATTCCAGACCGGCCAAAAGTAGTATCTCTTGAGTATATTTATGCTAATGTAAAAATATTCCGTCAGACATAGAGTGCACCTGTAGACCAAGAAAATAATGAAGTTCTCCAAGATCCTTCATATGGAATGCAGTGTTAAGAGAACGTTGTAAATTCTCAATGAGTGGAATATCAGATCCTGTAATAATAATATCATCAACATATACCAGGAGAGCAACAATACCATTAGCAGTTTGCTGGAGAAACAAAGAGGAATCATATTGACTCTGAATAAATTGAAGATCCAACAGAGTAGTGCGAAACTTTTCAAACCATGCTCGGGGTGCCTGTTTTAGACCATACAGAGAACGTTTCAACCAACAAACTTTATCGGATGGGTGAGTAAACATACCATGTAAAAATGCATTTTTTACATCCATTTGACGAATTGACCATCTTTTGGAAGCATCAATTGCCAAAATAGTGCTTATGGTGGTCATTTTAGCGACAGGTGCAAATGTCTCCTCATAATTAATACCATATGCCTGACAATTTCCAAGAGCAACTAACCGTGCTTTATACCGTTCCACAGACCCATCAGGTTTTAATTTGACATTGTATACCCATTTGCATCCAATAGGTTTGGTTCCACGAGGACAAGAGACAATATCCCATGTGTGATTATCCTGAAGAGCTTGAAGTTCTTCTTTCATGGCTTGTGCCCAACAGTCTTGGGTAGAAGCCTGCACATAAGTCTTGGGTACAACAATACTATCAATAACAGTAGCTGAGTATCCATACCTGTCTGGGGCTCGTGAAATCCGAGATGATCGTCTTGGTTGATGATGAAGATCAGATGTCGGTTCTGTGTTTGGAAGGGGCAAAGTGGAACATCTGTGATATACAATCTTAAAACGTTCAAAGTGAGAAGATGGACAATCATCATCAAATGTGGGAAGTTGGATAGAGTTGGATTGTGTAGAGGAACAAGACGGGAAAAAATTTTGATTCTCAAAGAAAATAACATTTCGAGATATACGAATTCTATGAGCATTTTTGTCATAACACACAAACCCTTTATGAGAATTACTGTATCCTAGAAAAGCACAGCGAGCAGCTTGGGCTGTAAGTTTATTACGTTCAGTAAATGGTAAGTGAACAAAACAAACACACCCAAAGACATGGAGAGAATCATACTCAGGAATAACACCAAATAAAATAGAGTATGGAGATTCAAATTTTAGAACTTGGGAAGGCAAACGATTAATTAGATGAACAGCTGTTGACAGCGCTTCTACCCAAAAACGAGTAGGTACCGAGGAATCAATTAATAAGGTATGAACAATATCTAAAAGATGACGATTCTTACGCTCGGCAACTCCATTTTGTTGAGGAATGTAAGGACAAGATCTTTGAGAGAGAATCCCTTTGTTTTTGAGAAACTCCTGAAATTCTTTAGACATATATTCCCCCCCAGAGTCAGAACGTAGAATTTTAATATGAGTAGAGAATTGATTTTCAATAAACACAACGAAAGCCTGAAATGTTGAGAACACCTCAGATTTAGATCGGAGAAAATATATCCAAGTGAAACGACTAAAATCATCAATAAACGTGACAAAATATTTATACTGAGCATGAGAGAGAACATGACTTACTCCCCATACATCAGTATGAATAATATCAAATATCAAAACATTTAGAAGCTCGGCTGCCATGTGAAGGAAATGATAAAGATTTACTTTTTCCCAATTTGCAAGAACTACAATCCAAAAATTCTGTTGAACAAGAATTTTTATTCCCCACATATCCATGTCTCATAAGATGAGTCAATACAATAGAATTGGGATGCCCCAATTTCTTATGCCAAAATTGATGATTATTAATGATAGTAGAATAAGCACATGAATTAATACTAGAAAATTCTATTGGAAATAAACGTCCCACTTTAGGCCCCTTCGCGATCACCTTCCCCGACACTTGATCCTGCACACAACAACCATTATGATGAAATCGAATTTCACAATTATTTTCTACCATTTGCCCAACAGAGAGTAAATTTGCAGATAATTTCGGTGACACAAAAATATCTTTAAAATTCGAACCCAAATCACCAATTGATGAAATCAGCAAATTATCACCATTTGCTACCTGTATATGCTGATTACCCATATACTTTTGCACATTACACAACTCATTTTCACTGTTTGTCATATGATTTGATGCTGCCAAATCCATTAGCCAAGTTTTATCATTTGCCGAAACCACATCTGAATTAAATTCAGATTGCTTTCCTTTAAACCCATCTGCCAAATCATGATTTCTATTATTTGTCGAAACCCTAGATTTAAATTCGTTCTTCATACCTTGGAATCCAAATGCCGAGAGAGCAGAGACGATCATCTGCTGCATCTGCTCCATCATCTCCGGCGTGAGGGTTGTCGATGAAGAGCTCATCGTTGACGACGGTTCTGGTGTCGATGATGAGACAGCTGCGGCAGCCATGGAAGCCGTGGTCATCAGCATCCCTAGCCCTTGTCGATTCTGTGGTCGCACACGGCAGTCCTTGATAACATGGCCCTCTTTCTTGCAATAATTGCAGAACTTCTTGCTGCAATTTCGAGCAATATGCCCATTTTCTTTGCAATTAAAACACTGCAAACCCACTCCTCTCTGTCGTCCCTTTCCCTGAGCCATGTATGCCATGTTCACCATTTCTGTATCAGTCGGCTGAGTCAACTCGTGCTGAGTGGCGAGTCGTTGTTCTTCCCGTAATATCTCTCCCAAACAATCATCCAATGAAGGTACTGGGTTTCGATTAATCAAGCTAGCTCTCACAGCCTCAAATTCTGGCCGGAGCTTCATCAAAAATTGGTCTCTCTTACTCTCGGCATGAACAAGGTGCAGTGCCCCTAAGCTTTCCTTTGGTACTTTAGAATAGATTATACCAGTGTATTCACTCCATAAATTCATGAATCCGGCATAAAATTGTTCAATTGAGAGATTACCTTGTTTGTAGTTAGCAATACTCAATTCAAGTTGAAATTTTTGAGCCGAATTATTCTGAGAATAAATACGTCGGAGGTAGTCCCAAATCTCCTCCTATGTGTCAAATGCTCTGAGATTGTTAATCATATGGGGTTCAACAGACCCCAGAATCCATGAAACAATTTGGCATCCTTGGTAGTCCAAGCAGTCAGCTCCTGTAAATCGGTTGGAACCTTTGTAGTTCCATCAAGATGCCCCCATAATTCCTTCCCTTTCACAAACATCCGAAATTGAAACTCCCAACTGGCATAATTTTTGCCATTGAATCGAGTAAGAAAAGTCTCTCCAGACATCTTTAAAATCTAAAAAAAAATCGAAGAAAAGGTTGACAATTCGGTTCAGAATTGAAGCTCTGATACCATGTCACAAATACTGAATTTCTGTGTATTTTCTTGTTTATTCAAGGAGGATCTCATGCCTCTAAATACATGTACAAAACCCTAATTTACAGTCTACAATTAATGTAATATTTGTTGTTACAATAAGAAATTAAGTCTATATTATGCGGTTACGATTTACTTTCCATGTTTGTAACTGCTGTGATATCTTTCCATATATACATTATTGACACATCCAACCCATCGTAACTAATTCTCAACGCATTTTCGATTCGAGGGTTCTGAGCTAGTTTATTCAATGCACTGTACCATTCTCCTGTGCTTTTACCATAGAGAGAAGAGCCCAAAACTATAAGAGCCAACGGATTGCCCTGCACATGACTTGCAATCTTTTCTATCCAGTGTCTATGATCAATTGTGGAGATGCAATTCTTCAAGGCTTTTGAGCTAAAGAGTTGAAGAGCTTCTTCATAGCTTAACCTCTCAACCTCGTATGTTTCATCAACTACATTGTTAAGCACTTGTTTGTCCCTACTTGTCATGAGAACTTTACTACCCGGACCAAATGATCTGTGTCGTCATGATATCCGAAAGCCTTGCAAGTTGAAAAGCTGTGGGGTATATCTGCACTTTGATGAAAATATACGGGCCTACGACACAAGTTGAAAAGCTTAAAAGAAAATTGAGGGAGAGAAGAAAGTGAAAGGGAGAAAGAGAGAGTTCTGCAATTACTCCAAATTGTTCTTCGAGTAGTTTTCAAGATACCTGTACTAGCTACTGCCTCTGGTACTATACGAATCTTTTTCCTTGTCATTTTTATTTATTTACTGCTAACACACAATCCAACAATCTTTCCTTGTCATTTCTATTACCTTTGTTGTGATGAGGTAGCGCATGTGGCCAACAATTATTCAGTTTGTTAATCTTTTCTCTTTTTTCCTATTCTTTTCTCTCTACTTCTTAATTTCTACACCTGCCCCCTCAAAACTTAAAGTAGCCTTTAATTTTTAATTCCTTCAAATTTGGTTCCCATTTGTTTTTACTATTTTTTATTTGGAATAAATTATTTATTTTTTTAATTCCACCCCTTTTAAAATTCCATCTTTAATATTTGGTTCCTAATTTTTAATTGAGATAATTTTAAGAAATCATTTTTTTCAATTTTCATCTTTCTTAGGTTTATTTTCCTATCAAATTTGATTATTATTCTTTTAATTGCTAATTTTTTTATAACTTTTGCAATTTTAAAATTGATAATTTTCTTATAACTTATGCAAAAATATATTGAAAAAACCTGTCTATTATTTATGTTTCTACTGAAAAAAGTTATTGAATCCACGTCAAAATACGGGTAAAATAACTAATAGAAATTGTATGACGTGCCTCCTGCACGTATACTCTTAAGAAACTACACTGTTGCCAGCAGGGTCTTGGCCTGGTGGTCATGAAAGGCTTCTCCCTTCCTCTCACCCCAGGTTCAAGCTTTGTCAGGCACGTCTGTCACCCCCGCGGTGCCTTACATGTTCATTGGGTTTGCAGGATGTTCAGTGAGCCTGAGGATTTAGTTGTTGTGCGTGCAAGCTGACCTGGACACCCCGGTTATCAAAAAAAAGAAAAAAAAAGAAACTACACTGTCTTTGTCACGTATTTCCATGTTGGCAACGCAAGACGAAAGGGATAAAAAATGTGGTAGATGGTAAAGTCACTTGCATTTGTCAGGAATGGTCGCTGTAGCTATGAAAACGCGTGAATGATATTTGCATGTACTGGGTCAAGTGGAAGGTTGGTAAATTTATTTATTTATATATATTCATATGTTATTATGGGAAGGATTCATTTTACTATATGAGTTATGAATGATTGTTTTTATGCAACAAAATTCTACTAATACAGTCACCATATAAAAACTCTAAATTCAAAATTTTATTATTGTATATTTTTACAACTCTTTAAATAAACCCAAAAAATAGCCTGAAAAACTAAGAAATTCTAAAATAAAGAGAAAAAATAACAAAACAAGCTCAAACAATATTTTCTCGGCTTAATTTAGAGGATTTCTGGACCTCGGTTGGGTACAGCCAAGTATAGAACTGGACATGTAGAATCTCATAGCAAAATATGAGTCGTCCAAAAGTTACAAGTCTTTTTGTGTGGTCAATTACTCTGGCAACCTAATTCTCTTCTTAGATTTAGCGAGGTCCCACCTATCAATAAACAACATTGCAAACTATAACTGAGTAATCAAAGCCGATGGAAGGATTGATGTTGTGTAAAAGAAGATGGAAAAAATCTTATAGCGGTCAACAAACACTAGGCTAGGTTCACAGTAGCGAGAGATTTCACTCTGGTGGTATTTTACAGGTAGTCTTTTTTCTCCTTTTGATTTTTTTCATTTTTCACAACAATATTATTATTAATAATAATTTTACTCATCTATGCTTGTTTATGGGGGAAAAGAAACTTATTTCGATTCTTCCAGCCCGGCTAGGAAGGAGCCGAAAAAAGGCCAAGGGTTCTGACTGTTAAGGAACCATATCACCTAAAAACTTAAGCTTATAAGTGAGGTCCCATAATATGATTTATATTATTCTCTAACACACCCCCTCAAGTGAAAGCTCTTTGGGCTTGAAACTTGCACAGGCCCACATCACCTTGTGTTTGGTTTTTATCAAATAGAATGGGGATGATGAGATTCGAACTCGTGACCGCTGGGTAAACAAGGCTCTGATACCATGTTAAAAAACCATCTCACCTAAAAACTTAAGCTTATAAGTGAGGTCCCATAATATGATTTATATTATTCTCTAACACTGACAAACCTTCCATTGTTGAAAGTAGAAAAAAAAATCAAAGCTGCGACGGAGTGCAAACAAATAGCTCGTTATATTTACTCGTTATATTATGTAAGGGTTATGATTCTATGTGACAGGGAAGAAATCGTTACCCTACATAATCAAAATAAATAAATAAAAATAAAAAAGGTCTGAGCATCCCTTGTTTTAATTCACAAATTCATGGTGCAGGCCGTTTTCTTTCTTTCTTTTTTGTGGAAAGCAAGGAACAAATGCCTTTGATTGCGCTACTTGTCGGTCAAAAATTCTAAAACATGAAAAAGCGGTCTGCATGCATATTAGAGTACTTAAATAGATTAAATTAAAAACATGTTAAATTACTTCTATATTTTTATGGTCACCTTTTTAATTTTGTTTTTTCTAACAATATATTTTTATTTATACTTTTTTTTAAAAATAAAATGAAATGCCCTACACACCTCATAAGTAACTCTTGTATTTTGTTTTATTTGAAGATAAAATTGTTATTTTACTGTATATATAAATATAAAAATTCAAATATATCCTAGATAGATAGCTCTTTATTGTCTGTTTATAATATTTATACGGTGCAAAAATAAAAAAATAACAAAAACAATCCATGTTATAATGCTACAGTGATTCCACTAGTGTAAACAAGGCATAGGCTCCCCTTTTAAAACTTTCAATGAGAATAAGATTGAGACTATTCAACCCCCCACCCCCTTTTTCTTTTTTAAGAATTATTGCCGTCGTCTGTTTACTTCACAGCTCATGGCTAGTGCTCTGCAAAAATTTGTAGATAACACGCCAGTCCGGCCATACACCCGTTACAACTATTTGAGTGACAAATAAACAAATAAGAATTTGAGAAATAAATAAAACAAAATAAAAAAAATAATAATTTTTAAATGATTATCAATATAAATTAAATTTTAAGAGCTAAATTCAATAAAAAAATTCAACCTCAACAAAATAAAAAATAATAAAAATTAAAAAAAACTAAAAACATATACTTATAAAAATGAACAAAAATAAAGATTATTTATATAGAATTAAAATAAAAGTGCTCAATAACTAGTTAAATGGTTTCGTTTAGAATAATAACATGGTTGCTTTATTATTTTTAATCAACTATAACATGTGTCTTGATTTATTATTTTAATCGACAACATATGTCTTGATGTATAATGGATGGCTACTGGCTTATGAAGGGCATGATGTAAATTGTGTTTATTTTCCGGCCTTGTATAATAATTAGAGGATATTTGAGAGTGTGGTTATGGCTGTATTTTAAAGTATTTTTTTTCTAAAAAATATATCAGAATATTCCTTTTTAAAAAAAAAATAATAATCTCAACTTCATAAAAATATTTAAAAAATAACACATTTAAACTAGCCCTCAACGGTCATAGCAGCAAAAACAACAATAATCATTTGTGCTCTGATATATTTTTTATATGACCATTCCTTCAAAAACAAAGACAAGAAATATGTAATTCCAGGAAAATTATAATAGAATTTGAACTACAAATTAATAGACTAAGGGGTAAGGGGTAGAGAGTATGATCAAAGTTAATTTTTTAAATACTTTTTGTTTAAAAATATATTAAAATATTTTTTCTTAAAAAATATTTTTGATATCAGCTCTTTAAAATAATATGAAAATATAATATAGATTTTATGTTCATTTCACTAGTTACCATGAGAATATAATAGTCTTTATGTTCATTTCACTAGTTACAGTGTCCACCAACTTGGTGAAGGCCCCATTGTGATTCAGTGACGGCAAGGCATGGAGAATTAGGGAATGAATTAGGCAAGCATTCCCTTTGACTAATCCATTAAATTATTAGTATCAATCCAGTGTTGCTGTTCTTGAGCACATGATATCAATGCACTTGATCAGAGAAATGTATTAACATACAAAATTTGATTTCCAAGAGGGCAGCAATGATATAATGTTTCTTATTGTTTGTATATGTACAACTCAGTTAAGTTGTCAGAACTATATGCCACACTCCATTAAATACCGCCTCGATGTCTATGCTCCTAAAAGTTCTACTTTCAAATTTAATGGAGTCACTGATTCAGTTGATGGTTTCTGAACTTCAGTTTCAGATGACTGGGATTCATGTCTGCAGCATCATGCAACACCGGTTTTGAACATCTGAAGATGAAGGCGATGTAGGCAAGCCAATGCGGTTGTTTTCCAGTTTCCTGCTGCATGCCCATGAAAATGTCTAGACTCCAAGTCTAACAGGAGAGAGCAAACACCTTCAAAGAAGCATTTGAAATCCTACTCAATCCAGATTTCAACAATCCAGAAACTTAGTTGAACATGATCCAACTACTGAAAAGAGTCTAGCTGTGGTACTGATTAAATGTGTGGTGGGGGCTAGGAAATATGAACCTTGATTATGTCATAGACAATTTGATTATCAACACGACTGAGACTTATGACATGATCAGAACATGGTCAAGAACCTAGTGTTGAAACACATGATGTAAAGGGGGCTAATAAAATTGAAAAGGTAAAAAAATGAAAGTGAAAATAGCAGATCATGCTCGGATTGGTTAATGTTTACTTTTCTTTGCCTAGATGCTGCAGGTATGTAGAGGAAGTCTACCCAAAGACTATATTGCTCCAAATTCTGCAGAAAGGATATTATTCTGTGGTTGGAGACGAGACATGGAAGATATGATTATGGTAATGTTATGAGGATTATGAAATCATAACTTCTCCGTTGCAGCAAAGTGGTGGTAGACATTTCAGAATTCTTCCGTGTTATTATTACAGGATTTTCAGTTGTAGTTGCAAACAAGTGTGTCTATTGAAACTATTCTTTCTAGTTTCCACATGTACTGTTTTGTGCAATAATGTGCTATCTTTTTTTCTCATTTAGACTATTTCATTTTCTATAACAATAGTAATTTTCAGCTACTCATCTCTGCATGTTTAGGTGCGGGATGCATTTCTAGCACGAGGTTCAGAGCTCTAGATGTTCAATGATGTTCCCGAAAATGAGAGGGAAAAGTGTTGGATTTTGATGATCTGAACAGTAACAGTTTATGAATAGTTACTGTTCAGATTAATGTTGAAAAACTGAGACTTGCTTGAAGGTTTACAAAACAATAAATTTCTGGAATCAAATCACATAAATTTTTATTGAATTCAAAAATGCCTATAAATAGGCTTACAATGCAATTGAATCAAAAGCCACAAATCTCTCAACAATTCTGAGAGATTTGGATAACTACAGGTTTTGATATTCAAAACCTGTTATGAATAGTAACTTAATTTAAAATTCAAACACTTAATCAACAAATCAAAAATCCTACAGAATCCAAATCCTACAGCTAATACAAAATCCTTTTTATTCAAAGCTGAACTTACTCCAAATCTAACACTCCTCCTTGAGTTTAGCTTTGGACATTCCCATCTTCATCTTCAAGAATTCCAATCTTGCTGGAGGAATTCCCTTAGTCATCAAGTCTGCTAGTTGAACATCATTTGAGCAATGAAGAACTTTTAATGAACCAGTTCTTCTCGGCTTCCCTTAGAAAATGAAGCTTCACATTAATGTGCTTTGTTGGTGAAACCTATTCTTGTCCCAAATCAGCAAGCAACTTATTCAACCAATTTTCAGCTGCTGCCATGAAAATATGCTTAGCTCAATCACTATCTGCATAAAAATCAACTCCTCCTGTCCTTGAGTAGCCAATGCTCAGATCACTTTGAGTTTCAGTCAAATACTTAATGTTTTCAGATTCTGAAAAATCTTCAGACTTGTTCTTCAAAAAACGAGCCCAAATCATCCTGCTGTTTTCATCCTTGAACAGCATGAAGTAAGTAAAATTTTTTAAAAATGCAATGTTCATTGGTTCACAAAAGTCAGAATAAACTAGCTGTAGATTGCTTAATGCTCTGCTTGATGTATATTGTGGAAATGGCTTTTGGTGCTGCTTTCCATATTCACAACCCTCACTCATCTGTTTGCTAGTAGAAATTTCAGGTATCCCTTCTACCAAGACATTATCATGCAACATCATCAATGAATTTAAATTATGATGCCCAAAACTCTTGTGCCAAATAACACTCTTATCAACTTGGGTAGTAAAAGTATGTCCTTCACCTGCATCCAGCTTCACGTAGAAGCTGTTCCCATTCATTTTCAGCCTTGCTATTTCCAATCCATGTGTATCAGAAATAAGACATAAGTTGTCTTTGAAACGAATTTCATAACCATTCTTCATCATTTGTGCAACACTAAGTAAGTTTTGATCTAACTCTGGGATGTACAAAACATGAGTTAAAAATTTTGTACCTCTCTTAGTGTTCACAGCAATGGTGCCTCTCCCTTTTGCTTGAACAATATCACCATTCCCTAGCTTGACTTTTGGTTGTATTGTGACATCAATGGATGAGAAAATCTCCAGATGTTTAGTCATATGACTAGTACATCCACTGTCAATAAACCAAACATTTAAATCATGTGAATTTGAAATCTGTGAAACCATGAACAGATGCTCATCCTCCTCCTTTTCTGCCTCTGTTACGAGGGCTTGTTGCTGAGTTGTTTCCTGAGATGATTTCTTCTTGGCTCTACAAAATTTCTCACTGTGACCCAAGAAATTGCAGAAAGTGCATTTGATGGCAGGTCTGTTTTTATACCAACAGTCCCTCTCTGCATGATTTGTTCTCCTGCAGTGCGAGCAAGGTAAGAAAACTTGCCCTTTTGTTTCTATATCTGATTTACTTTCTGTAATTCTGAAAGGCCTTCTAATCTGCATACTTGAAGGCATTTTTCCCTTGTCTTTAGCATAAAAAGCACCTTCAATTTCTTCTTCATCCCTCATCTGGGTTCTTTGTTCTTGAACAAGTAGTTTACTTGTTAATTCTGCAATTGTGAGACTGCTCAAGTCACAGGACTCCTCTATTGCTGAGATTTTTGCTTCAAATTTCTATGGTAAAGAAAACATGATCTTTTCCACCACCTTTTGATCCTCAACATTCCCTCCAAGTAGCCTCATTTGATTGACAACATCCATTAGCCTGCCAGAATAACTCTTGACAGTTTTGGCTTCCTTCATTTTCATCAACTCAAATTCTCTTTTGAAAGCAAGTAGCCTAACTGTTTTCACTCTACTGCTCCCTTGAAATTCTGCTTGTAGCTTGTCCCATACAAGCTTTGGTGATTCCAGATCCATGATTTTTTTTGTAAAAATATGATCAGCAAGCCCTGAGTGCAGGCAAGTAATTGCCTTATCCTTCTTCAGTTTTTCTTCCTCAAATGCTCTGATTTGCGCGAGTGTTGGATTTGGTGAGAGTGGAGCTGGGTCAGCATTGGTTGCAACAACATTCCATAGCCCTTGAGATCTTAAATAAAATCTCATCTTCACAGCCCAGATATGATAATTCTCTCCAGAAAATAGCGGAATGGCAGAAGCTTGATTGCTCGATGTAGACATGATTTTTGCAAAAAATGACTCACTTGTGTTTTCACTTAATCCACTCTGTGTTTAGCACTCACCCTCTCTGTGTTTCACTCAAAAAAAAACCCTCACAATTCACTCGAAAATACCTCACAGTCCCGAAGGAACAACCTGGCTCTGATACCACTGTTGGATTTTGATGATCTGAACAGTAACAGTTTATGAATAGTTACTGTTCAGATTAATGTTGAAAAACCGAGACTTGCTTGAAGGTTTACAAAACAATAAATTTCTGGAATCAAATCACATAAATTTTTATTGAATTAAAAAATGCCTATAAATAGGCTTACAATGCAATTGAATCAAAAGCCACAAATCTCTCAACAATTCTGAGAGATTTGGATAACTACAGGTTTTGATATTCAAAACCTGTTATGAATAGTAACTTAATTTAAAATTCAAACACTTAATCAACAAATCAGAAATCCTACAGAATCCAAATCCTACAGCTAATACAAAATCCTTTTTATTCAAAGCTGAACTTACTCCAAATCTAACAAAAAGAAGCTTATTGATGGTGGTCTAGACTTTAGTAGATTGGAAAATATACAACTTCTCAATCGAGAAGGAAATGCAGTCATCAGACGCCATTTAGAAAGTCTTCCTTTGCACTCTTTTGATTCAGTAAGTGAATAATACTAAAATAGTTGTGGGTTTTGAATCAAACTAATTGACATTTGGGTTTGTGTTTTTATTTATGTAATTATCCTTATTTTTGGCTAAAAAGATTTTGATACAGTATTTGGTGTGTTTAGATTTTAATTTTGGCTGATGAGTGGGTGGAAGATTCAGCCATTCAAGCCGACTCCCGATCTCTTGCCACATTATTATTGATTCGTGATATTCAGGTACTTGATCTAACTATATTTTTGTGCCATCCTCCAAGATACCCTGTAATCTTAGACTCCACTTCAACTTTAAGGAAAAGGCAGAAAGATTTTATTTATTTTCTCCTGAACCCAAGAAGATAATTGTACAGAATCCAGGAGTTAACTATAATGGTGCAATTTAGTTATCATCGATCCCTTTTATCCATTTGTTCTTATTCTCATGATCCATGCAGTCAAAGCGTCTCCCATTGGTAAACCAGGTTCGCAGAGGAAGCTTCTCTCAAGGTTCGTGGATTAGGGAGATGCAGCAGGCTTCAGATAAATCTCTAATAATAAGTGAAATTCTGGACCCAAGAACTAAAAATTTATTATGCACGTCGAAGATCAGTGATCATGTTTTATCAAATGAGCTTGTCAGCATGGCATTGGCCATGGTTGCTGAAGATCAACAAATATATGATGTACTAGAAGAGCTCTTTGCAGAGGAGGTATTCTTCTGTCTCTCTTCTGTCAAATTTTGAAGGGCAAAGTAAGCTTACAAAATTTCATGATGATTTGATACATTACTGAAAAGATTAGTTCTATTGATTGCTTCATCCCTGATGACACATCGATATATATTAAATCATGGGCTGGAGCAAAGGTATGAAGAAAATGTGGAAATTATAAGAATCCATGACAAAAGCTAAGATTTCTGCTTGATAGCAACTATTTGTTCTTATCATTGATTCCTCGACAAATTCTAATAAGAGGTTAACGATCGTCCCTTAAGTTGGGTGCAAATATTTTTGTGAGTGATAGATTATCCAATAACAAAGTATAAAGTGGGTTTGATATCTTTAAGTTTAAAGAAGGGATGGATGGAGTATTTGAGGTTTCGTGTTCAAATTCGAGGTACTTTACTCCATTGGTCTCAATGGCTTTTTAACTACTTTACCAAATAAATTTCCTACCTTAAACCGAGCCCCATTACAGCCCTTCTGAAGACCTTATGATTTATATAATGCATGTAATCTAGGTGGTGGAGAGGGAGATGATTTCAAGCTTATGGTAGATCACTTACATTGGATGAAATTTGAGAGAAACACTTAACCTATCAAACACGTGAGAATGGAGTGATTATTTCTATGAGATTTATGCATTCAGATATTTTATTTTCAAATAAAAAATGCTTGCTAAGCATTTCTTTTAAGTTGTGTAGACTGTTGTTCATGAAACATTATGGTAATTTAAGAGTTTGATTGTTCTTAGTTGATGGCATTGCATTTTCTTTCGAAAAAGTAGATTTGAATCTTGCCTGAGGACGTGCAAAAGCTAAGTGTGGGGGAATTTGACAAGTGCAAAATATACATCTATTTGTATTCCTTTTACATTATGCTTTTTAACATCTTTCAAGCTTATTTCAACATATTGAAAGTTATTTTATGGGTTTGACATGTTTAAGAGACTTTGTGGATTACTTGCTATAAAATAGGAAATTCTGCACTTTATATTTTGGACCTTTGTTGCATGTTTCAGGTTTTAATTCCTAAAGAGGAGTTTCAAAATTGGAATTATAGCTATCAATCTTGCTGGAAAAGTATTGTAGGCAGAAATTCAATGCAAATTTGGGCATCCAATTGGAACAACAACGTCAACCCTGACTCTGTTCGCGCACCAACACTGAACTGGCATATCTGGAGCATACGATGTCGAAATCAAGTGATTCAAAAGCCCGAATTCATCTACGCATTTAGAGCTACAACTTTCATGAAGGAACCAAAGTCAGGAAAAATCATCTGCAGCACTATCAAAATTTTGTAATAGAAAATTCCAACAAGTGCATGCAATTTGGAAAGTTTGCTTGTCAATACCTTATCTATATGTCTATTTCGAATGAACATGAGTGAAAGGTTAAATGAAACAAATGAGGTACTAAAGTTTTCCTCAATTCAGCAGAAATTTGGAAAGTTCTCAGTAGGAGATAGTTTGACAAGTACTATCATGTGATGTTTTTAACAGGATCGCTCATGGTTTTTGGCCAAATCTTGCTTGAGGGAAGATATTGAAAGCACTTTTAACAATCATGTTAAATCTTCTCTCTCTCTCTCTGTTATTTCCTCGCAAAAAGCCATCTGCATCATGTATACTAAAGAGTGATTCTTTGTTGTGGTAGTGAAATTGTTGCTATTGATGATGTTAGAATTTAAGATTCTTTAATCAGTTCACTCATCATCCACGAACATTTTGCCTTCATCAGGGAAATGAGCTACAAATAAGGCAAACAGATCTTTACCTCAGTGAAGGCGAGGAATTGAGTTTCTATGAAGTACTATTACGAGCCTGACAGAGAAGAGAGATTGTCATTGGTTACCGTGCAGCTAATGCTGAAAGGGCTGTTATCAACCCGCCTGCCAAAACTGAGAGACGAAGGTGGTCACTGAAAGATGCTTTCGTGGTAATTGCAGAGAAGGAATGAGGATGACGCATTCTTTTTCATCCCTTGAACAAGAAATTCTCTGAGAAAATTCAATGGACATTGACAAAAACAACAAAAGAAAGTATTCTTCAGTTTCTGCTGAGTCTGAAAAACGAAAGAAAGAAACACTACAGATGTACTTAAAACCATCATCCCTTTTGGTCCTGAACCCAAGCCACTCTACTCTCACACCACCCCACACCCCTTACCTCATGCTCTCACTGCAGATTGTTCTGATCCCATGTCCCTTGAACCAACAAGCTTTACTCAAGCTTCCAAATACAGTCACTGGCAAGCTGCTATGCAGGATGAATATGATGCTCTCATGGAAAATCAAACATGGTCTCTTGTTCCCGCCTCCTCGCAGATGAACATTGTTGGCTGCAAATGGGTTTTCAAAGTCAAGAGGAAAGCGGATGACTCTATTGACCGCTACAAGGCCCGACTTGTAGCCAAAGGCTTCAATCAACAGGAAGGATTTGATTATGAAGAAACCTTCAGCCCGGTAGTGAAACCGGCTACCATTCGTACTATTCTCTCTCTAGCTGTGTCCTCTAATTAGTCCCTCCAACAACTTGATGTTTGGAATGCCTTCCTGAATGGCCATTTACAAGAAGTTGTCTACATGAAACAACCTCCTGGATTTCATGATTCCTCTCGCCCTCAGGATGTCTGTTAGCTTCATAAGGCTCTTTACGACCTTAAACAGGCCCCCAGAGCCTGGTTCCAACGTCTTAGTGCCTTTCTTCTTGCTCAGGGATTCTCTCACAGTCAATCTGATGCATCCTTGTTCATTCATCGTTCCTATTCCTGCAAAGTCTATGTGCTTGTCTATGTGGATGACATCATTGTTACTGGGTCTGACTTACAACGTGTCCACCAGTTTCTTGGTCAACTATGCTCCACCTTTGACAGTCGTCGACTGGGTGAACTCAACTTTTTCCTTGGCCTAGAAATTACACGGTTTGTTGATCATCTATTTCTCTCTCAAACTCGCTATGCAGTTGACTTATTAAAACGGTTTAATATGGCTGAGTGTAAACCGTGTCCTACACCATTACCTTCTGATACCCGATTATCATGTTTGGATGGGGACCCCTTATCTGATCCTTCTCTCTATCGAAGTATGGTCGGTGGCCTCCAATATCTTACCCTCTCACGACCTGACATCTCTTTTGCTGTCAATCAAGTGTGTCAGTTCATGCACAACTCCCGTTCCTCTCATCTTCAGGCTGTCAAGCGTATTCTTCGATACATTAAGGGTACAGTTGATCAAGGTCTTATCTTTCACTAGTCCGATGACTTCAGTCTGCGCAGCTTTTCGGATGCTGATTGGGCTGGTTCTGTGGATGATCGTCAGTCCACTACTGGTGCATGTATATTCTTCGCCCCCAATCTGCTCACCTGGACTGCCAAGAAACAGTCTACTGTTTCTCGCTCTAGCACGGAAGCTGAATATCGTGCTCTTGCCCACACAGCTGCTGAAATTCGCTGGTTTGGATTCTTGTTTCGCGAACTTGGTATTCCTCTCCAAACTGCCCCTTGCATTTATGTTGATAATCTCTCTGCTATTCACATGGTTGGTAATCCCATCTTCCATGCTCGCACTCGGCACATTGAGATTGATTATCACTTTGTTCAAGAATTAGTTGCTCAAAAAGCTCTCCACACCATCTATGTTCCTTCCTCTCATCAGCTTGCGGACATCTTCACCAAGGGCCTGAGTCGTGATCGGTTTTGTATCCTCAAGTCCAAGCTTAACCTTCGCGTTGCTCCGTTACGCTTGAGGGGTGGTAAAGAAGATATCACAGAAGAGGATTCCAATCCCACAGAATCTGCCCCCAATAATTCTCAATCAAAGTGATTCGTTGACTTTCCCTTTGTAATAGATATAATTGATTGTATTTACCTTAGATTGCTACCTTCTGTAAATAGCATTATACATGTAACAATATTTATAGCAGACAAGTGAAGAAGAACGCGAAGAACAACGCAATGAGACAGTTGCTGAATTATTCATTACCTCTCTGTTCTCATCCCTCTGTTCTCTGTAATTTCTGAAATCCTTTAATGAACACTCGCATGGAACATTGAGTAAATGTAAAAGTAGTTTATGCAGTCTATTATAAGAGTAATTATGCTGGATAATAGCATATAATGCCAAGTGGTCACACTGTGTGGGGGTGTGAAAAATCATTCTGTTATTAAGTGAATCGATGTAGGGTTCGGGCATGGCTTTCCCCACGATGAAAAACTACTCGTCAAGAACATGGCTGGTGGTGCACATGAACAGTACGTCCATGCATTGCATTGGCTAATTGCTGATCAAATTTGACCGAAATTGCTGTGATTAATTATCTAATTTGAATCTTCCTTCTCTTCTATTCATGCCCACCTACTCTTCAACTATCAAAATCTAGACGTCAGTATCAGTACGAGTTTTTCTTCTTCTTCTTGTTCGATTTCTTCATTTTGGCCAGTAAGGCCTCCAGTCGCCGGCACGTTTAAATCACTCGACATTGACGAGGTCAAGCATGGTAATATTACTTTTAATCCCTAAAGTCTGCAATTTAACATATGCTGAGTCCCTTGCAACCTTTTCATTACTAAGACTACACTTTCCAGAAAATGAAAAGTAGATTTTAATGTAGTGGTAGCTAAAATTTGATTTCACTTCTTCCTTAAAAAGCTTTTGTATTGGTATTTGCGCTTAATAAAATAAAATAAAATGACACAATACTGTTTATGTGATTGTATGAAAATATAAAAAATAACTAATGTGAGGAAATAAAATAAAATATATATATTATTTTCTATTTGAATATCCATGAAAAAATATAATATAATGTGAAGTCAGCAAAGTCCTCTGGCTTGATGCCTTTTCCCACCAAATCACAAATAAACAATTAAGAATTTGAAGCCGTGTGTACAAGGACAATTTCCAGGAAATCAACAATGACCATCATCGATCTGTAATGTTCAGGGAAAGTACATGGAGCCCTAATTAATTCAATTATGCATATGCCTGAGCCAGAGCCCTACACGTAAGCCTAAGCCTCAGATTCAAGATCCTTCATTGAGTTACTTCCATTCTCTCCCTGCAGACTGACCTTCCAACCAGAGTCTTACTCTTGTTTCTCCATAAAACGATGGTGATAATTTTCGTATTTCTCTCTATTTTTCTGTTTATTTATATATGCAGAATTATCAAACAAAGGTGGAATATTTCTCCGGCGTCATCTTCTCCTCCCACTTTAACCAACACCCAAACACAAGTAAAATTTGATGTCTTCCTTAGTTTCAGAGGAGAAGACACTCGTGCTGGTTTTACCAGCCACCTCTATGCTGCTTTGAACCGGAAACAAATCCTTACTTTCATAGATTATCAGCTTGTGAGAGGAGAGGAGATTTCGGCATCACTTCTGAGAACAATTGAAGAGGCCAAGCTTTCTGTGGTTGTTTTTTCTGAAAAATATGCATCTTCCAAATGGTGCTTAGAGGAGCTTGCAAAGATTTTTGAATGTAGAAAAAATAATGGACAGATAATTATTCCGGTATTCTACCAGGTGGATCCATCTCATGTAAGAAATCAAACAGGAACCTTTGGAGATGTGTTTGCTAGACTTGTAAAGAAGAAACATTTGACGATGGACAAAGTGCAGAGCTTTAGAGACGCTTTGACGGATGCAGCCAATCTAGCCGGATGGAGCTTAGGGAAGTCTGAGTAAGCTCTTGAAATATATCCCATAAGAAAATATTCGTTCAATTGTCGAGGATTTGAAATTTAATTTAAAATTATTGAAAAGGATTATGATGTGTTGGAAAATAATATGAATCATATCTTGAAAACTCTCAACAGCTTCAACTTTTTTAGATTATGATATGAAAAAACATCTTATGCATTTGCATTTCACTGACTTTCTTTGATATACACCAATTAAAAGAAGTTACCAGTTTCAAGAATTGATTAACTGTAGTAATGGATAAGTAGGGAGTTGCTGCATATGTTTGAAATCAAATGCTTTCTCTCAAGAGGCCTTATAAAAGAATCTTGTCCAGGTTTATGATTACATGCTCACCTTCTAAAAGAGCAGAACATAGATGAAGGCTCTTCCTTTTTCTATCCCAACGGATTATTCAGATCCTATATAGTTTAATGGATGAATCACTAGTCTCCACTACTCAATCTTATCATCAATTCACGTGTTACATTAGCACTATCCATTGCCAATAATGATTCTCAATTACTCATACGTGCCTACTATGTATAGATGTAGCTACTACAGAGTGATCAAGTATGTTTATTTGTTTTGTTGTTTCTTCTAGTACGGTCCATTTTGACTAACAAATATTTGTGTTCTCTTCTTGTTTGTCAGGACGGAGTCTGAATTTATTGAGAAAATCGTTGGAGATGTTTTGAACAAATTGCATGGCATGTCTTCAAGTCACACCACGGGTCTATTTGGAATTGATGTTCGTGTCAACAAAGTTGAGTCTTTGTTAAATATGGAATCTCAAGATGTTGTCATTGTAGGGATATGGGGAATGGGTGGTATAGGTAAGACAACGATTGCTGAAGCTGTGTGCAACAAGGTTCGTTCTCGATTTGAAGGAATCTTTGTTGCAAACTTTAGGCAACAATTAAAAACAGGTTCCATGGCTGATTTGCGAAGAAGCTTTCTTTCACAACTGCTTGGCCAAGAAATTCAGAACATGGGCTCCTTTAGTTTTCGAGATACTTTTGTGAGGGATAGACTTCGTCGTAAAAAGGTTTTTATTGTTCTGGATGATGTCGATGATTCAATGCCTTTGGAAGAATGGAAAGAGCTGCTTCATGGACGACACGGATCATTTGGTCCGGGTAGTAAAGTTCTCATGACATGTAGGGACAAACAAGTGCTTAAGAATGTAGTTGACGAAACATACAAGGTTGAGAGGTTGAGCTCTGAAGAAGCATTTCAACTCTTTAGCTCAAAAGCCTTGAAGAATTGCATCTCCACAACTGATCATATATACTTGATAGGAATGATTGCACGTCGTGTGCAGGGCAATCCGTTGGCTCTTGTAGTTTTGGGTTCCTCTCTCTATGGTAAAAGCACAGAAGAATGGAAAAGTGCATTGAATAAACTAGCTCAGAACCCTCGAATCGAAAATGCATTGAGAATTAGTTACGATGGGTTGGATTAAGAACAACAATCCATATTTCTTGATATAGCACATTTCTTCATAGGAGCTAAGCAAAAACAAGCTATCAAAATATTAGATGGCTTTTATCGTCGGTCTGTGATTTTCGATATAAGCACTCTTATTGATAAGTGTCTCATAACTACTTCTCATAACATGCTAAAAATACATGACTTGCTACAAGAAATGGCATTTAGCATTGTTCGTGCAGAATCCAAGTCTCCTGGCAAACGAAGCAGGTTGTGTCATCTTCCTGATGTCGTTCATGTGATGGAGAAAAATAAGGTTAAAGCTGAAGCCATTAACTACCTTTCTTTTCTGTAGTCTTACATACTAACCGAGAGGTTTCATATTTGCTAAAAGTTGATGTTTTGCATAGATTGGATGATTGTCTGTGTATTTTTTATTCTTGTTTAACAGGGAACTGAGGAAATTGAAGGCATATCTCTGGACATATCCAAGGCATACAGAATCCAGGTGTTAACTATAATAGTGCCATTTAGTGTTCATCGATCCCTTTATTCATTTGCTCTTATTCTCATGATCCACGCAGTCAAAGCGTCTCCCAATGGTAAACCATGTTCGCAGAGGAAGCTTCTCTCAAGGTTCGTGGATTGGGGAGATGCAGCAGGCTTCAGATAAATCTGTAATAATAAGTGAAATTCTGGACCCAAGAACTAAAAATTTATTATGCACGTCGAAGATCAGTGATTACGTTTTATCAAATGAGCTTGTCAGCATGGCATTGGCCATGGTTGCAGAAGATCAACCAATAAATGATGTACTAGAAGAGCTCTTTGTAGAGGAGGTATTCTTCTGTCTCTCTTCTGTCAAATTTTGAAGGGCAAAGTAAGCTTACAAAATTTCAATAGAAAATTCCAACAAGTGCATGCAATATTTTCTATTCTCGTAGTTTGCTTGTCAATACCTTATCTATATGTTTATTTCGAGTGAACATGAGTGAAAGGTTAAAAAAATTGGAAAATTAACGTTAAAATTGGTGGTGTTTTCAGCAGAAAATTCGAAAGTTCTCAGTAGGAGATAGTTTGACAAGTATTATCATGTGATGTTTTTAACAGGATTGCTCATGGTGATGACTGACACCACAAGGAATGAATAACTTCGTCGAAGCATGTTTAGCTAGATTGGGATGCAAAAACAGAGCATTTTACATAATTGTTGCTGCTGATAGCCATACTCCAAGAGATGGAAAACACCTTGTACATTTGCATAAGTTTGGGACTTGATTTATTAAGTAGCTTAATTGGAGAAAAAATTATTCTGGAATCCTGTTTTGAGCTTAATTAAAAAGATTGAGGTTTTTTAGACTTAATTTTAATTTTTAGCAAGTCAATTGATTAAAGTTAGAGGTAAAATTTCAACAAAATAAAAAATTAACGTTAAAATTAAAAAATTTGCAGTCAAAGACTATTTTGCAAAAGGTGTTGGGCACAGTGTAGTCGATCGAATGAAATCTTAGGGGAAATTGAAGAGAATTAAAAGTGTAATGATCAATTAAAGGTCAAATCATATAAATATAAAACCAATGACTAAAATGAAAACAAAACACTGAAATCCAGGGCGATGTTGAATTTTAAAGGGACAAAATTACATAAAATTAAAAATCAACAAGGGTATAATTAAAACAATTCAAAGATGATGTAAAAATAGTTTATGCAGTATATTATTGTTAGAGTAATTATGCTGGATAATAGCATATAATGCTGAGTGGTCACACTATGGGTGGGGGGGGCATGCTATCATTATATGAATCCAGGGGTCGTGATACTTGGTATCAGTTTCTAAGTACTAGGTTTAGAGAGATCGATGTAGGGTTCGGGCATGGCTACCCCAGCCCGGCTAGGAAGGAGCCGCAAAGGGCCAAGGGTTCGGGCAATTTTAATTTTAATTTTTATTGTTATTTATCTTTATATTAAATACAATTTTTGTTAAAAAAACATAGTAAGTTCAGCTTTGGTGACGTTAAATAAGAGTGAAACTTTTTCTTATGCATGTATAATGAATATTCTGTTATTAATGATTTGTTATCTTTGTGTTTTTTTGTATTTGTTTTGTCTATATGTGGCTTGATATATTTTGAGTTTAAAGTGATTTATATCGAAAAATAAATTAAATTATTTTTATATTTTTTAAGATTTATTCTCTATATTATTATATTAAAAATATTTCAGAGCATTGAGATTAAATTAATTTGAGATTTTAAAAAAAAGTTAGTTCATTTTTTATGTATATTTTAAGGCGTTAATATTAACAAATATCAAAATATATAATTACCAATTATATATAAAAAGAATAAATAAAAAGAATAATAATACAAAGAAAAAAGAGAGAAAAAAAAAAGAAATATCAATTTTCAAATGATTACCAATACAAATTAAAATTTAAGGACTAAATTCAATAAAAAATACAACCCCAACAAAATAAAAAATAATAAAAATAAAAAATAAAAACTAAGAATATATACCTGTAAACATGAATAAAAATTGAAACTATTTTAGAAATACATATATATAAAAAAATTAAAATAAAAATAGCCTGAGTATCTCTTATTTTAATTTAACAACTTTGTTATTTTATTCTCACACCTTTATCCAATATAATACCACCAATCTCTTTTGAAAAAGTATTTACAAAAAAACATAATGATAGCTTTCACATTTCACATTCACACATGCGCGCACAAATTCATGGTGCAGGCCGTTTTTTTCTCTTTATTTTTGGACAGCAAGTGACAAATGCCTTTAATTGCGCTACTTGTCGGTGAAAAATTCTAAAACATGAAAAAGTGGTTTGCGTGCATATCAGTGCATATCAGAGTACTTAAATAGATCAAATTAAAAAAATATTAAATTACTTATATATTTTATGGTCAGCTCTTTAATTTTGTTTTTTCTAACAATATATTTGTATTTATATCTCACAAGCAACTCTTGTGTTTTTGTTTTATTTAAAGATAAATTTTTTATTTTACTATATACATAAATATAAAAATTCAAATATACTCCCAAGTAAATAATTGTTTATTGTCGGCTGATAGAGATAAAATAATATTTATATTATAAAAAAACAAAAAAAAGCAAAAACACCCTATAGCCTTTCTCACAACTGTCATAACCCTATGGCCAGAGCCCTACACGTAAGCCTAAGCCTCAGATTCAAAATCATTCCTTGAGTTTCTTCCATTCTCTCCCTGCAGACTGACCTTTTACAACCAGAGTCTTCCTCTTGTTTCTCCACAAAACAATGGTGATATTTTTCGTATTTCTCTCCATCTTTCTGTTTATTTATATTTGCAGGATTATCAAACAAAGCTGTAATATTTCACCGGGGTCATCTTCTCCTCCCACCTTAACCAACGCCCAAACACAAGAAAAACCTGATGTCTTCCTTAGTTTCAGCGGAGAAGACACTCGTGCTGGTTTTACGAGCCACCTCTATACTGCTTTGAAAGGGAAACAAATCCCTACTTTCATAGATACTCAGCTTGTGAGAGGAGAGGAGATTTCGGCATCACTTCTGAGAACAATTGAAGAGGCCAAGCTTTCTGTGGTTGTTTTTTCTGAAAAATATGCATCTTCCAAATGGTGCTTAGAGGAGCTTGCAAAGATTTTTGAATGTAGAAAAAATAATGGACATATAGTTATTCCGGTATTCTACCAGGTGGATCCATCTCATGTAAGAAATCAAACAGGAAGATTTGGAGATGTGTTTGCAAGACTAGTAAAGAAGAAACCTTTGACGATGTGCGAATGTGTTCTGTGATTGTTGTGTTGTCTTCTTTTCGAAGATAGGTGACTTGTTGCCATAGTGTGAACTCATGTTCTTGTGAGTCTTGTGCATATGCACTTTTGAGGGCCTCCCAGACAGCATAAGATGTGTCAAGGCCAACAATGAGTCCAAGGGTTTCTTCTGATAGTGTTCCAATAATCCACCCTCGAAGAAGGCGATCTGTCTTTCGCCATGCTTTAAAGGCCTCTGTGAGTTGTTGGGTTTCTGCATCTATGTATTTTGTTGGTGGGGGGTCTTCATTTATGAGATGCCCGACCATCTCTTGGCTTTCAGGAAGAGCTAGTACTTGTTCATGCCACAAAGGGTAGTTGTTTGGGGTTAGCCGTAGGGTGATGAAATTCCCAACATTGAGTGATAGAGTAGTCATTTTTTTTTTGAAGGAGATCTGTGAAAAAAAAAGAAAGTGAAGAGATGTTGGGTAGCAGTGTTTGTTGTTTTAATGCCTAGCGTTCACACAGGCTCTGATACCATAAAGAAAAAAATGAACTAGGCTGAAGAAAGAGTGAAAAATGTTGTTCTGTATTATTATTGCTCTGTTTTGAAAACGTGAACATCTAGGTTGTACAAGTAGGGTATTTATACAGATATAGTGATTCCGTTGAGTTTAACAAACAAGGAAACTCAATAAAATCATACAATTTAATTGTTATGTAATCTGCTGCTATTTATTGCTAATTCACGAAATCCTCTCCTTAATTGTGAGAATCTGTCTTTGATTGGAAACAGAGTCCTCCTGATCTGTTGCATTGACTTCAAATAGTGTCGTTGGTTTATTAAATTGAATGATGTTGATTTCATTTGATTTAAATTGCTTATTGTTGATCTGCTGCATGTCGTTGGTTCCAGTTGACTTGTTGTTGTTTTCGTTACTACCAGGATTGTTGCATAACTGGATTTTATTGTAGTTGGACTGCTGCACTTCATTAACTCCTGGATTGCTGCATATCTGGATTTCTTTGCTAACATGTTTGTTAAGAATAACAAACAAAAGCTTAAAAGAAAATTGCGGGAGAGATAGAAGAAATTGAAAGGGAGAAAGAGAGAGTTCTGCAATTACTGCAAATTGTTCTTCAAGTAGTTTTCAAGATACCTGTACTAGCTACTGCCTCTGGTACTATTCGAATCTTTCCTTGTCATTTTTTCTCTATCTCAAATTGGTTTGCCACATGTTGTAAATAATTAATATTCTAATTATTACCGGTAATACTATCGTTGTCACCATTATAAAAAGAAATTTAATTATCTTTTAATTTTGTTAAGATTTATTCTTCATATTATTATATTAAAAGTATTTCAGAACACTGAGATTAAATTATTTATTAAAAATATTTTAGAAATCGGAGAAGACTCCTTCCCGGGTCCGAACATACCTCATACATTTTTATTTTACTCTTGAAAGTTCTACATACATGAATGTGTGTTTAATCATCGCACCACAATCCCTTTATCCGGGATTCTAACATACACTAAATGTATATTAGCCTGTGCATAGTGATCCCCTTATCCGGGATCCTGACATACACTGAATGTATGGGAGTTATTCATGATGATCCCCTTATCTGGGATCCTAACATACACTAAAATGTATGTTAGCCATTTTCACCGATCCTTTTACCCGGGATCCTAGCATACACTGAATGTATACTAGTCACCGCCATGTTTCGTTCATGACCTTTCCAAACTTCCCTGATATACATGCCTTAACTATTCTTATTGATACATCATATTTTATTGTAGTTGGACTGTTGCACTTCATTAACTCCTGGATTGCTGCATATATGAGAAATTTATATTTGCAAAATGAGTATATGTCCCCTCATAAAATATTAAAGACTTATTATTTATAGTGTTTTTTCATCCCTTTTCTTCTTTTTTTAACCCTTATAGGATCAAATGTTAGGTGAGAATGAAAATGAAAGATAGGGGACAAAGGTAAAAAAAAAGCAAGGCCATCAGTGACTTTTTAAACTCTAGAATCAATTACCCATTTTCCCCTAAAAATAGAGCACCAAAAATTATTATTGAGGTTAATTAAGTCATTTCAGAATGGTCCATTTGTCATTGCTTGATATAAACGGGGCAATGCATTATAAAACAGTACAAACCCTTTAGCTAACGTGGGATGAAAAAACATTATGGGGCATTTTACAGAATTGTTGCTGCTGATAGCCATACTCCAAGAGATGGAAAACACCTTCAACTTGGTGGTTTCTACGACCCCTTAGCAGGTTCCCTCTTCTTCTTCTTCCACTTCTCTTATTCTTTTCATATGCTCAGTTCACATGAAGACTTTTTTCTTTCTAATTTAAAGACCTGAAATTTGAAGGCTTAGTGGGTTTGTTTTCAAGTTCTCGTATTATCATTGCATGGTATGTGTAGATTACTTTGTCATTAAAAACTTAAACTTTGTGGGGGTAATGCATTTGATAAATGGGATGCGTTTGTAATTTCATTTTCTTGTGTATATGTCGTTTGTAGTTTTTTTGTCATAAGTTAAAGTATTGAAAATATGTTTTTAAAGCACATATATTGTAAATAATTAATATTCTAAATATTACTGGCAATACTATCGTTAACCATGGATAAGTTTGCCTACTGGACCGTCCAGGTCCTCAAATACCCCACTTACTTCTTCTTCCAGGTAGCTAACCTATACAATCTTTTCCTCTGCCGAAGTTTATAAACAGAATTCGCATATGAATTTTCTGAGCTGAATTTTCATCAGTTGTGACAGAGACGGCATACGTGCCATGCCGTGCTGCTAGAGACAGTACCTGCTGTTCCAGGCGTGGTTGGAGGGATGCTCTTGCACTGCAAATCACTGAGACGATTCGAGCAAAGTGGTGGCATCGAAATAGTATATTTTCTGTCCAGGGTGGCTTCTACGATGCATATTTTCTGGCATATTTGTGAAAATAGCAGATCATGCTCGGATTGGTCAAGGACAAGTTCAGCTGTGAACATTAGAATGATGCCTTCAGTGGATATTAGGTAAGTGGGCGCACCATAAAAGAAGAACTTACATAATATAATAAATTTCATCATTCAGGTCAAAGAGGCAACATTCATGCACATTGCCTGTAGACAACAATGGTGTCTGTGGGATTGAATTTTCAATGTATTCTCCTTCTTGATGGAGGAAACATATATACAGAGTCTTTGATTCTATTCTAGGAAATTGCATTAAATCTGTACAGTAATTGGAGCAAGATTACACTTGCTATGTTTGGAGCAGATTTCTCACAATCACTACTGAATATTATGATTACTTCCTTTATAAGATTAGGTAGTAATCATATTACACGATCATGATTTATTTCCTATAGTTGCATGGGAGTTTCCTTCTATGCGCCAACATTGCCCGACCTGCGAGAATGCCACAGAAGATTCTACTTTGTGGATGGAGGAGGGACATTGATGATATGATTGTGGCAAGCTCTTTTGGGAAGCCCCTAATCTTTTCTTTTCTTCGCCTGGATGCTGCAGGTGTGGAGAGGAAAAGACTTTATTGTTCCAAAGTCTGCAGAAAGGATATTATTATGTGGTTCGAGACGAGACATGGAAGATATGATTATGGTAATGTTATGAGGATTATGAAATCATAACTTCTCCGTTGCAGCAAAGTGGTGGTAGACATTTCAGAATTCTTCTGTGTTATTATTACAGGATTTTCAGTTGTATTTGCAAACAAGTGTGTCTATTGAAACTGTTCTTTCTAGTTTCTACATTTACTTTTTTGTGCAATAATGAGCTCTTTCTTTTCCTTCTCATTTAGACTATTTCATTTTCTATAATGAGGGCTCTTCACCTTTCAGCCTTTTTCAAAGTTTTGCGTCATCCTCCAAGATACCCTGTAATCGTAGACTCCACTTCAACTTCAAGGAAAAGCCAGAAAGATTTTGTTTATTTTCTCCTGAACCCAAGAAGATAATTGTACAGAATCCAGGTGTTAACTATAATGGTGCAATTTAGTGTTCATCGATCCTTTTATTCATTTGTTCTTATTCTCATGATCCATGCAGTCAAAGCGTCCCCCAATGGTAAACCAGGTTCGCAGAGGAAGCTTCTCTCAAGGTTCGTGGATTGGGGAGATGCAGCAGGCTTCAGATAAATCTGTGATAATAAGTGAAATTCTGGACCCAAGAACTAAAAATTTATTATGCACATCGAAGATCAGTGATTACGTTTTATCAAATGAGCTTGTCAGCATGGCATTGGCCATGGTTGTAGAAGGTCAACAAATAAATGATGTACTAGAAGAGCTCTTTGCAGAGGAGGTATTCTTCTGTGAAATTTTGAAGGGCAAAGTATGCTTACAAAATTTCAATAGAAAATTCCAACAAGTGCATGCAATTTTTTCTTTTCTCGCAGTTTGCTTGTCAATAGCTTATCTGTATGTTTATTTCGAGTGAACATGAGTGAAAGGTTAAAACAAATTGGAAAATTAACGTTAAAAATGGTGATGTTTTCAGCAGAAAATTGGAAAGTTCTCAGTAGGAGATAGTTTGACAAGTATTATCATGTGATGTTTTTAACAGGATTGCTCATGGTGATGTCTGACACCACAAGGAATGAATAACTTTGTCGAAGCATGTTTAGCTAGATTGGGATGCAAAAACAGAGCATTTTACATAATTGTTCCAAGAGATGGAAAACACCTTGTACATTTGCATAAGTTTGGGACTTGATTTATTAAGTAGCTTAATTGGTGAAAAAATTATTCTGGAATCCTGTTTTGATCTTAATTAAAAAGATTGAGGTTTTTTAGACTTAATTTTAATTTTTAGCAAGTCAATTGATTAAAGTTAGAGGTAAAATTTCAACAAAATAAAAAATTAACGTTAAAATTAAAAATTTTGCAGTCAAAGACTATTTTGCAAAAGGTGTTGGGCACAGTGTAGTCGATCGAATGAAATCTTAGGGGAAATTGAAGAGAATTAAAAGTGTAATGATCAATTAAAGGTCAAATCATATAAATATAAAACCAATGACTAAAATGAAAACAAAACACTGAAATCTAGGGGCGATGTTGAATTTTAAAGGGACAAAATTACATAAAATTAAAAATCAACAAGGGTATAATTAAAACAATTCAAAGATGATGTAAAAATAGTTTATGCAGTATATTATATGAATCCAGGGGTGTGATACTTGGTATCAGTTTCTAAGTACTAGGTTTAGAGAGATCGATGTAGGGTTCGGGCATGGCTACCCCAGCCCGGCTAGGAAGGAGCCGCAAAGGGCCAAGGGTTTCGGCAATTTTAATTTTTATTGTTATTTATTTTTATATTAAATATAGATTTCGTTAGAAAAACATAGTAAGTTCATCTTTGATGGCGTTAAATGAGAGTGAAACTCTTTTTTATGCATTTATAGTGAATATTCTATTATTAATGATTTGTTATCTTTGTGTTTTTTGTGTATTTATTTTGTCTATATGTGGCTTGGTATATTTTGAATTTAAAGTGATTTATATCGAAAAAGAAATTAAATTATTTTTATATTTTTTAATATTTATTCTTTATATTATTATATTAAAAATATTTCAGAACATTGAGATTAAATTAGTTTGAGATTTAAAAAAAAATAGTTCATTTTTTATATATATTTAAGGCGTTAATATTAACAAATATCAAAATATATAATTATCCTCATATATTTTTAAGAAAACAAATACCTTAAAATGATTGTTATCATTATTTTAAAAATCTTATCCATAATAAAATGAATATATAAAATTATTATTATTATTACATAAATAATGGGAAAAAAATTACCTCAAAGACTAAAAAAAACCTAAAAATTTTAACAAAAGAGCAAACAAAAAAATAAAATAAAATAAATGACAAAGCAAAAATAAATATTATTATCTTATGAAAATCTTTTGACTTGAAGAATAAAAAAAAGAATAATAATACAAATAAAAAAGAGAAAAAAATAAAAAATAAAAAATATCAATTTTCAAATGATCACGAATACAAATTAAAATTTAAGGATTAAATTCAATAAAAATACAACCTCAGTAAAATTGAAAATACTAAAAATTAAAAAACAAAAACTAAGAGTATATACTTATAAACATAGATAAAAATAGAAATTATTTCAGAAATATATATATTTCAGAAAATGGTCTGAGCAACCCTTGTTTTAATTTAACAACTTTACCATCTTGTTCTCACACCTTTATCCAATATAATACCACCAATCACTTTTGAAAAAAACTATTTACACAACCGGCAAAAAAAAAGAAAACATTCAATTTTTCAGATTATCATTTATTTGCTGGACTATCTCTCAAATGATAGTTTTGTGATTTTTGTTTAGGAGTTAAGATGCGATTGATTTTAAAAATATTTTTTATTAAAAAATATATTAAAATATTTTTATTTTTATTTTTTAAAAATTATTTTTAATATCAATAAAATAATTTAAAAATATTAAAAAAATAATTTAAAATAAAAAATAAAAAATTATTTTTTTTTCAAAATTAACTTCACATTTCATACATGCGCCCACAAATTAATGTGAGCTGCTGCCTGCTCAATGCAGCTTATCCTGCGCTCCCCCACTAGTCACCCCTTGCCTTGATCCCTTCCCTAGCATTTCATACACAGACAAATTGTTTCCCATCTTTTGTACACGGGGAATTTCCTAGACCTGAAGCCTTTTGTAATTTGTACAGGGGAAATTTCCTGGAAGTCAGCAATGTGCATCCTCCGAGAAAATACTTGGATTTGAAACCCCTCTAATTATACTTATATTTCTTAAAAGATTAAATTGCCCTTAATCCACATTGATTATAACTAAAAATTCAGGTAAAAATATAAAAAAGCCATTGAAACCCCAGTCAATCTAGATTTCAACAATCCAGAAACTTGGTTGAACATGATCCAACAGCTGAAAAGAATCTAACTGTGATCATGATTAAATGTTTGGTGGGGGTTAGGAAATATGAACCTTGATTCTTAATCAATTCAACTCATCATTCACTAACATTTTGCCTTCATCAGGGAAATGAGCTACAAATAAGGCAAGCAGATCTTTACCTCAGTGAAGGCAAGGAATTGAGTTTCTATGAAGTACTCTTACGAGCCCGACAGAGAAGAGAGATTGCCATTGGTTACCGTGCAGCTAATGCTGAAAGGGCTGTTATTAACCTGCCTGCCAAAATTAAAAGACGAAGGTAATAAAATTAAGTTTGGGACTTAATTTTTTTAGGAGCTTAATTTTTTTAGAGTTAAATTTAATATTAAAAAAATAATTGATTAAAATTAGAGGTAAAATTGCAAGAAAATAAAAAATTAGAAGTCAAATTAAAGAATATGCAGTCAAGACTATCAACCCGGCTGCCAAAAGTGAGAGACGTAGGTGGTCACTGAAAGATGCTTTCGTGGTAACTGCAGAGAAGGAATGACGACACTGACGAAAACAACAAAAGAAAGTTCACATCCAATTTTTTATTTTATTTAAAGATATTATGGTTATTTTACTATATACTAAAATGTATATAAATATCTCAAAATTTAATAAAAAAGCAAATAAATAACAAAAATAAATATTATTAACTTAAAAAAATCTTATGACTTGAAGAATAAATAAAAATAATAAAAAAATAAGAACAAAGGAAAAAAAATAAAATAAAAAATCAATTTTTAGAACGAGACGTAGGTGGTCACTGAAAGATGCTTTCGTGGTAATTGCAGAGAAGGAATGAGGACGACGCATTCTTTTTCATCCCCTGAACTGGATATTCTCTGAGACACTGACGAACACAACAAAAGAAAGTGTTCTTCAGTTTCTGATGAGTCTGAAAAACGAAAGAAAGAAACACTACAGATGTGCAATGAGAGAGGTGTAACGTTTCACATGACATGTGCTTGGAACTCTAAATTGATAAGCAGGCTCTACTTGGCCTGAAAATATTTGTGATTTGCAAGACTGATGACTGACAGCACAAGGAGCTTCAAACTGGCTTCTTGCTTCCCCGAAGCATGTTATAGCATGATAATAAAAAAAATTATGATTTTCATACTTAAAACAATAAGGGTATAATTAAAACAATTGAAAGACGAAAACCGATGTTGGGTGTATTTGAAAGAAAATATAAACAATGTTGAGAGGTTAAAAGAAGAGAATCTGAGTTCTCATATCCTTTCCAAGAAATTCATAAGAGTTCATATGGTCATGAACACTCGCACGGAACATTGAGTAAATGTAAAAGTAGTTTATGCAGTCTATTATAAGAGTAATTGTGCTGGATAATAGCATATAATACTGAGTGGTCACACTGTGGGGGTGTGAAAAATCATCCTGTCATTATGTGAATCCAGGGGTTGTGATACCTGGTATCAGTTTTTTAAGTACTAGGTTTAGAGAGATCGATGTAGATAGAGTTCTGGCTGTTAATGTATAAGCTGCTCACAGGTATTGAAGAGTGTTGAATAATAAGCTACATGATGCTGAACTACTTACAGAATCTACATGATGATGAGGTTCAACTAGTATACATGGACTACAAGTAATACTGAAGAAAGAAGCAGCAGTAGAGGACTTATGCCAACTGTCATTGTAACAGAATTAGTTGTAATACATCACATGTGTAATTGACTTTTGTAGACAGTTAGAAAGTAGTTTACAAGAAGTTTAAACACATGTATTGCATGCTCTGCTCATACTATATAAATGAGCATTTCATCAAGCATTTCATAAGCAAGAAAGCAAGAAATACAATCTTACCTTTTACTCTGCAATTTCTAAATACCCAGCTCTCAAAGCTTTTCCCTTTCTCTCCCAAACAAACACAACCTGCAAAATACAACAACAACAAACACAAATCAAGAAATTCAACATGGTATCAGAGCAGGCTTGATCAACAAGGAAGGGGCGTAATCAATCAGTGAACTTACAAGCAGAAAGTGTAAAGAAGAAAAATGGTGTCAAGTGGAGATCTTAGAGCACCACAGTTTAATGGTGAGAATTATGAGTATTGGTCAGTCAAAATGAAAACAATCCTCATAGCTTATGATCTATGGGATGTGGTTGATTGTGGTGATACATCAACCAAAGTATCCAATGAAAATGACAGTGGAGAAGCTTCTGGTTCAAAGGACAAGAAAACTGAATCAGTTGTAATAGCTGCTGAGACTAAGGAGAAAATGATCAAAGATGCCAAGGCTTTATGTATAATCCAAGGAGCCTTGACTGATGACATTTTCCCTAGAATAAGAAATGAAGAAACAGCAAGAGGAGCTTGGGATCTGTTGAGGAGAGAATTCAGAGGAGATGATAAAGTTAGAGAGGTGAAGTTGCAGGCTGTAAGGGCAGAATTCGAGTATATGAGAATGGCTGAAGGAGAAAGCCTAGATCATTACTTGACTAAGTTCTTTGGAGTGATAAATGACATGAAGTCTCTAGGAGAAGAGATAACTGAAGCAAGGATAGTGCAAAAGACTTTGATGAGTCTTAGCAGAAAATACAAGTCCATAGTCTCAATAATTGAAGAAACAAGAGACTTGAAAACACTTAGAAGTGAAGAAGTTATTGCTTCACTTAAAGTGTATGATAGAAGGGAAGATATGCATGAGGAAAGAGAGAGAGAAATGCATATTGAAAGAGCATTCAGCACTTTGAAAGTTGGCAGTAATCAATTTCATGGTGGAAATAAAGGCTCACATTTGAAATCAAGGCAAGGCTGGCAGGAACAACAAAGAAGACTTGCAAACTTGTCATCGAATAGCTATAACAGCTATGGTTCAAACTGGAATCAAAGAACTGGAGCAAGTTCTAATAATTCCTTCATTTCACAGAATAAACAAGGAAGTAGTAGTCAAAATTCTGTGAAGCCAAAGTGTAGTGTGTGTCAGAAAAATCACTTTGGAATCTGCAGGTATAAAGGAAAGCAGAGATGCAGTAGATGCAATCAATTTGGACACAACACAAATGATTGCAAAGATTACAAGCAAATGGCAAATTATGCACAAGAGGAGGAAGAAGTGTTCATTGCAAATTCATTTTATGCTTGTCATGCAACAATTATAAAGAACAAGGATGAAAGGTTTGTAGATCATGCAGAACAGCAAGTTGAAGTCATGCATGATGGTGTAGTAGAAGAAGGAACATTTGAAGGAACCTCCAATCTTAGGACTGGGTTAAGCAAAGAGGCAATCAAGTCCATTTCAGAAGTTCATGCTGAGTCAGAACATGCTGAAATAAAAAAAGAGAAGCATATAGAGGTTGCAGTATCTGATTTGGTGGCAGAGGAAAATCAGAATAAGAAAACAATTGATGCAACTGAAGTCGTGCATGATGAACTCAAAAATGAAGAGCTGGCCAAGCAGGACACACAACAGTTCAAGGAGGGAAAGGAAGATACCGAGAATTGTAAGCCAATAAACCTTGGTGAAGAAACAACTAAAGAAAGCCACCAAATATATGATCTGAAGGCTGAAAAAAGTCACGAAGATAAGATGGAAAATGAAATTCAGAATGAAGAGGTAAGCAACGAAAGTAGAGAATACCTTCACAAATCTGCTGTGGAGAATGAGACCATCAATGGGAGCTTTCCAGATGAAGCATTAGTAAAGAATGCTGAGGATATGGGAACCAAGCTGCAGGTTGAAAATCGTAGTGATGAGAAAAATTCTGGAAATGATGGCAGAACAGAAACTGCACATGTTAAAGAAGTGGAAATAGAAGTTGATGAACATCCTTCTGCAACAAAGACCACAGAAAACACATGCTCGCAAAAGGAAGAGACCAAAGAGCAGGAAGAGTGTGGCTTGGGAGTTGAATGTAACATAGACATGCAGAAGAACGGTGCAAATGAATTCGATGAGGAATCACAAGCAGAAGCAACACTTCTATTATGTGATAATGTGTCAACAATCTCAATGGCTAGAAATCCAGATTGAGGTTGAAGCTTGGTGTCAAACCCGTAAGCAGCTTAGGAGGGGATGTTAATGTATAAGCTGCTCACAGGTATTGAAGAGTGTTGAATAATAAGCTACATGATGCTGAACTACTTACAGAATCTACATGATGATGAGGTTCAACTAGTATACATGGACTACAAGTAATACTGAAGAAAGAAGCAGCAGTAGAGGACTTATGCCAACTGTCATTGTAACAGAATTAGTTGTAATACATCACATGTGTAATTGACTTTTGTAGACAGTTAGAAAGTAGTTTACAAGAAGTTTAAACACATGTATTGCATGCTCTGCTCATACTATATAAATGAGCATTTCATCAAGCATTTCATAAGCAAGAAAGCAAGAAATACAATCTTACCTTTTACTCTGCAATTTCTAAATACCCAGCTCTCAAAGCTTTTCCCTTTCTCTCCCAAACAAACACAACCTGCAAAATACAACAACAACAAACACAAATCAAGAAATTCAACACTGGCATGGCTACCCCAGCCCGGCTAGGAAGTCAGCAAAGTCCTCTGGCTTGATGCCTTTTCCCACCAAATCACAAATAAAAAACAAGAATTTGAAGCCTTGAGTACAAGGACAATTTCCAGGATCAATTTCAGATTATCAATTTTCGCCGGACAATCTCTCAAATGATAGCTTTCACGTTTCACATTTCACCCATGCGCAAACAAATTCATGGAGCAGACAGTTTGCTTTTGATTGCGGTGAAAAATTCTAAAACGTGGTCTGCGTTAATAAATAGATCGAATTAAAAAATATTAAATTATCTATACATTACAATAATAATTATAATCCACATTATAATCTACTGTGACTCCACGTGTAATAACAAGGCAATATGCGTCCCCTTTTATATCTCGAAAATCTCTACAATTGAATGCGTGGATTTTGTATCTTTATTTTTTGAGGAACGAAAGTAAACGATCACATGCTTTCTTGACTATAAAGATACAAACTTTCCATGACTATAGGTACATCTGCAGACGACGGAGACTCTATTTTGCCCCTTTTTTTCTTTATTAAGAATTATTGTCGTCGTCTGTTTACTTTACAGCTCATGGCTAGTTAGCTGGACAGTTTCTAGAAAGTCAACAATGAAAATACTTGGAATTCTCATTAATACAATTATACATATGCCTGAGCCATAATTTTCAGAAAGTCAACAATGAAAATACTTGGAACCCTCCTTAATAAGAAGTCAACAATGAAAATACTTGGAACCCTCGTCAATACAATTATACAATTGTTTGGGCCACAATTTCCAGGAAATCAACAATGAAAATACTTGGAATCCTCATGAATACAATTATACAATTGCCAGAGCCACAATTTCCAAGAAGCAACAATGAAAATACTTGGAACCCTCCTTAATAAGAAGTCAACAATGAAAATACTTGGAACCCTCGTGAATACAATTATACAATTGCCAGAGCCACAATTTCCAAGAAGCAACAATGAAAATATTTGAAACCCTCATTAATACAATTATACATATGCCTGAGCCACAATTTCCAGAAAGCAACAATGAAAATACTTGGAACCCTCCTTAATAAGAAGTCAACAATGAAAATATTTGAAACCCTCATTAATACAATTATACAATTGTCTGAGCCACAATTTCCAGGAAGTCAACAATGAAAATACTTGGAACCCTCATGAATACATACAATTGTCAGAGCCACAATTTCCAAGAAGCAACAATGAAAATACCTGGAACCCTCATTAATACAATTATACATATGCCCGAGCCACCCTCATTAATACAATTATACATATGCCCGAGCCTCAATTTCCAGGAAGTCAACAATGAAAATACTTGGAACCCTCATTAATACAATTATACATATGCCTGAGCCAGAGCCCTTAACGCTTACCTTGAGTTTCTTCCATTCTCTCCCTTCATACTGACCTTTTACAACCAGAGTCTTACATAAAACAATGCAGAATTATCCGGCGTCATCTTCTCCTCCCACCTTAACCAACGCCCAAACGCAAGGAAAATTTGATGTCTTCCTTAGTTTCAGAGGAGATGACACTCGTGCTGGTTTTACCAGCCACCTCCATGCTGCTTTGGAACGGAAACAAATCCTTACTTTCATAGATTATCAGCTTGTGAGAGGAGATGAGATTTCGGCATCACTTCTGAGAACAATTGAAGAGTCCAAGCTTTCTGTGGTTGTTTTTTCTGAAAAATATGCATCTTCCAAATGGTGCTTAGAGGAGCTTGCAAAGATTTTTGAATGTAGAAAAAATAATGGACAGATAGTTATTCCGGTATTCTACCAGGTGGATCCATCTCATGTAAGAAATCAAACAGGAAGCTTTGGAGATGAGTTTGCTAGACTTGTAAAGAAGAAACCTTTGACGATGGACAAAGTGCAGAGCTTCAAGAACGCTTTGACGGATGCAGCCAATCTAGCCGGATGGAGCTTAGGGAAGTCTGAGTAAGCTCTTGAATATATCCCATATGAAAATATTCGTTCATTTGTCGAGGATTTGAAATTTAATTTAAAATTATTGAAAATGATGAGCTCTATGAATCTATATTTATTTTATATGATTTTGAAAACGTTGTAGCGAAAAACATGTGCAGATCTTAAGCCTTGATGTTTACTTCTATTGTCTCATTTGAGATTGGGATACTAATAGCCTGTTTCTTTGAGTTGAAAAGGATTATGATGCGTTGAAAAATAATATATATTATATCTTGAAATCTCTTAACAGCTTCAACTTTGTTTTTATTATTATTATTATTATTATTATTATTATTATTGTGTTAAGTACAAAATTAAAATCCGAAGACAATTTTTTTTTTATGTTATCCGATTTATTGATTATATCATTATATTAAATGTATTTAAGAAACTTTAACAAAATCCTAGGTCATGTTTTCTTCTCCCTATATATATTCCTATCAGATAATATTCAATAAATATTATAACATATAATTACTGAAAGACTAAAAATACCCTAGAAACTTTAACAAAAGGAAAAAAATAAAATATCATTGCCATTATTGTCAAAACAATAATAATTATTAAATTACACGGAGAAAAAAAAACATTAACAAAAGAGTAAGGAAGAGAAACAATTAAATTATTATTATTATTATTATTATTATTATTATTATTATGAAAGAAACAAAAATAAAAGAAAGACTAAAAAAATGCTAGAAACTTGAACAAAAGATAAAACAAAGACATAATATAAAAAGAAAAATAAAAATTATCATTGCTATTACTGACAAAAAAAATTAAAATTAACAAATTATCCAAAGTAAATTTTTTTTATCAAATAAGCAAGTAAGTAAAAGAATTATATTATTATTATTATTATTATTATTATTATTATTATTATTAATAAATTAATTTATATGGAAAAGTAAACCTATTTATATCGAGGTGTTTGTCTCGCGAGGGTTAAAAAATTCTATTTTCTCTTCTTTAGCATAGGGTTTACTTAATATTCTTATATTCACAGTTGTTAAAACCTTGGGTGGTAAAGAAAGGAAAAGGTGTTTAGGATTTTAAGAGGATAACAGAGCAGACAAAGGGTTTCGTTCCTGAATGTGTAATGCACGCGAGGTTTTTTTAAGAGGATAACATAGCAGGCAAAGGGGTTTCGTTCCTGAATGTGTAATGCACGCGAGGTTTAATTCATGCATTATTTAGCCTCAAAAGCAGCGAACATTGGAGAAATAAAATGAAAAAAGAAAGAAAAAAAAACCGGTGGACGATGCAGCTGCGACGCACGGACGATAAACATCACGTCCACAGTGAATATGTGAGTGTGTGCACAGTTGCTGAACAGTCTTTCCCGTTTTGTTTTAGGTATTTGTTAATGAGAAAACATTTATGCATTTGCATTTCAATGATTTTTTTTATATACACTAATTACAAGCAGTTTCCAGTTTCAAGGATTGATTAATTGTAGCAATGGATAAGTAGGGAGCTGTTGTATGTGTCTGAAATCAAATGCTTTCTCTCCAGAGGCCTAATAAGAGAATCTTGTCCAGGTTTATGATTACATGCTCATGTTCTAAAAGAGAAGAACATAAATGGAGGCTCTCCTTTTTCTATCCCAACGTAAAATTCAGATCCTATATTTTTTAATGGACCACAACTAGTCTCCACTACTCAATGTTATCATCAATTCATGTGTTACATTACCACTGTCCATTGCTAATAATGATGCTCAATTACTCATACGTGCCTACCATGTATAGATGTAGCGCTACTACGGAGTGATCAGTATGTTTATATGTTTTGTTGTTTCTTCTGATCCGGTCCATTTTGACTAACAAATATATGTGTGTTCTTTTTGTTTGTCAGGTTGGAGTCTGAATTTATTAAGAAAATTGTTGGAGATGTGTTGAACAAATTGCATGGCATGTCTTCAAGTCACACTACGGGTCTATTTGGAATTGATGTTCGTGTCAACAAAGTTGAGTCTTTGTTAAATATGGAATCTCAAGATGTTATCATTGTAGGGATATGGGGAATGGGTGGTATAGGTAAGACAACGATTGCTGAAGCTGTTTCCAACAAGGTTCGTTCTCGATTTGAAGGAATCTTTGTTGCAAACTTTAGGCAAGAATTAAAAACAGGTTCCATGGCTGATTTACAAAGAAGCTTTCTTTCACAACTGCTCGGCCATGAAATTTTAAACATGGGCTCATGGATTTTTCGAGATACTTTTGTGAGGGATAGACTTCGTCGTAAAAAGGTTTTTATTGTTCTGGACGATGTGGATGATTTAATGCTTTTGGAAGAATGGAAAGAACTGCTTCATGGACGAAACAGATCATTTGGTCCGGGTAGTAAAGTTCTCATGACAAGTAGGGACAAACAAGTGCTTAACAATGTAGTTGATGAAACATACGAGGTTGAGAGGTTGAGCTATAAAGAAGCTCTTCAACTCTTTAGCTCAAAAGCCTTGAAGAATTGCATCCCCACAATTTATCATAGACACTTGATAGAAAAGATTGCAAGTCATGTGCAGGGCAATCCGTTGGCTCTTATAGTTTTGGGTTCCTCTCTCTATGGTAAAAGCACAGAAGAATGGTACAGTGCATTGAAGAAACAAGCGCAGAACCCTTGAATTGAAAATGCATTAAGAATTAGTTACGATGGGTTGGATGTAGAACAACAATCCATATTTTTTGATATAGCACATTTCTTCAGAGGATATAAGCGAAAACAAGCTACAATAATATTAGATGTCATTTATTATCGGCCTGTGGTTTGCGATATAAGCACTCTTATTGATAAGTGTCTCATAACTACTTCTAATAACAAGCTAGAAATGCATGACTTGCTTCATGAAATGACATTTAGAATTGCTCGTTCAGAATCTATGTTTCCTAGAAAACAAAGGAGGTTGTGTCATCTTCCTCATGTCGTTCTTGCGATGGAGAAAAATAAGGTTAAAGTTGAAGTCATTAACTATCTTTCTTTTCTCTCCTCTTACATACTAACCGAGAGGTTTCATATTTGCTAAAAAGTTGATGTTTTGCATGATTGTCTGTGTATTCTTTATTCTTGTTTAACAGGGAACTGAGGAAATTGAAGGCATATCTTTGGACATATCCAAGTTATCGAGACAAATACACGTGAAAGTTGATGCCTTGAGAGCTTCCCAGAAATCACAGTGCCTATGAAATCTTTGACGTTGCTTAAATTGGATAACACAGGCATCAAAGAGATACCCTCATCATCATATAAGCATATGATGTTTTTGGAAAATCTATCGTTACGTGGAACGCTTATCAAAGAGCTACCCTTATCAATCAAAGATATGGTATGTTTGAGTGCCTTGTCTTTGGATGGAACACTTATTAAAACGTTACCTAAGCTTCCACCTTGGCTGGAGCTTCTAACAACATCTCACTGTGAATCACTAGAAACCACCATGATATCAACCCTCACTCTCGGCAATTTAATGGAGGCATTGAATTTTGCAAATTGCTTCAAATTGGATCAAAAACCACTGATAGCAGCAATGCATTTGAAAATTAAGGTATCACTCTTAACCTCGTATGTATTTCTTTTTTTCTCTCTTTCTTGCTTGTTTCATCCCATTTTCAAAATGTGACTTTTGTATTGCAGTCTAGAGAGAAGTTCCGACGTGACCAAATTCAAATGATTCTACCGGGGAGTGAGATTCCAGAATGGTTCGGCGACAAAGGAATTGGATCTTCACTCACCATACAGTTGCCATCAAATTGTCATCAGCTCAAGGGAATTGCTTTCTGCCTTGTCTTTCTACTCCCTCTTCCCTCCCATGACATGCTTTATGCAACCGAATATCTTAGAATAAATCTTGATTCTCATGTTAAGAGTAAAAACGGTGATGGTGATAGTGATGATGATGAAGTCTTCTTTTCCAAGCACACCCATACTAAATACAAGTTCTTGAAGACATGTGACTTTGATCACATGTTTCAACACTACGAGTTCTATTTTGGTTCGAATTTCTTGAAGACATGTGTCTCAGATCACATGTTAGACCGGAGGAGGAGGCTACCTACACGGCTTGTGTTGACAGAGTAAGCCCTAGTTACTCACTTTCCTCCCTTTCCTTACCTAGAAGTCTTCGGCAGGCTTTCCATAATAGAAAGAGACTTTCAGCTTTCACTCTTAATGAATGCAGTAACGGTTGGTTTAAAAAGGTTTTTCCTTACCCTGCTATCGATTCAATTCGTGCCAGTTACGCTTCCTCTTCTAGAACAGTGACAGCCTAGTCTGATTCCCCCTTCCGAAAGTGCCACAGTGGATTTCTACACTACGAGCTCGGATTCATAGATCATTTCCGTAAATATTTTGGCAATGAAGTTACATTCAAATTCTACAATGAAATGGACAATGGGAAGATGAAGAAATGTCATGATATCCAGAATCCTTGCAAGTTTAAAAGTTGTGGGGTATATCTGCACTTTGATGAAAATCTACAGGACAACACTTTGTTTGTTAAGAATATTCCTACAAATAAAAGGTTAGAAGAAAATTGAGGGAGAAATAGAAGAAATTGAAAGGGAGAAAGAGAGAGTTATGCAATTAATACAAATTGTTCTTCGAGTAGTTTTCAAGATACTTGTACTAGCTGCTGCCTCTGGAACGGCTAAGTTGCTGCTATTGTAATCTTTCTCGATGACTACCTTACTTTGCTATTATGGGAAGGATTCAGTTTACTATACGAATTATGAATGATTGTTTTTATGCATCAAAATTTTACTAATACAGTCACCATATAAAAACTCTAAATTCAAAATTTTAATACTGTATATTTTTACAACTCTTTAAATAAACCCAAAACTAGCCTAAAAAACTAAGAAATTCGAAAATAAAGAGGAAAAATAACAAAATTAGCTCAAACAATATTATCTCGACTTAATTTAGAGGATTTATGGGCCTTGGCTGGCTAACATAGTTTTTATAGTAAAGAAGTACAGAAGTCAATATCCACTAACCATCCAATCCTCCATATCTATATAAAACAAAGCTGTTAATTCTATTTTGGTTGGTATTTTATTTTTTTAATTGGAACAGAATGTTTCGGTTTCAAAATGTTTTGGTGCTCCGTTTCAGGGTTGTACTATTCAAAGACAGCTCCGTTTCAGGGTTAATATATATATAAAATTAAATGTATTAATTCAACAAAAAAAAACTTAGTTCAAATCCAAAAATAAAATTATTTAGAATTGTGCAATCTAAAAATATAAGAGTTGAACTGATATAATTCGACCGACTTGATGAGTTCAAAGATAGCATGGAAAATTGATAAAAATATGTAGAACAATATTCTTTCTTATTCAAATAATATTGAATGTGTACATGTTCTTATAGCATATACAAGGCTGCTAAGTATGGAAATTAATAAATATTTACATAGAATTTGGCTAGGATCATGGTGACCCGCATTTGCTGCAGCCAACGGTCCTCTTCTCGTGATTTCAGCAATCACTCCAATGACAGCTCATGCCAACACTCCCCCTCAAGTTGGTGCGTAGATGTCTTCAATGCCCAACTTGTCTAGCGAGCTATGAAACACTTTGCTTGAAACAGCTTTTGTAAGAACATCAGCTAGTTGGTCTTCTGACTTTACAAATGGAAATTGAACGATCTTGGCCTCGAGCTTTTCTTTGATAAAATGCCGATCTATCTCCACGTGTTTTGTCCAGTCATGTTGAACTGGATTTTGAGCGATTTGTATTGCTGCTTTGTTGTCGCAGAACAACCTCATGGTTGGCCTAGATGAGTAGCCAATTTCTTCCATTAGTTCCCTTAGCCACAGAAGCTCGCAAAGTCCTTTGGCCATGCCACGGAATTCAGCCCCTGTGCTAGATAATGCCACAACCTTTTGTTTCTTACTTCTCCAGGTGACTAAGTTTCCCCCAACAAAGGTGAAATACCCAGAGGTAGACTTTCTATCAACGATATTTCCGGCCCAATCTGCATCTGTATATCCATCAATGTTCAAGTGGTTATACTTCCTGAACATAAGCCCTTTTCCTGGAGACGCCTTCAAGTATCGTAAAATCCGGACTACAGCTTCCATGTGTTCTTCACTTGGGTTATGCATAAATTGACTCACCAAGCTTACAGCATAGGCAATATCTGGTCGGGTATGAGATAAATAAATCAGCTTCCCAACTAGCCTTTGATACCCTTCTTTGTTACTCAGTATTTGATTTGGATGCTCCCCTAGTTTGAGGTTTTGGACCGTTGGCGTATCTGCTGGTTTGCAATTGAGCATCCCTGTCTCAGCTGGCAGGTCAAGGACATACTTTCTTTGTGAGAGAAATATTCCTTTGCTTGATCGAGCCACCTCAATCCCTAAAAAATATTTCAATCCTCCGAGGTTTTTCATTTCAAACTCAATAGCCAGCTGTTCTTGTAATCTCGAAATCTCCTCCTCATAATTTCCTATAATTATCATATCGTCGACGTAAATTAAAAGGGTCGTTACCATTTTCCCACGATGTTTTAGGAACAAGGTGTGATCTGAATTGATTTGTTTAAAGCCATATTTTTTCATGGCCAAACTAAACCGGCCAAACTAAACCGTCCAAACCATGCCCTCGGTGATTGTTTCAATCCGTATAGTGCCTTCTGCAGCCTGCACACTACTCCGGTATGTGAGGTAGAAAAACCTGGTGGGACATCCATATATACTTCTTCTTCGAGGTTCCCATGAAGGAACGCATTTTTCACGTCGAATTGGTGGAGTGGCCAATCTAGATTCACAGAAATTGACAGCAGCACCCTGACCGTGTTCAATTTCGCCACTGGTGAAAACGTCTCTTGATAGTCGATGCCATAGGATTGTGTATATCCTTTTGCGACGAGTCTTGCCTTGTATCGATCTATTGTCCCATCTGCTTTGTATTTGATAGAGAATACCCATTTGCATCCTACTGCTTTCTTCCCCTCCGGTAATGGCATAAGCTCCCACGTTTCATTCTTTTGTAAAGCAGCCATCTCTTCCATAATTGCTTGATTCCACTTTGAATTTCCCAAGGCTTCTTGCACTGTGTTTGGGATGTGTTCCGAAGACATTTTTTGCACAAAAGTCTTGAGTGGTTGCGCCAATTTTTGGGTACTGACATAATTGGCAATTGGATATTTGGTTTTCTCCTCTTTGTGGTCTGGTGAGTATCGTCTCGGTGGCTTGCCTCTGTTATACCTGGGGGGTAATTTGTAGCTAACACAATTATCTTCAATATTAACAGGAGAGGGATTAGGGAACTGTACCTCAGGATTATTCTCAGGAAGATGATTGGTTGACACTGAACCGAGAGGGGGCTGTTCTTGTTCATTCTTTGTCTCGTTGTTCTGTCCAATTCTGCCATCTTCTGTGTTGGTGGGTTGTTCTTGCTCATGCCCCGTATCATTATTTTGCTCATCACTCGAATGTGTGTCATCTTCTGTGTTGGTGATTTGTGCATCAATCTGCTTAAATCTTGGTGGGTCTGTGTCTGTAAACCATGACCATTTCTCCCAATTATAATCGTGGTTTTGCTCCCCATTATTCTGCTCTTCATCAATCATCTCCCCCTGAAGAGAAGAATGGGGGTTTGGCTCTGGATAGAAGTATTCAGTTTCTATGAATGTAACATCCATAGTGATATAAAGGCGTCTTGCTGTAGGATCGTAACATCGGTAGCCCTTCTTATGTTGTGCATAGCCCAGAAATATGCAGCGAACTGCACATGGATCAAGTTTGGTTCTCTGGTTTTTGTGAAGATGGACATAAGCTAGGCATCCAAATATTTTTGGTGGGAGCATAAGTATGGACGGGAGGGACACGTGATGGGCTAGAGCTTGTAAGGGAGTGTTAAAGTTTAACACCCTAGATGGCAATCGGTTCATCAAGTAGACAGCAGCTGTGACTGCATCTGTCCAATAACGTGGAGGTGCATTTGCTGCTGTTAGAAGGGCTCTGGTTGTTTCCAAGATATGTCTGTTCTTTCTCTCCGCAACACCGTTTTGCTGTAGTGTTTGGGGGCATGTTGTCTCATGATATAGCCCATACGTTTGAAAGTATTCCTGCAATTCCTTATTGTCGTATTCCCCTCCATTGTCAGAACGGAGAATCTGAAGTTTGGCGGAGAATTGGGTCTTGATCATCGTATGGAAAGAGCGAAAAATCCCTGCCACTTCATTCTTATGTTTCATCAGATATAGCCATGTCATGCGTGTGCAGTCATCCACAAAAATTACAAACCACCTAATACCTGAAGAAACTGAAACGGGAGCTGGTCCCCATACATCTGAGTGAATTAGCATAAATGGTGTCTCACACCTTTTTGAATTTATTGGATAAGAAACTCGATGACTCTTAGCTAAAATGCAAGTTTTACATTTCAACGTTGAATTGTCTGAGTTGGAAAACAAGCTGGGAAATAAATGTCTTAGGTAGGAGTATGACGGGTGTCCCAAACGGTGATGCCACAGCCATATATCACGTTCTTTATTACTGAGGTGACGAGCATTGTGTGCTTGACCGACTCTGAAATCATCAATGTAGTACAGCCCCCCTCGTTTAGTACCACGACCAATAATCTCCCTGGTTAGAATATCCTGAAACAAGCAGATTTTTGAATACATTAGTACTCGGCAATTCAAATCCTCAGTAACTTGTCCTACCGATAATAAGTTATTGGAAAGAGCTGGAACAAGTAAGGTATTTGATAATGAAAAAGAGGATGACAGTGCAACTTCTCCAGCCCCTGTAACTGGATATTTCTCACCGTTTGCATTGGTTATGCATGTCTGTTTTGGATGAGTTGTTTCAGAAAAATCCTGTGGATCGAATGTCATGTGGTCAGTTGCCCCCGAATCAACAATCCAATCATTGTTACCTGATTCATTCTGGGCTAGGGAACAGTTCGCTGCTGCTGATGGTGAAAAATCTTCTTGAGATACAAGGGAAAAATGAGGGTTGATTGAAGGGTTTTCTTCATCAATTGCAGCACGACCACTTTCAGTCATGACAAGTGCAGCACGGCCACTTTCATGTTTTTTCTTTGTCTTGAGTTCGTGCCACCAGTCTAGATACCCGTGGAGTTTGAAACATGTTTCCTTCGTGTGTTTCATGTTTCCACAGTGCTCGCACCCCCCTCCCTCAATTCATGACTTCATGCCTGTTTTCCCATCTACTATCATCTTAAGAGAAGGACGTTGTTGTGGTCTTTGTCCCCCTTTTGATATCATGGCCATGCTGGAACTTGTATCAGCCTTGTTCAACATCACCATTTGTCTCAAATCTTCTCGTCGAACATGGGCATACGCCTGTTCAACTGTTGGAACAAGATGGATTTGAAGCACATCAGCTCGAATCTTGTCCAAGCGGTCATCAAGCCCATCCAAGAAGGTATAGACTCTATCTTCCTGTATAATAGAGTTGTACTTCTGTATATCAACGTCACATTTCATGGGATTTGGTCGCCTGAAATCGATCTCTCTCCATAGACTTTGAAGAGAGTTGTAGTATGTCTCGATTGATCCTTCCCCCTGTTTGAGTTTTGTCACTCTTCTCTTTAGATCGTAGACTTGTGAGGTGTCGGAGCCATCAAAATACGTTGTGGCCACAGTATCCCATACTACCTTGGCTGTTGGAAATCTGATGTAATTTCCAATCAATTTTGGTTCCATGGAGTTTATTAGCCATCCCTTAACCACTGCATTTTCAGTTCTCCATTTCCTGAAAGCAGGGTCTGTTTCTGAGGGTTGGGGAAGATCTCCATTTATGTATCCTAACTTGTCCTTGGCAGAGATATACATCTCCACCACTTGGGACCATAACCCATAGTTCGTATCATTCAATTTGATACCGATCGGTGCAGCAACAGCGTCGTGAGTTGGTGCAGTTGTTGTCTGACTCAACATCTGTGTAAGTTTGGATGTTAAGTCAGCAAGGGTTGAAGGATCTGTAGGGGAGGTAAGGTCTGTCATTTTCTCAATTTTCTAGAGTTCTGTCTTTTTGTCTCCTTCTTTCTGTTGTCTCGCGGAAAGGAAAGAAGGAAGAAAAAAAAATTGACAGATCCTAGGATTGAGGCTCTGATACCATGTAGAACAGTATTCTTTCTTATTCAAATAATACTGAATGTGTACATGTTCTTATAGCATATACAAGGCTGCTAAGTATGGAAATTAATAAATATTTACATAGAATTTGGCTAGGATCATGGTGACCCGTATTTGCTGCAGCTAACGGTCCTCTTCTCGTGATTTCAGCAATCACTCCAATGACAGCTCATGCCAACAAAATATAGTTCAATAATAGCATCTGAAGATGAAGGTGATGTAGGCAAACCAATACGGTTGTTTTCTAGTTTTCATGCTGCCCATGAATATGTATGGACTCCGAGTCTAACAGGAGAGAGCAAATGCCTTCAAAGAAGCATTTGAAATCCTAGTCAATCCAGATTTCAACAATCCAGAAACTTGGTTGAACATGATCTAACTATCGAAAAAAACCTAATTGTGGAAATGATTAAGCGCCTATTTAGGAATGTGGTTGAGATTGCTATCAAAAGTGCTTTTCATTCACAAATGTATCAAAATGATATTTTTTTTTATATTTTTTAAATTATTTTTGACATCATCACATCAAAATAATATAAAAACACCAAAAAAAATTTAATATAAAATAAAAAATAAAAATATTTCAAAAACACTTTTGAAATGTAGTGCCAAATACCCTCTAAATAATTTCTAAATGTTTGGTGGGAGTTAGGAAATATGAACCTTGAAAATGTCGTAGGCAGTTTGGTTATCAACACGACTCAGAATTTCTGACATGATCGGAACATGGTCAGGAAGAACATAGCGTTCAAAAAATATGGTAAGCAATAGATATTTCTGAATCTCCGATTGATGGTTGATGAAGACATTGAGTAAACAGGACGAGTGGTTCTAGTTAATTACGAGCGGTTTACCCGCGCGATGCGGCGAGTTTTTTTTATCTATGTAGAAAATTGATTGTTTTTTTATGTATTGTATTTTATTATTTTAATATTTAGTTAGTATAATTATATTTAAGAATACTAATATGAATTTTTGTCCTTGAAAAAATCTAAAGTCATTTTTCCTCTCTCTCAATATATTTTTAGGCGATAATATTTAATAAATATTAGACATATTAGAAATAAAAAATATTGTATTTTGTTTTTAAAACATAAACTTAATTTTTTTTTGTGTTATAAATATTTATTGCCGTCTAAAAAGAACAGTCTAATGGAAACGGGAAGTGACTTGTATATTTTTTAATTTGACTTGTAGATAATGCAGGTAAATTTGCCAATATTTTTTTTTTGGAGATATTTTTTTTTCCAGTAATATTAGATCTAAAATATTAAAAATAAAAATATTGGAAATTCCCCGCAAGTACTTTCAGACGACTTACTGAATCAAATAGGACAGGCGGGCGGGAACGACAGAAGCGGAGTTGCAAACTGCTACTAAGCACATGCTAATGAATTGAGAGATAAATTCATAAACCTACTTAAATAAAAGAGCACAAAATTAAATTTTGAAGCCAATCTTTTTTTTATATAAGATTTATTAATCATCTTATTATATTAAATATAATTAAGAAAACATGATATGAATTTCTGTTCTTAAAAAAATCTTAGGTCATTTTTCCTCTTTCTTAATATATTTTTAGGCGATAATATTCAATAAATATTAAAACATATAATTAGTTTTACATATTTAATTTGACATAAATATACAAATATTTTTTATAAGATTTATTAATTATATTATTACATTAAATGTATGTAAGAATATTGATATTAATTTTTTTTAAGAAAAAAATCCTAGTTCATTTTTTCCTCTCTTTATATATTTATAGGCGATAATATTCAATAAATTTTTTTTTATGTTATTCGATTAATTCATTATATTATTATATAAAATGTATTTAAGAATACTGATATGAATTTTTTTTATTCAACAAATGCTAGGTCATATTTTCTTCTTCCTATATATATTCCTATGCGATAATATTCAATAAATATTAGAACATATAATTAATGATAGACTAAAAATATTCAAGAAACTTTAACAAAAGATAAAACAAAAAAATAAAATAAAATAAAAAATTAGCATTGCTATTACTGTCAAAAAAATAAAAAAATTTAAATTATCCGGAGGGAAAAAAATATTAACATAAGCGTAAGCAAGAAAAACAATTAAATTATTATTATTATAATAATATTAATTATTATTATTTTTATTATTGTGTTAAGTACAAAATTAAAATTTGAAGACAAATTTTTTCTATGTTATCCGATTTATTCATTATATCATTATATTAAATGTATTTAAGAATACTGATATTAATTTTTTTTGTTCAAAAAATCGTAGGTCATGTTTTCTTCTCCCTATATACATTCTTATGAGATAATATTCAATAAATATTAGAATATATAATTCATGATAGACTAAAAATATTCAAGAAACTTTAACAAAAGATAAAAAAAAAAAAATTAGCATTGCTATCACTGTCAAAACAATAAAAAAATTTAAATTATCCGGAGGGAAAAAAATATTAACAGAAGAGTAAGCAAGAAAAACAATTAAATTATTATTATTATTATTATTATTATTATTATTATTATTATTATTATTATTATTATTATTATTATTATTATTATTATTATTATTATTGTGTTAAGTACAAAATTAAAATTTGAAGAAAAAGTTTTTCTATGTTATCCGATTTATTCATTATATTAAATGTATTTAAGAATACTGATATTAATTTTTTTTTTTTTAAAAAATCGTAGGTCATATTTTCTTCTCCCTATATACATTCTTATGAGATAATATTCAATAAATATTAGAACATATAATTAATGAAAGACTAAAAATATCCAAGAAACTTTAAGAAAAGAAAAAAAAAATATCATTGCCATTACTGTCAAAACAATAAAAATTATTAAATTATACGGAGAAAAAAAAACATTAATAAAAGAGTAAGCAAGAAAAACAATTAAATTATTATTATTATTATTATTATTATTATTATTATTATTATTATTATTATTATTATTATTATTATTATTATTATTATTATTATTATTATTACTGTGTTAAGCACAAAATGAAAATTCGAACACAATTTTTTTTTATGTTATCCGATTTATTCATTATATGATTATATTAAATGTGTTTAAGAATACTGATATTATTTTTTTTTTATATCCTAGAAACTTTAACAAAAGAAAAAAAAAATATCATTGTCATCACTGTCAAAACAACAAAAATTATTAAATTATACGGAGGAAAAAAAAACATTAACAAAAGAGCAAGAAAGAAAAACAATTAAATTATTATTATTATTATTATTATTATTATTATTATTATTATTATTATTATTATTATTATTATTATTATTATTATTATTATTATTGTGTTAAGTACAAAATTAAAATCCGAAGACAATTTTTTTTTTTATGTTATCCGATTTATTGATTATATCATTATATTAAATGTATTTAAGAAACTTTAACAAAATCCTAGGTCATGTTTTCTTCTCCCTATATATATTCCTATTAGATAATATTCAATAAATATTATAACATATAATTACTGAAAGACTAAAAATACCCTAGAAACTTTAACAAAAGGAAAAAAATAAAATATCATTGCCATTATTGTCAAAACAATAATAATAATTAAATTACAAGGAGAAAAAAAAACATTAACAAAAGAGTAAGGAAGAGAAACAATTAAATTATTATTATTATTATTATTATTATTATTATTATTATGAAAGAAACAAAAATAAAAGAAAGACTAAAAAAATGCTAGAAACTTGAACAAAAGATAAAACAAAGACATAATATAAAAAGAAAAATAAAAATTATCATTGCTATTACTGACAAAAAAAATTAAAATTAACAAATTATCCAAAGTAAATTTTTTTTATCAAATAAGCAAGTAAGTAAAAGAATTATATTATTATTATTATTATTATTATTATTATTATTAAATTAATTTATATGGAAAAGTAAACCTATTTATATCGAGGTGTTTGTCTCGCGAGGGTTAAAAAATTCTATTTTCTCTTCTTTAGCATAGGGTTTACTTAATATTCTTATATTCACAGTTGTTAAAACCTTGGGTGGTAAAGAAAGGAAAAGGTGTTTAGGATTTTAAGAGGATAACAGAGCAGACAAAGGGTTTCGTTCCTGAATGTGTAATGCACGCGAGGTTTTTTTAAGAGGATAACATAGCAGGCAAAGGGGTTTCGTTCCTGAATGTGTAATGCACGCGAGGTTTAATTCATGCATTATTTAGCCTCAAAAGCAGCGAACATTGGAGAAATAAAATGAAAAAAGAAAGAAAAAAAAACCGGTGGACGATGCAGCTGCGACGCACGGACGATAAACATCACGTCCACAGTGAATATGTGAGTGTGTGCACAGTTGCTGAACAGTCTTTCCCGTTTTGTTTTAGGTATTTGTTAATATACACATCTTTGTGGAAGCATGTCTCTAGACTATACAGAAGCACATTCGGAATAAAGAAAAATTTACCAGTAATTCTTTATGTGATTGCTATAAAATAAAAATATCATTCCCATCCCATCAACTATCTCTCTAGATAAAGATATTTAAAAAAAATGATGAAATCTATTGAATTTAATAAAAAAAATTCTTAATTATATTATAATGAAAATAAAAGTTCACAAAATAAATCACAATTCAATATTAAAACATTAATTTGAAATCGCCATAACCACATGAAAAATAAACTAAAAACAATTATAAAATTTAATTTTCAAAATAATTTAACTATCAGATTTGCAATTCAAGTCATGTATTCCATTAATTTTAATAACTTTGTTTTTTTTCTAAAAATAATTTTTATTTAATTTAAAAACCGAGCATTCAATTAAAAAAACTTAAAATTCAATCAAGTAAATCAAGCATTCAATCCAAAACCAGGACTTATTTCGACATCACAAACACAATTTGTCATACTAATCTAAAGGAATTATTAGGTTTTAAATCATGCAAAGATGAAATTAAAAGAAAAGCCAATTTGGGAGCAAAAATAAACAGAAAAAAAAATCTAAAAGAGGGATCCATTAGCCGCAATGTAGCAGCTGATATATTGAAACGACATAGATTTTACAGGAAAGAAGTATAGGAGCCCATATCTCAAGTTTGTAAACTCAAGGCTCTTAGCTTGTGTATAAGAATAACTCTCTTATTATGTTTAGAAAATAACTCAAAACTAAATACCACAAGCTCTTGTTGTGATCATTGTTACAACTCAACAATGATATTTATAAGTCACTAGCACAGCTTTCCTATTTTAATTAGAACTAGACAACTTCTAATTCTATTAGGATTACATCAAGCCTATCTTATCCTAACTTCTCTTGTTTAGGAAATCTTAGGCTTTCCATAATGTTGAAGCTTATCCAACATTCTCCCTCTTAAGCTTCAATTTTGCTTCGGTCATGTCTTGAACTCCTATCAAGCTTCTCATTTCTGCAAATTTGATCTTTGCCAATGCTTTAGTTAAGATGTCCGCCTTTTGTTCAACTCCCGGTACATGTTCCACATCAACAAGTTCCATCTCAATGCACTCTCGTATAAAATGGTAGCGTTTATGAATGTGTTTGCTTTTTCCATGAAACACGGGGTTCTTTGTGAGTGCTATTGCTGATTTGTTATCAATCTTGATGATGATTTGCTCGGTCTTCCATCCAGTGATCTCGCTTAACAGGTCTTGAAGCCAAATGGCTTGTTTGGCTGCTTCCGTTGCTGCCATGAACTCAGCCTCACATGATGAGAGGGCAACCGTGTTCTGTTTTTGTGAGCACCAAGTAATTGGTGAGGATCCAAAGTAGAATATATGACCCGTAGTGCTTCTTCCATCATCTTGATCAATATTGTGACTGCTATCACTAAACCCAATGATTTTGTTTGATCTTTCACGATTAAACTTCAAACCAAATGCCACCGTTCCCTTTAGATACCGTAGTATATGCTTCATTATTTCACCATGTGACTTGCGAGGACTTTGCATATACCTGCTAGCAACTCCAACGGAAAATGCCAAATCTGGTCGTGTGTGTAATAGATACCGTAAGCACCCTACGTTCCTTCTATAACATGTAGGATCTATCTCTGCTTCTTCTTGTGCTTTTGACACTTTCAGTCCAAACTCCATAGGTACTTGAGTCGGATTACAAGTTTCTAAACCAGCTTCTCTTAGGATCCTTCGTGCATAACCTTCTTGTTTAATCTCGATTCCATCTTTAACTTGTTGTACTTCAATACCGAGATAATAGGTGAGTTTTCCGAGATCCGACATCTCAAACTTTGTTGACATCCCAGCCTTGAATTCACTTATTACTTTGAGAGTGTTGCCGGTCACAAACAAGTCATCTACGTAAATAGCAACAATGAGAAGAGTTCTTTCTTCTTCCTTGCGATACACGGAGGTTTCTTTTGAGCATCTCTTGAATCTCATCCCCTTCAAGATTTGATCTAATTTTGTGTTCCAAGCTCGAGGAGCTTGTCTCAAGCCGTACAATGCTTTCGATAGTTTGTACACCTTGTGTTCTTCACCTTTTACTTCAAAGCCTTCGGGTTGTTCAACATAAACATCTTCCTTTAATTCTCCATGTAAGAATGCTGTTTTCACATCTAAGTGATGAATTTCCCATCCATGTGATGCTGCCAATGCAATTAGCAAACGAATAGTTTCAATACGAGCAACCGGTGCAAATACTTCGTTGAAATCTATGCCGGATTCTTGGACATATCCCTTAGCCACGAGTCTCGCCTTGTATTTGTTGGTAGTCCCATCCGCATTTTTCTTGATTTTGAAGATCCACTTGAGACCAATAACTTTTGTCTCACTTGGTTTATCAATTAGAGACCATGTCTCGTTTTTGTTGATAGAATCAATTTCTTCTTTGCATGCTTGTCTCCAATTTGCCGAACCCTTTGCTTCTCTATAGTAACTTGGCTCATCATTCATCGAGAGTAAAAGTCTCTCACATTCTACAGAGGCTTGAAGGACATAATCATCAAGGTAACGTGGTTGACTTACTTGACGAGTTGATTTTCTTAGTGATTGCTCTGTTTGCTGGTGGTGTACGTTACTCTCATTGTCGTGGTTGTTATGAGAGTCTTCGTCCGTGCTGTTGTTATCTTCATGGTTATGATGCTCAAGATCATTGAACTCATTACTTCCGGTTTGATCATTGACTATTACCGTGGGTCCTTCTCCTGCATCCATAGCTTCACCCCATCTCATGTAAAACATTCCCGGATCCCTTCTTGGTTCGTCACTTGATTCATTCCAGCTCCATCTTGTCTTCTCATCGAATACCACATCACGGCTCACAACAATTTTCCGTGTTGTTGGGTTATAAAGTCTATAGGCCTTGGATCCTGGCTCAATCCCAAGGTGCACTAGAGTCTTTGATCTGTCATCCAGTTTCTTGAGGTTTATAGCTTCAATTTTTGTGTAAGCTACACAACCGAAAACCTTTAAATGTCCTAGGTTCGGTTTCTTCTCTCGCAAGCATTCGTAAGGAGTCATGTTTTCAAGGGCTCTTGTTGGTACCCTGTTGAGTACATATGTAGAGTGGCGTATTGCTTCCCCCCATAGATAGTTTGGTACCTTCATTGCCTTGAGAATGCTCCTTGTCATCTCCATCAACGTTCTATTCCTTCTTTCTACTACACCGTTTTGTTGCGGTGTGTAGGGTGCCGTGAGATGCCTCTTGATCCCGTTTATCTCGCAAAACTCATGGAACTCCCTTGAAGTGAACTCACCTCCTCTATCAGTTCTAAGAGTTATGATTGTTTTCCCAAGATCCTTCTCTACTAGACTCTTAAACGCCTTGAATCTGCCAAATGCTTCACCCTTTTCTTTTATCAAGATCGACCACATGTATCTTGAAAAATCATCTATGATAACAAATATGTATTTGTTATGAGCAATGGTTGGTGGTGTTATGGGACCACATAGGTCTGCATGTAGGAGTTCAAGGGGTTTAGAGGCTCGAAACATAGATGTCTTTGGAAAAGATTGACGAGCTTGTTTTCCGACTAAGCATGACTCACACAATCTATTTTCTTCTCTGATTTCCGGCAAGCCATGAACCATCCTCTGTTGGGACATAGCTTTGATTGTTTTAAAGCTTATATGTCCTAACCTTGCGTGCCACCTCCAAGTGTCGTCTTCTATCCTCGTGTGCAAGCAGACCGGTTTTCCAATTTTTAGACTTATTTTGTAAAGTCTATTGGCTGAACGTATGACCTTTACTAAGAGTCTTCCACTTGGATCATGGAGTGTCAAGTAGTTTTGTCTCATCCTTACATCACACCCGGCTTCTGTAGCTTGTCCCAGGCTTAGGATATTGCTTTTAAGTACGGGAATGTAGTAGATGTCTACCACAAGTTTTTGCTCCTCCGTTTTGCTTTGAAAGAGAATTGAACCTTTCCCTCCTATTTCAACGCAGGATCCATCTCCAAATTTCACCTTCCCCTTTATGTTCTCGTTGAGTTCCAGAAAATATGTCTTGTTGCCGGTCATATGGTTACTTGCTCCATTATCAAGGTACCAAACTCCTCCTTCTCCTTCGTTTGTTTCGTACTTCTTTGGTATGACATTTTCTTCATTTAAGAACACAACTTCATGCATATAAAGGGCTGGATCAGCTTCTTCCGTTTCTACTTTATTTGCTTCTTGTATCTTTTGTGTTCTTTCAGGGCATGTGGAGGCAAAGTGGCCTGGTCTGTCACAGCGATAGCAAATTACTTTTGATCTATCTTTCTTTTCTCTAGTTTGATCACCTTGAGTTGTTGTCCTTTCTTGCGGGTTGAATCTTCCTCTGCCTCGCCCTCTGTGCCCTTTGTATCCTCTTCCACGTCCTCTCCCTCGTGGTGCTGTAAAGCTTTGTTGCTCTGAATTTGCGTATAGTAGCCTGCCTTGTGTTTCTCCGTGATTCTCCTCATTGAGAATTCGTTCTTCATAGGCTTTGAGTCTGCCTATGATATCTTCAAATCCTGTTTTGTTCAAGTCCAGAACTTGCTCGAGAGAGGCTATGATTTGGATGAATTTATTTCTTGGCAAACTATTGAGAAACTTCTTCACGAGTTTTGGTTCCTCAATCGTTTGTCCGAGTGAAGCCGACTTTGATGCTAGCTCAGATAACTTACCCGCAAAGTTATCTATTGTATCCGTGTCCTTCATCTTGATTCTTTCAAACTCAGACATTAGAGTTTGAAGTCTTGCTTCCTTGACACGATCAGCACCAAGGTTACGAGTTTTGATTGATTCCCATATCTCTTTTGGAGAGTCTTGTTCGCCTACTTGCAGGATAAGATTCTCCGGGATGGATTGAAACAATAATCCTATTGCGACATCATTCTTGTGGGATTCTTTTGAACCTGGTTCAATTGTTTCCCACACCTTATGAATTCGCAACAAAACTCTCATCCTCATGGCCCATACTGCATAGTTTGTAGAGTTTAGCATGGGGCATTGGATTGAAGAGGGGATGGCTTCCTTTGGCTGCGGAGGAGTGGTGTTGTCTCCCATGGTTTGGTTTGATCGATTCGCCTACAGCTCTGATACCAATTCAAGTTTGTAAACTCAAGGCTCTTAGCTTGTGTATAAGAATAACTCTCTTATTATGTTTAGAAAATAACTCAAAACTAAACACCACAAGCTCTTGTTGTGATCATTGTTACAACTCAACAATGATATTTATAAGTCACTAGCACAGCTTTCCTATTTTAATTAGAACTAGACAACTTCTAATTCTATTAGGATTACATCAAGCCTATCTTATCCTAACTTCTCTTGTTTAGGAAATCTTAGGCTTTCCATAATGTTGAAGCTTATCCAACAATATCCACTAACCATCCAATCCTCCTTATCTATATAAAAACCCAAATCCACAAGCACTTTGTTGCTCCCTCTCCCTCCCTGCCTCTGCAATTCACACTCCCATTTGTCACTTAAAGAAGAACAACCCAAGAAAATGGATGCAAAAACAGGGCATTTTACATAATTGCTGCTGCTGATAGCCATACTCCAAGAGATGGAAAACATCTTCAAGCTGTTGGTTTCTACGACCCCTTAGCAGGTTCCCTATTCTTCATCTTACGCTTCTCTTATTATTTTCATATGCTCAGTTCACATGAAGATTTTTTCTTTCTAATTTCAAAGACCCTAAATTTGAAGGCTTAGTGGGATTGTTTTCAAGTTCTCATATTATCATTGCATGATATGTGTAGATTACTTTGTCATTAAAGACTTAAACTTTGAGGGGGTAATGCATTTGCAAAATGGGATGCATTTGCAAAATGGGATGCATTTGTAATTTTATTTTCTTGTGTATACGTCGTTTGTAGTTTTTCTGTCATCAGTTAAAGTATCGAAAATATGTTTTTAAGGCACACAGATTATCAGGTATAGGGAAAAATCAATTTTAGTTCTCATAAAGGAAAGTAATGTGTTTAGTCTATTCCGGTAACCAAAGCTTCACTCCCTCCTTTTGATTATGTCGTAATGCTGGCTGAATCCAATCCATAAACCAGGAAACAAAACAATGTTCGTTCACATTCGTCACTGAAGCACTAATCATGCTTCATTTTTAGCTTCGCTGTTACGGGAAGATGCATGCTGATTAGTGAGCATAGCTTTTGCAGTGGCTTGAATATTGGAAGTTGCTTAATTATTTTTACATTTTTGCTTTTCTTTTTGGTAGCCAAGGGCGATGCTAGAAGATTGGGTGTTAATGTTGACCTTGTGAAGTAAGTTTTTTTCCTCTTCTTATTACGTTCAATTTATGCTGTATTACGTCTATAAGTTACATGCGTTCACACCTTGTTTTTATTGTGTGTTTCTTCTATTTGGGGTAATAAAAAATTAGCCTTGTATTTAAGTTTAACCTGGAGATTGCAGTTTAAGGTGTCGGAGGTAATGCTGGAGGTTTAGCAAGATAAACATGTTTAGCTTTTGATCTTTAAGTGCTAAACATCTATTTTAGGCAGGAGAAAATGGCGGTGAAGATTCGTTTAGCTAGACTGGGATGCAAAAACAGGGCATTTTACAGAATTGTTGGTGCTGATAGCCATACTCCAAAAGATGAAAAACATCTTCCAGTTGTTGGTTTCTAAGATCCCTTAGCAGGTTCCCTATTCTTCTTCTTACCGTTCTCTTATTATTTTCATATGCTCAGTTCACATGAAATTTATATATATATATATATATATATATATAATTGGCAAAAAGACAACATAATGATAGCTTTCACATTTCACATTTCAATTTAAATAAAATAAATGAAAAAAAAAATTATTAGTTTAAAAAATCTTTTGACTTGAAGAAAAAATAAAAACAAAAAAATAAAATAAAATAAGAAATATCAATTTTCAAATGATCACCAACATAAATTACTATTTAAGGACTAAATTCAACAAAAAATATAATCTCAACAAAATAGAAAATAATAAAAAATAAAAATAAAAATTAAGAGTATATACATGAATAAAAATAGAGATTATTTCATATATATATATATATATATATATATATATATATATATATATAAATAAAAATAAAAATAAAATAAAAATGGTCTGAGCATCCCTTGTTTTAATTTAACAACTTTACTATCTTGTTTTCACACTTTTATCCAATATAATACCGCTAGGTACTTTTGAAAAAATATTTACAAAATTGGCAAAAAAAAAGAAAGACATAATGATAGCTTTCACATTTCACATTATAGCTTTCACATTTCAATTTAAATAAAATAAATCATAAAATAAAAATAAATATTATTAGTTTAAAAAAATCTTTTGACTTGAAAAAAAATAAAAAATAAATATTAATTTTCAAATGATCACCAACATAAATTACAATTTAAGAACTAAATTTAATAAAAAATACAGTCTCAACAAAATAGAGAATAATAAAAAATAAAAATTAAGAGTATATACTTATAAATATGTACAAAAATATAGATTATTTCATAAATAAATATATATATAAAATTAAAAAATAAAAATAGTCTGAGCATCTCTTGTTTAATTTAATAATTTTATTATCTTATTCTCACACCTTTATCCAATATAATACCACCAATCACTTTTGAAAAAGTATTTACACAATTGACAAAAGAAACCAAAAAACATAATGACAGGCTGTTTTTTTCTTTTTTTTGGGACAGCAAATAACAAATGCCTTTGATTGCGCTATTTGTCTTTGAAAATTCTAAAACATGAAAAAGTAGTCTGCGTGCATATAGATTACTTAAATTGATCAAATTAAAAAAAAAATTAATTTACTTATATATTTTTATGCCTATTTCTTTAATTTTGTCTTTTCCCGAGAATATATTTATATTTATATTTATATTTGTGCTTTTATTAAAAATATGAAAGGCCCTAAACATCCTGTAAGCAACTCTTATATTTTATTTTATTTGAGGATAAAATAATTATTTGAATATATCCCAGATAAATAATTATTTATTGTCGGTTAATAGGGATAAAATAATATTTGTACTGTACAAAACCCCCGAAAAAACAAAAACACCCCTAATTTTAAAGCTAAATTTACTATTACATTCCACGTTACAGTGCTACAGTGATTCCACTAGTGTAATAACAAGGCAATATGCGTCCCCTTTATATATCTCGAAAATCACTACAATCGAAGCAGTGAAGCAATTATAAATGGGTCATCCACTGAAGCAACATGATTGCTCACCTGCAACAGATAAGAGGAGAGGAGATGCGCCGAGAGGGATGACATTCATGAGAAGATAGTTAGAAGACTCAAAACTAAGAAGGGGAAATTAATTAACGTTAACAGTAGAAGTGGGATGAGAAGAGATTGTAAAAGTGGATCGATTCGGTTTGATTTTACGAGTTAAACTCATTTTTATGAGTCTGTTCTGATTTTAATGGGGTCTAATTTTTCTATCTGATTTACTAGGTTTGTTCTTTAAACTCGTAAAATCATATGATTTTAAGAGTCAAATCGTGGTTTTAACAACCATGCCCTAGACCTTTTACTGTGAAATTCCTGCAATATCCCTAGATATAACTTTTGATTTTTATTTTATTTGAAGGTATTATAGTTATTTTACTACGTATTGAAATGTAAATAAATAATGAAAAAACAAAATTATCTTGAAGAATAAAAAAACCTAAAATTTTAATAAAAGAACAAAAATAAATAAATAAATGAAAAAATAAAAATAAATATTATTAGCTTAAAAAATATTTTGACTTGAAAAATAAATAAAAATAATAAAAAAAGAACAAAGAGAAAAAATATGAAATATTAATTTTTAAATAATTATAAATACAAATTAAAATCTAATGATTAAATTCAATAACAAATACTACCTCAATAAAATAGAAAATAATAAATTCACACATGCGCAAACAAATTCATGGTGCAGGCAGTTTGCTTTTGATTGCGGTGAAAAATTCGAAAAAGTGGTCTGCGTTACTTAAATAGATCGAATTACAAAAATATTATATTATCTATACATTACAATAATAATTATAATCCACCTTATAATCTACAGTGATTCCACGTGTAATAACAAGGCAATAGGCGTCCCTTTTATTTTTTGAGGAACGAAAGTAAACCATCACATGTTTTCTTGACTATAAAGATATAAACTTTGAATGACAATAGGTACATCTGCAGACGACTGAGACTATTTTTTGCCCCTTTTTTCTTTATTAAGAATTATTGCCGTCGTCTGTTTACTTTACAGCTCATGGCTAGTTAGCCGGATAATTTCCAGGAACTCAGCAATGAAAATACTTGGAACCCTCATTAATACAGTTATATATATTCCTGAGCCAGAGCCCTTAACGTAAGCCTCAGATTCAAAATCATTCCGTGAGTTACTTCCATTCTCTCCCTGCATACTGACCTTTTACAACCAGAGTCTTACTCTTGTTCCTCCACAAAACAATGGTGATATTTTTCGTATTTCTCTCTATCTTTCTGTTTATTTATATATGCAGAATTATCAAACAAAGCTGGAATATTTCTCCGGCATCATCTTCTCCTCCCACCTCAACCAACGCCCAAACACAAGTAAAATTTGATGTCTTCCTTAGTTTCAGAGGAGAAGACACTCGTGCTGGTTTTACCAGCCACCTCTATGCTGCTTTGAACCGGAAACAAATCCATACTTTCATAGATTATCAGCTTGTGAGAGGAGAGGAGATTTCGGCATCACTTCTGAGGACAATTGAAGACGCCAAGCTTTCTGTGGTTGTTTTTTCTGAAAAATATGCATCTTCCAAATGGTGCTTAGAGGAGCTTGCAAAGATTTTCGAGTGTAGAAAAAATAATGGACAGATAGTTATTCCGGTATTCTACCAGGTGGATCCATCTCATGTAAGAAATCAAACAGGAAGCTTTGGAGATTTGTTTGCTGGACTTGTACAGAAGAAACCTTTGACGATGGACAAAGTGCAGAGCTTCAGAGACGCTTTGACGGATGCAGCCAATCTAGCCGGATGGAGCTCAAGGGAGTTTAAGTAAGCTCTTGAAATATATCCCATAAGAAAATAGTCGTTCATTTGTTGAGGATTTGAAATTTAATTTAAAATTATTGAAAATGATGAGCTCAACGTATAATTCAGATCCTATATTTTTTATTGGATGAGTCACTAGTCTTTACTACTCAATGCTATCATCAATTCATGTGTTACTAAAGAGTGATCAATATGCTTATATGTTTTGTTGTTTCTTCTAGTCCGGTCCATTTTGGTAACAAATATGTGGGTGCTCTTCTTGTTTGTTAGGACGGAGTCTGAATTTATTGAGAAAATCGTTGGAGATGTTTTGAACAAATTGCATGGCATGTCTTCAAGTGACACTACGGGTCTAGTTGGAATTGATGTTCGTGTCAACAAAGTGGAGTCTTTGTTAAATATGGAATCTCAAGATGTTGTCATTGTAGGGATATGGGGAATGGGTGGTATAGGTAAGACAACGATTGCTGATGCTGTGTACAACAAGGTTCGTTCTCGATTTGAAGGAATCTTTTTTGCAAACTTTAGGGAAGAATTAAGAGGTTCCATGGCTAATTTGCGAAAAAGATTTCTTTCAGAACTGCTTGGCCAAGAAATTCTGAACATGGGCTTCTTGAGTTTTCGAGATACTTTTGTGAGGGATAGACTTCGTCATAAAAAGATTTTTATTGTTCTGGATGATGTTGATGATTCAATGCCTTTGGAAGAATGGAAAGAACTGCTTCATGGACGACACAGATCATTTGGTTCGGGTAGTAAAGTTCTGATGACAAGCAGGGACAGACAAGTGTTTAAGAATGTAGTTGACCAAACATACGAGGTTGTGAGGTTGAGCGATAAAGAAGCTCTTCAACTCTTTAGCTCAAAAGCCTTGAAGAATTGCATCTCCATAAATGATCATAGAGACTTGATAAAGAAGATTGCAAGTCGTGTGAAGGGCAATCCGTTGGCTCTTATAGTTTTGGGTTCCTCTCTCTATGGTAAAAGCATAGAAGAATGGAAAAGCGCATTGAGTAAACTAGCTCAGGACTGTCGAATCAAAAATGCGTTGAGAATTAGTTACGATGGGTTGGATGAAGAACAAAAATCCATATTTCTTGATATAGCACATTTCTTCAGAAGATTTGAGAAAGAACAAGCTACAAGAATATTAGATGGGTTTTATCGTCGGTCTGTGATTTTCGATATAAGCACTCTTATTGATAAGTGTCTCTTAACTACTTCTCATAACAAGCTAGAAATACATGACTTGCTACAAGAACTGGCATTTAACATTGTTCGTGCAGAATCTTATAAGTCTCCTGGCAAACGAAGCAGGTTGTGTCATCTTCCTGATGTCGTTCAAGTGATGGAGGAAAATAAGGTTAAAGCTGAAGTCATTAACTATCGTTCTTTTCTCTCCTCTTACATACTAACCGAGAGGTTTCATATTTGCTAAAAAATTGATGTTTAGCGTATATTGCATGATTGTCTGTGTATTCTTTATTCTTGTTTAACAGGGAACTGAGGAAATTGAAGGCATATCTTTGGACATATCCAAGTTATCGAGACAGATACACTTGAAACCTGATGCCTTCGCAATGATGGTTGATCTGAAATTTCTCAATTACTCTTTCGGTGATTTATCCAAAGATAACAAAGATAAACTGCTCCTTCCTCCTACTGGCCTCCAATATCTTTCTAATAAGCTAGTATATTTTCACTGGGATGGATACCCTTCGAAATCCTTGCCGCAAAGATTTTGTGCTGAACACCTTGTCGAGCTTAACTTACGCTATAGCAAGGTTGAAAAACTATGGACAGGAGTGCAGGTATGATTTAATTGTTGTGGATGTATGATCAGAAATATAAGGAGGAGGTGCTTACTCTCTAATTATGCCTTATTATGTTGACAGGATATTGGAAATTTAAGAAACATTGTATTGTTTCACTCTCAATGTTTGAAAGAATTGCCGGATCTATCAAAGGCCAAAAAATTAGTGTGCTTGAAACTTATGGGTTGTTCAAGTTTAACTAAGGTTCCGTCATCTCTTCAACATCTTGACAAGCTGGAAGAACTTGATCTCCGTTTTTGCTCTAATCTTAGCGAGACTGCTATTACAGAGGTGCCCCCATCAATCCAGTTTCCCAAAAAACTCAGCATGTTGAATATGAGAGGTTGCTCAAAGATCACCAAGTTTCCAGAGGTTTCAGGGGATATGGAAACATTAATTCTATATGAGACTGCCATTACAGAGGTGCCCTCATCAATCCAGTTTCTCAAAAAACTTGAAGTTTTGGATATGAGTGGTTGCTCAAAACTTGAGAGCTTCCCAGAAATCACAGAGCCTATGGAATTTTTGGAGATGCTTCACTTGAACGACACACGCATCAAAGAGATACCCTCATTATCATTTAAGCATATGATATCTTTGAGATATCTATCGTTAAGTGGAACGCTTATCAAAGAGCTACCCTTATCAATCAAAGATATGGTATATTTACTTGAACTGGATTTGGATAGAACATTTATTAAGACGTTACCTGAGCTTCCACCTTGGTTGACGCATCTATCAGCACATCATTGTGAATCGCTAGAAACCACCATGATATCAACCAGCACTATCGGCAGTTTATGGGGTGTATTGAATTTTGCAAATTGCATCAAATTGGATAAAAAACCATTGATAGCAGCAATGCATTTTAAAATTCAGGTATCACTCTTAACCCCGTGTTTCTTTTTTCTCTCTTTCTTGCTTGTTTCATCACATTTTCGAAATGTGACTTTTGTCTTGCAGTCTGGAGAGAAGATTGCACGTGACAGAATTCAAATGATTCTACCGGGGAGTGAAATTCCAGAATGGTTCGGTGACAAAGGAATTGGATCTTCACTCACCATACAGATGCCATCAAATTGTCATCAGCTTAAGGGAATTGCTTTCTGCGTTGTCTTTCTACTCCCTCTTCCCTCCCATGAAGAATTCGATACTTTTAGAACATATCTTAAGTGTCATGTTGAGAGTAAAAACGATGTTGGTGCTGGTGCTGAAGTCTTCTTGTCCATTGACAACCAAACTATATTCAGGATGCTTAATTCATGTCACTTGGATCACATGTTTCTGCTTTACCAGCTCGGAATAGTACATCCTTTACAAGATTATTCTGGCAAAGAAGTTACATTCAAATTCTACATTGAAACAAGCGATGGGAAGGGTCATGTTATCCGAAAGCCTTACGAGTTGAAAAGCTGTGGGGTATATCTGCACTTTGATGAAAATATACGGGCCGACGACACTTTGTTTGTTAGAGACTTTGTTTGTTAAGAATAACAAACAAAAGCTTAAAAGAAAATTGAGCGAGAGATAGAAGAAATTGAAAGGGAGAAAGAGAGAGCTCCGCAATTACTGCAAATTGTTCTTCAAGTAGTTTTCAAGATACCTGTACTAGCCACTACCTCTGGTACTATACGAATCTTTCCTTGTCATTTTAATTTATTTATTGCTAACACACAATCCAACAATCTTTCCTTGTCATTTTATTATTTAAACTCTAGAATCAATTACCTATTTTTCCGTAAAAACAGAACACCAAATATTATTATTGAGGTTAATTAAGTCATTTCATAATGATATAAACGAGACAATTATTCGGTTTGTTAATCTTTTCTCTTTTTTCATATTCTTTTCTCTCTACTTCTTAATTTCTACACCTGCCCCCTCAAAACTTAAAGTAGCCTTTAATTTTTAATTCCTTCAAATTTGGTTCCCATCTTGTTTTACTATTTTTTATTTGGAATAATTTATTTATTTTTTTAATTCCACCCCTTTTAAAATTCCATCTTTAATATTTGGTTGCTATTTTTTAATTGAGATAATTTTAAGAAATGATTTTTTTTTTCAATTTTCATCTTTCTTAGGTTTATTTTCCTATCAAATTTGATTATTATTCTTTTAATTGCTATTTTTTTTTATAACTTTTGCAATTTTTAAAATTGATAATTTTTTTTCCAATTTTGCAATTTAATAGAGTTGTTTTATAGTTAAACTTCATAGATTTGTTCCATTTGTTTTTGTTGACAACTCTTTTTTAACAGAGTTTGATGTTCAATTGTGTATTTCATTCATCTCTAACTGGTCTTTAAATACAGAATTACAGATTGGTTTGAATAACCCAATTGATAAGATAAAGCTAGTGTCCTAAGTATATGGGATTACATATTTGAATTTGAATTTAAACTAAAGAGATAATTTAAACTGAAGATATATCTCTAACATGCCCCCTCAAGATGGAGGTCGGGGAAGAACTCCAATCTTGGACCGTAGTTGTTGAAATCTCGTGCGTGGCAGAGGCTTGGTGAGTGCATCTGCGAGTTGATCGGCAGATGAAACATGAGCCACTCGCAGGCTTCCTTTTTGAACTTGATCTCTGATGAAGTGAAAATCTATTGCCACATGCTTCATGCGTGAGTGAAATACTGGATTGGAACACAGTTGTGTGGCTCCTACGTTATCACAGTAAATGACTGGACAATTTAATTGAGAGACTCCAAGATCAGCAAGAAGATAACTTAACCAATTAAGCTCGGCAGCTGTGTTGGCAACAGCTCGGTACTCTGCTTCTGTGGACGAACGTGCAACTGTCTGTTGTTTCTTTGAGCTCCAAGAAACTGGATTGCGACCAAGGTATACAATGTATGCACTTGTTGAAGAAAAATCGTCCCTGTCACCTCCCCAGTCAGCATCGGAATAGGCCTGGAGTTGAACAAGTGAGTCATTGTGCTGTTGATTGGAGAAGGCATGAACTTGAAGTGGGGAGTGTCTATGAAGTTGAAGACCATCATTGATGGAACCACAAAGGTACCGTAGCAGACGCTTGACAAAGAGCCAGTGCTCAGTAGTAGGGGAGTGCATGTATTGAGATAGCTTATTTACTGCAAACGCAATATCAGGCCTTGTGAGTAGCAGATATTGAAGACTTCCAACAACTTTGCGATATTCAGTAGGATCATTCAATGGAGACCCAGACTTTGATTGCAGAATTGGTGAAGTGGGGAGTGGTGTGAGCACAGGTTTTGCTTCATTCATTTTGGTTTTCTGTAGTAGGTCCATGATGTATCTCCTTTGAGACAGCAAAATGCCTTGTTTGTTTGGAATTACTTCTACCCCCAGAAAGTATGACAATTGTCCGAGGTCTTTGAGTGAGAACCTAGAGGCAAGTTTATCAACAAATGAACGGATTAGTGTAGCATTACTTCCCGTGATGATTAGATCATCAACGTACACCAAAATGTAAATAACGTGAGCATGGTCACGAAGAACAAACAGGGATGTGTCTGCATGTGAATTCTTGAACCCACTCTGCTCAAGAAAATTTCGAAGTTCTTGATACCAGGCTCGGGGAGCCTGCTTCAACCCGTAAATGGCTTTTTGCAGTTTACACACATGTGACGGTTGATCCTTGTCTACAAACCCCGGTGGCTGCTGCATAAACACAGTTTCAGTTAGGTGTCCTTGCAGGAACGCGTTGTTGACGTCTAGCTGTTGCAGTGGCCAGTTTTTAGAAATAGCTATACTCAGCACAACCCGAATTGTGGTGGGTTTGATTACTGGACTGAATGTGTCCAGGTAATCAACACCTGGGCGTTGATGAAACCCCTTCGCTACAAGACGAGCTTTGAACCTTTGAACTGTGCCATCCGAATTTCTTTTAATCCGGTATATCCACTTGCAACCCACAACATTGTGTTGATCAGAAGGTGGGACTAACTGCCAAATTCCATTGCGAACTAACGCATCACATTCATCTGACATTGCTTGACGCCAACGAGTGTCTTTGAGGGCCTCTGTAACTGAAGTGGGTTCGACATCACTGGTTTGAAGAAGATGAGTGTACAGGCTTAACTTTTGGATGGGTTTACGAATGTTATTTTTGGCTCTTGTTGTCATAGGATGAGTGGAGACAACACTGTTGTAGGGTGGCTGAGTGGTAGATGAAGGTGGTGATGGATGAACCAGTGGGGAAGGTAAGTGATCGGAGCTGTTGGAGAGGGTGACAGACGGCATGGAAGAATTTGGTGAATGAGTAGATTCTGGTGGCAATGTGATGAGTGGAACGGTGGGTGCCACGTCACGAAGATCAGGTGGAGATGGATTTGTGGTGGAAGAGTTGACACGTAGGACTGGTGGAACCCACGGGTCAATGACAGCTGAAGAGTTCGGACGACTTGTCGTCTGGGCAGTGAGGGATTTAAACGGGAACTCAGTTTCCACAAATCTCACATGGCGTGAGACATGGATTTTTCGAGAGTGGGGATCATAGCAGAAATAGGCACTCTGGCTGAGTGAATAGCCAAAAAACACACAGGGGTGTGAGTTTGATTCGAGTTTATGGGCAGTGTAAGGTCTCAGCCAAGGATAGCAGAGGCATCCAAAAATTTTCAATTTGGAGTAATTGGGTTCTTTTTGGAAAATCTTCTGGAATGGGGATTGAAGGTTCAAAATTGGTGATGGCATGCGGTTGATGAGGTACACGGCTGTGGAAAAGGCTTGGGGCCAGAACTGTGATGGCATTGAAGCATGGGTAAGTAACGCCATGCCTGTCTCAACAATGTGCAGGTGCTTTCTTTCAGAAATGCCATTGTGCTCAGGCGTATGTGGTGGGGTTGTTAGGTGAGCAATGCCAGAATCGGAGAGAATGTTGGCGAGAGCAATGTACTCTCCGCCGTTATCTGAGTATAAATGTTTGATTCTGGTTTGGAAGTGGTTTTCTGTAAGGGCTTTGAATTTGAGGAACACAGACTTGACATCAGATTTTCGGTGGAGAGGGTAAAACCACACATACCTAGTGAAGTGATCAATGAATATGACGTAGTATTTGTGACCTGTGGTGGAGATTATGGGTGAGGTCCAAACATCCGAAAATAGGAATTGAAGGGGATGAATGGATTTAATAGTAGATATGGAAAAGGAAAGCTTGTGACTTTTATTGCATAAACAGGCATTACAGAATTGAATTTTTGACATTGAAGGAGATGATCCTAGATTATTGCGAGTCACAATTTGCTGAAGGATTGAAGGAGCAGGATGCCCGAGTCTGTGATGCCACTGAAGGGAAAAGGATTTGATGGAGGAAAAGGCCAGTATTAGGGAGTGAAGTGGCCATTCATAGATGCCATTATGTGCGTGACCCTTCAGCAATATCTCTCCCGTTCGAAGACTCTTCACAAAAAACAGATTATGTAAGAATTCAATTGATACATAATTGGTTTTGCAAAACTTAGATATTGAGATGAGATTTTTGTGAATGGACGGGACACACAACACTTTGTCTAATTGAAAAATATGATTAGGAGAGGGAAGTGAAGTGGAACCAGTATGTGTTACTGGAAGGGTTGAGCCATCGCCAATCATTAGATCATCATTTCCATTGTATGGAGAATGGAGAGAAAGATTGTCCAAGTCAGCCGTGACATGGTGAGAGGCGCCAGTGTCAAGTAGCCAAGACTGTTGGTTGCCAGTAGTTGCCATATTGGCTTGAGGTTGTGAAGGTGGATAGGGAGATGTACTGAATTGATTACCATTGTGAATTGGAATGAGACGAAAAGATGGGCAACGTTTGGCAGTATGCCCTTGAACACGGCAGATTTGGCATTGACCCAGGTAAGGTCTTGGTGGTGGACGGGAGTTTGGGAATGAATGGGATGAATGGGGTCTGATTTGAGGTGGGCGGTAGGAGGGTCGCCAGGTATTGGAGGGGGGGTTTTGGGGAGGACGCCATTGGCGATTGGGTTGGCGATAAGAGAGATGAGCAGTGGCTGGAAATGAAAGTGGATCAGCATTGTTGGTTTGAAGTTGGACTTCAAAGTTCAGTAGCTTCTCATGCAATTCCTCAAATGAAATGGAGGTGTCACGTGCTTGGACTGCACGAACAAGTTCACTGTAATCATCAGGAAGGCCATCAAGGATTTTATCCGTTATATCTTCCTCATCAAGTGGAGCACCAAGGAGAGCGAGATCATCTGCTCGAGTTTTGATTAGCTGCATGAATTCAGAGATGCAGAGAGAGTTTTTGGCTGTGTTTTTGAGTTGAAGTTTGAGTTGTTTGATGCGGCCTCGGGAAGGTTTGGCATAAGTATTGGCAAGAATGGTCCAAGCTTGCTTGGATGTTTCGGCTTGAGCAATGAAGGGAATGAGATGGGGTGTCATGGAGCCAATAAGTGCATTGAGTATTAGTTGATCTTGCCGTGTCCATAGTGAATGAGCAGGGTTGGGAATTGTGGATTCTGATTGGGTGATGGTGGCAGGTGGACAGGGAGTGGTGCCATTGATGTAGCCAAGGAGATCATAGCCTACAAAAAGAGTTTGAAATTGCAGCTTCCATGATAGGTAATTGGTAGAGGTAAGTTTGAGTGGTGCTTGAGCAGAAATGTTAATGGTGATAAGTTGCTGGGATGTGGTATTTTCGGTGCCTGGAGTTGTGTTTGTTGCCATGGTGAATGGTTGACTTTAGCAGGAAAAAAAAATTGAAGGTTTTGGCTTTATGTAGATCGTAATAGCTCTGATACCATAACAGAGTTTGATGTTCAATTGTGTATTTCATTCATCTCTAACTGGTCTTTAAATACAGAATTACAGATTGGTTTGAATAACCCAATTGATAAGATAAAGCTAGTGTCCTAAGTATATGGGATTACATATTTGAATTTGAATTTAAACTAAAGAGATAATTTAAACTGAAGATATATCTCTAACATTTTTTACCTATTATTGACGCAAATAATTATTTATAAAAAAACAAAATAATTAAACATGATTAAGTACATGTCTTGTGTTGCGAGGTTAACATCTCAATCTTAGTTATTGTTTTATTAGATATTAATTTAATTAATTAGATGCAACATATGCATTTTGATTTATGATTGATAATTTTTTATGCAAAAATATATTGAAAAAACTTGTCTATTATTTATGTTTTTACTGAAAAAAGTTATTGAATCCACGTCAAAATACGGGTAAAATAACTAATAGAAATTGTATGACGTGCCTCCTGCACGTATACTCTTAAGAAACTACACCGTCTTTGTCACGTATTTCCATGCTGGCAACGCAAGAAGAAAGGGATAAAATGTGGTAGATGGTCAAGTCACTTGCATTTGTCAGGAATGGCAGCTGTAGCTATGAAAACGCGTGAATGATATTTGCATATACTGGCTCAAGTGGAAGGTTGGTTTATTTATTTATTTTTATTCATATATTATTATCGAAAGGATTCAGTTTACTATGCAAATTACGAATGATTGTTTTTATGCAACAAAATTATACTAATACAGTCACCATATAAAAACTCTAAATTCAAAATTTTATTACTGTATATTTTTACAACTCTTTAAATAAACCCAAAAATAGCCTAAAAAACTAAGAATTCTTAAATAAAGAGAAAAAATAACAAAACAAGCTCAAACAATATTATTGAACAGACCCTTTAGCTAACGTGGGATGAAAAAACATGGCATTTTACAGGATTGCTGCTGCTGATAGCCGTACTCCAAGAGATAGAAAACACCTTCAACTTGGCGGTTTCTACGACCCCTTAGCAGGTTCCCTCTTCTTCTTCTTACAGAATTGTTACAGAAGTGTTGAAATACATGATGTAAAGGGGGCTAATAAAATTGAAAAGGTAAAAAAATGAAAGTGAAAATAGCAGATCATGCTCGGATTGGTGAAGGACAAGTTCAGTTGTGAACATTAGAATAATGCCTTCAGTGGATATTAGGTAAGTGGGCGCACCATAAAAGAAGAACTTACATAATATAATAAATTTCATCATTCCGGTCAAAGAGGCATCATTCATGCACATTGCCCGACCTGCAAGAATGCCACAGAAGATTCTACTTTGTGGATGGAGGAGGGACATTGATGATATGATTGTGGTAAGCTCTTTTTTGAAGCCCCTAATTTTTTCTTTTCTTCGCCTGGATGCTGCAGGTATGGAGAGGAAGTCTACCCAAAGACTTTATTATTCCAAAGTCTGCAGAAAGGATATTATTCTGTGGTTGGAGATGAGACATGGAAGATATGATTATGGTAATGTTACGAGGATTTTGAAATCATAACTTCTCCGTTGCAGCAAAGTGGTGGTAGACATTTCAGAATTCTTCTGTGTTATTATTACAGGATTTTCAGTTGTAGTTGCAATTGTTAGAGAATAATATAAATCATATTCCAGGGCCTCACTTACGAGCTTAAGCTTTTAGGTGAGATGGTTCCTTAACATGGTATCAGAGCTTTGTTGACCCAGCGATCACGAGTTCGAATCTCACCACCCCCATTCTATTTGATAAAAATCAAAGCATAAGGTAATGTGGGACTGTGCAAGTTTCAAGCCCAAAGGGCTTTCACTTGAGGGGGGGTGTTAGAGAATAATATAAATCATATTCTGGGGCCTCACTTACGAGCTTAAACTTTTAGGTGAGATGGTTCCTTAACAGCAATCAAGGGTGTCTATTGAAACTATTCTTTCTAGTTTCTACGTTTACTTTTTTGTGCAATAATGAGCTCTTTTTTCTTTCTTTTTTTCTCATTTAGACTATTTCATTTTCTATAACAATAGTAATTTTCAGCTACTCATCTATGCATGTTTAGGTGCTGGATGCATTTCTAGCACCAGGTTCAGAGCTCTGGATGTTCAATGATGTTCCCTAAAATGAGAGGGAAAAGAAGCTTATTGATGGTGGTCTAGACTTTAGTAGATTGGAAAATATACAACTTGTCAATCGAGAAGGAAATGCGGTCATCAGACGTCAGTTAGAAAGTCTTCCATTGCACTCTTTTGATTCAGTAAGTGAATAATACTAAAATAGTAGTGGGTTTTGAATCAAACTATTTGACATTTGGGATTGTGTTTTTATTTATGTAATTATCCTTATTCTTGGCTAAAAAGATTTTGATACAGTATTTGGTGTGTTTAGATTTTAATTTTGGCTGATGAGTCAGTGGAAGATTCAGCCATTCAAGCCGACTCCCGATCTCTTGCCACATTATTATTGATTCGTGATATTCAGGTACTTGATCTAACTAAAGTTCTAGTGGATAGGCTATGACTCATTCATACAGCATAAGTTCTATTAACCAGTATAAATTTCACGACTTAAAAGACAATTCACACAGATAACTGAAACCTTTATTTATGTATTTTGAAGAGTGTCTGTTTGGGTATCCAAAAACAAGCTAGAATGAATGAGATCACATTTTTGTGTCTTTTCTATTGGGGGTTTTTGGATGGTTGTGTTTACATTTAATTTGACTCGAGAGGGCTCTTCACCTTGTTGAAGAATTTGGTTCCAATTCTACTACAAATTAGTGATAAGTTTTTTATTAATGTTAGTCATTTAAATTCTAGCATTTAGTGATGTGTTTTGATTGTTCTTTTCTACTTCTAGTTTAAATCTTATCTATGATAAGATTAGTTTAAGAGTTTGTGTTTGATTAGGGTTCTTGTAATGCCTTTGATTTCCTCTATAAATACAATTAGAGGGATGACAAGAAAAATGAGATATTGGGTTTTTACCCATTGATCTCTTTGTTTTTTGTTCTTCAGCTAAGGGCTGAAATATTTCAATTAATTATTATGAGAATTTGTTATTTTCATTAAAATGTATACATGATTTACAAGGGTTTAAATAGATTACAATCTTCTCTTTACAGAGTACTACTTGAATTTGAATTTGAATGAAATCTAAATTAAAGGAAGGGAGAGATCTTCGGCTCCACATCTGCAGATAATATCATTGCATGATTATCTGCAGATTTCATGCTTAATCATCTTCATTAATCTGCTGATTCACTTGATCTTCCACATGCCCCCTCAATCTAAGGGGTAAAGAATTGACTCTTAGATTGGAACGAAGTAGTTGAAAACGCAGAGAGGGTAATGGTTTTGTAAGTGCATCTGCATACTGATCCTTTGTCGAAATTAGCCGAACCAGTAGGTGTCCCTTTAGCACTTGATCCCGCACAAAATGAAAATCAATTTCAATGTGCTTTGTTCGCGCATGAAACAATGGATTGCTGGTGAGATATGTAGCACCAATATTGTCACACCAAAGAGTAGGAGGCTGAGGTTGTGATATATGCAAATCGGAAAGCAATGTTTTAAGCCACATAACTTCAGCAGCTGCATTTGCAAGAGCCTTGTACTCTGCTTCGGTGCTACTTCTTGCAACAGTGGGTTGCTGTTTGCAGCTCCAAGACACCAAATTTTTACCAAGATAAACACAATAAGCTCCAATAGATCTTCTGTCATCCTGATCTGTTGCCCAATCGGCATCACTGTATGAATGTAATTGCAAATCGGAATCAGGTTGAATAAATAAAGCATGAGAGATTGTTGATTTCAAATATCGTAGGATTCTTTTCACAGCCACCCAATGAGGCACTCTCGGGTCATGCATATATTTGCTGACTTTGTGAATTGCAAAAGCAATTTCTGGCCTCGTAAAGGATAAGTACTGCAGCCCCCCAACAATGCTTCTGTAAAGTTGCTGGTCATCAAATTTGTCCCCATCAGATTTGCTTAGCTGTTGAGTAGTAGACATAGGTGTAGTTGAAGGCTTAGATTTATCCATCTTACTGCGCATTAGAAGATCAAGGATATACCTTCTCTGTGTCAAGTATAATCCCTCTGGTTCTCTTATCGCTTCCACACCCAGAAAAAAACTCAATTTGCCCAAATCCTTCACTGGAAAATCACATTTCAACAAGCTTATCACGTGATGAATGAATGGCAGATCAGCACCTGCTAAAATGATGTCATCAACGTATATAAGTATGTATGTAAGAACAGAATCACTATGATATACATATAGGGAATGATCAGCCTCACTTCCCACAAAGCCAATTTCAGTCAATTTTTCCGTCAAACGAGAAAACCATGCTCGGGGTGCCTGGCGAAGACCATAAATGGATTTCTGGAGTTTACACACATGCCGTGGGTATTGGGGATGTTGAAAACCCGGTGGCTGAGCCATAAATACATCTTCATCTATGAAACCATGCAAGAAGGCATTCTGGACATCAATTTGTCTCAGATGCCACCCACGAGAAATAGCAATTGATAAAACCATTCTTACCGTCGTTGGTTTGACCACTGGGCAAAATGTTTCTGAGAAATCAACACCTTCTTGTTGATTGAAGCCCTTTGCAACCAACCTAGCCTTAAAACGCTCAACACTCCCATCAGCCTTCCTCTTAATTCGGTAAACCCATTTGCAGCCGAGAATGTTTGCAGCAGGGGGTGAAGGAATTAGTGTCCACGTTTCATTGTGTAATAGTGCATCCATTTCAGTGTTCATGGCAGCTCGCCACTCAGCATGCTTGTTGGCTTCGGTGAAACAAGTGGGTTCCATTTCAATTGGCTTGACAGTAGCCATTAGAGCCTTTGGGAGGGGATATCTGATGTGGGAATTTGGGGGAATTTTAGGTTTGTGAATGTTGTTTTTGCTGCGGGTGGTCATGGGATGATTGTTTGTAGGTTGAATTTGGGAATGGGTGTGGGAATTGAGAGTGGGTCTGTCAATTTCTGCTGAAATTGGGTAATTTTGCTGAGATGAAGATTCGGGTTCAATGTGGACTGGAGAATGAGCATTTTGTGGGATTGCACTCTGGGCACGTGACAGTGGTGCTTGATCGATGGGCAACAAATCTGCAGTGGAAGGAGTTATAGTATTTGAAATTATAAGACGCGAAGGAAAGGTGACAGACTCGGAATTTTGGGAAACAGTAACGGGTGAGACAGTAACATGTGAAGGGGACTCAAATGGAAAATGATTTTCATCAAAAACGACATGACGGGAAACGTAGATTTTTCCAGTGGAAGCATCTAAGCATTTGTAACCTCTATGACCAATACTATAACCCAAAAAAATGCATGATTTTGAACGAAAATCCATTTTGTGTTTATTATACGGACGTAAGTAAGGCCAGCAAGCACAACCAAAAACTCGTAAAAACTGGAAATCAGGTTTGCAACGATTTACCATTTCGAAAGGGGATTTTTGTTGTAAAACTGGGGTAGGCAAACGATTTATGATGAAAACAGCTGTTAAAAATGCATCTTCCCAAAAACATTGTGGTAATTTTGAATGAGCAAGTAACGCAAGACCAACTTCAACAATTTGGCGATGTCGCCGTTCAATAGCACCCGCTTGTTGATGTGTGTAAGGACATGTTACTCGATGAGTAATTCCTTGATTTTGTAAAAATTGAGTGAAACTGCGGTATTCTCCTCCCCAATCAGTTTGGATGGATTTTATTTTTGCGTCAAATTGACGTTCTACCGCAGCTTGAAATTTTTGAAAAGTTGGTAAAGCGTCAGATTTTAATTTTAAGGGAAATAGCCATAAAAATTTTGTTGAATCATCCAAAAAACTTATATAATATCGTGCACCTGTAGTGGAAATTGTGGGTGCTGGCCCCCAAACATCGGAGTATAATAATTCTAATGGTTTTGACGCAGAAATATGTTTATGATTAAAAGGTAAAGCGTGGCTTTTAGCCATTTGACAATGAGAACAAACAGGCATTTTATTACTTGAAATTGGAAATGAAATTGCCTTATTCATGACTGGAAGAGAGGCATGACCTAGACGTTGATGCCATAATTTGGCAGAGACTCGAATACTGGAAAATACTTGCGGACGAAGATTGGCAAGCGACATGGAGAAACTGTAGAGACCGTTAAGAAGTGGACCCCGGTGCAGGACGTTCCCCAAGTAATCCTTCACAAGAAAGAAAAAATCATGAAATTCAAAGAATACATTATTATCACGACAGAACCGGTGAACTGAAAGGAGATTTTTGTAATTTCAGGGACTAATAAGATTTGATTTAAAATAAAGGACTTGGACGGGGAAGACATGGTGGATTTTCCACTGCGAGTAATTTTCAAACCTGCACCATTTGCCACTTGGATTTGATCATGACCAGCGTAATCCTCTTGTGTGAGTTGAATGTTGCTCATTTCATTGGTGAGATGGTGGGTAGCCCCTGTGTCAGGGTGCCATTCAGGGGAAGGGTTGTGTTGACGGGCAACAAGGTAGGCTGATGGTGCTCTCTGTTGGCTTTGGTCCTGAAAATTTAAATCAAACCTGTGGTAACATTTCAGCGCATGATGGCCAGGCTTATTGCATACCTGACAGACCAGTGAAGAACTGGTGGCTGGAGCACGATGGGTGTATCGTCCACCCTTACTGTGGGAACGAAATTGGTTTCCACGACCTCTGTAAGAGTGTGCAGGACGAGAAGCAGCATAATATTGAGGTGTGGATCTGGTGGCCATATTGACCGAAGCAGCAACGTGGATTTGGTCATGGTGCTGATTAATTCGTGCTTCAGAAAGAAGAAGCATGGAATAGAGTTCTTCCAGTGGGACCTCATCAGACCGTGAGGTGATTGTGGAAACAAAAGAATCATACTCTTGACCGAGACCAGCAAGAACATATGTTAGAATTTCTTCATTCTTCAGTGGTTGTCCTGCAAGAGCAAGGTCATCAGCCATGCGTTTAATTGAAAGGAAGAAATCCTTAGCAGACATGGCACCCTTGCGAGCAGTGGCAAGTTGGGTGAGAATTTGAACAGCTTTTGCTCTTGAGATGGATGAAAAATTTTGCTGAAGAGCATGCCATACTTCCCTTAAGGTGTTATATGACATAACTTGGGAAAGAACTTCTTCAGTGAGTGAAGAGTTGATAGTGGCAAGGATGATAGAATCCTGTCGAATCCATTGAGCATATTCTGGGTTTGGTACTCTAGAGGTGGCACCTGTGACAGAGTTTGTGGCATCAATTTCTTGAGGAGGGGCTGAAATTGTGCCATCTAGATAGCCAATTACACCTTGACCACGGAAATATGGCAAGGCCTGAGCTTTCCAGACTGGATAATTGTTGTGATTGAGCTTGATATGCAGAGTGAGAGGAAGGTGAGAAAGAGACGGAACTGAGTATGAAGAGGGATGATTAGAGGGTACTGTTGAAGAAGAAGAAGCCATTAAAATGATGAATCGGAAAAAAAAAAATTATCAGATGTTGATCTGTTTTTGAGGCTCTGATACCATATGAGAATTTGTTATTTTCATTAAAATGTATACATGATTTACAAGGGTTTAAATAGATTACAATCTTCTCTTTACAGAGTACTACTTGAATTTGAATTTGAATGAAATCTAAATTAAAGGAAGGGAGAGATCTTCGGCTCCACATCTGCAGATAATATCATTGCATGATTATCTGCAGATTTCATGCTTAATCATCTTCATTAATCTGCTGATTCACTTGATCTTCCACAATTATTAGCTAAGGGCTAGAATTTTTCAATTGAAATAGTGGTCACATCTACATTCCAATAATTGGTATTAGAGTTTTTTTTCCAATTTTCCAACAATCGGTATTAGAGTTTTTTTTCCAATTTTCCAACAATCGGTATTAGAGCTTTTTCAATTTTCCAACAATTGGTATCAGAGCTACTAGGATCTTTGAAGGGATTGTGTGAAACACGAGAGTTTAAAAGTGAGGTTTTAAGGGAAATCAAAGCTAAGGGCGGTTTTTGTGAGGTATATCAGAGCTGATTTGATCTTAGAAGGGATTGAGTGAAAAATGAGAGTTCTTATTTTTCTGCAAAATCTTGAAGTAGAAGGATTAGTTACTCTTCTCAAATTCTTTAAAACAATTGCACAAAGGCTTCACAACAACAATTGTTAAACTTCTTTCTCAACAAATCACGGTTGAATTTTTCAGAATGGATTCTGCATTCTTTTCACCAAAAACACCAGTGTTTACTAGTCAGAATTTTGGAATTTGGGCAGTGAAGATGGAGGCATATTTGAACGCTTTCGATTTATGGGAGATAATGGAGAGTGACAATCAACTCCCACAGAGAGACAAATTTAAAGAGCTAAAGGAGAAGATAGATATGTGCAGCCTTGGAACCAAGGAGGAGTGTTGAAGAATTTGGTTCCAATTCTACTACAAATTAGTGATAAGTTTTTTATTAATGTTAGTCATTTAAATTCTAGCATTTAGTGATGTGTTTTGATTGTTCTTTTCTACTTCTAGTTTAAATCTTATCTATGATAAGATTAGTTTAAGAGTTTGTGTTTGATTAGGGTTCTTGTAATGCCTTTGATTTCCTCTATAAATACAATTAGAGGGATGACAAGAAAAATGAGATATTGGGTTTTTACCCATTGATCTCTTTGTTTTTTGTTCTTCAGCTAAGGGCTGAAATATTTCAATTAATTCTTAGCTAAGGGCTAGAATTTTTCAATTGAAATAGTGGGCACCTCTACATTCCAACAATTGGTATTAGAGTTTTTTTTCCAATTTTCCAACAATCGGTATTAGAGCTTTTTCAATTTTCCAACACACCTTTCAGCCTTTTTCAAAGTTTTGCGCCATCCTCCAAGATACCCTGTAATCTTCGACTCCACTTCAACTTTAAGGAAAAGCCAGAAAGATTTTGTTTATTTTCTCCTGAACCCAAGAAGATAATTGTACAGAATCCAGGTGTTAACTATAATGGTGCAATTTAGTGTTCATTGATCCTTTTATTCATTTGTTCCAATTCTCATGATCCATGCAGTCAAAGCGTCTCCCAATGGTAAACCAGGTTCGCAGAAGAAGCTTCTCTCAAGGTTCGTGGATTGGGGGAGATGCAGCAAGCTTCAGATAAATCTGTAATAATATAATGTAGAACAAGTTGCGGAAGCTTACATGCTTAAGAGGGATCACCCGAAATTCAAAGACAACTGAATTTCGGCAGCCGGGTCGTCGAAGTCGGAATGACGCGAAACTCACCCAGTCGATGCGTTTCGCCGTTTGCGGAAGAAGTCAGCGGCATAACCCCTGATGTCCACCGGTTTTTGGCCAAATTCTATCGTTTCGGCTCCGATATCGTCATTTTTGCTATTTTAGGAAAGTTTCGTTTTAGCCATAACTTTTGATTTCAGAGTCCAAATTGACTTTCGTCAATTAGTACTCACCCAAAATTTATAGGCCTTTCACATTCTGCATTTATCTCAAATTTGCCATTTATGGCAAATTTAATGTTTTATGTCGTTTCCTTATCTGTCATGGCTTAGGTTAGGGTTTTTGCTTTAAGTACTATTGTAAGAGCCTTTGGCCGTTCAACCATTGATTTATTGAATAAACTTTGAAGTTTTCTGAGATTTAATCTCGTTGTGAATTATTTACGGAGTATTGACGTTGGTCGTATTCCTTTCCGTATTACTGCTGCGTCATAATAAGTGAAATTCTGGACCCAAGAACTAAAAATTTATTATGCGTCATAATAAGTGAAATTCTGGACCCAAGAACTAAAAATTTATTATGCACGTCGAAGATCAGTGATTATGTTTTATCAAATGAGCTTGTCAGCATGGCATTGGCCATGGTTGCAGAAGATCAACAAATAAATGATGTGTTAGATTTTAATGAGATTAGCTTTGAAGATATGAAGATAAGAAGATAAGAAGTTTTTAGCCATAGAATTCTAAATAGTTTTTATGATTATCTTTGATAGGATTTCTAAATAGTTTTTATGATTATCTTTGATAGGATTTATCATAAATCCTATCCTTATCCAATAATCTCTCCTATCTATTGAGAGTTCTAGTTTATTTCAATTTCTAGTTTTTGTAAGCCTATAAATAGGCAAAGTTTTCAATTGAATAAATTGAATGAATCGATGGATGTACTTCATTCCAATATTTATGATTTTATGGAATGAATGGATGTGACTTCATTCCAATATTTATGATTTTATGGAATGAATGGATGTGACTTCATTCCAATATTTATGATTTTATGGAATGAATGAAGTGAGATCCATTCCAATATTTATGAATTTATTTTTGTTCTTCAATTTCTATCAATTTCAGATTTTATAGATTTAAGATTTCCAACATGATGTACTAGAAGAGCTCTTTGCAGAGGAGGTATTCTTCTGTCTCTCTTCTGCGAAATTTTGAAGGGCAAAGTAAGCTTACAAAATTTCAGTAGAAAATTCCAACAAGTGCATGAAATATTTCTTTTCTCGTCCCCAGGGGCTTGGCTTAGTGGCAAGGGCCTTGGTTGTCTCGTCTCACACACGGGAGGCCAGGGTTCGAGTCCCCTCTGCCAACCTTCGGGTCCCCTGTAAGAGCCTGGGACAGCCGGGGGTTTACACATGCCCTGGGCCCACAAAGTGCGCTTTCCGGGTCATGTGGTTCCCACGTTATTCAAAAAAAAAAAAAAAAAAAATTCTTTTCTCGTAGTTTGTTTGTCAATACCTTATCTATATGTTTATTTCGAATGATCATAAGTGAGGTTAGAAAATAAGCAAATGAGGCACTATAGTTCTCTGTAGGATATAGTTTGGCAAGTACTATCATGTGATGTTTTTAACAGGATCGCTCATGGTTTTTGGCCAAATCTTGCTTGAGGGAAGATATTGAAAGCACTTTTAACAATCATGTTAAATCTTTTCTCTCTCTCTCTCTCTGTTTTTTCCTCGCAAAAAGCCATCTGCATCATGTATACTAAAGAGTGATTCTTTGTTGTGGTAGTGAAATTGTTGCTATTGAGGATGTTAGAATTTAAGATTCTTTAATCAGTTCAACTCATCATCCACGAACATTTTGCCTTCATCAGGGAAATGAGCTACAAATAAGGCAAGCAGATCTTTACCTCAGTGAAGGCGATGAATTGAGTTTCTATGAAGTAGTATTACGAGCCCGACAGAGAAGAGAGATTGTCATTGGTTACCGTGCAGCTAATGCTGAAAGGGCTGTTATCAACCCGCCTGCCAAAACTGAGAGACGAAGGTGGTCACTGAATGATGCTTTCGTGGTAATTGCAGAGAAGGAATGACGACACTGACGAAAACAACAAAAGAAAGTTCACATACAATTCGTGGATTTTGTATCTTTATTTTTTGAGGAACGAAAGTAAACGATCACATGTTTTCTTGACTATAAAGATATAAACTTTCAAGAAGAATAGGCACATCTGCAGACGACTGAGACTATTTTTTGCCCCTTTTTTTCTTTATTAAGAATTATTGCCGTCGTCTGTTTACTTTACAGCTCATGGCTAGTTAGCTGGATAATTTCCAGGAAGTCAACAATGAAAATACTTGGAACCCTCATTAATACAATTATACATATGCCTGAGCCACAATTTCCAGCAAGTCAACAATGAAAATACTTGGAACCCTCATTAATACAATTATACATATGCCTGAGCCAGAGCCCTTAACGTCAGCCTCAGATTCAAAATCATTCCTTGAGTTTGTTCCATTCTCTCCCTGCAGACTGACCTTTTACAACCAGAGTCTTACTCTTGTTTCTCCAGAAGACAATGGTGATATTTTTCGTATTTCTCTCTATCTTTCTGTTTATTTATATTTGCAGGATTATCAAACAAAGCTGGAATATTTATCCGGCGTCATCTTCTCCTCCCACCTTAACCAACACCCAAACACAAGTAAAATTTGATGTGTTCCTTAGTTTCAGAGGAGAAGACACTCGTGCTGGTTTTACCAGCCACCTCTATGCTGCTTTGGAACGGAAACAAATCCTTACTTTCATAGATTATCAGCTTGTGAGAGGAGAGGAGATTTCGGCATCACTTCTGAGAATAATTGAAGAGGCCAAGCTTTCTGTGGTTGTTTTTTCTGAAAAATATGCATCTTCCAAATGGTGCTTAGAGGAGCTTGCAAAGATTTTTGAGTGTAGAAAAAATAATGGACAGATAGTTATTCCGGTATTCTACCAGGTGGATCCATCTCATGTAAGAAATCAAACAGGAAGCTTTGGAGATTTGTTTGCTAGACTTGTAAAGAAGAAACCTTTGACGATGGACAAAGTGCAGAGCTTCAGAGATGCGTTGACGGATGCAGCCAATCTAGCCGGAATGAGCTCAGGGAAGTCTGAGTAAGCTCTTGAAATATATCCCATAAGAAAATATTCGTTCATTTGTCGAGGATTTGAAATTTAATTTAAAATTATTGAAAATGATGAGCTCTATGAATCTATATTTATTTTATATGATTATGAAAACGTTGTAGCGAAACACTTGTACAGATCTTAAGCCTTAGGAGATAGAAAACAGATACTTAGAAATTCTTGTGTTAAATTTTGACTAACAAATATATGTGCTCTTCTTATTTGTCAGATTGGAGTCTGAATTTATTGAGAAAATTTTTGGAGATGTTTTGAACAAATTGCATGGCATGTCTTCAAGTCACACTACGGGTCTATTTGGAATTGATGTTCGTGTCAACAAAGTTGAATCTCAAGATGTTCTCATTGTAGGGATATGGGGAATGGGTGGTATAGGTCAGACAACGATTGCGAAAGCTGTGTGCAACAAGGTTCGTTCTCGATTTGAAGGAATCTTTGTTCCAAACTTTAGGCAACAATTAAAAACAGGTTCCATGGCTGATTTGCAAAGAAGCTTTCTTTCACAACTGCTTGGCCAAGAAATTCTGAATTGAAGTAAAGTAAGCTTTATTATTGCTATTTTAGTCTAGGTTTTTTTTCTATAAATTGAATCCCAAATTGTAAGAGAATACTACTCTGAATACACAGAATATACAAGAATTAATCTAATTACGAATTCTTACAGTTTGCTAGACTTGTAAAGAAGAAACCTTTGACGATGGACAAAGTGCAGAGCTTCAGAGACGCTTTGACGGATGCAGCCAATCTAGCCGGATGGAGCTTAGGGAAGTCTGAGTAAGCTCTTGAAATATATCCCATAAGACAATATTTGTTCATTTGTCGAGGATTTGAAATTTAATTTAAAATTATTGAAAATGATGAGCTCTATGAATCAATATTTATTTTATATGATTTTGAAAACATTATAGTGAAACACTTGTACAGATCTTAAGCCTTAGGAGACAGAAAGCAGATACCTGGGAATTCTCGTGTTAAAATTTATCAGGACAATCAATGTTTACCTCTACTGTCTCACTTGAGATTAGGGTGCTAATAGCCTATTTCTTTGATATACACCGACTATATGTTGTTTCCAGTTTCAAGGATTGATTAACTACAGCAATGGATAAGTAGGGAGCTGCTGCATATGTCTGAAATCAAATGCTTTCTCTCGATTACATGCTCACCTTCTACAAGAGCAGAACATAGATGGAGGCTCTTCCTTTTTCTATCCCAACCTATATTTCAGATCCTATATTTTTTAATGGATGAGTCACTAGTCTCTACTACTCAATGTTATCATCAATTCATGTGTTACATTAGCACTATCCATTTCCAATAATGATGCTCAATTACTCATACGTGCCTCCTATGTATAGATGTAGCTACTACGGAGTGACAGTATGTTTATTTGTTTAGTTGTTTCTTCTAGTCCGGTCCACTTTGACTAACAACTATGTGTGTGTTCTTCTTGTTTGTCAGGCTGGAGTCTGAATTTATTGAGAAAATCGTTGGAGATGTTATGAAGAGTCTATTTGAAATTGATGTTCGTGTCAACAAAGTGGAGTCTTTGTTAAATATGGAATCTCAAGATGTTCTCATTGTAGGGATATGGGGAATGGGTGGTATAGGTAAGACAACGATTGCTGAAGCGGTGTGCAACAAGGTTCGTTCTCGATTTGAAGGAATCTTTGTTGCAAACTTTAAGCAACAATTAAAAACAGGTTCCATGGCTGATTTGCAAAGAAGCTTTCTTTTGTTGAAAACTGAAGTGATTCCAGAACTGCTCAAGTTAACCGGTCGACCGCTTGGTTGAACCGGTCGACCACTTGAAGGTTAACCGGTCGACCGCTTGAGTGAATCGGTCGACCGGTAGTAGCAACAAAGCTGTCAGGTTGAAGAAGCTGAGAAGAATCGAAGACTGAAGGTTATTGTTTTAGTTTTAGTAATCTTTTTGTATTCAGGATGATTATAAATCCTGTAGAGATTAGGAAATATAAGTCTGTCAAATCAGTTGTTAGTCTTGTCAAGACATCTTGTAAATAACTGATTTTAGAAAATATTACCGTTGATAGTTGTTGGTTATAGCCGTTGTAAGTTTCTGGTTCTAAATAAAATGAGTGGGATGGCAGTAACCATATATATATACAAAAATTCTGCCAATGTGTATGTTCTTTTAGCTTGAAGTAACAAAGCTCATTGTTCTTTCTTTTCTGAAAAATCCCGAATACAGTTCTTGATTTCAACAGTGTCTGTTGTCAGGTTTTTTTAACAATCTGTCCATACAGATTAGAAGTTTGATATTTTCTGAAATTTCTACATGGTATCAGAGCCGAATTAGGTCTTTGAGAAGGGATTTGAGTGAAACACGAGTGATCAAAGAAAAAGTGAGATTTTTTCCAAAAATTTTCCGAGAGAATTTGCAAAAAAGGTTCTTTTGAAATCAAGGAATTTGCCTTGGTTTGTTCTTTAATCTTGCTCTTCGTATTGTGAAGTCTTGAAACAAATCACAAGAAAAAAAAAAAAAAAACTCTCCAGCTGACAGTTCTTGATAGAGATGGATGCATCATTCTCTTCGAAATCGCCAATCTTCACAGGTGTTAACTATGGAGTTTGGGCAGTGAAGATGAAGATATACTTGAAAGCATTTGACCTATGGGAAGATGTGGAAGATGACAGGGAACCAGCTCCCTTGAACAACAACCCATCAATGACCCAAATCAAGTATTTCCATGAACAAAGAGCAAAGAAATTCAAAGCTCTTACTTGCATTCACAATGCAGTAAGTGAGGAAATTTTCTCAAGAATCATGGCATGTGAAACGGCTAAGGATGCTTGGGACAAATTGAAGGCTGAATTTCAAGGTGATGAAAAGTCTAGGAGAATGCAGATTTTGACATTGAAGAGACAATTTGAAGGCTTGAGGATGAAAGAATCTGAAACCATCAAAGAGTTTTCATCAAATGTATCCAAGTTAGTAAACCAAATGACTCTACTTGGAGAAGAAATTCAAGAAGCAAGGGTTGTGGAGAAAGTACTTGTCAGCCTGCCAGAAAAGTTTGAGAACAAAATATGCTCTTTGGAAGATTCAAAGGACTTCACGTCTATGAGTCTTCAAGAGTTGATAAATGCATTTCAAGCCGTGGAACAAAGGCAGCAAATCAGACAAGAAAACACTGGTGAAGAGGCATTTGCAGCAAGGTTCAAAGGAAGATCAAAACCTCAGAATTTCTACAAGAACTCAGAACCAAGAGCAAGCTCAAGTTCTGGAAAACAGTGGCAGAACAAAAACTGGCAAAGCAATCAAACACATGCAAATAACTTCAATGCAAGGGGAAAGGAAAGGAGAGAGCACTTCCCCGCATGCAAGTACTGTCAGAAAACTAACCATCTTGAGTCATTTTGTTGGCTCAAGAATGCTCAATGTCGAAAATGCAAGCAATTTGGACACATCCAAAAGTTTTGCAAGAACAACACCTCAAATGGGAAGCAAGCACATGTAGCTGAGGCTGTGGAACAAAAGGATGAGCAATTGTTCACTGCCATTGTGAATCACAGCTGCAGTAAGTCTGAGGTTAGTAAGCTAAATTGGCTAATTGATAGTGGGTGTACAAATCACATGACAGCTGAAATTAGCATGTTTAATAACTTTGATGAAAAGTATAAATCAAGGGTTAAGGTTGCTAATGGACAGTATGTAAGTGTAGAGGGCAGAGGGGAAGTTGATATTGAAACCTTGGCTGGAACTAGAAATTTTAAAGATGTGCTTTATGTTCCAGAAATTGACCAAAACTTGATTAGTGTAGGTCAATTACTTGAAATTGGATATTCATTGTTCTTTGATAATGGCATATGCACAATAAAGGATGATCTAGGAACACCTTTGTTTGCTGCTAAAATGAATAATAGGTGCTTTAGCATTGAAGAAAAACAAGCACACATAAGCATGATTACCAATGCATCTGAAAATTCAATTCTGTGGCATAGAAGAATGGGACACTTTAACTATGCTACATTGAAGAAAATGGCTGAACTACAAGTAGTAGAAGGATTACCTGTTATATATGAACAAAATGAGGTTTGTGAAGCATGCCAACTAGGAAAACAAGCAAAAATTAAGTTCAATAAAAGTGCATGCAAATCTACCACTAAGCTGCAAATTGTTCATAGTGATGTATGTGGCCCTATGCATAATGAATCTTTGAATGGTGCTAGATATTTTGTGTTGTTTATAGATGACTTCAGTAGATATTGTTGGGTTTATTTCCTTAAGACCAAAGGGGAAGTTTTTGAAGTGTTTTTAAGGTTCAAGGCTGCGGCAGAGAAGGAATCCAGCTGCAGCTTGAAGATTTTAAGGTCTGATAATGGGGGGGAATTTACCTCCCATAAATTTGAAGAATACCTAGTTAAAGAGGGTATTAAGCACCAACTTACCATCCCTTACACCCCTCAACAAAATGGTGTAAGTGAGAGGAAAAATAGGACCTTGATGGAGATGGCAAGGTGCCTTCTCTATGAGAAGAAATTGCCCTTGAAGTTTTGGGCTGAGGCTGTGAGCACAGCCACTTACCTCCTAAATAGGATGATGACAAGGTCATTAGGAGATAAAACACCCTATGAGGAGTGGCATGGACATAAACCAAGCATAGATCATCTAAAGGTATTTGGCAGCCCCTGTTATGTGCTTCAACCTGAGATTAAAAGAAGGAAGTTAGATCAAAAATCTGAGGTTGGAATTTTGATAGGTTATAGCTCAAACTCTAAGGGCTATAAGGTTTTTGATTTGAAAACAAACCAAGCTGTAATAGCTAGGAATGTTAAGGTGGCTGAGAACCAAATTTGGAATTGGGATGATGAGAAAGTTGAAAATACCAATATTGAAGAAACTGATGATCATGCACCCGAGACTGATGAAAGTGAATCTGAGGATGAAGACCAATCAGTGAGGGGGACTAGGTTGCTTAGTGACATCCATGATAGATGTAATTTGGTTGAAATGGAACCACATAATGTAGAAGAAGCCATGGATTCTCAAACTTGGGTGGCAGCAATGAAGGAGGAGTTAATGATGATAGAAAAGAATGAAACATGGCAGCTTGTTGACAGACCTAAGCATAGAAAAGTCATTGGTGTTAAATGGGTTTTTAAGACAAAATTAAATGCTGATGGAAGTGTCAATAAGAACAAAGCTAGACTTGTTGTTAAAGGATACTCACAAGAGCAAGGGATAGATTATCATGATACTTATGCCCCTGTTTCAAGGATGGATACTATCAAGTTGCTGCTCATGTTGGCTGCTCAAAAGGATTGGTTGGTTTGGCAAATGGATGTCAAATCAGCATTTTTGAATGGCACCTTGGATGAAGAAATATATGTGGAACAACCACAAGGTTTTGAAGATGAATCAAATATGAACAAAGTGTACCTTCTAAAGAAAGCTTTGTATGGCTTGAAACAAGCTCCTAGAGCTTGGTATAGCAAATTGGATGATTATTTGACTAGTTTGGGGTTTGTGAAGAGTTTGAATGAAGCCACTCTATATGTGAAGAAGGTGGATGATCACATCTTGATAATTTCAGTATATGTTGATGATTTGTTAATTACGGGTGACAATCAGAAATTTGTTGATGAATTCAAGATGAACATGAAGAACAAGTTTGAGATGAATGAACTTGGATTATTAGCATATTTTCTTGGAATGGAAATAACACAATCCAAGGAAGGTTGCTTTGTATGTCAAAAGCAATTTACAACTAAGATGCTAAACAAGTTTGCAATGGAAAATTGCAAATCAGTTAGCACCCCAATGGTGCTAGGTATGAAGCTCACAAAAGCTGATGGGGCTCCCTCTGCAGATGGAAAAGTTTATAGAAGTTTGATTGGAAGTTTATTGTATTTATCTTCCACACGACCTGACATTGTGTTCACTGTCAACTACCTCTCAAGATTCATGCAAAATCCCAGCCAAATGCACTACATTGCAGCCAAAAGAGTGCTGAGATACTTAAGGGGAACATTGGAATTTGGCATGTTCTTTGGCAAGATGAACACTGTCAAATTGAAGGGATTTTGTGACAGTGATTGGGGAGGAAGTGATGAAGAGATGATGAGCACTTCAGGGTATTGTTTTTCAATGGGGGAATGTATTTTTTGTTGGAATTCAAAGAAACAATCAGTAGTTGCACATTCAACTGCTGAAGCTGAATATATTGCAGCATTTGTGGCTGCCAATCAACTTGTTTGGTTGAGAAAAATTTTGAAGGATTTGGATTGTGATCAACTGGAACCTACTGAGTTGTTTTGTGACAACATGTCTGCAATTGCAATTTCCAAAAACTCAGTGTTCCATGATAGAACAAAACACATGAAAATCAAGTTTCATGCTATTCGGCAATTCCAGCAAGAAGGAGAACTGGAGATGAAGTATTGCTGTTCTAAGGAGCAACTGGCTGACTTGTTTACCAAAACTCTACCAAAGGAAAGGTTTGAGGAGCTAAGGAACATGGTGGGAATGTGCAGCTCAGGAATCAAGGAGGAGTGTTGAAAACTGAAGTGATTCCAGAACTGCTCAAGTTAACCGGTCGACCGCTTGGTTGAACCGGTCGACCACTTGAAGGTTAACCGGTCGACCGCTTGAGTGAATCGGTCGACCGGTAGTAGCAACAAAGCTGTCAGGTTGAAGAAGCTGAGAAGAATCGAAGACTGAAGGTTATTGTTTTAGTTTTAGTAATCTTTTTGTATTCAGGATGATTATAAATCCTGTAGAGATTAGGAAATATAAGTCTGTCAAATCAGTTGTTAGTCTTGTCAAGACATCTTGTAAATAACTGATTTTAGAAAATATTACCGTTGATAGTTGTTGGTTATAGCCGTTGTAAGTTTCTGGTTCTAAATAAAATGAGTGGGATGGCAGTAACCATATATATATACAAAAATTCTGCCAATGTGTATGTTCTTTTAGCTTGAAGTAACAAAGCTCATTGTTCTTTCTTTTCTGAAAAATCCCGAATACAGTTCTTGATTTCAACAGTGTCTGTTGTCAGGTTTTTTTAACAATCTGTCCATACAGATTAGAAGTTTGATATTTTCTGAAATTTCTACATCTTTCACAACTGCTTGGCCAAGAAATTCTGAAATGGGCTCCTTGAGGTTTCGAGATACTTTTGTGAGGGATAGACTTTGTCGTAAAAAGGTTTTTATTGTGTTGGACGATGTGGATGATTTAATGCCTTTGGAAGAATGGAAAGAACCGCTTCTTGGACGACACAGATCATTTGGTCCGGGTAGTAAGGTTCTCATGACAAGTAGGGACAAACAAGTGCTTACCAATGTTGTTGACGAAACATACGAGGTTGAGAGGTTGAGCTATGAAGAAGCTCTTCAACTCTTTAGCTCAAAAGCCTTGAAGAATTGCATCTCCACAAATGATCATAGAGAATTGATAGAAAAGATTGCTAGTCATGTGCAGGGCAATCCGTTGGCTCTTATAGTTTTGGGTTCCTCTCTCTATGGTAAAAGCACAGAAGAATGGTACAGTGCATTGAATAAACTAGCTCAGAACCCTCGAATCGAAAATGCGTTGAGAATTAGTTACGATGGGTTGGATAAAGAATAACAATCCATATTTCTTGATATAGCACATTTCTTCAGAAGATTTGAGCAAAAACAAGCTATAAGAATATTAGATGGGTTTTATCGTCGGTCTGTGATTTTCGATATAAGCACTCTTATTGATAAGTGTCTCATAACTACTTCTGATAACAAGCTAGAAATACATGACTTGCGATAAGAGAAATGGCATTTAACATTGTTCGTGCAGAATCCAAGTTTCCTGGCAAACGAAGCAGGTTGTGTCATCTTCCTGATGTCGTTCATGTGATGGAGGAAAATAAGGTTAAAGCTGAAGTCATTAAATATCTTTCTTTTCTCTCTGAGAGGGTTCATATTTGCTAAAAAGTTGATGTTTTGCGTATATTGCATGATTGTCTGTGTATTCTTTATTCTTGTTTAACAGGGAACTGAGGAAATTGAAGGCATATCTTTGGACATATCCAAGTTATCGAGACAGATACACTTGAAACCTGATGCCTTCACAAAGATGGATGGTCTTAGAAGTTCCACAATCAGTCACTAGCAAGTTGGAGTATCTTCGGAGAAATGACTGAAATAGAATTTGAGAAATCTAAGACCATCCATCATTGCGAAGGCATCAGGTTTCAAGTGTATCTGTCTCGATAACTTGGATATGTCCAAAGATATGCCTTCAATTTCCTCAGTTCCCTGTTAAACAAGAATAAAGAATACACAGACAATCATGCAATCTATGCAAAACATCAACTTTTAGCAAATATGAAACCTCTCGGTTAGAATGTAAGACTACAGAAAAGAAAGGTAGTTAATGACTTCAACTTTAACCTTATTTTCCACCATCACATGAACGACATCAGGAAGATGACACAACCTGCTTTGTTTGCCAGGAAACTTGGATTTTGCACGAACAATGTTAAATGCCATTTTTTGTAGCAAGTCATGTATTTCTAGCATGTTATGAGAAGTAGTTATCAGACACTTATCAATAAGAGTGTTTATATCGAAAATCACAGACCGATGATAAAAGCCATCTAATATTCTTGTAGCTCGTTCTTGCTCAAATCCTATGAGGAAATGTGCTATATCAAGAAATATGGATTGTTGTTCTCCATCCTGTCATAAATACTGAATTTCTGTGTATTTTCTTGTTTATTCAAGGAGGATCTCATCCTCTAAATACATGTACAAAACCCTAATTTACAGTCTATAATTAATGTAATATTTGCTGTTACAATAAGAAATTAAGTCTATATTATGCGGTTACGATTTACTTTCCATGTTTGTAACTGCTGTGATATCTTTCCATATATACATTATTGACATCCCCCCTCAAATTGATGCTGGTTGATCAAGAAGCATCAATTTGTCAATCATCAGTTGGTGTCGTGGCCGAGGTAGAGCCTTCGTAAAGACATCAGCAGTCTGATGTTCAGTGGAAATATGGGGTAGTGTAAGAACATTATGATCAAGAGCTTCACGAATATAGTGACAATCAACTTCAATATGTTTGGTGCGTTCATGAAACACAGGATTAGAAGCAATCTGAATAGCACTTGTGTTATCAGCATGAAGCGGTGTAGGATGGTGCTGAGTAAAACCAAGTTCGTGTAACAAACCCCGGAGCCATACAATTTCAAAACATACAGCGGACATAGCGCGATACTCAGATTCTGTGGAAGATTTTGAAATACGATCTTGCTTTTTGCTTTTCCATGAAATTAAAGCATTTCCAAGAAACATACACCATCCCATAACAGACCGACGGGTATCCATACATTTGCCCAATCTGCATCACTATAACCAGTTAATTGTAATGAGGTGTCGACAGGAAAAAATATCTCTCTCCCAGATGTACCCTTAAGATAACGAATAATTCTTTTGACAACAGCTAGATGAGGTTGCCGAGTTGCCGAGGAGTCTGTAAAAATTGACTGACTTGTTGTACTGCAAAAGAAATGTCTGGCCGAGTAATAGTTAAATAATTCAAACTGCCCACCAATTGCCTGTATATGGAAGGATTAGGCAATAAATCTCCATCATTCTGACAAAGTTTTAAATTAATCTCAAGAGGTGTAAGAACACTGTTTCCTAATTCCAGACCGGCCAAAAGTAGTATCTCTTGAGTATATTTGTGCTGATGTAAAAATATTCCGTCAGACATAGAGTGCACCTGTAGACCAAGAAAATAATGAAGTTCTCCAAGATCCTTCATATGGAATGCAGTGTTAAGAGAACGTTGTAAATTCTCAATGAGTGGAATATCAGATCCTGTAATAATAATATCATCCACATATACCAGGAGAGCAACAATACCATTAGCAGTTTGCTGGAGAAACAGAGAGGAATCATATTGACTCTGAATAAATTGAAGATCCAACAGAGTAGTGCGAAACTTTTCAAACCATGCTCGGGGTGCCTGTTTTAGACCATACAGGGAACGTTTCAACCAACAAACTTTATCGGATGGGTGAGTAAACATACCAGGGGGAGGATTCATATAGATCTCTTCTTTCAGATCACCATGTAAAAATGCATTTTTTACATCCATTTGACGAATTGACCATCTTTTGGAAGCAGCAATTGCCAAAATAGTGCGTATGGTGGTCATTTTAGCGACAGGTGCAAATGTCTCCTCATAATTAATACCATATGCCTGACAATTTCCAAGAGCAACTAACCATGCTTTATACAGTTCCACAGACCCATCAGGTTTTAATTTGACATTGTATACCCATTTGCATCCAATAGGTTTGGTTCCACGAGGACAAGAGACAACCTGCACATAAGTCTTGGGTACAACAATACTATCAATAGCAGTAGCTGAGTATCCATACCTGTCTGGGGCTCGTGAAATCCGAGATGATCATCTTGGTTGATGATGAAGATCAGATGTCGGTTCTGTGTTTGGAAGGGGCAAAGTGGAACGTCAGTGATATACAATCTTAAAACGTTTAAAGTGAGAAGATGGACAATCATCATCAAATGTGGGAAGTTGGATAGAGTTGGATTGTGTAGAGGAACAAGACGGGAAAAAATTTTGATTCTCAAAGAAAATAACATTTCGAGATATACGAATTCTATGAGCATTTTTGTCATAACACACAAACCCTTTATGAGAATTACTGTATCCTAGAAAAGCACAGCGAGTAGCTTGGGCTGTAAGTTTATTACGTTCAGTAAATGGTAAGTGAACAAAACAAACACACCCAAAGACATGGAGATCATACTCAGGAATAACACCAAATAAAATAGAGTATGGAGATTCAAATTTTAGAACTTGGGAAGGCAAACGATTAATTAGATGAACAGCTGTTGACAACGCTTCTACCCAAAAACAAGTAGGTACTGAGGAATCAATTAATAAGGTACGAACAATATCTAAAAGATGACGATTCTTACGCTCGGCAACTCCATTTTGTTGAGGAGTGTAAAGACAAGATCTTTGAGAGAGAATCCCTTTGTTTTTGAGAAACTCCTGAAATTCTTTAGACATATATTCCCCCCCAGAGTCAGAACGTAGAATTTTAATATGAGTAGAGAATTGATTTTCAATAAACACAACGAAAGCCTGAAATGTTGAGAACACCTCAGATTTAGATCGGAGAAAATATATCCAAGTGAAACGACTAAAATCATCAATAAACGTGACAAAATATTTATACTGAGCATGAGAGAGAACAGGACTTACTCCCCATACATCAGTATGAATAATATCAAATATCAAAACATTTAGAAGCTCGGCTGCCATGTGAAGGAAATGATAAAGATTTACTTTTTCCCAATTTGCAAGAACTACAATCCAAAAATTCTGTTGAACAAGAATTTTTATTCCCCACATATCCATGTCTCATAAGATGAGTCAATACAATAGAATCGGGATGCCCCAATTTCTTATGCCAAAATTGATGATTATTAATGACAGTAGAATAAGCACATGAATTAATACTAGAAAATTCTATTGGAAATAAACGTCCCACTTTAGGCCCCTTCGCGATCACCTTCCCCGACACTTGATCCTGCACACAACAACCATTATGATGAAATCAAATTTCACAATTATTTTCTACCATTTGCCCAACAGAGAGTAAATTTGCAGATAATTTTGGTGACACAAAAATATCTTTAAAATTCGAACCCAAATCACCAATTGACGAAATCGGAAAATTATCACCATTTGCTACCTGTATATGCTGATTACCCATATACTTTTGCACATTACATAACTCATTTTCACTGTTTGTCATATGATTTGATGCTGCCGAATCCATTAGCCAAGTTTTATCATTTGCCGAAACCACATCTGAATTTAATTCAGATTGCTTTCCTTTAAACCCATCTGCCAAATCATGATTTCTATTATTTGCCGAAACCCTAGATTTAAATTTGTTCTTCATACCTTGGAATCCAAATGCCGAGAGAGTAGAGACGATCATCTGCTGCATCTGCTCCATCATCTCCGGCGTGAGGGTTGTCGATGAAGAGCTCATCGTTGACGACGGTTCTGGTGTCGACGATGAGACAGCTGCGGCAGCCATGGAAGCCGTGGTCATCGGCATCCCTAGCCCTTGTCGATTCTGTGGTCGCACATGGCAGTCCTTGATAACATGGCCCTCTTTCTTGCAATAATTGCAGAACTTCTTGCTGCAATTTTGGGCAATATGCCCATTTTCTTTGCAATTAAAACACTGCAAACCCACTCCTCTCTGTCGTCCCTTTCCCTGAGCCATGTATGCCATGTTCACCATTTCTGTAGCAGTCGGCTGAGTCAACTCGTGCTGAGTGGCGAGTCGTTGTTCTTCCCGTAATATCTCTCCCAAACAATCATCCAATGAAGGTACTGGGTTTCGATTAATCAAGCTAGCTCTCACAGCCTCAAATTCTGGCCGGAGCTTCATCAAAAATTGGTCTCTCTGGCTCTCGGCATGAACAAGGTGCAGTGCCTCTAAGCTTTCCTTTGGTACTTTAGAATAGATTATACCAGTGTATTCACTCCATAAATTGATGAATCCGGCATAAAATTGTTCAATTGAGAGATTACCTTGTTTGTAGTTAGCAATACTCAATTCAAGTTGAAATTTTTGAGCCGAATTATTCTGAGAATAAATACGTCGGAGGTAGTCCCAAATCTCCTTCCCTGTGTCAAATGCTCTGAGATTGTTAATCATATGGGGTTCAACAGACCCCAGAATCCATGAAACAATTTGGCATCCTTAGTAGTCCAAGCAGTCAGCTCCTGTGAATCGGTTGGAACCTTTGTAGTTCCATCAAGATGCCCCCATAATTCCTTCCCTTTCACAAACATCCGAAATTGAAACTCCCAACTGGCATAATTTTTGCCATTGAATCGAGTAAGAAAAGTCTCTCCAGACATCTTTAAAATCTAAAAAAAAATCGAAGAAAAGGTTGACAATTCGGTTCAGAATTGAAGCTCTGATACCATGTCACAAATACTGAATTTCTGTGTATTTTCTTGTTTATTCAAGGAGGATCTCATGCCTCTAAATACATGTACAAAACCCTAATTTACAGTCTACAATTAATGTAATATTTGTTGTTACAATAAGAAATTAAGTCTATATTATGCGGTTACGATTTACTTTCCATGTTTGTAACTGCTGTGATATCTTTCCATATATACATTATTGACACATCCAACCCATTGTAACTAATTCTCAACGCATTTTCGATTCGAGGGTTCTGAGCTAGTTTATTCAATGCACTGTACCATTCTCCTGTGCTTTTACCATAGAGAGAAGAGCCCAAAACTATAAGAGCCAACGGATTGCCCTGCACATGACTTGCAATCTTTTCTATCCAGTGTCTATGATCAATTGTGGAGATGCAATTCTTCAAGGCTTTTGAGCTAAAGAGTTGAAGAGCTTCTTCATAGCTTAACCTCTCAACCTCGTATGTTTCATCAACTACATTGTTAAGCACTTGTTTGTCCCTACTTGTCATGAGAACTTTACTACCCGGACCAAATGATCTGTGTCGTCATGATATCCGAAAGCCTTGCAAGTTGAAAAGCTGTGGGGTATATCTGCACTTTGATGAAAATATACGGGCCTACGACACAAGTTGAAAAGCTTAAAAGAAAATTGAGGGAGAGAAGAAAGTGAAAGGGAGAAAGAGAGAGTTCTGCAATTACTCCAAATTGTTCTTCGAGTAGTTTTCAAGATACCTGTACTAGCTACTGCCTCTGGTACTATACGAATCTTTTTCCTTGTCATTTTTATTTATTTACTGCTAACACACAATCCAACAATCTTTCCTTGTCATTTCTATTACCTTTGTTGTGATGAGGTAGCGCATGTGGCCAACAATTATTCAGTTTGTTAATCTTTTCTCTTTTTTCCTATTCTTTTCTCTCTACTTCTTAATTTCTACACCTGCCCCCTCAAAACTTAAAGTAGCCTTTAATTTTTAATTCCTTCAAATTTGGTTCCCATTTGTTTTTACTATTTTTTATTTGGAATAAATTATTTATTTTTTTAATTCCACCCCTTTTAAAATTCCATCTTTAATATTTGGTTCCTAATTTTTAATTGAGATAATTTTAAGAAATCATTTTTTTCAATTTTCATCTTTCTTAGGTTTATTTTCCTATCAAATTTGATTATTATTCTTTTAATTGCTAATTTTTTTATAACTTTTGCAATTTTAAAATTGATAATTTTCTTATAACTTATGCAAAAATATATTGAAAAAACCTGTCTATTATTTATGTTTCTACTGAAAAAAGTTATTGAATCCACGTCAAAATACGGGTAAAATAACTAATAGAAATTGTATGACGTGCCTCCTGCACGTATACTCTTAAGAAACTACACTGTTGCCAGCAGGGTCTTGGCCTGGTGGTCATGAAGGGCTTCTCCCTTCCTCTCACCCCAGGTTCAAGCTTTGTCAGGCACGTCTGTCACCCCCGCGGTGCCTTACATGTTCATTGGGTTTGCAGGATGTTCAGTGAGCCTGAGGATTTAGTTGTTGTGCGCGCAAGCTGGCCTGGACACCCCGGTTATCAAAAAAAAAAAAAAAAAGAAACTACACTGTCTTTGTCACGTATTTCCATGTTGGCAACGCAAGACGAAAGGGATAAAAAATGTGGTAGATGGTAAAGTCACTTGCATTTGTCAGGAATGGTCGCTGTAGCTATGAAAACGCGTGAATGATATTTGCATGTACTGGGTCAAGTGGAAGGTTGGTAAATTTATTTATTTATATATATTCATATGTTATTATGGGAAGGATTCATTTTACTATATGAGTTATGAATGATTGTTTTTATGCAACAAAATTCTACTAATACAGTCACCATATAAAAACTCTAAATTCAAAATTTTATTATTGTATATTTTTACAACTCTTTAAATAAACCCAAAAAATAGCCTGAAAAACTAAGAAATTCTAAAATAAAGAGAAAAAATAACAAAACAAGCTCAAACAATATTTTCTCGGCTTAATTTAGAGGATTTCTGGACCTCGGTTGGGTACAGCCAAGTATAGAACTGGACATGTAGAATCTCATAGCAAAATATGAGTCGTCCAAAAGTTACAAGTCTTTTTGTGTGGTCAATTACTCTGGCAACCTAATTCTCTTCTTAGATTTAGCGAGGTCCCACCTATCAATAAACAACATTGCAAACTATAACTGAGTAATCAAAGCCGATGGAAGGATTGATGTTGTGTAAAAGAAGATGGAAAAAATCTTATAGCGGTCAACAAACACTAGGCTAGGTTCACAGTAGCGAGAGATTTCACTCTGGTGGTATTTTACAGGTAGTCTTTTTTCTCCTTTTGATTTTTTTCATTTTCACAACAATATTATTATTAATAATAATTTTACTCATCTATGCTTGTTTATGGGGGAAAAGAAACTTATTTCGATTCTTCCAGCCCGGCTAGGAAGGAGCCGAAAAAAGGCCAAGGGTTCTGACTGTTAAGGAACCATATCACCTAAAAACTTAAGCTTATAAGTGAGGTCCCATAATATGATTTATATTATTCTCTAACACACCCCCTCAAGTGAAAGCTCTTTGGGCTTGAAACTTGCACAGGCCCACATCACCTTGTGTTTGGTTTTTATCAAATAGAATGGGGATGATGAGATTCGAACTCGTGACCGCTGGGTAAACAAGGCTCTGATACCATGTTAAGAAACCATCTCACCTAAAAACTTAAGCTTATAAGTGAGGCCCCATAATATGATTTATATTATTCTCTAACACTGACAAACCTTCCATTGTTGAAAGTAGAAAAAAAAATCAAAGCTGCGACGGAGTGCAAACAAATAGCTCGTTATATTTACTCGTTATATTATGTAAGGGTTATGATTCTATGTGACAGGGAAGAAATCGTTACCCTACATAATCAAAATAAATAAATAAAAATAAAAAAGGTCTGAGCATCCCTTGTTTTAATTCACAAATTCATGGTGCAGGCCGTTTTCTTTCTTTCTTTTTTGTGGAAAGCAAGGAACAAATGCCTTTGATTGCGCTACTTGTCGGTCAAAAATTCTAAAACATGAAAAAGCGGTCTGCATGCATATTAGAGTACTTAAATAGATTAAATTAAAAACATGTTAAATTACTTCTATATTTTTATGGTCACCTTTTTAATTTTGTTTTTTCTAACAATATATTTTTATTTATACTTTTTTTAAAAAATAAAATGAAATGCCCTACACACCTCATAAGTAACTCTTGTATTTTGTTTTATTTGAAGATAAAATTGTTATTTTACTGTATATATAAATATAAAAATTCAAATATATCCTAGATAGATAGCTCTTTATTGTCTGTTTATAATATTTATACGGTGCAAAAATAAAAAAATAACAAAAACAATCCATGTTATAATGCTACAGTGATTCCACTAGTGTAAACAAGGCATAGGCGTCCCCTTTTAAAACTTTCAATGAGAATAAGATTGAGACTATTCAACCCCCCACCCCCTTTTTCTTTTTTAAGAATTATTGCCGTCGTCTGTTTACTTCACAGCTCATGGCTAGTGCTCTGCAAAAATTTGTAGATAACACGCCAGTCCGGCCATACACCCGTTACAACTATTTGAGTGACAAATAAACAAATAAGAATTTGAGAAATAAATAAAAACAAAATAAATAAAAACAAAATAATTTTTAAATGATTATCAATATAAATTAAATTTTAAGAGCTAAATTCAATAAAAAAATTCAACCTCAACAAAATAAAAAATAATAAAAATTAAAAAAAACTAAAAACATATACTTATAAAAATGAACAAAAATAAAGATTATTTATATAGAATTAAAATAAAAGTGCTCAATAACTAGTTAAATGGTTTCGTTTAGAATAATAACATGGTTGCTTTATTATTTTTAATCAACTATAACATGTGTCTTGATTTATTATTTTAATCGACAACATATGTCTTGATGTATAATGGATGGCTACTGGCTTATGAAGGGCATGATGTAAATTGTGTTTATTTTCCGGCCTTGTATAATAATTAGAGGATATTTGAGAGTGTGGTTATGGCTGTATTTTAAAGTATTTTTTTTCTAAAAAATATATCAGAATATTCCTTTTTAAAAAAAAAAAAAATCTCAACTTCATAAAAATATTTAAAAAATAACACATTTAAACTAGCCCTCAACGGTCATAGCAGCAAAAACAACAATAATCATTTGTGCTCTGATATATTTTTTATATGACCATTCCTTCAAAAACAAAGACAAGAAATATGTAATTCCAGGAAAATTATAATAGAATTTGAAGTACAAATTAATAGACTAAGGGGTAAGGGGTAGAGAGTATGATCAAAGTTAATTTTTTAAATACTTTTTGTTTAAAAATATATTAAAATATTTTTTCTTAAAAAATATTTTTGATATCAGCTCTTTAAAATAATATGAAAATATAATATAGATTTTATGTTCATTTCAGTAGTTACCATGAGAATATAATAGTCTTTATGTTCATTTCACTAGTTACCATGGTAGTGTCCACCAACTTGGTGAAGGCCCCATTGTGATTCAGTGACGGCAAGGCATGGAGAATTAGGGAATGAATTAGGCAAACATTCCCTTTGACTAATTCATTAAATTATTAGTATCAATCCAGTGTTGCTGTTCTTGAGCACATGATATCAATGCACTTGATCAGAGAAATGTATTAACATACAAAATTTGATTTCCAAGAGGGCAGCAATGATATAATGTTTCCTATTGTTTGTATATGTACAACTCAGTTAAGTTGTCAGAACTATATGCCGCACTCGATGTCTATGCTCCTAAAAGTTCTACTTTCAAATTTAATGGAGTCACTGATTCAGTTGATGGTTTCTGAACTTCAGTTTCAGATGACTGGGATTCATGTCTGCAGCATCATGCAACACCGGTTTTGAACATCTGAAGATGAAGGCGATGTAGGCGGTTGTTTTCCAGTTTCCTGCTGCATGCCCATGAAAATGTCTAGACTCCAAGTCTAACAGGAGAGAGCAAACACCTTCAAAGAAGCATTTGAAATCCTACTCAATCCAGATTTCAACAATCCAGAAACTTAGTTGAACATGATCCAACTACTGAAAAGAGTCTAGCTGTGGTACTGATTAAATGTGTGGTGGGGGCTAGGAAATATGAACCTTGATTATGTCATAGACAATTTGATTATCAACACGACTGAGACTTATGACATGATCAGAACATGGTCAAGAACCTAGTGTTGAAACACATGATGTAAAGGGGGCTAATAAAATTGAAAAGGTAAAAAAATGAAAGTGAAAATAGCAGATCATGCTCGGATTGGTTAATGTTTACTTTTCTTTGCCTAGATGCTGCAGGTATGTAGAGGAAGTCTACCCAAAGACTATATTGCTCCAAATTCTGCAGAAAGGATATTATTCTATGGTTGGAGACGAGACATGGAAGATATGATTATGGTAATGTTATGAGGATTATGAAATCATAACTTCTCCGTTGCAGCAAAGTGGTGGTAGACATTTCAAAACTCTTCTGTGTTATTATTACAGGATTTTCAATTGTAGTTACAAACAAGTGTCTATTGAAACCATTCTTTCTAGTTTCCACATGTACTGTTTTGTGCAATAATGTGCTATCTTTTTTTTCTCATTTAGACTATTTCATTTTCTATAACAATAGTAATTTTCAGCTACTCATCTCTGCATGTTTAGGTGCGGGATGCATTTCTAGCACGAGGTTCAGAGCTCTAGATGTTCAATGATGTTCCCGAAAATGAGAGGGAAAAGTGTTGGATTTTGATGATCTGAACAGTAACAGTTTATGAATAGTTACTGTTCAGATTAATGTTGAAAAACCGAGACTTGCTTGAAGGTTTACAAAACAATAAATTTCTGGAATCAAATCACATAAATTTTTATTGAATTCAAAAATGCCTATAAATAGGCTTACAATGCAATTGAATCAAAAGCCACAAATCTCTCAACAATTCTGAGAGATTTGGATAACTACAGGTTTTGATATTCAAAACCTGTTATGAATAGTAACTTAATTTAAGATTCAAACACTTAATCAACAAATCAGAAATCCTACAAAATCCAAATCCTACAGCTAATACAAAATCCTTTTTATTCAAAGCTGAACTTACTCCAAATCTAACACTCCTCCTTGAGTTTATCTTTGGACATTCCCATCTTCATCTTCAAGAATTCCAATCTTGCTGGAGGAATTCCCTTAGTCATCAAGTCTGCTAGTTGAACATCATTTGAGCAATGAAGAACTTTTAATGAACCAGTTCTTCTCGGCTTCCCTTAGAAAATGAAGCTTCACATTAATGTGCTTTGTTGGTGAAACCTGTTCTTGTCCCAAATCAGCAAGCAACTTATTCAACCAATTTTCAGCTGCTGCCATGAAAATATGCTTAGCCCAATCACTATCTGCATAAAAATCAACTCCTCCTGTCCTTGAGTAGCCAATGCTCAGATCACTTTGAGTTTCAGTCAAATACTTAATGTTTTCAGATTCTGAAAAATCTTCAGACTTGTTCTTCAAAAAACGAGCCCAAATCATCCTGCTGTTTTCATCCTTGAACAGCATGAAGTAAGTAAAATTTTTTAAAAATGCAATGTTCATTGGTTCACAAAAGTCAGAATAAACTAGCTGTAGATTGCTTAATGCTCTGCTTGATGTATATTGTGGAAATGGCTTTTGGTGCTGCTTTCCATATTCACAGCCCTCACTCATCTGTTTGCTAGTAGAAATTTCAGGTATCCCTTCTACCAAGACATTATCATGCAACATCATCAATGAATTTAAATTATGATGCCCAAAACTCTTGTGCCAAATAACACTCTTATCAACTTGGGTAGTAAAAGTATGTCCTTCACCTGCATCCAGCTTCACGTAGAAGCTGTTCCCATTCATTTTCAGCCTTGCTATTTCCAATCCATGTGTATCAGAAATAAGACATAAGTTGTCTTTGAAACGAATTTCATAACCATTCTTCATCATTTGTGCAACACTAAGTAAGTTTTGATCTAACTCTGGGATGTACAAAACATGAGTTAAAAATTTTGTACCTCTCTTAGTGTTCACAGCAATGGTGCCTCTCCCTTTTGCTTGAACAATATCACCATTCCCTAGCTTGACTTTTGGTTGTATTGTGACATCAATGGATGAGAAAATCTCCAGATGTTTAGTCATATGACTAGTACATCCACTGTCAATAAACCAAACATTTAAATCATGTGAATTTGAAATCTGTGAAACCATGAACAGATGCTCATCCTCCTCCTTTTCTGCCTCTGTTACGAGGGCTTGTTGCTGAGTTGTTTCCTGAGATGATTTCTTCTTGGCTCTACAAAATTTCTCACTGTGACCTAAGAAATTGCAGAAAGTGCATTTGATGGCAGGTCTGTTTTTATACCAACAGTCCCTCTCTGCATGATTTGTTCTCCTGCAGTGCGAGCAAGGTAAGAAAACTTGCCCTTTTGTTTCTATATCTGATTTACTTTCTGTAATTCTGAAAGGCCTTCTAATCTGCATACTTGAAGGCATTTTTCCCTTGTCTTTAGCATAAAAAGCACCTTCAATTTCTTCTTCATCCCTCATCTGGGTTCTTTGTTCTTGAACAAGTAGTTTACTTGTTAATTCTGCAATTGTGAGACTGCTCAAGTCACAGGACTCCTCTATTGCTGAGATTTTTGCTTCAAATTTCTGTGGTAAAGAAAACATGATCTTTTCCACCACCTTTTGATCCTCAACATTCCCTCCAAGTAGCCTCATTTGATTGACAACATCCATTAGCCTGCCAGAATAACTCTTGACAGTTTTGGCTTCCTTCATTTTCATCAACTCAAATTCTCTTTTGAAAGCAAGTAGCCTAACTGTTTTCACTCTACTGCTCCCTTGAAATTCTGCTTGTAGCTTGTCCCATACAAGCTTTGGTGATTCCAGATCCATGATTTTTGTAAAAATATGATCAGCAAGCCCTGAGTGCAGGCAAGTAATTGCCTTATCCTTCTTCAGTTTTTCTTCCTCAAATGCTCTGATTTGCGCGAGTGTTGGATTTGGTGAGAGTGGAGTTGGGTCAGCATTGGTTGCAACAACATTCCATAGCCCTTGAGATCTTAAATAAAATCTCATCTTCACAGCCCAGATATGATAATTCTCTCCAGAAAATAGCGGAATGGCAGAAGCTTGATTGCTCGATGTAGACATGATTTTTGCAAAAAATGACTCACTTGTGTTTTCACTTAATCCACTCTGTGTTTAGCACTCACCCTCTCTGTGTTTCACTCAAAAAAAAAACCTCACAATTCACTCGAAAATACCTCACAGTCCCGAAGGAACAACCTGGCTCTGATACCACTGTTGGATTTTGATGATCTGAACAGTAACAGTTTATGAATAGTTACTGTTCAGATTAATGTTGAAAAACCGAGACTTGCTTGAAGGTTTACAAAACAATAAATTTCTGGAATCAAATCACATAAATTTTTATTGAATTAAAAAATGCCTATAAATAGGCTTACAATGCAATTGAATCAAAAGCCACAAATCTCTCAACAATTCTGAGAGATTTGGATAACTACAGGTTTTGATATTCAAAACCTGTTATGAATAGTAACTTAATTTAAAATTCAAACACTTAATCAACAAATCAGAAATCCTACAGAATCCAAATCCTACAGCTAATACAAAATCCTTTTTATTCAAAGCTGAACTTACTCCAAATCTAACAAAAAGAAGCTTATTGATGGTGGTCTAGACTTTAGTAGATTGGAAAATATACAACTTCTCAATCGAGAAGGAAATGCAGTCATCAGACGCCATTTAGAAAGTCTTCCTTTGCACTCTTTTGATTCAGTAAGTGAATAATACTAAAATAGTTGTGGGTTTTGAATCAAACTAATTGACATTTGGGTTTGTGTTTTTATTTATGTAATTATCCTTATTTTTGGCTAAAAAGATTTTGATACAGTATTTGGTGTGTTTAGATTTTAATTTTGGCTGATGAGTGGGTGGAAGATTCAGCCATTCAAGCCGACTCCCGATCTCTTGCCACATTATTATTGATTCGTGATATTCAGGTACTTGATCTAACTATATTTTTGCGCCATCCTCCAAGATACCATGTAATCTTAGACTCCACTTCAACTTTAAGGAAAAGGCAGAAAGATTTTATTTATTTTCTCCTGAACCCAAGAAGATAATTGTACAGAATCCAGGAGTTAACTATAATGGTGCAATTTAGTTATCATCGATCCCTTTTATCCATTTGTTCTTATTCTCATGATCCATGCAGTCAAAGCGTCTCCCATTGGTAAACCAGGTTCGCAGAGGAAGCTTCTCTCAAGGTTCGTGGATTAGGGAGATGCAGCAGGCTTCAGATAAATCTCTAATAATAAGTGAAATTCTTGACCCAAGAACTAAAAATTTATTATGCACGTCGAAGATCAGTGATCATGTTTTATCAAATGAGCTTGTCAGCATGGCATTGGCCATGGTTGCTGAAGATCAACAAATATATGATGTACTAGAAGAGCTCTTTGCAGAGGAGGTATTCTTCTGTCTCTCTTCTGTCAAATTTTGAAGGGCAAAGTAAGCTTACAAAATTTCATGATGATTTGATACATTACTGAAAAGATTAGTTCTATTGATTGCTTCATCCCTGATGACACATCGATATATATTAAATCATGGGCTGGAGCAAAGGTATGAAGAAAATGTGGAAATTATAAGAATCCATGACAAAAGCTAAGATTTCTGCTTGATAGCAACTATTTGTTCTTATCATTGATTCCTCGACAAATTCTAATAAGAGGTTAACGATCGTCCCTTAAGTTGGGTGCAAATATTTTTGTGAGTGATAAATTATCCAATAACAAAGTATAAAGTGGGTTTGATATCTTTAAGTTTAAAGAAGGGATGGATGGAGTATTTGAGGTTTCGTGTTCAAATTCGAGGTACTTTACTCCATTGGTCTCAATGGCTTTTTAACTACTTTACCAAATAAATTTCCTACCTTAAACCGAGCCCCATTACAACCCTTCTGAAGACCTTATGATTTATATAATGCATGTAATCTAGGTGGTGGAGAGGGAGATGATTTGCAAGCTTATGGTAGATCACTTACATTGGATGAAATTTGAGAGAAACACTTAACCTATCAAACACGTGAGAATGGAGTGATTATTTCTATGAGATTTATGCATTCAGATATTTTATTTTCAAATAAAAAATGCTTGCTAAGCATTTCTTTTAAGTTGTGTAGACTGTTGTTCATGAAACATTATGGTAATTTAATAGTTTGATTGTTCTTAGTTGATGGCATTGCATTTTCTTTTGAAAAAGTAGATTTGAATCTTGCCTGAGGACGTGCAAAAGCTAAGTGTGGGGGAATTTGACAAGTGCAAAATATACATCTATTTGTATTCCTTTTACATTATGCTTTTTAACATCTTTCAAGCTTATTTCAACATATTGAAAGTTATTTTATGGGTTTGACATGTTTAAGAGACTTTGTGGATTACTTGCTATAAAATAGGAAATTCTGCACTTTATATTTTGGACCTTTGTTGCATGTTTCAGGTTTTAATTCCTAAAGAGGAGTTTCAAAATTGGAATTATAGCTATCAATCTTGCTAGAAAAGTATTGTAGGCAGAAATTCAATGCAAATTTGGGCATCCAATTGGAACAACAACGTCAACCCTGACTCTGTTCGCGCACCAACACTGAACTGGCATATCTGGAGCATACGATGTCGAAATCAAGTGATTCAAAAGCCCGAATTCATCTACGCATTTAGAGCTACAACTTTCATGAAAGAACCAAAGTCAGGAAAAATCATCTGCAGCACTATCAAAATTTTGTAATAGAAAATTCCAACAAGTGCATGCAATTTGGAAAGTTTGCTTGTCAATACCTTATCTATATGTCTATTTCGAATGAACATGAGTGAAAGGTTAAATGAAACAAATGAGGTACTAAAGTTTTCCTCAATTCAGCAGAAATTTGGAAAGTTCTCAGTAGGAGATAGTTTGACAAGTACTATCATGTGATGTTTTTAACAGGATCGCTCATGGTTTTTGGCCAAATCTTGCTTGAGGGAAGATATTGAAAGCACTTTTAACAATCATGTTAAATCTTCTCTCTCTCTCTCTGTTATTTCCTCGCAAAAAGCCATCTGCATCATGTATACTAAAGAGTGATTCTTTGTTGTGGTAGTGAAATTGTTGCTATTGATGATGTTAGAATTTAAGATTCTTTAATCAGTTCACTCATCATCCACGAACATTTTGCCTTCATCAGGGAAATGAGCTACAAATAAGGCAAGCAGATCTTTACCTCAGTGAAGGCGAGGAATTGAGTTTCTATGAAGTACTATTACGAGCCTGACAGAGAAGAGAGATTGTCATTGGTTACTGTGCAGCTAATGCTGAAAGGGCTGTTATCAACCCGCCTGCCAAAACTGAGAGACGAAGGTGGTCACTGAAAGATGCTTTCGTGGTAATTGCAGAGAAGGAATGAGGACGACGCATTCTTTTTCATCCCTTGAACAAGAAATTCTCTGAGAAAATTCAATGGACATTGACAAAAACAACAAAAGAAAGTATTCTTCAGTTTCTACTGAGTCTGAAAAACGAAAGAAAGAAACACTACAGATGTACTTAAAACCATCATCCCTTTTGGTCCTGAACCCAAGCCACTCTACTCTCACACCACCCCATACCCCTTACCTCATGCTCTCACTGCAGATTGTTCTGATCCCATGTCCCTTGAACCAACAAGCTTTACTCAAGCTTCCAAATACAGTCACTGGCAAGCTGCTATGCAGGATGAATATGATGCTCTCATGGAAAATCAAACATGGTCTCTTGTTCCCGCCTCCTCGCAGATGAACATTGTTGGCTGCAAATGGGTTTTCAAAGTCAAGAGGAAAGCGGATGACTCTATTGACCGCTACAAGGCCCGACTTGTAGCCAAAGGCTTCAATCAACAGGAAGGATTTGATTATGAAGAAACCTTCAGCCCGGTAGTGAAACCGGCTACCATTCGTACTATTCTCTCTCTAGCTGTGTCCTCTAATTGGTCCCTCCAACAACTTGATGTTTGGAATGCCTTCCTGAATGGCCATTTACAAGAAGTTGTCTACATGAAACAACCTCCTGGATTTCATGATTCCTCTCGCCCTCAGGATGTCTGTCAGCTTCATAAGGCTCTTTACGACCTTAAACAGGCCCCCAGAGCCTGGTTCCAACGTCTTAGTGCCTTTCTTCTTGCTCAGGGATTCTCTCACAGTCAATCTGATGCATCCTTGTTCATTCATCGTTCCTATTCCTGCAAAGTCTATGTGCTTGTCTATGTGGATGACATCATTGTTACTGGGTCTGACTTACAACGTGTCCACCAGTTTCTTGGTCAACTATGCTCCACCTTTGACAGTCGTCGACTGGGTGAACTCAACTTTTTCCTTGGCCTGGAAATTACACGGTTTGTTGATCATCTATTTCTCTCTCAAACTCGCTATGCAGTTGACTTATTAAAACGGTTTAATATGGCTGAGTGTAAACCGTGTCCTACACCATTACCTTCTGATACCCGATTATCATGTTTGGATGGGGACCCCTTATCTGATCCTTCTCTCTATCGAAGTATGGTCGGTGGCCTCCAATATCTTACCCTCTCACGACCTGACATCTCTTTTGCTGTCAATCAAGTGTGTCAGTTCATGCACAACTCCCGTTCCTCTCATCTTCAGGCTGTCAAGCGTATTCTTCGATACATTAAGGGTACAGTTGATCAAGGTCTTATCTTTCACTAGTCCGATGACTTCAGTCTGCGCAGCTTTTCGGATGCTGATTGGGCTGGTTCTGTGGATGATCGTCAGTCCACTACTGGTGCATGTATATTCTTCGCCCCCAATCTGCTCACCTGGACTGCCAAGAAACAGTCTACTGTTTCTCGCTCTAGCACGGAAGCTGAATATCGTGCTCTTGCCCACACAGCTGCTGAAATTCGCTGGTTTGGATTCTTGTTTCGCGAACTTGGTATTCCTCTCCAAACTACCCCTTGCATTTATGTTGATAATCTCTCTGCTATTCACATGGTTGGTAATCCCATCTTCCATGCTCGCACTCGGCACATTGAGATTGATTATCACTTTGTTCAAGAATTAGTTGCTCAAAAAGCTCTCCACACCATCTATGTTCCTTCCTCTCATCAGCTTGCGGACATCTTCACCAAGGGCCTGAGTCGTGATCGGTTTTGTATCCTCAAGTCCAAGCTTAACCTTTGCGTTGCTCCGTTACGCTTGAGGGGTGGTAAAGAAGATATCACAGAAGAGGATTCCAATCCCACAGAATCTGCCCCCAATAATTCTCAATCAAAGTGATTCGTTGACTTTCCCTTTGTAATAGATATAATTGATTGTATTTACCTTAGATTGCTACCTTCTGTAAATAGCATTATACATGTAACAATATTTATAGCAGACAAGTGAAGAAGAACGCGAAGAACAACGCAATGAGACAGTTGCTGAATTATTCATTACCTCTCTGTTCTCATCCCTCTGTTCTCTGTAATTTCTGAAATCCTTTAATGAACACTCGCATGGAACATTGAGTAAATGTAAAAGTAGTTTATGCAGTCTATTATAAGAGTAATTATGCTGGATAATAGCATATAATGCCAAGTGGTCACACTGTGTGGGGGTGTGAAAAATCATTCTGTTATTAAGTGAATCGATGTAGGGTTCGGGCATGGCTTTCCCCACGATGAAAAACTACTCGTCAAGAACATGGCTGGTGGTGCACATGAACAGTACGTCCATGCATTGCATTGGCTAATTGCTGATCAAATTTGACCGAAATTGCTGTGATTAATTATCTAATTTGAATCTTCCTTCTCTTCTATTCATGCCCACCTACTCTTCAACTATCAAAATCTAGACGTCAGTATCAGTACGAGTTTTTCTTCTTCTTCTTGTTCGATTTCTTCATTTTGGCCAGTAAGGCCTCCAGTCGCCGGCACGTTTAAATCACTCGACATTGACGAGGTCAAGCATGGTAATATTACTTTTAATCCCTAAAGTCTTCAATTTAACATATGCTGAGTCCCTTGCAACCTTTTCATTACTAAGACTACACTTTCCAGAAAATGAAAAGTAGATTTTAATGTAGTGGTAGCTAAAATTTGATTTCACTTCTTCCTTAAAAAGCTTTTGTAATGGTATTTGCGCTTAATAAAATAAAATAAAATGACACAATACTGTTTATGTGATTGTATGAAAATATAAAAAATAACTAATGTGAGGAAATAAAATAAAATATATATATTATTTTCTATTTGAATATCCATGAAAAAATATAATATAATGTGAAGTCAGCAAAGTCCTCTGGCTTGATGCCTTTTCCCACCAAATCACAAATAAACAATTAAGAATTTGAAGCCGTGTGTACAAGGACAATTTCCAGGAAATCAACAATGACCATCATCGATCTGTAATGTTCAGGGAAAGTACATGGAGCCCTAATTAATTCAATTATGCATATGCCTGAGCCAGAGCCCTACACGTAAGCCTAAGCCTCAGATTCAAGATCCTTCGTTGAGTTACTTCCATTCTCTCCCTGCAGACTGACCTTCCAACCAGAGTCTTACTCTTGTTTCTCCATAAAACGATGGTGATATTTTTCGTATTTCTCTCTATCTTTCTGTTTATTTATATATGCAGAATTATCAAACAAAGCAGGAATATTTCTCCGGCGTCATCTTCTCCTCCCACCTTAACCAACACCCAAACACAAGTAAAATATGATGTCTTCCTTAGTTTCAGAGGAGAAGACACTCGTGCTGGTTTTACCAGCCACCTCTATGCTGCTTTGAACCGGAAACAAATCCTTACTTTCATAGATTATCAGCTTGTGAGAGGAGAGGAGATTTCGGCATCACTTCTGAGAACAATTGAAGAGGCCAAGCTTTCTGTGGTTGTTTTTTCTGAAAAATATGCATCTTCCAAATGGTGCTTAGAGGAGCTTGCAAAGATTTTTGAATGTAGAAAAAATAATGGACAGATAATTATTCCGGTATTCTACCAGGTGGATCCATCTCATGTTAGAAATCAAACAGGAACCTTTGGAGATGTGTTTGCTAGACTTGTAAAGAAGAAACCTTTGACGATGGACAAAGTGCAGAGCTTTAGAGACGCTTTGACGGATGCAGCCAATCTAGCCGGATGGAGCTTAGGGAAGTCTGAGTAAGCTCTTGAAATATATCCCATAAGAAAATATTCGTTCAATTGTCGAGGATTTGAAATTTAATTTAAAATTATTGAAAAGGATTATGATGTGTTGGAAAATAATATGAAAAACAGCTTCAACTTTTTTAGATTATGATATGAAAAAACATCTTATGCATTTGCATTTCACTGACTTTCTTTGATATACACCAATTAAAAGCAGTTACCAGTTTCAAGAATTGATTAACTGTAGTAATGGATAAGTAGGGAGTTGCTGCATATGTTTGAAATCAAATGCTTTCTCTCGAGAGGCCTAATAAAAGAATCTTGTCCAGGTTTATGATTACATGCTCACCTTCTAAAAGAGCAGAACATAGATGAAGGCTCTTCCTTTTTCTATCCCAACGGATTATTCAGATCCTATATAGTTTAATGGATGAATCACTAGTCTCCACTACTCAATGTTATCATCAATTCACGTGTTACATTAGCACTATCCATTGCCAATAATGATTCTCAATTACTCATACGTGCCTACTATGTATAGATGTAGCTACTACAGAGTGATCAAGTATGTTTATTTGTTTTGTTGTTTCTTCAAGTACGGTCCATTTCGACTAACAAATATGTGTGTTCTCTTCTTGTTTGTCAGGACGGAGTCTGAATTTATTGAGAAAATCGTTGGAGATGTTTTGAACAAATTGCATGGCATGTCTTCAAGTCACACTACGGGTCTATTTGGAATTGATGTTCGTGTCAACAAAGTGGAGTCTTTGTTAAATATGGAATCTCAAGATGTTCTCATTGTAGGGATATGGGGAATGGGTGGTATAGGTAAGACAACGATTGCTGAAGCTGTGTGCAACAAGGTTCGTTCTCGATTTGAAGGAATCTTTGTTGCAAACTTTAGGCAACAATTAAAAACAGGTTCCATGGCTGATTTGCGAAGAAGCTTTCTTTCACAACTGCTTGGCCAAGAAATTCTGAACATGGGCTCCTTTAGTTTTCGAGATACTTTTGTGAGGGATAGACTTCGTCGTAAAAAGGTTTTTATTGTTCTGGATGATGTCGATGATTCAATGCCTTTGGAAGAATGGAAAGAGCTGCTTCATGGACGACACGGATCATTTGGTCCGGGTAGTAAAGTTCTCATGACATGTAGGGACAAACAAGTGCTTAAGAATGTAGTTGACGAAACATACAAGGTTGAGAGGTTGAGCTCTGAAGAAGCATTTCAACTCTTTAGCTCAAAAGCCTTGAAGAATTGCATCTCCACAACTGATCATATATACTTGATAGGAATGATTGCACGTCGTGTGCAGGGCAATCCGTTGGCTCTTGTAGTTTTGGGTTCCTCTCTCTATGGTAAAAGCACAGAAGAATGGAAAAGTGCATTGAATAAACTAGCTCAGAACCCTCGAATCGAAAATGCATTGAGAATTAGTTACGATGGGTTGGATTAAGAACAACAATCCATATTTCTTGATATAGCACATTTCTTCATAGGAGCTAAGCAAAAACAAGCTATCAAAATATTAGATGGCTTTTATCGTCGGTCTGTGATTTTCGATATAAGCACTCTTATTGATAAGTGTCTCATAACTACTTCTCATAACATGCTAAAAATACATGACTTGCTACAAGAAATGGCATTTAGCATTGTTCGTGCAGAATCCAAGTCTCCTGGCAAACGAAGCAGGTTGTGTCATCTTCCTGATGTCGTTCATGTGATGGAGAAAAATAAGGTTAAAGCTGAAGCCATTAACTATCTTTCTTTTCTCTCCTCTTACATACTGACCGAGAGGTTTCAATTTGCTAAAAGTTGATGTTTTGCATAGATTGGATGATTGTCTGTGTATTTTTTATTCTTGTTTAACAGGGAACTGAGGAAATTGAAGGCATATCTTTGGACATATCCTAGTTATCGAGACAGATACACTTGAAACCTGATGCCTTCGCAATGATGGATGGTCTTAGACTTCTCAAATTCTATTTCTGTCCTTTCTCCGAAGATAACAAAGATAAACTGCTCCTTCCTCCTACTGGCCTGAAATATCTTTCTAATAAGCTGATATATTTTCACTGGGATGGATTTCCTTTGAAAATTTGGTGGTGTTTTCAGCAGAAAATTCGAAAGTTCTCAGTAGGAGATAGTTTGACAAGTATTATCATGTGATGTTTTTAACAGGATTGCTCATGGTGATGACTGACACCACAAGGAATGAATAACTTCGTCGAAGCATGTTTAGCCATACTCCAAGAGATGGAAAACACCTTGTACATTTGCATAAGTTTGGGACTTGATTTATTAAGTAGCTTAATTGGAGAAAAAAATATTCTGGAATCCTGTTTTGAGCTTAATTAAAAAGATTGAGGTTTTTTAGACTTAATTTTAATTTTTAGCAAGTCAATTGATTAAAGTTAGAGGTAAAATTTCAACAAAATAAAAAATTAACGTTAAAATTAAAAATTTTGCAGTCAAAGACTATTTTGCAAAAGGTGTTGGGCACAGTGTAGTCGATCGAATGAAATCTTAGGGGAAATTGAAGAGAATTAAAAGTGTAATGATCAATTAAAGGTCAAATCATATAAATATAAAACCAATGACTAAAATGAAAACAAAACACTGAAATCCAGGGCGATGTTGAATTTTAAAGGGACAAAATTACATAAAATTAAAAATCAACAAGGGTATAATTAAAACAATTCAAAGATGATGTAAAAATAGTTTATGCAGTATATTATTGTTAGAGTAATTGTGCTGGATAATAGCATATAATGCTGAGTGGTCACACTATGGGTGGGGGGGCATGCTATCATTATATGAATCCAGGGGTCGTGATACTTGGTATCAGTTTCTAAGTACTAGGTTTAGAGAGATCGATGTAGGGTTCGGGCATGGCTACCCCATCCCGGCTAGGAAGGAGCCGCAAAGGGTTCGGGCAATTTTAATTTTTATTGTTATTTATCTTTATATTAAATACAATTTGTTAAAAAAAACATAGTAAGTTCAGCTTCGGTGGCGTTAAATGAGAGTGAAACTCTTTCTTATGCATTTATAGTAAATATTCTGTTATTAATGATTTGTTATCTTTGTGTTTTTTTGTATTTGTTTTGTCTATATGTGGCTTGATATATTTTGAGTTTAAAGTGATTTATATCGAAAAAGAAATTAAATTATTTTTATATTTTTTAAGATTTATTCTCTATGTTATTATATTAAAAATATTTCAGAGCATTGAGATTAAATTAATTTGAGATTTAAAAAAAAAGTTAGTTCATTTTTTATATATATTTTAAGGCGTTAATATTAACAAATATCAAAATATATAATTACTAATTATATATAAAAAGAATAAATAAAAAGAATAATAATACAAAGAAAAAAGAGAAAAAAAATATCAATTTTCAAATGATTACCAATACAAATTAAAATTTAAGGACTAAATTCAATAAAAAATACAACCCCAACAAAATAAAAAATAATAAAAATAAAAAATAAAAACTAAGAATATATACCTGTAAACATGAATAAAAATTGAAACTATTTTAGAAATACATATATATAAAAAAATTAAAATAAAAATAGCCTGAGTATCTCTTATTTTAATTTAACAACTTTGTTATTTTATTCTCACACCTTTATCCAATATAATACCACCAATCTCTTTTGAAAAAGTATTTACAAAAAAACATAATGATAGCTTTCACATTTCACATTCACACATGCGCACTCAAATTGATGGTGCAGGCCGTTTTTTTCTTTTTATTTTTGGACAGCAAGTGACAAATGCCTTTAATTGCGCTACTTGTCGGTGAAAAATTCTAAAACATGAAAAAGTGGTCTGCGTGCATATCAGTGCATATCAGAGTACTTAAATAGATCAAATTAAAAAAATATTAAATTACTTATATATTTTATGGTCACCTCTTTAATTTTGTTTTTTCTAACAATATATTTGTATTTATATCTCACAAGCAACTCTTGTGTTTTTGTTTTATTTAAAGATAAATTTTTTATTTTACTATATACATAAATATAAAAATTCAAATATACTCCCAAGTAAATAATTGTTTATTGTCGGCTGATAGAGATAAAATAATATTTATATTATAAAAAAAAAAAAAAAGCAAAAACACCCTATAGCCTTTCTCACAAATGTCATAACCCTATGGCCAGAGCCCTACACGTAAGCCTAAGCCTCAGATTCAAAATCATTCCTTGAGTTTCTTCCATTCTCTCCCTGCAGATTGACCTTTTACAACCAGAGTCTTACTCTTGTTTCTCCACAAAACAATGGTGATATTTTTCGTATTTCTCTCCATCTTTCTGTTTATTTATATTTGCAGGATTATCAAACAAAGCTGTAATATTTCACCGGGGTGATCTTCTCCTCCCACCTTAACCAACGCCCAAACACAAGAAAAACCTGATGTCTTCCTTAGTTTCAGCGGAGAAGACACTCGTGCTGGTTTTACGAGCCACCTCTATACTGCTTTGAAAGGGAAACAAATCCCTACTTTCATAGATACTCAGCTTGTGAGAGGAGAGGAGATTTCGGCATCACTTCTGAGAACAATTGAAGAGGCCAAGCTTTCTGTGGTTGTTTTTTCTGAAAAATATGCATCTTCCAAATGGTGCTTAGAGGAGCTTGCAAAGATTTTTGAATGTAGAAAAAATAATGGACATATAGTTATTCCGGTATTCTACCAGGTGGATCCATCTCATGTAAGAAATCAAACAGGAAGATTTGGAGATGTGTTTGCAAGACTAGTAAAGAAGAAACCTTTGACGATGTGCGAATGTGTTCTGTGATTGTTGTGTTGTCTTCTTTTCGAAGATAGGTGACTTGTTGCCATAGTGTGAACTCATGTTCTTGTGAGTCTTGTGCATATGCACTTTTGAGGGCCTCCCAGACAGCATAAGATGTGTCAAGGCCAACAATGAGTCCAAGGGTTTCTTCTGATAGTGTTCCAATAATCCACCCTCGAAGAAGGCGATCTGTCTTTCGCCATGCTTTAAAGGCATCTGTGAGTTGTTGGGTTTCTGCATCTGTGTATTTTGTTGGTGGGGGGTCTTCATTTATGAGATGCCCGACCATCTCTTGGCTTTCAGGAAGAGCTAGTACTTGTTCATGCCACAAAGGGTAGTTGTTTGGGGTTAGCCGTAGGGTGATGAAATTCCCAACATTGAGTGATAGAGTAGTCATTTTTTTTTTGAAGGAGATCTGTGAAAAAGAAAGAAAGTGAAGAGATGTTGGGTAGCAGTGTTTGTTGTTTTAATGCCTAGTGTTCACACAGGCTCTGATACCATAAAGAAAAAAATGAACTAGGCTGAAGAAAGAGTGAAAAATGTTGTTCTGTATTATTATTGCTCTGTTTTGAAAACATGAACATCTAGGCTGTACAAGTAGGGTATTTATACAGATATAGTGATTCCGTTGAGTTTAACAAACAAGGAAACTCAATAAAATCATACAATTTAATTGTTATGTAATCTGCTGCTATTTATTGCTAATTCACGAAATCCTCTCCTTAATTGTGAGAATCTGTCTTTGATTGGAAACAGAGTCCTCCTGATCTGTTGCATTGACTTCAAATAGTGTCGTTGGTTTATTAAATTGAATGATGTTGATTTCATTTGATTTAAATTGCTTATTGTTGATCTGCTGCATGTCGTTGGTTCCAGTTGACTTGTTGTTGTCTTCGTTACTACCAGGATTGTTGCATAACTGGATTTTATTGTAGTTGGACTGCTGCACTTCATTAACTCCTGGATTGCTGCATATCTGGATTTCTTTGCTAACATGTTTGTTAAGAATAACAAACAAAAGCTTAAAAGAAAATTGCGGGAGAGATAGAAGAAATTGAAAGGGAGAAAGAGAGAGTTCTGCAATTACTGCAAATTGTTCTTCAAGTAGTTTTCAAGATACTTGTACTAGCCACTGCCTCTGGTACTATACGAATCTTTCCTTGTCATTTTTATTTATTTATTGCTAACACACAATCCAACAATCTTTTCTTGTCATATTTTATTATTATTAATATAAGAAACCCTAAAACATATGGGAAATTTATATTTGCAAAATGAGTATATGTCCCCTCATAAAATATTAAAGACTTATTATTTATAGTGTTTTTTCATCCCTTTTCTTCTTTTTTTAACCCTTATAGGATCAAATGTTAGGTGAGAATGAAAATGAAAGATAGGGGACAAAGGTAAAAAAAAAAGCAAGGCCATCAATGGCTTTTTAAACTCTAGAATCAATTACCCATTTTCCCCTAAAAATAGAGCACCAAAAGTTATTATTGAGGTTAATTAAGTCATTTCACAATGGTCCATTTGTCATTGCTTGATATAAACGGGGCAATGCATTATAAAATAACTCTTATATGCTTAGATTCAAAATTTTTTTAAGCTCATGTTCATGGGTGTTTTTGTTTTATTTCTAAAAAAAACAGTAAAACTTTTTGCATGCCCTTAACAATGGATTTTCTATAGCTTATGTTGCATTTTTTTTTTGTATTTGCAGTTAATATTTTTTTTGTTATTATCAAATTAGTTTATGGATAATTTTGTAATTTAATATATGTAAATAGTATTAATATTTTTTTGCTAATGCATGCATGGGTAATGCATGTGAGACTATCAAGAGATCAAATATCACCTTCTACGACACAACATTTGAATTGGCTTGGTATTACCTCTATTGTGATGAGGTAGCGCAGGTGGCCAACAATTATTCGGTTTGCTAATCTTTCTCTCTTTTCCTATTCTTTTCTCTCTACTTCTTAATTTCTACACCTGCCCCTTCAAAACTTAAAGTAGCCTTTAATTTTTAATTCCTTCAAATTTGGTTCCCATTTGTTCTTACTATTTTTTGTTTGGAATAATTTTTTTTTTTAATTCCCCCCCTTTTTTTACAATTCCATCTTTAATATTTGGTTCCTATTTTTTAATTGAGATAATTTTAATAAATAATTTTGTTTTCAATTTTCATCTTTCTTAGGTTTATTTTTTAATAATAGCATATTTTCTGTCCAGGGTGGCTTCTTCGATGCATATTTTCTGGCATATTTGTGAAAATAGCAGATCATGCTCGGATTGGTCAAGGACAAGTTCAGTTGTGAACATTAGAATGATGCCTTCAGTGGATATTAGGTAAGTGGGCGCACCATAAAAGAACTTACATAATATAATAAATTTTATCATTCAGGTCAAAGAGGCATCATTCACGCACATTGCCCGACCTGCAAGAATGCCACGGAAGATTCTACTTTGTGGATGGAGGAGGGACATTGATGATATGATTGTGGTAAGCTCTTTTGTGAAGCCCCTAATCTTTTCTTTTCTTCGCCTGGATGCTGCAGGTATGGAGAGGAAGTCTACCCAAAGACTTTATTGTTCCAAAGTCTGCAGAAAGGATATTATTCTGTGGTTGGAGACGAGACATGGAAGATATGATTATGGTAATGTTATGAGGATTATTAAATCATAACTTCTCCGTTGCAGCAAAGTGGTGGTAGACATTTCAGAATTCTTCTGTGTTATTATTACAGGATTTTCAGTTGTAGTTGCAAACAAGTGTGTCATATCTTTTTTGTGCAATAATGAGCTCTGTTTTTTTTCTTCTCATTTAGACTATTTCATTTTCTATAACAACAGTAATTTTCAGCTACTCATCTCTGCATGTTTAGTGTTGACAACAATTGTTCCTTTCCCTTTGGTATGCACAACATCACCATTTCCCAATTTGATTCTCGGTTGAATAGATTCATCAATAGAAGAGAAAATGGCCAAATGCTTGGTCATGTGGCTGGTACAGCCACTGTCAATCAGCTAGACATTCACCCCATGCATGCTATCATTCTGTGATGCCATAAATAGGTGTTCATCCTCCTCTTTCTCTTCTTCTGAAACCTTTGCTTGTTGTTCAATAAGCTGCTGAGGTTGCCTTTTCTTTGCTCTGCAAAACTTCTCACTGTGGCCAAGATTTTTGCAGCAGCTTGCAGCACCCGATTTTGAACATCTGAAGATGAAGGTGATGTAGGCAAACCAATGCGGTTCGTTTTCCAGTTTTGCTGCTGCCCATGAAAATGCCTGGACTCCGAGTCTAACAAGAGAGAGCAACCGCCTTCAAAGAAGCATTTGAAATTCCAGATTTCAACAATCGAACTATGGTAATGATTAAATGTCTGGCAGGGGTTAGGAAATATGAACCTTGATAATGTCATAGGCAGTTTGGTTATCAACACGACTCAGACTTATGACATGATCAGAACATGTTGAAAGAAAATTTAGACACAGAAGAGATTTGCTATATACAAAATTTCCCATGCCCTTTACTGTGCGAACACCAAGGTTCATTTTTCTAATAAAAACTCATCGTCCGAGTAAACATATCATTTGGGTTGCTAAATGATGTTGTACTAACATATGACACCTATCTATCTAACATGATTCTAGGTGGGTCGTATACAAGTCATTGAGCATGAATAAACATAGATTTGATTCAAACCTTGTTTCTACTATGGTTGACCACATTGTGTCGACTATGTTGAAATCTAAGGTTGATTCCAGAACTGCCCAAGTGAACCGGTCGACCGCCTGGTTCTTTCTAAGAAGTTGAACAGAGTGCAGGTGCGTAGAAGAATTGAAGATTGAAGAATTGAAGATTGAAGAATCAATTGTTATGATTGAATTCACATTGTAATAAGTTTGGTTAAGTGTTCTGAGTCAATGTTTTTAGTTAATTTCAGTTTATAGTCAACTCATTGTTAAATAGGAAATTGTAACCGAATGTTGAAAAACTAGCCGTTGTAAGTTTTTGGTTCTATAAATAAAATGAGTGGGATGGCAGTAACCACACACGAAATTCTGCCCATGTTTACGTTTCTTTAATTCCCAAAATCACAGAATTCTTAAGTTATTTCTTTTCTGGAAATTTACTCTCAAATTCTGGAAATTTAGCCATTCCCAGAATTTGATCGCTACAGTGCGTGTTTGTGTTCTTTGATCCACCTTTGTCCGTACAAATCGCTACAGTAGCTGTTCTTTCAATTTTTCCAGAATTCAACCCAAATTTCAACATGGTATCAGAGCAGAATTAGGTCTTTGAAGGGATTGAAAGTAATACATGAGTGAAAAAGAATTCAAGGATTGATCAAACCTTGAAAGGGAAGATTGCACTTCTCCAGAAATTCCAGAATTCGTCAATCAAGAAAAGTCTTGATTTGTTCTTTAAAGGATTAATAATTGGAAGGATTACTCAATTATTATCCGAGTTCTTTGTTCTGTGGAATCTTTGGAAGGAAAAGAGTGCAAGAAGCAAGTGTTGACCAGAATTTGGTGCAAGAAGCAAGTGTTGATCAGAATTTGCAGATTTTTTGAAATCAAGAAAAGTCTTGATTTGTTCTTTAAAAAGGGATAAACAATTGACAAAGACGATCAATTGATATCCTTGTTCTCCAGTATTGTGAAGTTTTGAAAGTGAATTGCTGTATTGACAGATTTTTGAAATCAAGAATTAAGACTTGATTTGTTCTTTAAAAAGGGATAAACAATTGACAAAGACGATCAATTGATATCCTTGTTCTCCAGTATTGTGAAGTCTTGGAAGTAAAATACAAGGAAAAGAAATTTTTTCAAGCAAGACTGTTCTTGACAGACAATTCGAAGGCTTAAAGATGTGTATGTGATGAATGTGGGAGATAGCAGGGCAATCGTTGCCCAGAATGAGCCACAAGATGTTGGTTCCAGTGTGTATGAAAATGAATTGAGCACGGAGGCAATAATTGAAACAAGATTGACTGCATTGCAGCTATCTACTGATCACAACACTAGCATTGAAGAAGAAGTCATTAGAATCAAGAATGAGCACCCAGACGATAACCAGTGTATTGTGAAGGACAGGGTGAAAGGTCGTTTGTAGGTTACCAGAGCCTTTGGGGCTGGATTTCTGAAAAGGCCCAAGTTGAACGATGCCTTGCTGGAAATGTTCCGAAATGAGTATATTGGCACTGCACCATAAGGTGTTGGATACCAATCCGGAGCTGGCATTGATGGGCTCGTGTTTGCTGGCTGTGTTGATGATGTTGATGATGATGATGATGATGATGATGGGTTAAATGAAAAATGAATGATCGGATTATGAATTGTTTAAACTTGAAATTTGTTTTACAGGTTACCAGGAATTTGGAAATGGCTGAAAGTCAAGACATCTGTACGTGAAGGCTTGGGAAAGGCCAGGGAACGTTCATTCGTTTTTAAAGAAGCCCTGTCTGATATGGCTAAGTTCTACCCAAAAAGTATATCCAAAAAAAAAAAAAAAAAAGAAGACAATAGGAATGTACTTGATCATTCTGGGAAACAAGCTCTGCCTAGCAAGAAGCGAGAAGGTGGAGATGCAGAGGAAAGCACGAAGACTTGTATTCATTCATCAATAGCCGACGAAGATTACACTCCAATTGATCCACAAATTCAGAATCTAGTTAAGAAAGTAGATGAATGCATTGCAAAGTTTGATCAAAAGAGGCAGGTTTTACAGGATGCAATTGAGTCAGACATCGAAGCAGTCAAGAAAGATCAAAGGGAAACCAGGGAACTAAGGTGACCAGGAAAGTGAAATGGCTGGCGGAAGGGTTGCTCATGTGACCTTAAAAAGGACCAAGTGTTGTCAGGAAGATTTGTATTGGGATTGCACTTGGCTTGGCTGCTGGTAGTCTTTGGAAAATGCATCACTGGAACGAGCAGAGGAAAGTGAGATCATTTTATGACTTGCTGGAAAAAGTTGCAGCTGATATCAATGAATGATGATGAAGAATTGGTTGCTGAATTTAGAACCAATATGAAAGCAAAAGAAAGACTTGAGGAGCTAAGGAGAATGGTGAAAATGTGCAGCTCAGGAATCAAGGGGGAGTGTTGAAATCTAAGGTTGATTCCAGAACTGCCCAAGTGAACCGGTCGACCGCCTGGTTCTTTCTAAGAAGTTGAACAGAGTGCAGGTGCGTAGAAGAATTGAAGATTGAAGAATTGAAGATTGAAGAATCAATTGTTATGATTGAATTCACATTGTAATAAGTTTGGTTAAGTGTTCTGAGTCAATGTTTTTAGTTAATTTCAGTTTATAGTCAACTCATTGTTAAATAGGAAATTGTAACCGAATGTTGAAAAACTAGCCGTTGTAAGTTTTTGGTTCTATAAATAAAATGAGTGGGATGGCAGTAACCACACACGAAATTCTGCCCATGTTTACGTTTCTTTAATTCCCAAAATCACAGAATTCTTAAGTTATTTCTTTTCTGGAAATTTACTCTCAAATTCTGGAAATTTAGCCATTCCCAGAATTTGATCGCTACAGTGCGTGTTTGTGTTCTTTGATCCACCTTTGTCCGTACAAATCGCTACAGTAGCTGTTCTTTCAATTTTTCCAGAATTCAACCCAAATTTCAACAGACTATACAATAAATACATGAAGGGCTAAAGAATTATGGAATAGGTTATACCTTGCATCTTGCTTAAAATTTTCAGGGCCATTGTAAGATGCAACCCGCTGATAAACAGTCTGGTTGAGTGTGAGAAACCAATAATTAGAGAAACTTAAGGTTCACTAAATTAAATTTAGCAATGACAAAACTTTCCCTAGGACACAAGCAAAATAAACAGGATCTAGCTTAATGGTAGAATGCATGTTATTTTTATGGAATACATCAAGGGATCTTAGAACTAGCACAATATCAGAAAGTGTGAAGTTTCTTTTAACCATTATCAACTTAGAAATCAACATCTCTGTGGGTGTGAAAGAAACAATGAACAAAGCACTATAGCAAATAAGAGTATACCTGACTGAGGCCAATGATGGCAATAAATTGTAAGGTCTTCTCCCACTCTGAAACAAAGTTCAAGCTTGGTTGCCCCAGCCTCCTGAAATGATGCCAATTTTTCAAAACTCACAAGTATATTGTGTAAAGCTAAGATCTGGAACAAGAAAATCAAGCACTTCCAGAAAATAGTTGTATATATAATTTTCAAAACATGCAAAGAATAGCACAGATTGACAAAGCATATTCAAAGTACATCCTCCACGACCAAATGGTCTTAGCAGCAAGAAAAATGTTGATTGAAAAGAGAAGGTTGTTGATTTGTATGAACAAGGAGAACAACCTTCCTCCCAGGTTATAAAATGATCCAACAAGTCGGTTTGTTGCATATATCAAAATAACTTTCTGAGTTGTAAGGAATCATATCAACTTGTTTGATTGAATGTTTCAAAACATTCATATAAACTCGGGCTCAGATACTTGGGACACAACCTCTTGTTGATTTCTTACTAAATCATCCACACAACATCTTCAAGAGTTCTTTAATCAGTTGCACCCAGCATGTCAGAAAATTTACTAAAACTACAGTTCAACAAACAATCACTTCTTCAATTGAATTCCATACAGTTCAATCTGATGCACCAAAAAATCATTCAACCTGAACTAATAGTCTTTAGCAAGAGATGCCAATTCTAACACCATTAGATTGCATAAAGACAAAGTAATCATTTACCTTAAAATTGCATCAGATTTGGTGCATTTGATTATGCAAGAAACAACACTTGGATACGGTGCATAATTTCACGTCATTAATCTGTGCACCGTCATGCTTCGAAACATACACAATCCCTATGGCCTGCATACCCATTTTATGGTAGCCCATCAATTACATATATACAAACACTCAAGATACATTCATACAAGTGTGATTGCACATAGTACACTCTTTTTACGTGTTTTTGAAATAAGTCTCTCTCTCTCTCTCTCTCTCTCTCTCTCTCACACACACACACACACATATGTTTAAGTTTTTCCATGTAAATTTACATATGCACTGCACAGACACAAGTACATCTCATATGCCATTGTGTGTGCATGTTGTTTCGTGCCGTGTGGATACCATTGTTGAACAATAAGCCACTTACTGAACTATGTATACTTGCAGAAGACAAGCCTGCAAGGTTGTAACCCGAAGAAGAGAAAGAAACAGGGGCTCAAGTTACAGCTGGACAATCATTGACTAAGTGTAACTAACTATAAGCCTAAGAGATGAAGTTGTAATTGACTCCTCCAAAGTATTTTCCATTCAGTTACAAGTTGTTGCAAATGTAAAACACATGCTCAAGATCAAAACTATATAAGAGCATTTCATCAAGATTTCATACGCAAGAAATACAATCTTACCTTTTACTCTGCAATTTTCTTCTTCCCAGCTGTCAAAACTTTTCATTTCTCTCCAGTATATCAACTTGCAAACACACTACACAAATCACAACCAATTCATAAATTTTAACAACCATTTTGATAGTATCCATTGGGCACCAATGTGCACCCAGCAAAGAAATTTCAATCTTTTCACATGTTTTTTAATCAGCATCCATAACTAACATGAGTGGGCAAAGCAGTATTAACAAAGCCTGGGGGCTGCTGCATGTAAACAACTTCACGAAGAGAGCCATTAAGGAAGGCATTGTGAACATCAAGTTGCAGAATCTGCCATCCTTTTGAGACTGCAATCGTGAGGACTAACCGAATAGTAGTTGGTTTAACAACAGGACTGAAGGTTTCCGAATAATCTATACCTTCCTATTGGGTGAACCCCCACGCAACCAAACGAGCCTTGTAGTGATCAATGTCCCCATTTGCTTGACGCTTAATTTTATACACCCAGCGGCTGCCAACAATGTTCACAGAGGGGTCAAATGGGACCAAGGACCAAGTGGAATTTGCATGTAATGCTGCAATTTCATCTTTCATGGCAATATGCCAACACAAATACTGGCCAACTTCCCTAAAACTCAGAGGCTCAAGAGTAGATGGAGTTACTTCCTGTGAAGTAAAGGCTGATGAAGAGACAGTAGATATAGAGCTGATGATGGCAGTCTTTAGCTGTCGTGGATGTAACACCATGGGATGTTGTCTAATGGGTGGTGGAGAGAATGGCAAAGCAGTGGAGTGCATCTGTGGAAGAGAATAAGTGGAAAGATCCACACATAAATCCAGGCCGGGCACAGACTTGGCAGAGTCTGTAGATGGAGAAGATAGAGCTGATGCTGAGGCTGGAGGATCTACAGCAGAGGATGACGCTGAGGAAGACATGACTAGAATCGTCAAACCTGAACCTGCATAATGATCAAAAAACATAGATGGAGGTGATGGTGAGGGGACCGACTGGTTAGTGACACGGGAAGGTGGAGCTGAGATTGGCTTAGATGACAAAATGGTGAGAGAAGGTAAATTGGAGACAGGCACAGACAAAGGGGAGGGTGGAGACGAAGAGAGGGACTTGATAAAGGGGAAAACATGTTCATGAAATCGGACATGACGAGAGATGTAGATACGGTCAGTCGACAAATTAAGACAACTATAGCCTAAGAACACACACGGGGTGGAGCGATAGTCTAGCTTATGATCATTGTAAGGATGAAGAAGAGGAAAGCAAAGACATCCAAAAGTGCGTAGAAAAGCATAGTCAGGAGCCTGACGAAACAAACATTCAAATGGAGATTTGTTGCTTAAAACCGGGGTTGGCATATGATTAATAAGATAAACCGAGGTTTTAAATGCATAATTCCATAATTTTAGAGACGCCTTACATTGGCCTAACAGAGTAATACTCATTTCAACAATGTGACAATGATGACACTCAACAATACCATTATGTTCATGAATATGCGGACATATGAGACAATGTTGAATACCGATGGTTTTGAAAAAGAATTTAATTTTCGATATTCACCACCCCAATCAGTTTTGAACAGTTTTGATTTTACGGGAGAACTGACGTTCAACAAGCAATTGAAATTGTTGAAATACAGTAAATACATCTGATTTGAGGGCAATAGGATAAAACCAAATAAATTTTGTATGTGCATCCACAAATGTGACAAAATACTGAAAACCATCAGATGATAGCATCGGGGCAGGACCTCAAACATCACTAGGTATAAGTTCAAGCGGAGTAAATGTTTTATGGCCCGCAGGTCCTAACGACAAACGAGAGGATTTTCCTAGCGGACAAGCTTGACATTGAAAATCAAAACGACGAGAGGTACACATAACCTTTTTATTTAAAGCTAAGGGACTCAGAATACGGGAACTAGCATGACCAAGACGACGATGCCAAATATCGGCAAAAGTGGCTAGGATGGTGGACAAAAAAGCTTGCAGCAGAGATGTTGCAAAAGACTCGGAAAGGACATAAAGGTCGTCTTTACTCCGACCTGAAAGAAAAACTTCCTTGGTGATGAGATCCTTGACATAAAAAACAGACGAGTGAAACTCAAAAAAGACATAATTTTCACGACAAAATTGGTGGACAGATAATAGTCTTTTTTTAATGTGAGGAACATGTAATATATTGGACAAGTAGAAGACTCGTTTTGGTGTATGTAGAAGATTATGAGCAGTATTAGATATGACAAGTCCCTTACCATCACCAAGATGTAATTGATCATTACCAAGATAAGGTTTTGCGTAAGTCATACCAGTAATGTTTAGAGTAACGTGATGATTCGCACCTGTGTCAGGAAACCACTCGGCAGACTCCTTCATGGCAGAATATTTGGTTGATGCAGTGCTAAAGGAGAGGTTGGCCGAGGCTTGATTGCCAGGATAGACAAGTTAAGAGCATTGCTGAGCAGAGTGGTCATAGATGTGGCAAAGCTGACATTTGACTTGCTACCGAGGCCACTGATTTGTGGCTGCACCACGATGGGAATTGTAATTGTTTTACCACTGTCAATTATGGCTACGGGGCTGCTGCCAAGGAGAGCCATTACCTCCACCATGAAAAAGGCTGACCATTGGACTGAGAATAAGTGTTGCGAGGATGCCGCCAGCCACTCCGTCGTCCTCTATCCCGAGAGAAGCCATGGCTGTGAGAACTAGAGAAGCCACGCTGGGCTGCATAAACTGAGGGTTGCGGCATAGGAGTTGGCAACAGAGGTGCAGCAGACGCTAGGCTTGAAGAAATTGAGTTGCGATGGATAAATTCATGAGTAAATAAGTGACTATGAAGTTAAGAATATGACAAGGATCAGCTTTAGTGGACAAACTTGTAACCAAATCATGAAAATCACCGCGAAGCCCCCGAAACACATAAAGATTGAAATCTGTGAGAGAGATGGGTCTGCCAGTCACAGCCAACTCATCAAATAAACCTTTTGCACGTTGTAAATAGAGAGTGACAGTATCATCACCTTGTCGAAGATCTTGAAGAGAGCCATGCATTTGCATGATCCGAGAGTTAGATGGGGAAGCAAGAGCACATTCAAGGGTGCTCCACACGCTGGTAGAGGTGGAACAATCAACCACCAGATGAAGAACTTCAACCGAGAGAGAAGACAGCAGAGCACTAAGGATAAGTTGGTCTTGCTATTTCCAAGCCAAAAACGTTGAACATGATGAAATAGTAGAGGCTTGAGAAGAGGGGCATGGAGTTAAACCATCAACAAACGAGAATACACCTTGCCCAATCTGATAAGGCTTCATCTACATACGCCAAAACAAATAATTGTTGTTGGTAAGCTTTAGGTTAATAACCTGCTGAGTGTTGGAGAGTGGAACAATGGCTGTGTTGGTTGCTGTAGCAACAGAATTTGGAGAAGAAGGGCTGACATTAACATCAGCATTACTTTCTGAGTGATTCATGATAGAAGAAACAGGCCTGCAAATAAAGAGTAACAGGAGCAGGAATGAAGGAAAACACGTCTGCAATAGAGAGTAACGAAGAGCAGCAACGAAAGAAAAAACATGTCTGCAATAAAGAGTAACGAGGCAAGGGAGACGACAGATAAAACAGGGGAGCAGAAATGGCAGGAGGAAGAAGAACCATTTAAGGTATGTTGGCTCTAATTCCAAGTTGAAACAAGAGTTTTGATAATAGGTTTGAGCAGATTACCTTAGTGCAACTGCTCCTCTATTATTTATATAAGTAATGTACCCTATTACACAAGATAATCTCTACGTATGTATTTCCTATATTGCAAAATATTTCCTAAATTACAACACATCCCATAATAGGGTTCTTTCTAATTTTGCTAAAGCATGCCATTTCCCAAGAAAAAAAATCTATGATTAAATTTTGCTTTAATCATTTTATTGTACAATGTTGCTTCATGTTCTTGAAGATTTCACATTGCATTTCTTGTCATGATTTTTGCTATGAATATATTATATCTTTGTATACTATATATAGAGCCCATGAAACTTTGCTAGGTAAACTAAAGAATGAAATCTTAAACACATCAGGTGATTATTAGCTTCATTCTACTCCTTTAAATCATATATTATAATGACGTTGATGCCCTGCTTTTTATATTGAGAAAGTAGCATGCCGTGAGCCCTGCATCCAAATAATCATATTATTATTATGGTTGTGATAAAGTAAGCTAGTTAATATGTTGGACCACAACAGCAAAGAGTTTGCTAGCGTGCTCTCTCTGTACTGCTCAGAACCACCCACTAGCATTGATCAGAGTGATTCTTTGTCGTGGTACTGAAATTGTTGCTATTGATGATGTTGGAATTTAAAATTCTTAATCAGTTCAACTCATCATCCACGAATATTTTGCCTTCATGAGGGAAATGAGCTACAAATAAGGCAAGCAGATTTTTACCTAAGTGAAGGCGAGGAATTGAGTTTCTGTTAAAATACAGAAAGTATTTCATTAATTTCGTGAAATAGAAATTATGTAAAGTAGGGGGAAAGGGGGTTTTATAATTGCTATTTCAGTATTGTGTTTTGGTTATAAATTAGCTTGTATTGTAAGAGTAAAGAATCAATCAAATATACATAAATTATTCTTGTATTTCGAATTCTAACATGGTATTAGAGCAATTCTAAATTTCTCTACGAATTTCTTTCCGAATTGAATTTATTTTTTTCGAATCGAAGTGTTTTTCGAAACCCAGAAATTTGAATCCCATTGTCCCACTGTTCCAATCAACCTAGCAACCTCTACTGTTTCAATCAGTTTTTCAAAACCCACAGCCAAGTTCAAACTGAAACCCAGAAACTAAGAACCCTAGCCCCAAATCAAACCGAAACACAACAATCATCCCAAATAGATTTCAAATCAACCACCACACAAACACAACTCGGATTTCACAGATTAACCATTCAAACAAAAAAACCCAGATTTCACAAATACAGACATGGAAATTAATCCTATCAATCCATTGACCTCAAACCCATCACCAACAGTCGTTGTTCCTCTGGACAACTCGGCGTTTACATCGAATGTTATCCTGAATGAAAGAAACTTTGGGTTATGGTCACAGCTCATCGAAATGCGAATTGGAGCTCGAAATAAGTTGGGATATCTTACAGGAGACATGGCGAAGCATGAATCAGGTGACCCACGGCTGGAATCGTGGGTTACCGAGAACCATCAGGTCAAGTGTTGGTTGATCGACTCGATGTCACCGTCCTTAATGCAATGATTTGTTCGCCTCCTGACGGCAAGGAAATTTGGAACGCCGTCGGGCGAACCTTCTATGATGGTGCCGATGCCACTTGCATCTTCGAATTAAACCAAAGATCCTTCAACACCCGTCAAAATGGACGTCCATTGTCCATTTATTACACGGAGATGGTGGAAATTTGTAAGAAATCGATGGTCGGACTCCCTCTCCAGCTAAGACCATCGACGGGGTCCTCTACCACCACTCGACCATGGCTCAACTCAGCGTCCACATCTTCCTCAGTGGACTTGACCCTGGGTTCGAGCACATCCGTGGCGAGATCCTCCAAAAAGACCCACAACTCGATCTTGAGGGAGCGTATGCATGTGTTCGGAGAGAACACTCTCAAAAAACATCATGGACGGAAATGGCAGCCCCCCAGGGTTTCACGAGCAATCGGCGATGGTGACAAGGCACCACCGGCCGGGAGGAGAGCTCGGGAAGGAGAGACAGGGAGGGGGGCGGCGCGATCTGAGGGTAGAGAAAGGGGGGAGAAATTAGGGAAAAATCTTTTGCTTGTTATACCTGACCGGGTGTGGGCTGACCGGGTTGACCAAAAATACAAAAATATCGGTGGACTGATGTGTTCTCATTGCGGTGAAAAGGGACATTCAAAACAAAGATGTTATGAAATTATTGGCTACCCAGATTGGTGGGATTTTACGAAAAACCTCGGAAAAATATCTGAAAACCTTTGGTCCACCTGACGGAAGCAGATCTGGCACAGTCCACAGCAAATGTGGCCCATCCAGGTATCATCGAAAATGAATTTGCACACTCTGTTATTACAAAGAATAGTACTTGGATTATTGATACAGGTGCATCTCATCATATGACTAGTGATTCTGATAATTTAATATGTCATAAACCCTCCTTACGAACAGATATATACACTGCTAATGGTAGTACCTCCCCTATTACAAGGGAAGGATCTCTTGTTTTAACTGATACTATTACACTAAATATTGTCCTTATTGTTCCATCTCTTGCGTATAACCTCCTGTCGGTTAGTCAAATCACGACTACCCTTGAGTGCACGGTAACGTTTTGGCCTATATTTTGTGTTTTTCAGGACATTCTGACCCGGAAGATTCTTGGTTATGGTGTTAGACGGGGCAACCTGTATTACTTGGAATTAACGAAACAAGGGGGGTTAAAATTGGGTCATGCACATCAGACCAGCAGTACGGATCAAGCTCAGGCTCTCGTTTGGTTATGGCATCGACGACTCGGACATCTTTCTTTTGGGTATCTTAAGAAGCTACAACCGCATTTATTTTCACGTTTAAGTATTTTGGATTTTAAGTGTGATATCTGTGAACTGGCGAAAAGCCATCGTATTCCCTATTTGCCAAGTTTGAATAAAAGTGTTAAACCATTTGCAGTTATTCATTCTGATGTTTGGGGTCCTGCAAAGGTCTCCTCTTTTTCTAATGCACGGTATTTTGTTACATTTATTGATGAATGTACTCGGATGACCTGGATATCTCTTCTCCGAAATAAAAATGAAGTAAGTACAGCGTTTCAGGAATTTCAGAAAACGGTGCTGACACAATACCAACGGCACATTAAGACTCTCCAATCAGATAATGGTACGGAATTTATGGATCAAGTGCTAGGTAATTTTTTACAACATCATGGAATTCGACATCAGACATCCTGCACATATACTCCACAGCAAAATGGATTAGCTGAAAGAAAGAACCGGCAAATTATGGAAATCGTTCGTGCTTTACTATTTGGTATGAATCTGCCAAAATACTATTGGGGTGAGGCAGTCAAATCCGCTGCATATTTAATAAATCGAACACCATCCAGTGCAATCAGTTTTCAGTCTCCTCAACAAAAAATGGAATCTCTCCTCTCGGTTCCTCACTTTCCAAACTTGGAGCCCCAGGTATTTGGTTGTACAGTATATGTCCATATTCCTAGAGTTTTGCGAAGCAAACTCGATCCATGTGCAACACGGTGTGTATTTGTCGGGTACTCGGAGTTTCAAAAAGGATATCGGTGTTATGATCCTCATCATCGAAAGCTACATGTGACCTTGGATGCATCATTTCGCGAATCTGAACCCTACTATTCAGGGGAAGTTCCGGGTGCTTCTCTTTAGGGGGAGAATAACAATGAAGAGAATGAAGATATATTTGAATTAGAAGAAATGAGACCAAGCCGGGATGATAACATTGAAGTCAGCACATACCAGAATGATCTCAGTAATGACCCCCCTATGTCTCTGGAATTACCAACGCCTACACCATTAACCGAATAATCAACCGAGAATGTCTCTCCTCAGTCTCCTCAGGTAACCCTAAATCCTATCCCAAATGAGATAAATGAAATTCCTGTCTTAGAAAATACTGAGACCAGTAGATACCCACAAAGACTAAACCGGGGAGTCCCAAAGAAACAGTATGAACCTGATCCGAAACAGAAAACTAAATACCCCATCAGCAACTATATATCTACCCATAGATTATCGGAATCATATGCATTTACTGTTAATCAATTATCCAATGTGTCTATTCCTGGTAATGTACAGGATGCATTAGCAGACCCTAAATGGACCAAGGCGATGAATGAGGAAATGGAGGCACTGCAGAAGAATAATACTTGGGAGTTATGTCAACTACCAAAAGGAAAGAAGAAAGTTGGGTGTAAATGGGTGTTCACAGTGAAGTTGGAAGCAGATGGAAGCATTGATAGATACAAAGCAAGGTTAGTAGCAAAGGGATATACGCATAAATATGGGGTGGACTACCAAGAAACATTTGCCCCGGTTGCAAAAATGAACACAGTCCGGATTCTCATATCGATAGCAGTGAATCGAGATTGGGACTTACAACAATTCGATGTCAAGAATGCATTCCTGAATGGAGATCTTGAAGAAGAAGTTTATATGGAATTGCCACCCGGAGTGAAAACCAGGTACCTACGAGAAACGAAAGTGTGCAAATTAAAGAAGGCTTTATATGGGTTAAAACAGTCACCCCGGGCATGGTTCGGAAGATTCTCATCCACGATGAAAGAGTTTGGCTATAAGCAAAGTAACTCAGATCATACTTTGTTTATAAAACACAAAGGAGGGAAAGTAACGGTTCTAATAGTATATGTGGATGATATGATCTTAACAGGAGATGATCTAGAAGAAAGAAAAGCTCTACAACAGTTTTTGGCATCAAAATTCGAAATGAAAGATCTCGAACAACTGAAGTACTTCTTAGGGATTGAGGTCTCAAGGTGAAAAACAGGGATATGTCTTTCACAAACAAAATATGTGTTAGATTTATTGGCAGAAACTGGAATGCTTGCATGCAAACCAGTAGATACACCTATGGAAATGAATCACAAACTGGGACAAGAAGAGGATCAGACTCCAGCAAACAAAGGGTGTTATCAACGGCTAGTGGGAAAACTAATATACTTATCTCATATTCGACCAGACATTGCTTATGCAGTAAGTGTGGTAAGTCAATTCATGCATGCACCAGGACAAGAGCATATGGAAGCAGTATACCGGATTTTGAGGTATTTGAAAAGTGCACTAGGAAGAGGATTACTATTCTCAAAAAGGAAGGTCCGAGATATTACAGGGTATACAAACTCAGATTGGGCAGGAAATCAGACTGATAGAAGATCAACATCAGGATATTTCACATTCGTAGAAGGCAACCTTGTCACTTGGAGAAGTAAGAAGCAGAAAGTAGTTGCAAGGTCAAGTGCAGAAGCTGAATACCGAGGTATGGCTCATGGTGTGTGTGAATTACTATGGGTTAAATAGGTATTACAAGACCTGGGAATTGATTATGGAACATCGATGGAACTACATTGTGACAATGAGGCAACTATCGAAATTGCTCATAATCCGGTTTAACATGATCGTACCAAACACGTGGAAGTCGACAGACACTTTATTAAAGAAAATCTTGATCGGAAAATCATACAACTTCTGTTTGTTCGATCAGAAGATCAGCTGGCCGATATCCTCACCAAGGCAGTTTCCAGACGAGCATTCTATAATGCAATTGACAAGTTGGGCATGATAAATATTTACGCTCCAACTTGAGGGGGAGTGTTAAAATACAGAAAGTATTTCATTAATTTCCTGAAATAGGAATTATGTAAAGTAGGGGGAAAGGGGGTTTTATAATTGCTATTTCAGTATTGTGTTTTGGTTATAAATTAGAGTAAAGAATCAATCAAATATACAGAAATTATTCTTGTATTTCGAATTCTAACAGTTTCTATGAAGTACTATTACGAGCCCGACAAAGAAGAGAGATTGTCATTGGTTACCGCGCAGCTAATGCTGAAAGGGCTGTTATCAACCCGCCTGCCAAAAGTGAGAGACGAAGGTGGTCACTGAAAGATGCTTTCGTGGTAATTGCAGAGAAGGAATGAGGACGAGGCATTCTTTTTCATCCCCTGAACAGGATATTCTTTGAGAAAATTCGATGGACGAACACAACAAAAGAAAGTGTTCTTCAGTTTCTGCTGAGTCTGAAAAACGAAAGAAAGAAACACTACAGATGTACATATGTGCAATGGGAGAACGTACATTCACATCAAAGTTTTGGATTTTTCTCGTTACCTAAATGTGAGACATGTGCTTGGAACTCCAAATTGATACGCAGGCTCGACTTGGACTGAAATATTTGTGCTTTGCAAGACTGACGACGGACAGCACAAGGAATGAATAGCTTCAAACTGGCTTATTTATAGCATGATAATAAATGTTTTTATGATTTTCTTACTTAATTACATGATAATACAAATAAAAACTCACAAAACCAATCACCACCATATTTAAGACCGTAATAATGAACACCCACTTCATACTTAGTTTCTAAGAACAGGGTTTAGAGAGATCGATGTAGGGTTCGGGCATGGCTACCCCAGCACGGTTAGGAAGGAGCCGAAAAGGGCCAAGGGTTCTGACAAACCTTCCATTGTTTTGTCGGTGGCCTCCTATCTGCTATTATCTATGATTATGTAGCGTAACGAGTATTTCCCTGTCACATAGAATCATAACCCTTATAATATAATGTGAAGTCAGCAAAGTGCTCTGGCTCGATTCCTTCTCCCACAAAATCGTAAATAAACAAATAAGAATTTGAAGTGCCCTACACGGAAGCCTAAGCCTCAGATTCAAAATCATTCCTTGAGTTTCTCTCTCCCTGCAGACGGACCATACAACCAGAGTCTTACTCTTGTTTCTCCACAAAACAATGGTGATATTTTTCGTATTTCTCTCTATCTTTCTGTTTATTTACATATGCAGAATTATCAAACAAAGCTGGAATATTTCTCCGGCGTCATCTTCTCCTCCCACCTTAACCAACGCCCAAACACAAGTAAAATTTGATGTCTTCCTTAGTTTCAGAGGAGAAGACACTCGTACTGGTTTTACCAGCCACCTCTATGCTGCTTTGAACCGGAAACAAATCCTTACTTTCATAGATTATCAGCTTGTGAGAGGAGAGGATATTTCGGCATCACTTCTGAGAACAATTGAAGAGGCCAAGCTTTCTGTGGTTGTTTTTTCTGAAAAATATGGATCTTCCAAATGGTGCTTGGAGGAACTTGCAAAGATTTTTGAATGTAGAAAAAATAATGGACAGATAGTTATTCCGGTATTCTACCAGGTGGATCCATCTCATGTAAGAAATCAAACAGGAAGCTTTGGAGATGTGTTTGCTAGACTTGTAAAGAAGAAACCTTTGACGATGGACAAACTGCAGAGCTTCAGAGACGCTTTGACGGATGCAACCAATCTAGCCGGATGGAGCTTAGGGAAGTCTGAGTAAGCTCTTGAAATATATCCCATAAGAAAATATTCGTTCATTTGTCGAGGATTTGAAATTTAATTTAAAATTATTGAAAAGGATTATGATGTTGGAAAATTGGAAAAAACTCTAATACCAATTGTTGGAATGTAGAGGTGCCCACTATTTCAATTGAAAAATTCTAGCCCTTAGTTAAGAATTAATTGAAATATTTCAGCCCTTAGCCGAGAACAAAGAACAAAGAGATCAAGGGGTAAAACCCAAGATAACTTTATTGTCATCCCTCTAATTGTATTTATAGAAGAAATCAAAGCATTACAAGAACCCTTATCAAACACAAACTCTTAAACTAATCTTATCATAGATAAGATTTAAACTAGAAGTAGAAAAGAACAATCAAAACACATCACTAAATGATGGAATTAAATGACTAACATTAATATAAAAAAACTTATCACTAATTTGTAGCAGAATTAGATCCAAATTCTTCAACAGATGTGTTGGAAAATAATATGAATCATATCTTGAAAACTCTCAACAGCTTCAACTTTTTTAGATTATGATATGAGAAAACATCTTATGCATTTGCATTTCAATGACTTTCTTTGATATACAACAATTAAAAGTAGTTTCCAGTTTAAGGATTGATTAATTGTAGTAATGGATAAGTAGGGAGTTGCTGTATATGTTTGAAATCAAATGCTTTCTCTCGAGAGGCCCAATAAGAGAATCTTGTCCAGGTTTATGATTACATGCTCACCTTCTAAAAGAGCAGAACATAAATGGAGCCTCTTCCTTTTTCTATCCCAACGGATAATTCAGATCCTATACTTTTTAATGGATGAATCACTAGTCTCCACTACTCAATGTTATCATCTAATCATGTGTTATATTAGCACTATCCATTGCCAATAATGATGCTCAATCACTCATACATGCCTACTATGTTTTTATGTTTTGTTGTTTCTTCTAGTCCGGTCCATTTTGACTAACAAATATAGGTTGTGTTCTTCTTGTTTGTCAGGTTGGAGTCTGAATTTATTGAGAAAATTGTTGGAGATGTTTTGAACAAATTGCATGCCATGTCTTCAAGTCACACTACGGGTCTATTTGGAATTGATGTTCGTGTCAACAAAGTTGAGTCTTTGTTAAATATGGAATCTCAAGATGTTGTCATTGTAGGGATATGGGGAATGGGTGGTATAGGTAAGACAACGATTGCGGAAGCTGTGTGCAACAAGGTTCGTTCTCGATTTGAAGGAATCTTTGTTGCAAACTTTAGGCAACAATTAAAAACAGGTTCCATGGCTGATTTGCGAAGAAGCTTTCTTTCACAACTGCTTGGCCAAGAAATTCTGAACATGGGCTCCTTGAGTTTTCGAGATACTTTTGTGATGGATAGACTTTGTCGTAAAAAGGTTTTTATTGTGTTGGACGATGTGGATGATTTAATGCCTTTGGAAGAATGGAAAGAACTGCTTCTTGGACGACACGGATCATTTGGTCCGGGTAGTAAAGTTCTCATGACAAGTAGGGACAAACAAGTGCTTAACAATGTAGTTGACGAAACATACGAGGTTGAGAGGTTGAGCTATGAAGAATCTTTTCAACTCTTTAGCGCAAAAGCCTTGAAGAATTGCATCTCCACAATTGATCATATATGCTTGATAAAAATGATTGCAAGTCGTGTGCAGGGCAATCCGTTGGCTCTTATAGTTTTCGGTTCCTCTCTTTATCGTAAAAGCACAGAAGAATGGTACAGTGCATTGAATAAACTAGCTCAGAACCCTCGAATCGAAAATGCGTTGAGAATTAGTTACGATGGGTTGGATGAAGAACAACAATACATATTTCTTGATATAGCACATTTCTTCAAAAGATTTAAGCAAAAACAAGCTACAAGAATATTAGATGGCTTTTATCGTCGGTCTGTGATTTTTGATATAAGCACTCTTATTGATAAGTGTCTGATAACTACTTCTCATAACATGCTAGAAATACATGACTTGCTACAAGAAATGGCATTTAACATTGTTCGTGCAGAATCCAAGTTTCCTGGCAAACGAAGCAGGTTGTGTCATCTTCCTGATGTCGTTCATGTGATGGAGGAAAATAAGGTTAAAGCTGAAGTCATTAACTATCTTTCTTCTCTAGTCTTACAAACTAACCGAGAGGTTTCATATTCGCTAAAAAGTTGATGCTTTGCGTATATTGCATGATTGTCTGTGTATTCTTTATTCTTGTTTAACAGGGAACTGAGGAAATTGAAGGCATATCTGTGGACATATCCAAGTTATCGAGACAAATACACTTGAAACCTGATGTCTTCGCAATGATGGATGGTCTTAGATTTCTCAAATTCTATTTCAGTCATTTCTCCGAAAATAGCAAAGATAAACTGCTCCTTCCTCCTACTGGCCTCCAATATCTTTCTAATAAGTTGATATATCTTCATTGGGATGGATTCCCTTTGAAATCCTTGCCGCAAAGTTTTTGTGCTGAACACCTTGTCGACCTTAACTTAAGCAGGAGCAAGGTTGAAAAACTATGGACAGGAGTGCAGGTATGATTTAATTGATGCGGATGTATGATCAGAAATATGAAGGAGGAGGTGCGTACTCTCTAATTATGCCTTTTTATGCTGACAGGATATTGGAAATTTAAGAAACTTTGTGCTGTCTTACTCTCCATATTTGATAGAATTGCCAGATCTATCAAAGGCCAAAAATTTAGTGCGGTTGTACCTTGTGGATTGTTCAAGTTTAACTGAGGTTTCGTCATCTCTTCAACATCTTGACAAGCTGGAAGAACTTGATCTCTATCATTGCTATAATCTTAGAAGATTTCCTATGCTTGATTCAAAGGTTCTCAGACAACTTGCTCTAAGTCGGTGCCTAGATATGACCAAGTTTCCAACGATTTCACAAAATATGAAAAGGTTATATTTAGAGGAAACTTCACTCAAAGAAGTTCCACAATCAGTCACTAGCAAGTTGGAACATCTTGGTCTACATGGTTGCTCAAACATCACCAAGTTTCCAGAGATTTCAGGGGATATAAAAACATTATATCTAAGTGAGACTGCTATTACAGAGGTGCCCTCATCAATCCAGTTTCTCAAAAAACTAACCATATTGGATATGAGTGGTTGCTCAAAACTTGAGAGCTTCCCAGAAATCACAGTGCCTATGAAATCTTTGATGGATCTTAACTTGAGTAAAACAGGCATTAAAGAGATACCCTCGTCAATTAAGCATATGATATCTTTGAGAAGTCTAGTGTTAGATGGAACGCCTATCAAAGAGCTACCCTTATCAATCAAAGATATGGTATGTTTGAGATACCTCACTTTACATGGAACACCTATTAAAGCGTTACCTGAGCTTTCACCTTCGCTGAGGTCTCTAACAACACATGATTGTGCATCACTAGAAACCATGATATCAACCATCACTATCGGCAGTTTATGGGATGTATTGAATTTTGCAAATTGCTTCAAATTAGATCAGAAACCACTGATAGCAGCAATGCATTTGAAAATTCAGGTATCACTCTTAACCCCATATTTCTTTTTTCTCTTTTTCTTGGTTGTTTCATCACATTATCGAAATGTGACTTGTGTCTTGCAGTCTGGAGAGAAGATCCCACATGACAGAATTCAAATGATTTTACCAGGGAGTGAAATTCCAGAATGGTTCGGTGACAAAGGAATTGGATCTTCACTCACCATACAGTTGCCATCAAATTGTCATCAACTCAAGGGAATTGCTTTCTGCCTTGTCTTTCTACTCCCTCTTCCCTCCCATGACATGCTTTATAGATTCGATGATCATCCTGAAGTTCGCATATATTTTGATTGTCATATTAAGAGTAAAAACGATGATGGTGATGATGATGAAGTCTTCATTTCCAAGAAAAGCTATACTATATACAATTTCTTGAAGACATGTGACTCGGATCACATGTTTCTGCACTACGAGCTCGGAATTGTAGATCATTTCCGTAAATATTCTGGCAATGAAGTTACATTCAAATTCTACAATGAAGTGGACAATGGGAAGACGAAGGTAGGTCATGATATCCGAAAGCCTTGCAAGTTGAAAAGTTGTGGGGTATATCTGCACTTTGATGAAAATCTATTGGCCAACACTTTGTTAAGAATATTCCTTAACAAACAAAAGCTTAGAAGGAAATTGAGGGAGAGATAGAATAAATTGAAAGGGATAAAGAGAGAGAGAGAGTTCTGCAATTACTGCAAATTGTTCTTCAAGTAGTTTTCAAGATACCTGTACTAGCTTCTGCTTCTGCTACTACTAACTTGTTGTTATTGTATTTCTTCTCGATGACTACCTTGCTTTGACCTTACCCTGCAACTTGTAACACACTTATGCTGAGGATTTGAAGTGAGTATTTACGAGAAGGATTCAGTTTACTATACGAATTATGAATGATTGTTTTTATGCAACAAAATTCTACTAATACAGTCACCATATAAAAACTCTAAATTCAAAATTTTATTATTGTATATTTTTACAACTCTTTAAATAAACCAAAACTAGTCTAGTTTTTATGTCATGTTTATGTTCATTTCACTAGTTACAATGGTCATGTCCAAAAACTTGGTGAAGGCCCTGGTATGATCCAGTTACAGCAAGGCATGTAAAATCAAGAAATGAAATAGGCAGATATTCTCTTTGCCTAATGTATTAAATTATTTATAGCAATCTTGTGTTGTCATTCTTGAGCACATGATATCAATGCACTTGATCAGAGAAATGTACAAAACTTGTTCATTTATCTCGTATTAACATACAAAATTTGATTTCCAAGAGGGCAACAATGATGAAGTGTTTCTTATTGTTTGTATATGTATAACTCAGTTAAGTTGTCATAATTATATGTCGCACTCCATTAAATACTGCCTCAATGCCTATGCTTCTGAATGATCTACTTTCTCATTTAATGTAGTCACTGATTCAAGTGATGGATTTGTTAGGATTGAGAGAGTTTGCAGAATTGAAAGAAGAATTAGTTTAGAGAAGGGAAGAGGGAGAAGAGAGAAAAGAGAGGGAGAATGAAATTTGAATAATTGTTGTATTGATATTCTGTTTTTGCATACATTTGTTGTGTGTGCACTTCTCTATTTATACACATTATACTATTCTAGAATATTCTTCTATACTCTAACATCCCCCCTCAAGCTCATGCTTTGATTAACCAAGCATGAGATTGCAGCAATGGAGAAGAAATACATGAGTACTGAATCCTTTTTGACAAAAAAAACACTATGTAAAAGAAAGATGAGTTTGAATGTGATTGAGAAGAAAAAAGAAAAATGCTCGAATGGCAAAGAAGATAGAAGAGAGAGAGAAGACATTTCATATGTCTATGTCTTAATTGACATTTCATTTCTCTACTTCAGCTTTTCTGAAGTTTTTCATCATTGGGAAGAGAGGGATGAGAAGAAAGAAATGGGAGGTAAGAGAGGTGATAGAATGGGTTTGAATTTTATTTGTCTACTTCAGTTTTTTTCTGAAGTTTTTCATTTGGCTACTTTAGTTTTTCTGAAGTTTTTCATTTGCCGATGAATTTCTTAATCTGTGTAAGAATTTATTTTGTAATTTTTCTTCTTCTTCTTTTTTTTGATTTTTTTTTTTTTGCAAAACGGTAGAAAGTGACACACAAAACGGCAGAGCACACAAAACATAAAATCTACAAAACCTAGGGTTTCACGCGCCGCAGCCTCTTCTCTTCTCTGACTTTTACTCTGCCTTCCACTTTGCAAGAACCAGAAAACCAACTACAGGCGGCTGCTGCATTCATCTTAGGATAGATTCTCAGATTAAACACGCGGTTGTGATGAAAATTATGGGCAGGACTTGACACACACGAACCTGATTCCATCGACGCCTCAGCCGCCTTCTCTCTGGCGGAGCTACAACGACGGTCCTCTGGTGACCCGAGCTCCAGTTCACCTTCGAGCGCTTCCTTCGTGCTACCTTGGGCTTCATTTCATAGAAGCGAGACACAATAGCGACAATCCTTAGCTTGTGAGCTCGAATCTCCTTAAAGATAGGTTTAATAGCAGGATTTGAAGATTTGAATGAATTTTTTTTTTCTCTCTGCTGCTCCTCTATGTGAGCTTCACTTCATGAGGAATATTGTAAATGAGGAGGAGCAGCAGCGGCATGGATGATCATTGAGCCTGGCAGAGGCAGCTCTCGGTGGAGATTTCATCTGCGGCGTAGGATGAGGAAGGCGGGGCTGTGGTGGAGGGAGAAATGTGGTGGCTGGAGACAGAGGTATGATTCTCTGCTTCACGATTCACAATGATTCTCACTCTGTTGCTGCTTCATTTTTTTTTTTTGTGGAGGAGAAACAGATGTTGAAGAAGAGGAGTCTTGGCTGTGCATATTGCAATTGGAGCGTGTTTGCTAAAACTGAAAAGAGCTCATACTGAAGAAGCTGCAAAAGATCATAAAGAAAAAAACTTGAACAATGTGTTTTCTTCAGCAGTAGGTTTTTTTTTTTTTTCTCTTCATTTAAGATCAGATTGCGGAAGCTTGGATCAATTAATGCGCTAGCATAGTAGCTCTGATACCATGTTAGGATTGAGAGAGTTTGCAGAATTGAAAGAAGAATTAGTTTAGAGAAGGGAAGAGGGAGAAGAGAGAAAAGAGAGGGAGAATGAAATTTGAATAATTGTTGTATTGATATTCTGTTTTTGCATACATTTGTTGTGTGTGCACTTCTCTATTTATAGTTAGAATATAACTATTAAAGTTTGTAAATTAGCATAACAGATTTTGTAATTTAGTGTTAGGTAAGTTTTATGTGTTTTTTATTCTTTAGTGTATTTATTGCTATAAATACTGCACTGTAATCCTGAATTAGAATTCAATTGAGATCGAAAATACATTACTGAAAGTTAACATGGTATCAGAGCAAATCTAAAGTTTGTTTTCAAATCGATTTTTTTTTTCGAAGGCTACAGTGCCCGTATTACTGTTCACTGAACACTACTGTTCAAATCGAAGCTCACTGCGTATTCATCGAAAAGGAAAAACAACCCAGAAATCCATCTCCAATCCATCACCAAATCCGAATTCGTATTTTTTCTTTCGAATTATCCAAAAAAAACCCGAAGTTTTTTTATTCCCTAGAAATCAGTTTTTCTCAGAAACCAAACACCCATATTTTCCCTAGAAACCCAGATTTTCCCAGCAACCAAACACCCACAATTTTCCCTAGAAACCCAGTTTTTCCCAGTAACCAAACAACCCAACCATCCATCCACACACACGAACCCAGAAAAACCCCGAAACCCAGAAATTTCAAATCTCAAACCCAGAAAAAACCTTAAACCCGTCGAAAAAACCAGAAAATCCATCACCAGTCGTTATACTCAACCCAACAAGCGTATTCATCGAAAAGAAGAAGGGAGATCACTACAGTACCTGTTACAGAAACCCAGAATCCATCACTGCGTATTCATTTTCTTCCCTTCAATCCATCACCTTCAATGTATCCATCACTACATATCATCTTCATCTTCATTATCAAAACTCGAACCCAGAACCCCCCCCAACAACTTCAACTGAAACTCAAACTTGAACCCACAAACATTCAAAACTCAAACCAGAAAACCCCACAACACAACCCTCAAATCCTCAAGATGCCTCCCACAGAACTACACAACCACAACCCTGAAATCTCTAGCTCCTCCGTGACAGAGGTACCCGCTAGAGGAAAAACCACAACACGTTATGATCTCTCCAGCTCCTCGGTGACTCCTAATGTTATGGAAGTTGAAGATTTGGATGCAACCGTGAGAGGTGATGGAAGGTTTGGATCCCGTGGGAGAGAACAAAGGAACGGGGCGGCGCTGTTTGAAGAAGGGGACAGAGGGAGAGAAGCAGAGCCATTAGGGCGTGTTTTTAAAGCTGACCGGGCTGACCGGTTTTGGGCTGACCGGGTTGACCGAGTTGACCAAAAATACAAAAATACTGGTGGACTGATATGTTCTTATTGTGGTGAAATGGGACACTCAAAAGAACGGTGTTATGAAATTACTGGCTACCCGGACTGGTGGGACTTTACGAAAAAATCTCGGAAATTTTTTCGAAAACCTTTGGTTCATCTGACAGAAGCGGATCTGACACAACCCCCAGCGAATGTGACTCATCCAGGTATCATCGAAAACGAATTTGCACACTCTATTATTACAAAGAATAGTACTTGGATAATTGATATAGGTGCATCTCATCATATGACTAGAGATTCCGATAATCTAATATGCCATAAACCCTCTTTACAGACATATATATGTACTGCTAATGGTAGTACCTCCCCTATTACGGGGGAAGGATCTCTTGTTTTAACTGATACTATTACATTAGATATTGTTCTTATTGTTCCATCTCTTGCGTATAATCTCCTCTCGGTTACTCAAATCATGACTACCCTTGAGTGCACGGTCACGTTTTGGCCTCTGTTCTGTGTTTTTCAGGACATTCTAACCTGGAAGATTCTTGGTTATGGTGTTAGACGGGGCAACCTGTATTACTTGGAATTAACGAAATAAGGGGGGTTAAAGTTAGGTCATGCACATCAGACCACAAGTACGGATCAAGCTCAGGCTCTTGTTTGGTTATGGCATCGACGACTCGGACATCTTTCATTTGGGTACCTAAAGAAGCTACAACCGCATTTATTTTCAAGGTTAAGTATTTTGGATTTTAAGTGTGACATCTGTGAACTAGCAAAAAGTCACCGTATTTCCTATTTGCCAAGTTTGCATAAAAGTGTAGACCCATTTGCAGTTATTCACTCTGATGTTTGGGGTCCTGCAAAGGTCTCATCTTTTTCTAATGCACGGTACTTTGTTACCTTTATTGATGAGTGTACTCGGATGACCTGGATATCTCTCCTCTGAAATAAAAGTGAAGTAAGTACAGCATTTCAGGAATTTCAGAAAATGGTGCTGACCCAATACCAACAACAGATTCGTACACTTCAGTCAGATAATGGTACGGAATTTATGGATCAAGTACTAGGTAACTTCTTACAACGTCACGGAATTCGACATCAGAAATCCTGTACATATACTCCATAGCAGAATGGATTAGCCGAAAGAAAGAACAGGCAAATTATGGAAATAGTTCTGGCCTCGCTATTTGGCATGAATCTGCCAAAATACTATTGGGTTGAGGCAGTCAAATCCGCTGCGTATTTAATAAATCGAACACCATCCAGTGCAATTGAATTTCAGTCTCCTCAACAGAAAATGGAATCTCTTCTCTCGGTTCCTCACCTTCCAAATTTGGAGCCTCGAGTATTTGGTTGTACGGTATATGTCCACATCCCTAAGGTTCTGCGAAGCAAACTCGATCCGTGTGCCAAACGGTGCGTGTTTGTTGGTAACTCGGCATTTCAAAAAGGATATCGGTGATACGATCCTCATCATCAAAAGCTACATGTGACCTTGGATGCATCATTTCGCGAATCTGAACCCTACTATTCAGGGGGAGTTCCTGGTTCTTCTCTTCAGGGGGAGAGTAACAATGAAGAGAATAAAGATATATTTGAATTAGAGGAAATGAGACCAAGTCAGGATGATAACATTGAAGTCAGCACAGACCGAAATGATCTCAATAATGACCCCCCTATGTCTCTGGAATTACCAACGCCTACACCATTAACCGAAGAATCAACCGAGAATATCTCTCCTCAGTCACCTCAGGTAACCCTAAATCCTATCCCAATTGAGATAAATGAAATTCCTGTCTTAGAAAATAATGAGACCCATAAATACCCACAAAGACTAAACCGAGGAATCCCAAAGAAACAGTATAAACCTGATCCCAAACAAAAAATCAAATATCCCATCAGCAACCATATATCTACCCATAGATTATCGGAATCATGTGCATTTATTGTTAATCAATTATCCAATGTATCTATTCCTAGTAATGTACAGGATGCATTAGCAGACCCAAGGTGGATCAAGGCGATGAATGAGGAAATGGAGGCACTGCAGAAGAATAACACGTGGGAGTTATGTCAACTACCAACAGGAAAGAAGAAAGTTGGGTGTAAATGGGTGTTCACAGTAAAGTTGAAAGCAGATGGGAGCATTGATAGATACAAAGCGAGGTTAGTCGTGAAGGGATATACGCAGAGGTATGGGGTGGACTACCAAGAAACTTTTACCCCGGTTGCAAAAATAAACACAATCCGGATTCCCATATCGATAGCAGTGAATCGAGACTGGACCCTACAACAATTTGATGTCAAGAATGCCTTCCTGAATGAAGATTTTGAAGAAGAAGTTTATATGGAATTGCCACCCGGAGTGAAAACCAGGTGCTCACGAGAAACGAAAGTGTGCAAATTAAAGAAGGCTTTATATGGGTTAAAACAGTCACCCCGGGCATGGTTCGGAAGATTCTCATCCACGATGAAAGAATTTGGCTATAAGCAAAGTAATTCAGATCATACTTTGTTTATAAAGAACAAAGGAGGGAAGGTAACGGCTCTAATAGTATATGTGGATGATATGGTCTTAACAGGAGATGATCCAGAAGAAAGAAAGGCTCTACAACAGTTTCTGGCATCGAAATTTGAAATGAAAGATCTTGGACAACTGAAGAACTTCTTAGGGATTGAGGTCTCGAGGTCAAAAACGGGGATATGTCTTTCACAACGAAAATATGTGTTGGATTTGTTGGCAGAAACTGGAATGCTTGCATGCAAACCAGTAGATACACCGATGGAAATGAATCATAAACTAGGACAAGCAGAAGATGAAACGCCAGCTGACAAAGGACGTTACCAACGATTAGTCAGGAAACTGATATATTTATCACATACACGGCCAGACATAGCCTATGCAGTCAGTGTGGTAAGTCAGTTCATGCATTCACCAGGAGAGGAGCATATGGAAGCAGTATATCGGATCTTAAGATATTTAAAAAGTGCACCGGGAAGAGGACTACTCTTCTCAAAGAATGAAGTTCGTGAAATTACAGGATACACAGACTCAGACTGGGCAGGAGATCAGACAGATAGAAGATCGACATCAGGTTACTTTACTTTTGTAGAAGGTAACCTAGTAACTTGGAGAAGTAAGAAACAGAAAGTGGTCGCTAGATCGAGTGCGGAGGCAGAATACCGAGGTATGGCTCATGGTGTGTGCGAACTATTATGGATAAAACATGTGTTACATGAATTTGGGGTTGATTATGGGTCATCCATGGGCTTATATTGTGATAATAAGGCAGCTATCGAGATTGCACACAATCCTATACAACATGATCGTACCAAACACGTCAAAGTCGATCGACACTTTATTAAAGAAAACCTTGATCGGAAAATTATACAATTTCCGTTTGTAAGGTCGGAAGATCAATTGGCAGATATACTCACAAAGGCGGTTTCAGGAAAGACATTTCATGGAGCAATTAACAAGTTGGTCTTGATAAACATCTACGCTCCAACTTGAGGGGGAGTGTTAAATATTACAGTTAGAATATAACTGTTAAAGTTTGTAAATTAGCATAACAGATTTTGTAATTTAGTGTTAGGTAAGTTTTGTGTGTTTTTTATTCTTTAGTGTATTTATTGCTATAAATACTGCACTGTAATCTTGAATTAGAATTCAATTGAGATCGAAAATACATTACTGAAAGTTAACAGTGTGCACTTCTCTATTTACTCTAACAGGATTCTAAACTTCAGTTTTAGATGGCTGGGATTCATGCTTTGCAGCAGCTTACTGCTCTCGGTTTTGAACATCTGAAGATGAAGGTGATGTAGGCAAACCAATGCGGTTGTTTTCTAGTTTTCCTACTGCCCATGAAAATGTTTGGACTCCGAGTCTAACAAGAGAGAGTAAACGCCTTCAAAGACGCATTTGAAATCCAAGTCAACCCAAATTTCAACAATCCAGAAACTTGGTTGAACATGATCCAACTACTATAAAAAACCTAACTGGAGAAATGATTAAATAACTTCTAAAGTCTGGTGGGGGTTAGGAAATATGAACCTTGAAAATGTTGTAGGCAGTTTGGTTATCAACTCGACTCAGACTTCTGACATGATCAGAACATGATCAAGAAGAACATAGCGTTCAGAGAACATGGTAAGCAATAGATATTCCCAATCATGGATTGATGGTTAATGAAGACCTGAGTAAACAGGACGAGTGCTTCTAGTTAATTATATACACATGTTTGTGGAAGCATGTCTCTATACTATACAGAAGTATACATTTGAAATAAAGAGAAATTTACCTGTAATTCTTTTATTAACAAAAACACTAAAACACATCGGTGTTTTCCTATTCATTCACTGTACACCGTGACTCATGGCCACTGTTCATTGGCCATTTGTCTCGGTGCTTCGCGGGTGCAACTCTGCCTTTTTTTTTTTTTGCTTTTTGAACAGTGTATTAACGAAAAAACCCCCCGAAAAAGACAAAAAACGCCGCCGGTTTTAGGGGCTCCGCGGTAATTGACCATTTCCGGTCCGGTTTGGCTCGGTTTGTCCGGCCGGTTTTTTAATTTTTTATTCTTTTATTGAACAGTGCATTAACGATTTCATCCCTCAAAAACGACAAAAACACGCCTGTTGGGAGAGGGGCTTCACGGTAATTAGCCAATATTTTATTATTTTTTTAAGCAAGTTACTGTTGGCGCGTCGCGTAATGCGTCGTTCGTCTCCGCGCTCACGCGTGTTTCGGACGGCGCGTGCGGCCTGCTCCGACGTCCGAAAATGCCCAATCGGCGTCTAGAATGCTTTTCAGGCATGTTCTCTTCCACTTGGTGCGGCGCGAGTGACACTATGGTGTCCGGAGACGCGTCAATGGTCGTTTGAATTTCCCCCCCAATTTCTCTCTCCTACCTGCGCCAGATGACGTTAGCTAAGCTGTTTTTGTCAAAATTCATTTCAGTCCCTGAACGTTATAATTTGTTTTTCTTGCCCTTAATGCTATTATATAGGTTTTGATTTGTTTCAATTTCGTCCTTCAATTCAAATTGATTATATATTGAAGTTTCAATTCGGTCCTCAGGCTTTTAATTTTGCGGGTTGGGCTGGAATTCTAAATATTTTTGGTATCAAAGTTTTGATTGATGTCAATTTCATCCTTCCATGCAAATTTATTATAAATCCTTAATATTTTCGGTATCAAAGTTTGATTTCTTTCAATTTTATCCTTCTATGCAAGTTAATTATGGATTTTAGTTTCATTTTGATTCCAAATCTTTTAATTCCAGGTTTTGTTTTAAATTATTTAATTTCAATTTTCGGATTTACTTCAATTTTATCCTTTAAATTAAATATATTATTTAAAATATGTCAAATTGATTATATATTTGTATATTTATGTAAAATTAAAATATGTTAAACCAATTATATGGTTTAATATTTATTGAATATTATCGCCTAAGAATTTATATAGATTATATATTTTTATATTTATGTCAAATTAAAATATGTTAAACCAATTATATGGTTTAATATTTATTGAATATTACCGCCTAAGAATTTATATAGATTATATATTTTTATATTTATGTAAAATTAAAATATGTTAAACCAATTATATGGTTTAATATTTATTGAATATTATCGCCTAAGAATTTATATAGATTATATATTTTTATATTTATGTCAAATTAAAATATGTTAAACCAATTATATGGTTTAATATTTATTGAATATTATCGCCTAAGAATTTATATAGAGAGAAAAAAATGACCTAAGATTGTCCTTTAAATTAAATATATTATTGAAAGTATGTCAAATTAATTATATATTTGTATATTTATGTCAAATTAAAGTATGTGAAACTAATTATATGTTTCAATATTTATTGAATATTATCGCCTAAAAATATATAGAGAGAGAGGAAAAATGACCTAGGATTTTTTGAAGGACAAAAATTCATATCAGTATTCTTAAATACATTTAATATAATAATATGATGTATAAATCTTATAAAAAAAAATTGGCTTCAAAATTAAATTTTCTGCTCTTTTGTTTAAGTTTATTTCTTATAAAAAAATTGCAGTGTTTTGATTTTTTAATTATATATTTATATATTTATGTCAAATTAAAATATGTTAAACCTATTATATGTTTTAATATTTATTGAATATTATCGCCTAAGAATATATAGAGAGAGAAAAAAATGAGCTAAGATTGTCCTTTAAATTAAATATATTATTGAAAGTATGTCAAATTAATTATATGTTTTTATATTTATGTCAAATTCAAGTATGTGAAACTAATTATATGTTTCAATATTTATTGAATATTATTGCCTAAAAATATATAGAGAGAGAGAAAAAGACCTAGGATTTTTTGAAGGACAAAAATTCATATGAGTATTCTTAAATACATTTAATATAATAATATGATGAATAAATCTTATAAAGAAAAAATATTGGCTTCAAAATTTAATTCTGTGCTCTTTTGTTTAAGTTTATTTCTTTACAAAAAATTTCAGTGCTTTAATTTTTAAGATTGTAGATCTAATATTGCTGGAAAAAAAAATACATCTCAAAAAAACAAAAGGTAGGCAAATTTACCTACATTATCTACAATTAAAAAATATACGAGTCACTTCCCGTTTCAAATAGATTGTTCTTTTTAGACGGCAAATAAATAATTATAGCACGCAAAAAAATTAAGTTTATTTTTAAAAACAAATTACAATATTTTTATTTTTAATGTGTCAGATCGAATATTACTTAAGAACAAAAGCAACTCATAAAAATAAATATTGACAAATTTACCTAGGTTATCTACAATTAAAAAATATACGAACCACTTCCCATTTCGATTACTCTATAAAGTATGTGAGACTAATTATATGTTTTAATATTTATTGAATATTATAGCCTAAAAATATATAGAGAGAGAGAGAGAAATGACCTAGAATTTTTTTTAAAAAAAAATTAATATCAATATTCTTAAATACATTTAATATAATAATATGATTAATAAATCTTATATAAAAAAAATTTGGCTTTGAATTTAAATTTGATACTCTTTTGTTTAAGTTTATTTCTTAAAAAAATATTTACAATATTTTCATTTTTAATATTTGAAATCTAATATTATTGGGAAAAAGAAACTACTCAAAAATAAAATTTCAAATTTACTTAGGTTATCTACAATTAAAAAATATGCGAGTCACTTCCCGTTTTGATTACACTGTTCCTTTTATACGGCAACTAAGTCATTATAGCACGCAAAAAAATTAAGTTTATTTCTTCAGAAATTTACAATATTTATATTTTTAATGTGTCAGATGTAATATTACTGGGGAAAAAAACAAATAAAAAAAAAGTTGACAAATTTACCTAGGTTATCTAGAATTAAAAAATATACGAGTCACTTCCCGTTTCAATTTCACTATTCCTTTTATACAGCAAATAAGTCATTATAGCACGCAAAAAATATTAAGTTTATTTCTTCAGAAATTTGCAATATTTTCATTTTTAATGTGTCAGATGTAATATTATTGGGAAAAAAAACAACTAAAAAAAAAAAAGTTTTCAAACTTACCTAGGTTATCTACAATTAAAAAATATACAAGTCACTTCCCGTTTCGATTTTACTGTTCCTTTTATACGGCAAATAAGTCATTATAGCACGCAAAAAAATTAAGTTTATTTCTTCAGAAATTTTCAATATTTTTATTTTTAATGTGTCAGATGTAATATTACTGGGGGGGAAAAACAACTAAAAAAAATAGACAAATTTACCTAGGTTATCTACAATTAAAAAATATACGAGTCACTTTCCGTTTCGATTACACTGTTCCTTTTATACGGCATATAAGTCATTATAGCACGCAAAAAAATTAAGTTTATTTCTTCAGAAATTTACAATATTTTTATTTTTCATGTGTCAGATGTAATATTACTGGGGGAAAAAATTAAATTTTTTTTGACAAATTTAGGTTATCTACAATTAAAAAATATACGAACCACTTCCCATTTCGATTACATTATTCCTTTTAGGCGGGGAAAATTTTAATTTGTTACATATTTTATCTATTATAATGTTACTAATTAAATATTTAAAGAACTAATTACAGCATGTAAAAAATCAATTAGTTTTCTACATTGAAAAAACCCTACGCAATGCGCGGGCAAGCATACTACTTATACAACGCAAAAAACTCATTTTTAACATATTTGATCTATTGCAATTTTAGTAATTGAACATTAAAATAACTAATTATAGCACGCAAAAAATATAAGTTCATTTGTGGAAAAAAAATTATAATGTGTCAAATCTAATATTACTGAGATAAAAAAGCAACTCAAAAAAAAAATTACCTGCGTTATCTGCAATTACAAAATATACAAACCACTTTCCATTTCGATTATACAGATTTTATCAATTATAATTTTACTAATTAAATATTAAAATAACAAATACAATACATATAAAAGCAATCAATTTTCTATATAGATAAAAAAGCCCCGGCGCAACGCGCGGGCATATCGCTCGTATGCTTGCTAAAAAAATAAAATATCATTCCCATCCCATCAACTATCTCTCTAGATAAAGATATTTGTTAAAACAATTGATGAACTCTATTGAATTTAATAATTTTTTTACTTTATTATATTATAATAAAAATAAAAGTTCACAAAATAAATCACAATTCAAATATTAAAACATTAATTTTAAATTGACATAACCACATGAAAAATAAACTAAAAACAATTATAAAATTTAATTCTTAAAATAATTTAAGTTAACTATCAAATCTAGGATTCAAGTCATGCATTCCATTAAGTTGAATAGCTTTGTTTTTTCTAAAAGTATTTTTTATTTAATTTAAAAACCGAGTATTCAATTCAAAAAACTTAAAATTTAATTAAGTAAATCAAGCATTCAATCCAAAACCAGGACTTATTTCGACATCTCAAACACAATGTGTCATACTAATCTAAAGGAATTATTAGGTTTTAAATCATGCAAAGATGAAATTAAAAGAAAAGGCAATTTGGGAGCAAAACTAAATAGAAAAAATCTAAAAAAGGGATCCAATTAGGCCCATAGCAGCTGATATATTGAAACGACAGAGTTTTTTTACAGGAAAGAAGTACAGGAGCCCATATCCACTAACCATCCAATCCTCCATATCTATATAAAAACCCATATCCACAAGCACTTTGTTGCCCCCTCTCTCTCCCTCCCTCCCTCTACGATTCACACTCCTATTTGTCACTTAAAAAAGAACAACCCAAGAAAATGGCGATGAAGATTCGTTTAGCTAGGCTGGGATGCAAAAACAGGGCATTTTACAGAATTGTTGCTGCTGATAGCCATACTCCAAGAGATGGAAAAAATCTTTAAGTTGTTGGTTTCTACGACCCCTTAGTAAGTTCCCTATTCTTCTTTTTACCCTTGTCTTATTATTTTCATATGCTCAGTTCACATGAAGATTTTTTTTTCTTTCTAATTTTAAAGATCTGAAATTTGAAGGCTTAGTGAGTTTGTTTTCAAGTTCTCATATTCATTGCATGGTATGTGTAGATTACTTTGTCATTAAAGACTTAAACTTTGTGGGGGTAATGCATTTGTAATTTTATTTTCTTGTGTATACATCGTTTGTAGTTTTTGTCATCAGTTAAAGTATCGAAAATATGTTTTTAAAGATGATAAGGGAATATATTGCATACATGTTTTGAGTCATTGTTGGTCTATTTTAGAGAAATTCGTTGGATTTTTAGTAAATTATCTAGAGTTTTAGGTATCTTTGAGAATTATTCACTTTTTGAAAATTCAATGTACTTTCAGGTATTTAACTACTGGAATATGCAGAAATTGAGATCATATGAAGAAACAAACAATGGGATGAGCTTAGAATTCAAACACTAGTTGGTCTGCCTAGACAAGCTTGAGCACTGATTGATTTTTGAGATATAACAGGAGTTATACAACTCCGTTGCATGCGTTCTTTACCTTTAGAAGAACCTATTTTTGTTGTTTTGAAGCCCAAAAATCAAGTTTTAATGCAGAGTCCGAATCAGGTCAGGAATTCATGCCACCCAGACACTGTCTCGGGTTTTGGACCATATCCAGAGTTTCCGATGCCCAAAACTTGCGAGACCAAATTTAGTTGAAAAAAAAATTGTATTCTATACAACTTTCCTAGAAATAGAGGAGTCTTAATTCACACGTTTACTTCCTCGAAATTGGCTCGCAATATTAGAAAGGAGCAAAATCCGCGTTTTTCTTTGGAGGAAAAAGTCAACATATATATATATATCATAAGCAGTAGCTAAGGAGAGTCTTTTTTAGAGTAGAAAACCCTAAACACATTACAAAAGAGAGGAGGCAGCATCTAGTAGAGGAGGCAATCAAAACAGAAAGAAAGAAGTCAAGAACAACAACCCCTTCAAGACGTCCAATTCTCCGATTTTCCAATACTCTTGAGTGATGTTCATCGTATAAAGTTTGTTTCTTTTTAATTTTGCTATGGAGTAGTTTTTTATTCTTGGATTTTTATGTAGCCTAGCTATGAATATGTGAACAATTTTTTTAATTGAATTAATCTAATACTTGTTGAGTGTTTCATTCTATGTTTAATGCTTGTGTACGCTTGATCACCATTTGCATGATTTGGGATTCAATTTGAGACTAAGAAGTGATAATTGTTTCAACCATTGTTTTAAATACCATAAGAAATCTATGGAACTTGTGTAATCGTGCAAGGTTTTATCATTCTTAATGTATTTTGACGAGTTTAGAATTTTCACCGAGAGGTAGGAAGTTTGAATTTTCACCGAGAGGTAGGAAGTTTGCTTATTAAAATAATTCATTAATGCTCGAGAGCGATTAATGATTAAATTAGTAAAACCTGATTATCAACAATAAGAAATAAATTTTGAGAGGATTAATTCAATTGAGAAAATTCACATAAAATTAGTTACGGTGAAATCATAAATCCTAGGATCCGTTAATCTTGATTTCAACACCATTTAATTTTTTGCTTGTTTGTTTTAATTATTTTTAGTTTCGTAAACCTTTATAATTGAATCATCAAATAGATAGAGATTTAATAATTTTGGTACTTATTGATAATTTTTGCATATCCTCGTGGGATGATACTCTACTCATCATTTTATTACTCATTACGATTCGTGCACTTGGGATTTTAACCAATAAAAGCACACAGATTATCAGGTATTGGAAAAATCAATTTTAGTTTGAATTTTTTGGGTTTAGGCCAACATTATTGATAGGACTAATACTATTGCCTATATCTCATAAAATAAAGTAATTGTATTTAGTCTATTCCGGTAACCAAAGCATCACTCCTTCCTTTTGATTATGTCGTAATGCTGACTGAATCCAATCCATAAACCCGGAAACAAAACAATGTTCGTTCTGTTAGTGTATGATATATGGTATGCATACGTGTGAGTATGCATACGTAAGAATGTCTCTTGGGGTATAAATATGAGACATGTAGTCTGCGTGTATTAAGCTCAAAAACAGTAATATTGAATATTTTTTAAAGTTTCCTTTTCCCTCCAAAATACTCTGTCTTCTTCCCTGCTCAATTCTTCTCTTCTCTGTCAAACTATTGCACTCATTTATCAATCTTCACATGGTATCAGAGCACTAATTGCTCACGCAAAGAAATCGATCCAAATCTTTTGCTTCCAAATTAGTTTTTCTTCTTCTCTAATTTTACACAAAATTCATTTTTCAGAATTTTGTGGATTCTCGCATAAACATCTAAACTTTGAGCTGCTGAATACCCCATACGAAGGTTCTATGAATTACTCAACCAAAGAAAAATGGTCACAGCAGCACAACTCCAAATTCTTCAATCTCCAATTACAGCCCTAATTTCTACAGTTTCAACCTCCGTGAATGTAAAGCTTGATGACACAAATTACTTAAACTGGCATTTTCAAATGCAGTTGTTACTGGAAAGTTATGGAATCTTTGGCTTCGTGGATGGGTCTCATCTCTGTCCCTCCTCTGCCTCCTCTGGTTCAGTAGAAGAATGTGGTACGAATTTTTCTCATTCATCTTCTCCTGTTGAGTATGATGATGTTCTTGTATGGAAGATGCATGATAGAGCAATTATGCAATTGATTACTGCTACTCTGTCTTCAATTGCTATGTCATGTGCAATTGGAAGTTCTAGTTCTCGGGATTTATGGACTAGGTTAAAAGAACAATTCTCATCAGTATCTAAGACTAACATATTTCAATTGAAATCTGATTTACAAAATATAAGGAAAGGCACTGATTCAATAAGCCTCTAAAGCACTAATCATGCTTCAATTTTAGCTTCGCTGTTACGGGAAGATGCATGCTGATTAGTGAGCTTAGCTTTTGCAGTGGCTTGAATATTGGAAGCTTCTTTATTATTTTTACATTTTTGCTTTTGTTTTTGGTAGCAAAGGGCGATGCTAGAAGATTGGGTCTTAATGTTGACCTTGTGAAGTAAGTTTTCTTATTTTTCTTATTACGTTCAATTTATGTTGTATTACGTCTATAAGTTAGATGCTTTCACTCCTTGTTTTTGTTGTGTGTTTCTTCTATTTGGGGTAATAAAAATTTATCCTTGTATTTAAGTTTAGCCTAGAGATTGCAATTTAAGGTGTCGGAAGTAATGTTGGAGGTTAGGGAGATAAACATGTTTATCTTTTGATCTTTAATTGCTAAACATCTATTTTAGGCAGTAGATAACTTCACAATGAGAGTTATCTGTTCACTTTTGCCAATTTTGAATTAAAGAAGGAGATCATTGATGGATCAATCTTTAGTTTGCATGAAGCTCTTGTATGGTTGCTCTTCTATTTGTCTGTTTGATTAAATGGGTTGACCCAATCTTGTTTAGTTGATTTTGGTTATTCTTCTACTTGCTTCTGTAGGCATTGGTTATCTCTTGGTGCTCAACCTACAGGCACTGTGCGTGGCATTCTTATGAGAGCTGGTTTAATATCGCCACCATCGACGGTTGTTATGGGGCAAAAAAAAGGACCACCCTAGTGAGACCTTGAATCCATAGAAGTAGATTACATGTAAAAGTTACCATCTCGACTGCTTTTATGTTTCTTCATGTTTATTGTTATTTGTTCAATTATTGTATAGGAAGCCTGTAGTTAGCGTTAGTGAGCACATGAGATTAATGCTATATAGAGGCCTATAATATATATATGTTACTTGGAAATTAATTGATCCTTGTTGTCGCACCTCATCGCGAGAGCGCGGCGTCGCGGCGACCCTCCCCGTGAGCGGGGGAATTCAATTTCGGGGTTTTATCTTTATTTTTGGGGAAAAGGGAGTCGCCACCTAGTATAATGGTTACTAGGAAACCTAAACTGGTCTTTCATAGATTCTAAGGTAAATGACTCGTTGCGTAAAGGGAAGGTTTTAGCACCCCTAATACGCCCTACCTAAGGTAAGTTATGGTTTGTTATGGTTTTGATCTTTCAAAGAATATGTTGGTTAAATAATGATGGTGTATTATCCCCGCCGAATATTTTGGATATTAACCCCTTAGGATTTATTTATCCAAACACCGACAGTGAATAACAACATATTATCCCCGCCGAATATTTTGGATATTGACCCCTTAGGATTTATTTATCCAAACACCGACAGTGAATAACAGCATATTATCCCCGCCGAATATTTTGGATATTAACCCCTTAGGATTTATTTATCCGAATACTAACAGTGAATAATAAATTCCCAAAAATAAGATTTTGATATTTTTGAAATATTGGCCAATACCCTTTGGATTCTTACAAACATGTTGTAAAATCTCAAAATGCGAGAAATGATTTTCCTTTGCGAAATCCATGCTAAAACACATTTTCTCTTCAAACTCCAAGATAATATATATTTTTTTGAAAGAAAAAGAATTTTTAAAATATGCTAGTGTATTGGTCGTATGCACAAAAACAACACATTTGTCTTTTTTAAAAATATATTTTTTTATACAAATTTTGTGTATTTTTTCGTATTTTTATTTTTGTATAATTTATTATTATTTTTTCGGTGGGCTGGATGCTCACCCACCTCGGGTTGGGCCTCCAGCCCACCTTGTCTCAGGCTGGGCTGTCAGCCCAGCCGGCTGGCAGCCCAGACCTTATGTGGACTGGGCTGGAAGCCCATCTGTCTTCATCAGAGGAGTCAGGTCGGGCACAAAGCCCAGCCCGACCACCACGTGCAGGGACAGTGGGCGGGGGAGTGAATTTAATTCACTCCCCCCGCATGCACACAGAGAAGATGAACAGTAACATGGGGGATTTTGGAGTATGACGAATGGCGTACTTGTTAATACCGTTGGGTAGAGGAGGTCGAGATGGTTCTTCCTGTCGTGGTGGCGTCGGAAATGGTGGCCTGTGGTGGCCGGAGTTGGCGTCGGAAGGTGACCGGTCACGTTGCAAGCAGCCTCTGTTGCCTTTGCCTGAGATGGTGATTGGGTCGCCGGGGTTGAGGTGGAGATGCTGGTGACGACGTGGTGGTGCGAGGTGGTCGGAGTTGGTGGCCGGAGTTGTTGAACCGAGAGGGAGAGAGAGAGAACGATGGCTGCAGATTTTTAGAGAGAGAGAGATGACGGGGAGAAAGAGCTGACGGAGAGAGACGAAAGGATGAAGATTAAATCAATCTTTTTACGTGAATTTGGCTCTGCAATCTCTCTATTTTCTATGTTTTCTTCGTAAATTTCCTTCCCGGCTCCCTATCCCCTCTGTTTCTATTTTACGTGGACTTGGCTCTGCAAGTTATTTTGAGTCCCCCCCTGTCTTCACTTTGCGTGAATCACTTCGTCCTCCCCCATCCTCTTGGTCGTGCATCCTGCTGTATTTATAGCCGCAGGAGGTAGCCGTTGCAACGGTGGGTCACCTCCTGCGGCAGCATGCTTGAAAATATAGCCGTTGGGGGCATGCGTAGGGGGCTGGTCGGCGGCGGTGGAGGAGATGGCGTGCGCTGCATGCTCTTGGGAGGTGTAATTGCAGTTTGGTCCCTCAATTTGTAATCGTTCTAATTGTATCTACAATTGGATTTAAATTTATGATTTTGTGCAATTATACCCCGTCAGAATTTCAATATCAACTTTAGCTTTGCACGGCCCTTTTTATTATGGTCCTTGGTTTCTGATTTTCGCGATTTAACCCTCAATCGACCATTGAACTCTCAATTTATTCAATTCGGCCCCCGATTTCGCATAATTAACTTGGAAAAATTCAAACTCGATCTCCAAAAATTCCAATCTCATCAATTGAAACCGAATTAAATTCAAGAACTTGATTTCTCATCGATTAAGCCCTTAATAAAATTAATTTGGCCAATTTAAAATATAATCAAGCCCTTGCACTTAATTAAATCTTTCGATTGGACCGTAAATTAATTCTCAAACATAATTACACTTTTAAAATCGACCAACGATTAAATCAAATTGACCCATAAAAATATAATCATATCTGTCGACTTAATTTTTACGCAGATTTATCCGATAATAAATTATTTTAGCCTTGAATCTGCGATTTCCTTCATTTTGGACACAAAAAGAAGTACGGTGGAGCGCTCGAAAACAAATCAAAATTCCACCTTGATTCTCCTACCAACACTGACCTCTTTTATTTTATTTTTTCGTTATTTTCGAGTAGATTTGTGAATGACCCAAAATTGGGTGATGACACTTGTAAAGGGCTCTTCCTTGCTGATCCACCAGTACACCAATATGTGAAGCCCTTGAAAACTCAAGGTGATTCTAGAGGACGTAGCCATCTGTTAAAATGGAAATTTCCAGGAAGTCTTTTGTACATGGAAAATTTCCACTACGTCTTTTGTACATGGGAAATTTCTTAGACCTAAAGCCTTTTGTACATGGAAATTTTCCGGGAAGTCAACAATGTGCACCCTCCGAAATGTCCTGAGAAAATACTTGGATTTGAAACCCCATTACTATAATAAGCCCCTAATTATATTTATATTTGTTAGAAGATTAAATTGCTCTTAATCCACATTGATTATCACTAAAAATCCATGATAAAAATATAAAAAAAGCCATTGGACATCCTTTATAAATTTTGTGCATTTAAAGGGAATGTAGTTATTTCATTGTGTTATCAAAACGTTAAATGACCAAAACACTCATGGATCATAGTTTTTAAAATTTTGCTTGTAAAGGTATTTTAATTATTTTATTGTACTTCTAAAATGTAAAAGAAGCTGAGACAAACTTGTCTCTGATTGATGACAAATGGATCTCATGAAAATGTTCGAATTGCTCTAAATAACTAGTTAACTGGCTTCGTTTAGAATAATAACATGGTTGCTTTATTATTTTTAATCAACTATAACATGTGTCTTGGTTTATTATTTTAATCAACAACATATGTCTTGATGTATAATGGATGGTTGAGCTATGAAGAAGCTCTTCAACTCTTTAGCTCAAAAGCCTTGAAGAATTGCATCTCCACAACTGATCATAGAGACTTGATAGAAAAGATTGCAGAAACAAAATAAATAGCAATAAAAGGAAAGAAAAAAACTAATGTCAATGTTGAACCTTTTTATTTTATGTTTTCAAATAATTAATATTGAGCACCATGCACTAAGAAACCGCGAGGCCCAGTGGCCAACAAATTAATAACTGAACTCTCCAATATATATATTTCATAAGGAAATCAACCCTTTCTTGTCTAGTACAGAAATCAATCCATTTTCAATATTCAATGAAATAATCCCATCAGCGCAACTAAGTGATGATTCTGCTAACTGGCTTGATCTTTTGTCTGGAGATCTTCTGATCCTCTTTCTCAACCAGTGACACATGATTTCTCATATCCTCTTGCTCATCAACCGGTGAACCAAAACAATTTACACGCGATAAAGTGAATTGCTTGATTTTTTGGACCAAGCTGTGACTGAATCTCCTGGATACTGCAGTTACTGATAGGTTCTCTTCATCGCAAGATGGCAGTGCCCAAAAGTACATCAATCCTTTGTTGGGCACAAATGGTGTTATGTGTTAAGGAACTATCTGATCTTTAAAATTTAAATCGAATTCAAATATCACCATCCTCATTTTATTTAATAAAAATCAAGCACAAGATAATATAAATTTATGCAAGTTTCAAGCTCAACAGGTTTTCATTTGATGAAGTATGATAGAGAATAATATAAACCATATTTTAGAGTCTCATCTAAAAGCTTAAGTTTTTAGGTGGGATGATTCATTGACTTGGTATCAGAGTCTTGTTGACCTAGCGGTCACAAGTTCAAATTTCACCACATTTATTCTATTTGATAAAAATCAAGCACAAAGCAGTGTGAGTCTGTGCAAGTTTCAAGCCCATAAAGACTTTTCACTTGAGAAAGTGTGTTAGAAAATAATATAAATTATATTATAGGACCTCATCTAACAACTTAAAACTTTTAGGTGAGGTGACTCCTTAACATGGTATCAAAGCCTTATTGACCCAACGGTCACGCGTTCGAATCTCACCATCCTCATTCTATTTGATAAAAATCAAGCACAAGGTATTATTGGTCTATACAAGTTTCAAGTCCAACAAGCTTCACTTGAAGAGGTGTGTTAGAGAATAATATAAATCATATTCTGATACCTTATTTAAAAGTTTAATTTTTTAGGTAAGCTGGTTCTTTGAGATGCTAGTACTGTCATGCTTGTTTTTAGTTGTTATATTGTTGCTTGCTTCCTTCTTTATTACCTTTTTATCAACTGATTTTTCATTTTGGGTTGATCAAAAGCTTGATGTGCTCATCCTATGCTAGTATAGTTGTAGTCACTTTTAGCATTTCATCATATCCTATTGAAAATTGAGGAAAACCTGAAAACTACTTCAGAAGCTATTAGGTGGATGAGGGATTCTCCAACCTATCAGGCATTGTTAAGCGCATGCCTTTTTGCTTGCAAATAAAAGAAGTGTCTCAAAATCATACCGTTCATGCCCGAAGATTTAATGCTGCATAGAAATTTTAAGCAAGTTTCATTTTTTGAGGATGGTTTAGGATCTTTTATCCTTATTTCCTTTCTTTTTGACAATTTATTACGCTATTGTAGGTGGAAACAGCAACAGATTCAGCACCATTCTTGTCATTACACTCCTTTAGAATCTGGATCACGGCGGTCATACTGGAAAGCTCCTCCAACTACCGCCTCTGTTGAATTTGTTATTGTTCTTGGTTCCCTCTCCGATGTCAATGGAGTTATCCTGCTTGTTCTTAACTGATGCTCCGACAGTGAGTGCTCCTGTCCCTTCTCTGTTAGGTTAGGAAGCAGACAACTGGTGTTTAAAATGTTGTTCGAAATGTGTGCGCGTGCCAAAATCCTATATTTGCTCCTCAGAATGAATACTAGTGAGCATGTAGTGCTGGCTACATGTTTGGGAGAACTGTTGCGGTAGCTTTTTAAAGTGCTTTTCGTGCCGAAATATATCAAAATGATATTTTTTTTATTTTTTTAAAATCATTTTTGACATCAGCACATCAAAATGATCTAAAAACACCAAACCATATTCATTTAAAATGAAAAATTTTTTTTTACCAAAAGCTGCGGCATGGCGAGTGAAACGCCGCGCGAAACAGCTTCTAGATGTTACCATCTTCAGCTTTTGATTTTGAGTTTGAAATCCTTATTTAGCAGGAGAAGCGTCTGCTTTCCTGGCATGCAAACAGTCCCTGATTTTCACTAAGTATTCAGCTTGGAAAGTACTGTTCTTGAACTTTCAATTCTCTAACTACTGGTGATATGCCAGCACAATGCACTGGAAGTGCTGGAAACTTTTTAAATCAATGAATTTCAATGTGCTATCTTTTGCACTTCAATTCTGTTGAGTTCTGGCTTCTTCTCTTCAGAAATATGATGATTTATCATCTATGAAATAAAATTAAAGGTCTGTTTTCTTAACAAAATTAACATATATATATATATATATATATATATATATATATATATATATATTATATTATGACAGGAGGACTTGATTTTCTAGGCTGGTTAAAGAATACAATGAAGTATTGGTTGCATAATAGAAATGTATTTATTATAGTTATTAAACCCGGATTTTTTTAGTGACTTGATTAAATTGAAAATAATTAATGGAAACTTTAATACGAATTAAGTTTTAAATTAAACTAGTAAAATTATTAATTTAATAAAATTTAATTAACCGATTAAGTTTTAATAACTTAATTGACTCTATAAAATATTTTAAAATATAAATAATAGTATTTTAATAAAAATAATGGAATGTGATTCAATAAAACATAAGCTCTATTTCGTCCACGAACTTTTGTTTTTTTATTGACTCACTGAAATTTGAAGTCTTGAGCTAAAAAAGGGAATTGGGCTTGGGCTTTGTATGCGTAAACAGGTGACCGAAATGACCAAAACGCCATTATATGTACCAACAAATCAACGAAACCCTAGCTGCTACAAAAACTTTAATCTCAGCCGTTCATCTTACGACCCCCAGTCACCAGGGTTTATAACAAGTTCCTTTGTATCTCTCACCCCTCTCTCAAACCCTACCAGCTGTCTTACCTCTCTCGTTCTCCCTCTCCCTGATCAAGCTTCGACAATGGTGACTCTCAAAACCCTAGCTTTCAACTACATTACATGTGTTTTTTCATTCCCTCTTAAAGAAAAACGATCTGTTTTTTAGATTTCATGTTATTAGTCTTAAAAAGCTTTGGTTACGATAGAAATTTCATTTTTTCTGTTTAAGGATATAAATTAATTTGAGTTTAAGTTTTTTTGTTGGATTTTTAGAAACGGGATGGTGCTAATATGTTTGTTTTACTGTTGTTTGCTTGTCAGGCTTTTGCCAAGGCGCAGAAAAGCAGGGCTTACTCCAAGAGGTTTCAAGTCAAGTTTAAGAGAAGGCGAGGTAAATAGTGTAACTTTTTGGCTTATTAGATGCGTTGTGTGCTGATAAAGTTCATTTTCTTTAATGGGTTTGGATGTTTATTCTGTTTTTGATCAATGAATGGGAATTGTTTTTTTGTAGCTGGGAAGACTGACTACAGAGCTAGGATTCGGCTGATTAATCAGGACAAAAACAAGTACAACACGCCTAAGTACCGATTTGTTGTCCGATTTGTATCCTTTTGATTGATTTGTTCTTGTAACTAGTTGTGATATTCATTTTAACTGCTTTGTTATTTTTTATGGGTTTTTGTTAGCATTGTTAGCAACTAATTTTTGGGATCTTTAGTTGTTATATGCTGCTAAACAGTAGAAATTTAATTAGTATAATTTTTAACGACTGTGCATGAATGCTGACTTAAATGAATATTTTTATGCTTGAATTGAGTCATTAGGTCTTGAGATGTTATTTGTGGTGCAACTGCTTTTGGCGTGTGTTCTTTGGGTGTAGGGTACTGCTCCTGCTTAATAGGGCATTTAAAAAACAAGTTATTTGCTGTTTTAGATTCTGTTCTTTGTGTTTTGCACCTTAACGTTTTGTTTTTAGACCAACAAAGACATTATTGCACAAATTACATCTGCTACCATTGCTGGAGATATAGTCCTTGCTTCTGCTTATGCTCATGAGCTTCCTCGATATGGGCTTGAAGTTGGTCTTGCAAACTATGCAGCAGGTAATCCTTTGGGTCTTGAAACTATGAGCCTACCCAATATTGATTCTAACCTTCTGTTTAATTTGGAATCATGAACAGCTTACTGCACTGGGCTTCTCTTGGCTCGTCGTGTATTGAAAATGCTTGAGATGGATGAGGAATATGAAGGAAATGTGGAGGTATATTCTGGGAATAATGGATTCTCCTTCTCTGACAACCAATTTTAACTCTTAATGATATAACGTACTAAAAAATTAGCTCCTTACACTTATGAACTTGAATACCAGGCCACTGGAGAGGATTACTCTGTTGAACCAGCTGACAGCAGGAGGCCATTCCGTGCCCTACTTGATGTTGGTTTGGTCAGAACCACTACTGGAAACCGTGTTTTTGGTGCACTGAAGGTATATTAAGACAAATCATTTTTTTGAAATCCTTTTTCATCATGTTTGTGTAGGGAAGCTTGTCATAAAATGATTCTTCGATGTAGTATAAATTTTGGTTAAAGCACCATTGCATAAAATTCAATCAATCATTTTGTAAATGTTATCATGGAATGATATTTGGATTAATGCTGCCATTGCCAAGTTGTATGTATAATGCAATAGAAGTTGCAAGTGATATTTTCAGTTTAAATCCAATTTGGTGGCTTTATTTTTTCCTTTTTTTATCTACCATGCAAATATTTAATGGTCTTCTTTTCTGTCTTTTTTAGTTTAGATTAGTTACAATATCTTTGAATTTCAATATTCTGCATCTGAATGCACAACGCCCGTTATTTATCATATTATTTATGCTTGAGCAATATGAGTTAGATTGGTTCTCTTGATGTGTTTCATTCAACTAATTTTTTCTGTTTTATGTTGTAGGGAGCATTAGACGGTGGTTTAGATATTCCCCACAGTGAGAAGAGGTTTGCTGGCTTTGCAAAGGACAATAAGCAGCTTGATGCTGAAGTTCACCGCAAATATATTTATGGAGGCCATGTTGCTGCATACATGAGGGTAAACATTGCTACCCTTTAATGAACATAATTTGTTATATGTTGTGTCTGCGTTCTTGATTGCATTTGTCAAAAGTTGTGCTTGTACATTTTGCATTATGATTTTCAGCTATTTATTTTGTGTTTCTTCACCCCAGACATTGATGGAGGATGAACCTGAGAAATACCAATCCCACTTTAGCGAGTACCTCAAGAGAGGAATTGAGGCTGATGATATAGAGGCACTGTACAAGAAGGTTCATGCTGCCATTCGTGCTGATCCAACCTTGAAGAAAATTGAGAAGCAACCACCCAAGGAGCACAAGAGGTTTGTTGCTATTTAATCAACTAACTTTTTGCACTCACCTCACACATCTTAGCGATAACTTATTTTTTGTATGGTAAATCACCACTTTGATCTGCCTGTAAGTTCCATGTCCCGGTCATTCCAGTTTTGCATGGAGCTATATGAAATTATATATTTAGTATTTTCCTTAAAATTTGTTTGTGTATCACAGGTACAACTTGAAGAAGCTAACCTACGAGGAAAGGAAAGCCAAGTTGGTTGAGCGATTGAATGCTCTCAACTCAGCTGTTGACGATGAAGATGATGAGTGAAAAATCACGCCAGAAATTGAGCTCTAATGTCAATTTTCCGTGGCACACAGACTACTTTTGAGTTTTTATTTGAAACCTAGTTATGTCTTTAAGATTATATTTGCTTATCACCACCATTTTTGTCTCCTTAAGTTTAACTTTCTTAGATTACAAGATCGTGAATTTTTTAACTTTATATTGAATGCCATTCCAAATTTGACGGGGCTATAATTATATATTTTTGTCTCCTGAAGTATTTCTTTTGTTTTGTTGAAATAATTGCAATGCGGATATGAAGCTGGTGATTGTTTGTTTTGACAAGACTATAAAAATTTCTAATGTTAAGAATCATTCTTTACTGGGATTCAGATACCTATTCCAGGAGGTGTTTGGAATGCAGTTGGGAAGTGATTTTGACAAAAAGTAAAAATAAAAAATATTATTTTTGATATATTTTTAAATAAAAAATATTTTCAAAAATAAGTCAAATTATATTAAAATCTAATTATATTTAAAAAGATGTTAGTGTAGAGCATCGTGGAGCAATACTCATGGAGATTCCAAGCCATTTTCAGATTAAAAACTTGTTCATCGCAGGTGGGCATCTTTGTCTTGATTTAAGCCTTTGTATAATGTAGATGAATACAACTACTAACATGCTTGCAGGTCTCACTAAATACTTGGTGGTGGTCGGAAACAGAGTGACGGCGGGTTCAGCAATTTATAGATGGAGATTAAGCAAACCTTGGCTTCAAAAAATCCTTAGCATGAACCAAGCAGCCATGAAAATGGGAGCCAATGATTTGTTATGACTAGCACTGGAAGGTGGCAGATCTTTATTCTATCTATATTTTTCCAGCATTGAATAAAACTTCGGGTCATTCGAATTGAGTTGTTGATTAACTCCATGACTAAAACGGGTCCAATGCCCATTCAACCCATAATAAAAATTTAATTATGAAATAAGTTTTGAAACAAAATGTTCCTTTTCAATTTGTTTATGTTTTGTAAATATAAAATGAAATAAAAATATTTGATATGGAAAAACTTAATTAAGAAATAATTTTTGAAACAAAAAACTATGAAGTCGAAGAAGGTTAATGAATTATTTAATTGATTTTAAAAATACAGGGACTAAATAATTAAATTTATAAACTACATGGATTAAATTAAAATTATCTCAGTAAATTAACCAAACTAGGACTATTTGACCCGCTTTGTAAAAATGAATACACATTTTGACTTCAATTTCAAAAAATAGTAGAGGAAGAGAGATAATGCTACAGTCCTCTGAACTGCAGCTCTTCCAGACCTTTAATGGCCTCCAGCACATTGCTAAAACCCATCAGTTCAAGGTGACTAGACTTACTATGGCAGTTGATGTGTCAATCCTGCAAGTTTTGGTGTTTATTTTGTATATGCTTTCAAAGATTAATTTCACTTTAATTCTTGTTAATTTCACAGAATACTACTATATTTTACAGTTTAATAGTTTTTAGGGTCCGGGTTCAAATGGGTTTGCTTGAATTGCGTTGAATTCTATATAAAGTGAAGAACTTGGCCAGTTGGTATCTCTTATTTGTTTTCGGATAACATTGTACACGGAGTGGACTTTTTTCTTATTGATTTGGTAATGTGTACCACAGGCATGGTTTTTAGATCAATTTGGAGTGCTTCATGATGGAAAACAACCCTATCCTGGTGCAATTTCAACATGTATGTGCTTATTCATTAGTTTTGGCATTTGGATCAGTACTTTGCTGATGTTGTTAAAAGATTTTATGTTGGAAGTGGTTTCTATTTCATGTTTTGGTGGCAGTGCAAAAGCTAGCTACTACCGGTGCCAAAATGGTGATTATAAGTAATTCTTCGCGGCGTGCATCTACTACGATGGAGAAAATGGAGAGTCTTGGATTTGACACTTCTTTATTTCTTGGGGCCATTACCAGTGGAGAATTAACTCATCAGTATTTGCAGAGGTTAGTTATACAGCTTTATGGAACTGAGGAATTATGTTCAATGTTTGGTGTTGTTTGGTGATTGAAAAGACTGTTGCTTTTTTGTGTTTATATGGTATCAATTTTGAGCACTGAATTTCCATGTTTCTTTTTGTATATGACCTAATGATAACGAATATCCTAACATATTGTGTACGAAGTGTGTTGAAAAGAAGTGGAATTTATGTCTAATACTATTGGAGAAATGTTGATTGGTTTTTGAAACCCTGCAATATCCTTATTTGTGACAAAAATCCATCTTCAATGATTGAAAAGCAGAATGATGGGAACACTTACTTCCAACCTTCTCCTCAAGGATCCACCCTGCAAAGTGATTGATAACTCTGCCATTTAGGGAAGGTATCAATGGCATTTCTAAAATTGGAATGAATTTATTTAAAAAAAAACATTTTATGAGTAAAACTTCTTCCTTTTGACTTAGTTATGCCATAGTATGGTTTATACATCTTTTAAATAAACGTAAATATGTATGGATTTCCTGGTTCATATTTGTGATTCATATGTTGAAATTGATAGGAGAGATGATGATTGGTTTGCAGCATTAGGAAAATGTTGTATTCATGTGACTTGGAAGGGCAGAGGTGCCATATCTCTCGAGGTGTGTTGTTTGGTTGAATTCTTTTCTACACTGTTTCTCTAGTTCCTTTTTCTCATTTACACTTCTAGTTTGCCTTACCCCCACCCACTCTCTACCCATCCCCTCTCTCTCCCCCTTAGTAAACAAGGACATTGGACATGATTAAACAAACCAGGAAGCACCCATTACACATGATCACAAAATCTTCTGTAACTCTTTTTGTAGCCAAATTATCCATCTGTCTTTGGCTCTGAACATAATTTTGGAATAGATTTCCCCGAACTATCTTTGAGTAGATAATTTATCGATCATTGCATTTTCTCTAGTTGTGCTAGGTGATTGTGTCAAGAGCCATGAATGATGCATTGGACCTAATTAGCAGACTTACAGCTGATAATCTTGATTATTCAAGTGTCATAAGACCTTAGACACTCAGAGTCGGACTCACAATTAATACTCTGCTCTTATGCCCATTTTTTCACTGCAGGGCTTAGGCTTACAAGTTGTTGACAAGGTTGAAGAAGCCGAGTTTGTTTTGGCTCATGGCACTGAAGCATTGGGACTGTCTTCTGGTGCTTCTTGCCCTATGACTCTTGAGGAGCTTGAGAAAGTGTTGGAGCGCTGTGCTGCTAAACAAATTCCTATGGTTGTAGCCAATCCAGACTTTGTAACTGTTGAAGCTAGAGACTTGCGAGTCATGCCTGGTAAAGATTTTGAGTCATCTTATTCTCCTGTTTACAGAATATGTTAGAGTATAATATAATCATATTCTGGAGCCTCACCTATTAGCTTAAGCTTTTAGGTGAGATGGTTCTTTAACATGGTATCAGAGCCTTGTTGACCCAGCGGTCACGAGTTCAAATCTCACCACCCCTATTCTATTAGATAAAAAAAATCAAGCACAAGGTAATGTGGGCCTGTGCAAGTTTCAAGCCCAAAGGGCTTTCACTTGAGGGGGTGTGTTAGAGTATAATATAATCATATTCTGGGGCCTCACCTATTAGCTTAAACTTTTAGGTGAGATGGTTCTTTAACAGAATACGCTCGTAATCAGAAATGGTTGTCTCTGTGAATGGGAGCTTAACATGGAAGTCTCATTTCAATGGAGATGTAGTTCTGTTTTTTGTTTAGTTTCTAATAACCTAAAATGTTTGGTTTATTTCCCAAAATCCCAATGCCCTTGTGAAATTAGAGAAGCCATGTATGGATTCTTTATTAAATTAGATGGACTTTTCTACTAAAATTCCCTTGAAGATGTTTCTTGGTAATCTAGTAACAATAGTATAACTTTTGAGGTATCCTTTCTCTTCTATAGTGTATTTCCTTTCCTTTCGTTAGTTTCATCTTTTATCTAAATAAAGCAGCAAAATGCATAGCCATAAACCTAATGTTCATTGATGATCTGAACAAATTACGGTTGATTGACTTTGTCAAACATATGATTTTTAGAGGAATACTTAATTCTGTTTTTATAATTTGTGATCAATTTGTCTTGAAAATATGAACAACTACTCTAGTCATTCCTTGAATAATAATATAAATTTAGGAGTTAGGTACTCTTTGCATTCTTCCTCACTTTCTCCCCCCTTGTATATAGATCAACTTGTAAGAAAAACTCAAAAATAGTAATACGGAGAGGTTTATTTTGTTAACTCTTGTGATACAAGCTGTGCTATCTTGTTAGGTACATTGGCTGCCAAGTATGAGAAGCTTGGTGGTGAAGTGAAATGGATGGGCAAGCCAGATAAGGTGATGTTACTGCATATTATTCTTGTTAGTTCTTACTATTCATTCAGAAATGCTTATTATATCCTTTGGTGATATGGACAACCATGCATTTGCCTCAAATTGCAAGTACAGACTAGCATTGGATTTTTAATTTTTGTGCTATGAACTACTACTATTTCCTTTATTTTTAAATATTCTACATAAAATACAGAATAAGTGGTTAAAATCACTCACAGGCATTTGACTTTTTAGTTTGACTTTTTAGTTTTAGATGTTCAGGAATAACCTATATTTTGCTTATCTTTTACATAATTAGTGTATTCTCTTAGGGAAAAGCTGTTGTTATCACCTTCTTCATCAAATCATTGCTGGTTTTTTTTCTTGGCTATACATTTCCTTTGGTTGCTCTGATTACTGTATCAACTTTTTGGCAGATAATCTATAAATCTGCTATGGAATTGGCTGGTGTTGATGCTTTTGATTCAATAGCTGTGGGTGATTCTCTTCACCATGATATCAAAGGTGCAAATGCTGCTGGGATCCAGTCAGTATTTATAACCGGTGGGATTCATGCAACTGAACTTGGAGTCGATAGTTTCGGAGAAGAAGCAGCTTTATCTTCTGTGCAGGCCCTTGCATCGAAATATGATGCGTACCCATCATTTGTTTTACCATCATTTACATGGTAGAAAATCATGCTGGTAAATATATCTCAAATACTATCTTTAATTTTTGGATGTATCACTTTTAATGAAGTTATCTGTAAGGCTAAACTTATTGCAAAAATTAGCAATGAGCAAGCAATTAAGTTGTCGATTTTACATTATTATAATATGTTTATCTTTTCTTGGTCCTGCTTCATTCATCCTCTACCTTTTCTTGACATGCTTACTCAGCTCTATGTACTCCTTGCCTGCTCTTCATTTTGGATATTCAAGAGTAGTTTTCGTGGGGAACTGGGTAGATTGGCTTGTGTTGAAGCAAACATCTTTTACTATGTTTCAAGTTCTAACGCCTTGTCCACATGCTCTAGATATAGGTTTTTTTAATGTTCAATATGTATCATGACAATTTCCAAACGATGTACATATCTTGTCTTTCAAGGAATAAAATTACTTCTATACTAAAAAAACTTAGGAATAATTATGTTTTTTTAATAATGAATATTTTTCTTCTTCTTAATTCAGCCTTTTCATTTTATTTTTTAAGTCAACTGGATAATTTCGAAGCAATTACCACATAATTTGATTTTAAACTGGGCTAAGTAAAGAGTCGGGTCAAAAGTGTTTTTATATCAATTTTATTCTTTTTTTTCTACTCGGTTATGTATTCGGACTTTTTTTTACTGGTTGATCAAGTTGTTTTTAAATTAACCTAATTGATTGGGTCATGTCAGAATAATTTTTATATAATTTAATTTTAAATTTGAGATAGACAAAAAGTTGGGTTGAAAGGGATTTTTTATGCTAATTTTATCTTCTTTTTTTTATAAAATCCATCCTTAGACTTTTTTTACTAGTTGATTGAAATATCTTTACACTGTTCAAATTGACTGATTATTTCAAAGCAATTTATATATAGTTTAATTTTAACTTGGGTTAAATAAGAATTTAAACTAAGAGATTTTAAGATTAATATACTTAACCGAGTTTAATAAAAATATTAAATAATTTTATATAACTTGAATATTTTTTTATTAATTTTTAAAAAAACAATTGATCTAACTTGCTGAATAAATGTTTGACACTTAGGATCATTAAATAAATGGTAAATGAATACAGTTTTTAGAATCAGTTGAATGGATTATAAATTGATTTGCGTTTTTTATCCCAAAGAATTCCAATCTTTTTTTCCTTCACTTTAAGCCCTCTGATTTTCTCAAGAACAGCAGTAGCCTGGACGGTTTCTAGAGCAGCTCGCCGCCGGGAAGTTGCGAGGAATTTTTAATGCAATGAAGCTCCATAAAACTACAATCCTGCAGCAGATGTATTGGCCATGCAAGGAGTTCACAGGGAAATTGATCTGATATCTTGACTATTATTGGCTTGCCTGATGAGCTTTTCTTCAATAAATGTTTTAATTTATTTTTATATAATATTTTAAATATGTGTAGCCTTTTTTATCTTATTATATTCAATTAATTATATTATTTTACGTGTACATTTTTATTATCATTTGATTGAATAAAAAATTAATTTTAATAAATAGATTTAATAAACTAGTAAAGTATTTTATTTTACGAGATTAAATATCTTGATTTATATTTAGATTTAAATTTTTCTAGTTTTTTTACATCAATAATTCTTGATTTATTTAATTAGATACTTTCATAAACTTTTTAATTTACACATATTTTATATATAAGAAAACACGTTAAAAAAGCAAGAATATCTAATTTTTTATTGAAAAAAAATACACATCCCACAGCAAAACTTGAATTGCTTTCCAAAAAAACTTAACAAATATACAGCCATTAATGCATTCTTATCTATTTAAATATAAGTGGATATTTTGGTGAGTAAGTGAAATAAATGGAAAAAATGATTAGTCAAGTGTTGCGGGTTTGAAAAATTCAGAGATACGTTGATGGGTTTTAAATGGAAGACTTTTAGATGATGATATTCTACCTTGTAACATGCTCCATATCTGCAGTCAAACACTGCTTTCAAATATTCAATAAACCTTCTAGTCGTGAGCAATTGTCTAGCAAAGTTCTAAATCTATAGGAAGAAGGAGGAGGAGGCTACTAAGTAGTTGCTTTGAATATCCAAGTCAACGGAGACTTTGAAAGAGATCGAGTGAGATGCTAGCATATTCTACCATGATTGTTTATATACCTACACACTGATTTATCTATGAATCATGCTCCCTCGAAGATTAATCAAATTCTGTCTAGAAAAATTCTAAAACCATGTCTTTGATTCTAATTATTCTGTTAATGCTTACTTCAAAACATGTTTCTGCTTCAAGTACTGATCATCGACAAGCTGCAGGAGGAGTGCGAGAAGTGGAGGCATTACTCAAATGGAAAAAAAGCCTCAGTGGCCAAGCTCAATCTCTTCTCTCTTCATGGAAACAAGTTCCAGGATCAGACAAGAGTCCATGCACTTGGTCTGGGATCCACTGCATTAATGGTGGAAGTGTCTCCACCATAAACCTAACCAGTTTCCAGTTGAAAGGCACGCTCGATGACTTCAACTTCTCATCCTTCCGTAATCTGTCTTGTCTTGATCTCCAACACAACTCCCTCAAAGGAAATATCCCTCCCCGAATCAGCAATCTATCCAATCTTGAGATTCTCAATCTGGGTTATAATCAGTTCACTGGATATATTCCTCGGGATATAGGAACTATGATGAAACTCAATGTCTTGAGCTTCTCAAACAATCTTCTTCTGGGTTCTATTCCTGCCACTTTTGAAAACTTATCCAATCTTTCAGTTCTAAACCTCGCCAACAATCGCCTGTCCGGCTCAATCCCGCCGGAGCTAGGAAGTTTGAGATCCCTCAGCGAGCTTCGCTTGAATTTAAATGACCTGACGGGTGAAATCCCTGCCTCTATCGGTGATCTCATAGGCCTCAAGGTTCTGTCTCTCTATGGAAACCACTTGTCTGGTCCACTACCTCCAGAGATCAACAAGCTTACCAATCTGACGTTGTTCTTTTTGTCAAACAATAGCATTTCTGGTCTGTTGCCCGAAAAAATCTGCCATGGAAGCATACTCGAAGATTTTTGTGCAAGTAACAATCGCTTTACGGGTACTGTTCCTGAAGGTTTGAAGAACTGCACAAGCTTAACTAGACTTCGACTTGACAGGAACAACCTCGTTGGTAACATATCAGAAGACTTTGGAGTGTACCCGAATCTTGATTACATTGATTTGAGCTACAATAATTTTCATGGACAAGTATCACCAAACTGGGGAAAATGCCAGCTGCTCACAAGCTTGAAAATCTCCAACTGTCATGTCACTGGTGCGATACCGCCAGAACTCGGTGAGTCAACAGCTCTGCACTATTTAGACCTTTCTTCAAATAAACTTGAAGGCAGAATACCGAATGAGTTAGGAAAGCTGAACTCGTTGTTCAATCTAACTCTGAGTTTCAATAGTCTCTCCGGCAAGATTCCTCCTGAAATTGGATCGTTGCCTGATCTTTCCTATCTCGATCTAGCAGCAAACAATCTAAGTGGCTCCATACCCAAGCAACTTGGTCAGTGCTCAAAGATGCTTTACTTAAATTTGAGCAACAACAGTTTTCATGGTGGCATTCCTGTTGAAATAGGGAATTTGGTGTCTCTGCAAGTTCTGCTAGATCTTAGTAGAAACTTGCTTTCTGGGGAAATCCCATGGCAACTTGGGAGTTTGGTCAAGTTAGAAGTTTTGGTGCTCTCTCACAATAACTTCACTGGTTTCATTCCATCCACAATGGACCAGATGCAGAGTTTGAGAATAGTTGACCTATCCTACAACGAGTTGGAAGGTCCAATTCCGAAAAGCAAAGCCTTCCAAGAAGCCCCACCAGAAGCATTTACACACAACAAAGGCTTGTGTGGCAACCGTACTAGCTTGATGAAGTGTCCTCCTCCCATAAACACTGCAAAAGACCGCAAGGATCTACTACTCCTGATCGCCCTTCCTGTTTCTGGAGCTTCAGTATTCTTGACCATTCTTATCGGTATTGTCTGTATCCTAAGAAAAGAATGGAGGAAGAACATGAGAAACAAGCTCACTGGTTCACAGCAAGGAAATATGTTTACGATCTGGAGCTTTGATGGGAAGCTAGTATATGAAGACATCAATGGAGTAACTGAGGGTTTTAATGCCAAATACTGCATCGGAGTGGGAGGACATGGAAGTGTTTACAAAGCCAAGCTGTCAACAGGACAGATTGTAGCAGTAAAGAAGCTCCACCCATTGCAGTATACTACAAGATCGGAAGCTCTCAAGACATTTGAGAGTGAAATTCAAGCGTTGAATAAAACTCGACACAGAAACATTGTGAAGCTTCATGGTTTCTGCTTGCATGCCAAGCAATCATTTCTGGTTTACGAGTACTTGGAAAGGGGAAGCTTGGCTCGGATCCTGGATAATGTAGAGCAGGCGAAGGAGTTGGATTGGTCTAAGAGAATCAATATTGTCAAGGGGATTGTGAATGCTCTTTGTTACATGCATCACGATTGCAAGCCGCCGATTATTCATCGTGACATATCTAGCAGCAATATATTGTTGGATCAGAAATATGAAGCTCGGGTGTCTGATTTTGGCACTGCTAGACTTGTAAAGCTTGATTCTTCGAACTGGACAGGGCTTGCTGGAACTTGCGGATACATTGCACCAGGTAATTAACATGAATCTTACCATAAGTATTGAAATGTAAACTTCTCTCTCTTGTTATTTTCCTATTTTTAATGATTCGTTTCTCTTCGAAATCGTGGGTCTGCAGAACTTGCTTACACGATGAAGGTTACTGAGAAATGCGATGTATATAGCTTCGGAGTTGTGGCACTGGAAATAATTATGGGGCATCATCCTGGTGAACTAATAGGCTGTCTTTCAACTTTGCCAACATCTTCGGGATGGAATCCCGGCAGTACTATGTTGTTGAAAGATCTGTTGGACAAACGCCTACAAACTCCTGCTCTTGAATTGGCTGTCCAAGTTGCCGTAATTATGAAGCTCGGATTCAGATGCATCAATGGCGATCCAAAATTTCGCCCCACGATGCCTCAGGTTTCTCAAGAGCTATCGATTTCAAGGCTTGATCATATCTCCTCCTCGCCATGGCACACACTTACTTTAGGAGAGCTTCTGAATCTTGATTTGCAAGTAGGGGAACCGTGACAGTGTAAACTGCCGCTGAGGACCACAACTTATGTGAGTATTTAGCCCTAACAATGTAACTTGTATTTACTATCCATGTCAAGAAAGCAACTAAACTCTAAGAGGACGTTTGGTAAATTTAGTGTTTGATTATCTGAAAAGTTGAAAAAAATTATGTGAACTCCATATTAAAAAATTATTAAACATAGTTGCGTGAAAAACAGTAATTTATTGCTTTTCATCTGTGAGAAAAGCTGAAGCAAATTGTGTGAACTCCATATTAAAAAATTATTAAACACAATTGCGTGAAAAACAGTAATTTATTGCTTTTCACGTATGAGAAAAGCTGAAGCAGCTTGTGTGATATTTAATAATCTTCATTGACACAGTCATGACTCATGACTGTTAAATTGTCGTGGACGATCCCCTTGTTTATCACGCTCAAAATTTGGATAGAGCTGGTTGGAAAATATTGGCTTTGACGTGGGCTTGGTTAAAGAAAGGGACCACATTGCATTCTTTTCCATACACAAATATTATTTCCCTTTCAAATGAAAACCAAACAATCTCATATATATATAATTTTATTCCACATTAAAAAAATATAAAAAAAAATCATTTAATTTACCAACAACAAAAAAAAATAGTGAGCTAACAGTGAACTGGAACATGAACCATATGCATGCTTGATTGATTTTTCAAGTAAAAAGAAGATGATATCTCTGATAAAAAAAATGCAAAAGAGCAAACTGCCAGCAATTAGAAGACAAATATCATAAATAATTTTTTGAAAAATTATTAAATTATTTTGATACACTAATATCATAAATAATTTAAAAAATATTATTTTAATAAAAAAAATTAAAAATTTAAAAATTATTTATGATATTAGTGTATCAAAATAATTTAAAATATCAAAAAATATTTTTTTTTTAAATTCATTAACTGAATAAAAAAACTAATACATATTGTTCGTGATGACATTGCAATTAATTTGGTGAGAGAATAAAAAAAATATCCAATTTACTTGAATTATTAATTACATTATATTATTATAATTATTAAATTTACAATATTTAAAAAATTATATATATATATATATATGTGTGTGTGTGTGTGTGTGTGTGTGTGTGCCCTGTAAAGTAATTTCACAAGTTAAAAGTAATATGAAAAGTTTGGTAACCAAACACATGAAATTGTTTTTCATTAATCTCAAACTCAAAAGCAGTTTTAACCAAACGCTTCAAAACTTATTTTGAACCGCAGCTAAAGTGTTTTTTTATAAAACTGTTTTTTTAAAACTTTAACCACAAAAGCAAAAGCAATACTAAACACATCCTAAATGGTGTTGCACTTAGGTTTGAAGTGCTTTAAGAAGATAGGAAGGTTGAGAAGTCACAGAAGTGCTAATCACGTAGACTCAAGGAGTGTTTGGCATTACATTTCAAAATAATTTTTTTTTTAAATATTTTTTTTTATTTTAAATTAAATTATTTTAGTATTTTTAGATCATTTTAATGTGATAATATAAAAAAAAATATTTTAATACAATTCTAAACAAATAACATTTTAAAAAACAAGCTCTAATAGATTTTCAAAACTTCACTTGTGATGTTAGAATTTCACAACATTCAATTTCAAATGATAAATATTCAGAAAAAGATGCAACCACAAATTGAAGGATAAGAAACTGATCCTCGCCGTGATAATTGAACGAATGGGAGGGGACCCTTTTTCCACAATCATGGTGCTCGGGACACATAAAATCAAAGTCAAAGATTTTTTCTTCTTATTATTCTACTAAATTATCTTCTGACTTTTACTCAGTAGAATGTCTGTGTAGTGACTATCATGGCCGACACAAAAAAACAAGCATCACTGTAAGTATTTTAATCAGCTATTTTGTTGAAATTTTCTTGCTATTTTGTTGAAATTTTCTTGTAACGTTTGCGTAGGTTACATTTTATATATATCTCGATTAATTTTATAAATTTTAAAATAATTAATTAATTATCAAACTTCAATTACCTTGAAAATTATAATACTCGAAATAGTGATTTCTAGAACAAATATAGAGCTGAGCCACTTGGTGGCACCCCTCAGCGTTGCAAGATACTGTACTCATGCTATCTACAGTAAACCATATGAACAGTCCAGATAGTCATTTCTGAAGGTGGAGCATCTTCCTGGTTATTTCTCTCCCTCCAGATGCTATGAAGCTGTTTGGTACTGCGGTTATCGGCGTTTGATCAAAATTCAATTTTTTTTTCATTTTAAATAAAAATTTTCTGGTGTTTTTAAATCATTTTAATGTGCTGATATCAAAAATTATTTTTAAAAAATAAAAAAATATTATTTTAATGTATTTCTAAACAAAAAATAATTTCAAAAACAACCGCAACCGCAATTAAATGGCCTGAAATCCAGCTTCTAAAATCTCAGCTCAAGTTCAAGCCCAAATGACTGCAATTTTAGTGGGAGATTAACACCAATTTTAGAGTCTGTTTGGAAAGACGGTTGGATTGCTTTTGAAAGTGTTTTTCATTTAAAATACATCAAAATAATATTTTTTTTATTTTTTAAAAATTATTTTTTATTTCAGTACATCAAAATAATTTAAAAATAAAAAAAAGAATTTAAAATTATAAAAAAAAAAAAAAAAAAAGAATTTGGGCCAAACATCGGTTTGGCCGCGGTGCCGAACAGTCACTTAGTCTTTCGTGGACACATCCTTCTCTCTCTCTCTCTCTGTGTGTGGAGCCCAGCACATAGACTTTTGATGTACACGTAACTACGTAATATTCTGCAATGATATTGAACATCATAAATATTTTTTATTAATGACACAATAACCATGACGTCACATAGCAACCAATAAAGACAATTGACTAGTCAATAATAATAATACATTAACTTCTTCACCAATAATCTCATGTTGTCTCCATCTTTGATGACGCGTGGCATAAACACAAGAAATTTCTAGCAAGTTCTATCACTTTCATCGTGATCAAAATTATGACATTGCAGAATGACATACTTTAAAAAAGGGGATAGAAATATTGATTTTCAATGACACCTTCAACAGTTTGTGGAAAAAAATATAAAATATGAAAAGATTCTCATGATGTATTAACCAAGATCGCATAATTTTGTAAATTAAAGGTTGTTTGGGATAGCTGTTGCAGTAGCTTTTTAAAGTATTTTTTATGCTGAAATACATCAAAATGATATTTTTTTTTATTTTTAAAAATCATTTTTGACATCAACACATCAAAATGATCTAAAAATACCAAAAAATATTCATTTAAAATGAAAAAAATACCAAAAACTGCGGCACGGTGGGTGAAACTCCGTGACAAACAGCTTCTAAATCTCTATCTTTTAAACTTTTTTAAATAAAAACAATGACTTTCTCTGTAAATGACTCTAAGGAAAATCTCCACGGCAACATCTCCATTAAAGTCTCATGATTCCATGAAAAATATTCATGAATTCTCGACATCTCTATTGAAAAATACTCAATACTTTAACACTACTTTTATGATCACAAAAATATCTTTCATTTCTAGATTAAAACTAGAACGTGATATAATCTCATCATTTTGCATGAAAAATCTTGTCTTTAACAAAAGCCATAAATGTAACGTTTTTGTAATAAAAAAAGGTAAAGTTTATATATTTAACAAATTTTTCTTTCACTTTTATTGGTTAAAATCTTTCAAATATGATTGTTTAAAACACTTCGAGGGAAAATGATAGTGCTCACATTAAAAGAAATATATCAAGGTTTTGGGCTAGCCTTAGTCAATCAAATAAATCCTTAGTCAATCAAATACAAAATAATGAAACTGGGTGAAAAAAGAAAAAAAAATGGTCTGGGTTCATTTGAGTTAGCAGGATAAATCTATAAATAGGTTAATAAAGGTAAACCCAGCCTGGTTAACTCATAGCCCAAGTCATAAAATCAGGATAACCTAATACAACATAATCATTTTGCTTATTTTAAAAAAATAATAATTTTGAATAATGAAATTGAAAATAAAATATGTAGAAATAAAATATCAACTGCTGCTAGCTTTTTAAACTCATGATCAAGATCATTCCTCTGAAATCACCCTATACAGAAAAACCATCAACCTTAATTTTTAACCATTTATATATTGAATGATGAAATTTAAAAAAAAAAACTAATTATACAAAAGAATAAAGAAAATAGCAATTAAATGGATAATAATCAAAATTGGAAAGAAAAAAAAAACATGAAGGACAAGTATTATTTTTTTATTAAAGGGTGAAATTAATGAAAAAATTAAACTAAAAGACATAGAATAAATCAAAATAATAAGAACCAAATTATAAAAAATAACACTAGAATTTTGGTTTGAAGGATAAAAATCAAATCTTTACAAAAGTACCAAAAAACAATAATTAAAAGAACATGAATAAAATATGAAAAACAAAATATCAAGGGGCAACTTTGAAGATTTTGAGGCCCGGGTGTGAAAACAAAAATAAATAAATAAATAAATAAAATTATTGACACCAAATTAAAATTTCATTAACCACGCATGCTAATCAATGCTAACCATAGTTGAAGTGACCACCAAGATGAGTTAAATGTGGTCCTGAAAGTTATCATATGGCCATTATGTGACATCGCACTGATTACAAAATATCTCTATCAACAAGCTTCCGAGTATACGTAACACTTATCTTTTAATAAAAGGTAAAAGATAAATATACTCTTTAAAACACTTAATTATAACAAAATAAAAATCATATAAAGATGAAAACGAAATTGAGATAAAGTTAAAGTTTTTATTTTTGGTTTCAGGGCAGTTAAATAAATTAATTTTGACTACAGTCAACCTGCCCAGGCCTATTCCCACCATTAGTAGCTATGGAACTGCTATCCAAGTAGAGTATACACGAGGACCTGGGTTCTCCAGCTGCAATTAAAACCAGTTTTCCAAGAACTTGGGATTTTATTTTCCGGAAAGAAACATGTTTTTGATGCATACCATGATTCTGTGAAAGTCATTGGTTCTAGAACACGAAATGCTCATGATCAGCTGACGAACAGTCAAAACACACAGAGACTTCTTCTTCTGCTCTTGCAATTCCTCTTGTAGAATTGAGGAAGATATAATCCATCAATATATATATATATATATATATATAGATATAGATATATAACACGAAATGCTCATGATCAGCTGACGAACAGCCAAAACACACACAGACTTCTTCTTCTGCTCTTGCAATTCCTCTTGTAGAATTGAGGAAGATATAATCCACACACACACACACACACACATATATTGATGCCATTGAAGTGGTTTCCCGTTGCTCTCAAACATCACTTTCTCTTGCATGATTTCACGGAGTAATTCTAGAGATCATATCAGTTTCATAAGAATGGAAAATTCAAAAGAAAGTGTAAAATGAGATCAAATCTGTATGGAAAACCAACAAGGAACAAGCCTTCGTTGTTATATAGGATATTACCTTACATATGTAAACTTCTTTCTAACATCATATCTTACAGATTTCTTCAAGAAATTAAAATCAGAGATCCCAAACTGCAGTGCCAAATTTACCATCATTTTATGCCAAGTTTGGTACTACAGTACTGTTTAGAATTCCCAATTAGTCTCAGGACAAATTGTATAATCCCATAGCTCTGAATCCAACTCTATTTCACTTTTGGATCCATTAATAAACCTGTCCAGTCTCTCAGTTACTTTCGCAGCTCCAAAACCATCTGCAGATTCCTTCATCTGCGCAAAATAACTTCAAGTTGATCATTGAATTGTCAAGAAAACATGCTGGAGATTAGAGATGAATCAGCATAATGGATCGAATATAAGTATTACCTGCGCATGGACTATATGGAAAATGGAATCTCCAAGAGCTTGAAAATTAGCACTAACAACTTCTACGCGTTCTTCATGAAGAATTTTAATAATCTCATAAAATACGAACTGATTATCTAACCCACATGTCAAAACTATCTCCAGGGCTGAACCCATTTCTTGGATTTTCAGCTGAGGTGATTTTGATGTAGCAATTGGTGGTATAGGATCAAAAGTGCATGCGTGTGTTCTGTTTCTGCTGCTCGTTAAGCTATCTCTCTTCTCCCTGGATTTCTCCAGCTTTTCCTCCAGACGCTTTATATAGTTTATTGCTTCATCTATCTGATCAGGCAGAGTCTGTGCTTCCTGCATATCCACAACAAAACGAAAAATATTTTCAATAATTCTGTCAATTCAAGAAACAAAAAGGAACAAGAAATACCATCCAAATGCAGCTTATAAACCCTAAATCTTTCTGATCCTCTCAAAACATGAGAGCAAGCACAGCTTGACCTCTTCATGGGAGGTCAAAGACAGCAAACTGGAATGCAATAAAATAAGCAGACACAAGTTTAGAGAGAGTGAAAGATAGAGAACCTTGAAATTTCGATTAGGGAGGAGAGAATTGAGATTGGAGTAAAGGGTTTTCATTTGATTTCTCCTATTTTTCTCAACGATCTTTCTCTCTGTTTTTGTAGAAGAAATATTAGACCTGCTGCTGCTACTCTCCATTGTTGGCCCTCTCGTTTTTGCAACCATGACTCCCCTGATAAACCTCAGAACAGATTCGTGAAGATGGCGGATCCATTTGCTTGACAGATCTTTATAAATCATCTACCGAGGGACAGAAAAGTCCAAGAAAACAAAAACAAATGGAATGAGGTCATGAATGAGTCGTCACGCAGTAGTCATCACTATCTCTCGTCATCCTGCATCAACAGCTGCCAATTTGGAATCCTAGAGTAGCTTTATACCTTTCTATATTTTTTTATTCTAACGGAAGGAGTAGCCTTTTACGTTTCTATTTTTTATTTTAATGGAAGGAGTTTTTATTTATTTTGATAGTGCTCGTGTTTTAAATAATATTTTCTATTTTTAAAATTTTATTTTTAAAATCAATATAAAAAAAAAACATGGTACAACGTGTAAAAAGAAAAAAACCATTTATAATTTAAAATTCATCGTATTTTATTATAGTAATATTATCCAATTTTATTAAATATTAAAATAACTAACAAACTTTTTAAATAAACAAGAGTCGAGGAAGAGATATAACATCAGATAAGTAATTTATAACAAGGTTGAAAAGAATAAATAATTTATTCAGTGTTTGTTTGAAACTGCAGTTAAGGTTTCTTTTAAAAATATTTTCTGTTCATAATTGTATCAAAATAATATATTTATTTTATTTTGTAAAAATTATTTTTGACATCAGCACATGAAAAATTATCTAAAACTACCACAAAAAATTCATTTTAAAAAAATAAATATAAAAAATTTTTATTTTTTTACAAAAATGCTTATAAAATGAAATTACAAATAAATATTTACTTTTATAACAAGCATTACAGATTTTGTCTTTGGAAATTGAAGCATATGGGGTCCCACGGGACCCATCTCACATGCACCTTGGTAGAAGGCTCAGTCTTGGGCTCCATGAGAATTCCCACTTGGATTGACTTGGATTGACTTCGTTGCTTTGGGATCAGATCCTCTCACAGTTAACAAAAATATATTTTTCGATTAAATTATTAAATTGATAGGAAAGGGAAAGGATAGATACACCTTCTTTTCCACACATACTAATATTCTCTTACCGTTAAATAAAAAAATATTTTTTTCCAACAATTTCAAGACATGTCAGGAAAGAAAGTCTTGGATATTTAAGGTTTATTTAAGAATACAGTTGAAATTGTTTTTAAAATTACATATAAAAATTAACGACACAACCCCAGTAATCTCTCTACGTTGTAGGGCTAGGATACGTAGGTGTCCAAAATAATAGGGCACGTGACAATTAAACGAAACCTGCTCCGAAGTTTCTTGGAAACGTTCTGTACCGATTTCGGCTCCTCACTGGGAACAGCAGAGGGCAGTGTTCTTCGTCAAAGAAACCCGAACGGAAATTGGCTGTGCAAATTGCGGCTCCTGTCCATGTTCACACGATGTGGTAAAGTGTTGGGGTCATTGTCGAAAGCATTGTGACTCAACCCCCACTGCTCGTTAGTGGGTTGATTTTGTGTCTGGGTGATTTTTGATACTGTATTTTAAAAATATTTTAAAAAAATATTAAAAGATTTTTATTTTTTATTTTAAATAAAATTTTTTGATATTTTTATATTATTTTTATGATGCATTTCTGAACGAAAAGTATTTTGAAAATTAATTTTAAACACACTCTCAAACAGTATTTCTTTGTATAAGAGAATAATATAAATCATATTCTGAGTCATACCCAACAATTTAAGTTTTTAGGTGAGATAATTTTCTAACATAGTATCAGAGCCATATTGATCGAGCGGTAATGAGTTCGAATCTCACCATTCTCATTCTATTTGATAAAAAATCAAGCACGGGATAATGTTGTCACATGCAAGTTTCAAACCCAAAAACTTTTCACTTAAGGGTGTATGTTAGAGAATAATATAAATCATATTCTTGAATCTCATCTAACAACTTGAGTTTTTAAGTTAGATGGTTCCTTAATATTCTACACATTCAAAACTCAGCTCGGGATTGGGTTTTTTAATTAATTATTTTGGATAAACACGAGCAAGCTCTTATCTAGTTAATTTTTAAAATAACATTAAGTTTTATTGAAACGATGATTATTATTAAAAAAAATATTAGTTCTGGCCATTGTGCTTTGTGCTGGAGCATGAAAGATTAGAGAATTAGTTAGTCAGTGTGAGTTAGTTAGTTAGGTTAGGTAGTTAGTTACAATGACAGCGCATAAAATCCATAATTTTGTATTACTTGAGTATGCAGAAAAGATAATACAGAAGAAACAAAGAGATTTTTCATTCTCTCTCTCTCCTAAAATTAGTACATTGTAGGAATATTAACATGGTATCACAGACTGCTATATTGTTTTTAGTATTCAAATTCAAAATGTTATTTTAAAAAAAAAATCACATGTTTTGTTTTAGTTATAAAATGACCTTACCAGATCGACTGATTCAAACAATTATAGAATAATATAAATCATATTTTATACCCTCACATAACAACTTAAATTTTTCAGTAAAATATTTTTTTGGTATGATATTATAGTTTTATTGAGTTAGCGGTTACGAGTTCGAATATCATCAGCCTCATTTTATTTAATAAAAATTGAGTACAAAATAATATATATTATATTTTTAGAGCTTATAAACAGTATAAATTTTTAAATGAAATAATTATTTGACACAACTAGATGAAATATATATTTCCTTATACTTAGTTTTAGTTAGCTGATTTCCAGGTCAACTTGCGCGATGAGTATATATAGGTTGACTAAACATGATTTAAATCTCTCACATAAATAATACTGGAATCTTTCCCTCTTAATTTTCCAAGGGCTTAGATTTTAAAGGTGTATAAAAAAATAGCATATTCTTACATAATTAAAATATTCTTCACTTTAAAAAATATAAAATGTACATTTATGGTAATTTAAAGGATTTATATTTGCCTGTATTTTTGAATTCCATGCATAACCTTTTGAACCATAGAAACCTACCAATGTCCTTGCATTTTTCCAACACAGGCATCGAAGAACTATTACATAAATTATTATTATTTTTTAAAAATATTATATTTCTAAATCAAAAAACAGCTACAATACCATTGATGTGTGTGTTTCTATACTAGGAAACAATTTTTTCATGGAAGTTCTTCCATTTATTTTACTAGTTGTCCATATGAGACAAAATGCTGTCCTCATTATACAGGGGAAGAAGATCACATGACACAAAAACAGGGTTTGTAGCCTAATTCAAGTTTTTTATTTTTTTTATTTTTCGGCGGATCATTTAAGTTAATAAAATTACTTAAATTTTATTAACTTAATTCTGCTCAAACTCAAACAAAATAAATTAACGAGTCAATTTTTAATCCAGTCAAAATTTATTTCTGTAAGAAAATATTATCTTGATTAACCCGTAAAAAGAGTTTTGAATAAGATCAAATTAAATTTAATAATTTAAACTTGACCCTCATATGTAAAGCCATTGGAGAAGGGAAAAGAAGAAAAAGTATGGTCAATGCAAACCTATTCAAAAGGTTGAAATTTAGGGCTACTGATTTTTGTCTTCAAGCATTTGATCGAAACGATTTCTACTGCCTTGCCTTATAGACAGGGGCGGAAGGGTTCAACGCCGCTCCCCAAAGTTTATTTTGGTTCCTATAATTATATAAATTATTTAATTATGTCCCTTACAAATTTTAAATTAGCCTCTCTTGAATAATTTTTTATGGAATAAGAGTTCTTTAACGATAATAAGTGGGTTCTCGTGTGGCCGATAATTTTATTTAATAAATGTTGAAATTGGATAAAACGTATAATTAAAACTTTTTTTTTTCTGTTTGGATAATATTCTCTAAAGTTCGGGAAATAGTATATTCACTAAGTAATATATTTTTAAGTGGCGTGACATGATCACAGAGGACTTGCGATCTGCACAGTAAGTCTGGAGTTCGAGTCAGGATATGCATTTCTTGTAAGAATCTGGGATGATCAAGGTTTTACTCACTTACCTGAGTCTACAAAGTGCACTTTCCAGGGATGAAATTTTTTCACATAAAAAAAATCTAAGTAATATATATAATAAATTAGTTGTATGTTTTGCATTATGGATACCATTCTATTTATGTGTGACCACACCCATTAACAATTATGAGTATTTAAATAGAAGTAGTAGTGGATCTCATACCCATACAAATAGTTAACCTAAACTTTTTATAACTTTTATATAATATTTTTTCTCTCTCTAACATTGTATCAATTTTTAATTTTTTTATTTATTGAAATTAATTTTTTTCCATCAAACTAAAGCCTAGAAGGTAATAAAGTATTTTTTTAAAATATATAATATTTTCTTTATGCATATCAAATTTAAATTATGTGATAAGTTTCTATTTATGTATTTTATCATTTAATTTTGATTTTTTATTGAAAAGAGCTTAATTATAAATCAATAAGGAAACAAATAATACACAAGTGAATTTATATTGTCAAAAAATTATATTTTTATATAAAACTTAATTTCTATTGTCTACCAAAAATTAATTTACAGCAAATCTACCATAAAAAATGTGATTCATATTATTTAGTTGAAAAACTTTTCTCATATATTTGTTTTTAATTTTTTATTGATATAGATAAACCCTTTATAAGTGTTTAATTTTATTGGTTAAAACTTAATTATATTGATACATATGCAATATATATCATAACCATAGCACTATCTTAAATTACATTCATTTTAAAAATTTATATGGGACAAGAAACAATTGCAATAAAAAATATATTATATTAAAACTTTTATATTATTTAAGACATTAAATACATAAGTATTCCCTAACATTAAAAAATAATTTCTTAACTTTTTTCTTAATTAACTTTTATATTATATGGATCGACTTAAGTTAGAACCCTAACTTTTTTCTTAACATCTAAGTGATGTGATACATTATGAAGAGATTAATTCTAAGGAATGTATTTTCATTTTTTATTTTCACATGGAGAAATAATTTCATTTCAAAATTTTATCAAAAACGAACAACGAATTATATAATAATAAGTTAACACGAAGTTGTTCGACCACCTATGATGAGCAACAAAGCCTTCCCAGGACCAGCAGGGCTGAGCCCATCAACTTGCAAGCTTGCTAGGACTGCCCTGGCTCGACTCTCATGTCCCTCGAGATTTGATCTTACACCAATTTTCATTTACAGTTTTTCATGCATCAATATAATTTATTTGTTTTTGTCCTACCAACAGCAGCAATTTGTTCATGAAATGAAGGGCTTTCTAAGAAATAAATAATTATTTTAATTAAGTTTTTCTCATCTCAAACCCCTGCCTTTATTTATTTTAATTATTTACAGGTTTTCTCTCATCAATTTTTTTTATCAAATAGTTACTTGGATTCAAGACATGTCAATGGGCATATTGGCAATAAAACAAGGATGTTCTCTTGTTATTGATTTGATAATTTGACTTGAAAATTTCATCAAAATAATAAATTAGAAGCTTTACTAATAAACTTAAATAAAACTAAAAGTATAGATCAAAGAAATAACCCAAGATGAGCTATTAACTTTTTCAAGCAACTATTTTTTAATTGGAGGTCTTTTACTCAATGAATTATGATTAATTTTGACCAATCATTTTAATATATATATTGCGAGGAAACCATTCTTCAAAAAGTATATTTTGTGAGTCTAGGTGAGCAAGCAGAACCTTCATTATCATAGATTCTTATAAGAAGTGCATATCCTAACTGAAACTCAAGAATTTTTATGCAAATCGCAAATATTTTGCTATCACGTCACGTTAATTCTCTTCAAGAGAAAGCAAGACAAATCTCTTCAAGAGAAAAAGGTTTGCACATCGGTATCATATAATCAACCAACCCCACTGAATCACCTATAACTCTCAAACCCAACACAAATGCTAGTATTTACATCTAAACATAGAACTGTCTCCAGCCAGGGTCTTCATTGCATAATCTTTCAAAAATTGAATCACAAGACTTGAACTGCTGTACAATGCCAGACCGGGAAAGTCTCCAATAGATCACAAGTCAACAAGGATGCCCTAGACTTCGCCGGCCGGTCCGAAAATCCACCAGGCAACGGTGCCGGTGTTGTTATCTCGCATGTGCCCGCCCACTTGGACTGCATATACTTGAGCTTCCGCCATGGACCCAAGTGCATCTTCTTCTCCTCCATGCACTTTTTAGCTGCTGAACATAGTATCTTTATCAAGGTTTTTAGCCTTTCTGTCTTGCCTACATATACTTCTGGTAACCGGTTAATTAGCTGGTTGTATTCTTGATTTGCTTTTGCCATCTCGAACTCAGCTCGGAAATTCAACTCGATTACCACTCTCACCTCTCCTTTCTTTGAATCTAATTTGTCCACCACTTCCAAAAAAGTGTGTTCCCCTGCATAAATTTGCAGAAAAATGCTTAGCCCCAGCAGTCACAGAGACCATTGATGTCTGTACAGCTCCATTAATAGTATCACATGGTCTTAATCAACACTGATTAATCTTATGATTATCATCTTCTGGTTAGCAGTGATAACATTTTTGTCATAAGAAGATGGAAAGAAATGAGTTATTTGTTGTACCTGAAGGAATTTCTGCAGATCTCTTCCACGAGGACTTGCAAATGGCACAATTATAGCCTCGATTTTGAAGCCGATTTGAAACTTCTCTTTGCAAGCAATTCCGGCAAGCTCCGGCCATCGGTTTCCCACACAAACAATACATGCCAACCCCATCGATTTCCTTCAGAGTTTCTTTTGTAGCTTGACGAATCCTGGTCTCAAGAGAACTTGTTCTATACAATGTTGCCTGCAAAAAAGCAACCATAAATAATCAATACTAATTTCCATTACGAATAATTTAATCACACAGTGACCTTAAACTACCTTTGGCACATTTTAAATTGAAAAGAAAATGAAAAGTCACCTGAAGAAGTTGCTTCTCTGTTTCCCAGAACTTCCTGTTCTCTTTAACATTACAAGAACTCATCTCATCTTCATCCTCCTCGTTACAATCACCGGAGTTACATGAACTCTCAGGTGACACATCCTGTTCTTCCCAAAATCCGAAAGCAATGTCAGTAAAATACGCCGGATCATCAGAAAACCCGAAATCCTCCTCAAAATCCATGTATTCCAAAGGTATTCTGGATATTGCTTGAGCCATGCAACTCTTGAACAACACAGGGCTTCGAAAACTTAAACGTTCCAGCTGTGATTTGAACAAGTCCCAGAATCTGTGGCGTATTTATAGTATGATCTTGCGTCCTGAGTGGACGTACCATACGCCGCATACATGAACAACGAAGGCTGTCTTTGACTTACGTGGCAAGTACTCATTGGATCTTGAGCAAGTTTATTACAGTGGCAGCTGTGTTCCACGTCAGTCTGAGCGATAATTGTCTAGCTGGATAACTCTGGATATGCTCAAAATATTCTATCATGAGAGACTCCTCTGTTATAGAGCGGTGGTCAAGTTTACCAGGATAATCACATTAGCAGTAATCATTACCTAATTTGAAAATTCGTGAGGGTTTATCGTAATCATGGAGCTTGTGGGGTCTGTTAAAATTAAATTAGACAACTGCCATGTAGGGAAGGAGTTTTGGCATGGCGGTTTTTAGGGTTTTTTTCTCAGGGTTAATCCAAATTGAGTGGGGGCGTCTAAAAACCATGATGCCGTTTCTTGGCATATGCCATCAGGTGACGCATATTGCCACTAGCAAGGGGATATAAGGATAATTTTAGTAGGATATTCTGAAATTTAGTTTTCTATTATTTATTGCGGGATTGATAATGTGGTGTATGGTATTTTTGAAAAATATATTTTAATTGAAATATATTAAAATGATGTTATTTTTTAAAAATTTACATTAAATTAAAAAAAAAACATTACCATAATGTTTTTTCAGGCAGAATAATAGTTTAAAAAACACTTGAAATCCAAGTTTAACTATAAAAACAAAAAAAAATCCATTACTTCTCATTTTATCTATGTAGAAATACTGCATTTTAAACTGTGTTTGGTTTTAAGAGAATTATTTTTTATATTTTTTTAAACCAAACTTAGTTTGGATCGCGTGTATGTATATTGTTTTAGAGTGTGTTTGTTTTTGTATTTAAAAAATATTTTTGATTTTGTTTTTCAAATCAATTTTTTTTATGATTATTGATTTTTTTTTATGTGTGAAAAAATATATATATTTTAAAAGTAACTATTAATAGTTTATAGATAATAAATTACATAAAACACCTACCTTAGATAGGGTCCTAGAGTTTAGGGTCAATGATGAGGCAAAAAAGGAGAAGTTTTAACAAACCTTTTTCCTTTATTCATTTATGGACATTTAATTAATACAAATGTGCTATGTTCGAGATTGTGTTTTAAAAATATTTTTTAAAAAAATTAAAATTTTTTATTTTTATTTTTTATTTTAAATAAAAAAAATTGGTGTTTTTAAATATTTTCATGTGCTAATGTTAAAAATAATTTTTAAAAAATAAAAAATATCATTTTAATGCATTTCTAAACAAAAAAAAACACTTTCAAAAGCAATTTCAACTACACTCGTAATCAAGCACTTTATATTAACAAAATAAAGCGTTAATTCATTGTAAAATAAAGGGTTTAAAACTTTATATTAGCAAAATAATATAAATATATGAAAAAATCTCAAAAATTTTAAAAATATTTTTTTACCAATAAACTAGCATATTCAAAATGGATAAGAGAAACTTATTTGTCATTTTAAAGGTACACATGGAGTCCTGGTTAACGATCTTCCTTGATTAGGACGAGCTCAATACCAGGGGCTCAAATGGTTTTCGGTTTTCTTTCAAGCTTGGTTATGAAAATAGAAACTATAAGATATTTTTGTAGATCAGATCATGTTAAGTTAATATATTTCATCAGGTTCAAGACTTAGATTACAAGTGAGCATTTTAATCTAGATTAAATTCAGATAATCAAAACAATATTATTTTAATTAAAATAATACCTTTTCAGCTTTTTAGAAATAAATTAGGTTTTAATTGTAACAATTCGCTAGGTCAACTTTGATTTTTTATTTTATTTTAATCAAGGATTTACATAAAAATAAATAAAAAATAATGACCTAACAAAACTATATTTATTTTATTTCCATTAAAACCAAAACATCTCAACCATACAATTATTTGTTTCTTCATTTTGAATATGTTTAACTAAGTTTTTGTTTTTTTTTTTGTTTTAATTTTATTTTTAACTTGTTCAACGCACATGTGATTGACACATGACATCTTAACTAAAAAAATTGAATGGGAAGAGATAAACTTAAAAGAAAAAAAAGATTCTTTAAATTCAGAATTCATAAAAAAAAAAATGGAGAAACACGATCATAAGAAAAAAAAATGATGCAAAAGGCATCGTTAACCCTAAATAATAGTTTTTTGTTCACAAAATATATTCTTTTTCCAAAAATGTGATACATGAAAAGGAGATCTCAAACAAAATAAAGCTGTGCATCATTTAGAAAGTAATTAGTTTAGTGTATGAGAGTCTGATTGAAGTTGATTTTTAAATTTGTTTCTGTTCAGAAATATATTAAAATAATATTTGTTTTTTTAAAAATTATTATTGACATCAACATATGAAAACAATATAAAAAAATACTATAAAATTTAACATAAAAATAAAATAAAATAAAATAATTTATTTTAAAAAATATTTTTAAAACACAATTACAAATAGGGATTTAATCCATTTAGATCAAATCCATGTGATAGCAATTTCTCTTTCTATGCCAAGAATGATGAAATAACTTTTTAAGAAAAGCAAAATATACAGAAAAATGCAATCGATGGGTAGAAGTAAAACAACCTTTGCCCATTTCACAAGCTTACATGCTCAAGTACAGGGTTAAAGATAGGGCCAATAGTCCTCTTCATCATTGACCATCTAATATAAAAATCTATTTATCTTTACATTTATTTTTTAAAGATGTTTTTTTTTGTTTTCAAATTAATTGTTTTGAACCCATCAACTTGCCAAGAACAAGACCCCATCATGCTCTCAAAATATTTAAGACCAAGGCCTCCATCAACTATGCCTTCTCACTTTTCTTTTTTTCCAAACCCTTTTCCTGAACTTTTTAATCCAAAAGTGTATTCAGTCTTTCAATGTTTTTGTCTGCCAAGTTAAAAAAAAAAAAAGGTGTTGGAGAGCAATCGGTCCTGCATCCTGCCAACGAGATCAGATTTCTGCATGTGAGAAACCTGTTGATAGGCTGAAGACACCAATGAAGAAAATGAGTAGACTCATAGTCTCCGGAAAAGCTAAATTTTTAGTTTTCATCTTTTATTTTTATAGTTTTTTTTAAAAAAATCTATATTTCTATATAAAAAATAGTTTTGATTGTATTTATATTAGTTAGTTATTAATAATAAATAATTATATTAATATTATATATATTAAAATAAAATTTATTTATTTTTAATTGGAGTGAAATTACCTAATCAATTCTATGCCTACCTCATCCCCACCAACCATTTCCCCACTTTTAATTCACTTCAATTCTTGAACAATAATTTCAATTTCGCCCATGCTTCAATTTTTCTAAATTAATGGAATCAATTTTTAATTTTCAAATCCCGCATCAACTGAAATGCCAGACTTGTATTTTTCCATACCTTATGAGAATCTAACATGAAACCAAATGAAATTATCATAAATCAACTAACTTGAAAGGATAAAATTAAAACGCAAAGAACTTGCGTGAAACAAAAAATAACATTATTATAATTCACAATAAATTTTAATTAAGACTTTAATTATTTTAAACCAATAAAATTAATTTTTTAATTTTTAAATCGAGTATCAACCGGGTTATGAATTTTTTTTCTAAATACTACGGGAACCTAATACAAAACTAATTAAAGTAGACCATCAAACCCGATTATAAATCAACTGAAATTGAGAGGATAAGATTGAAGAGAAAAAAACTTGCAATACTCGATTTTTCTCAATCAATGAAATCAGTTTTTTTTTTTTTTTTTTTTTTTCAAATCCAGCGTCATCCTAGTGATAGATTTTTACCCGACAGTCAAGTCTCTGGAAGAAAAAACAAAAGACAGGCAAGAACCCTAAAATAACCTTACAAAATTCCATCATCATCAAGGGCAAACACTAGTCTGCAGAAACAGATTTCATGCCACATCTCCTGACTCTGGTACAAAAGAAAGTGTCTCCGCTTCAAGTAATGGCTCAGCATCATCAACAGCAACTTTCTTGTCTTTCCTTCGTCCTCTTCTCAAGCTATTCTCTGTAAGTTCATCAACAGAATTTAACCCCATGTTCTTTGCTGTTTTATTGTGTAGTCAATAGATTAAACATTCGGTGTTAGGTTATGATATATGTAGATTGACTATGTCTTATAACCAGCGAATTATTTATAATTTTTAGGCTCCGTAATGTGTTTCAATTTTCAGGCTTTGAAGTTAGATTTTATGCAATGTGGTATTACGATTGGGACTTTCAAGTGAAAACCAAACGTTTCTTTGCACAGAATCATTCCCCTTTTGCTAGATCTTTCTGTAGAGGTGAGGAATGACCTTACATTGATTTCATTGTGCTTGGCCCTGCATGTCGATGCAGTTTGTAGCCTTTTAGGTGAGGTAAACTGATGTCTTGTTATCCCAAGAAAGTCTCATCGTTCACATTTTAACTTTCTATTGTAAGCAAAACTCACATTCCCTTCCAATTTCATGGGATTTCTGTCCTGGCGAGAAGAGGGTTGTGGCATTTTCCTACCCTCTTTCTGCTGAGCATATGATCATCCGAATTAAGAGCAGGAAGTGGATCTTCCCATAGGATTTGAACTCAATTATCACCATATGAGTTTTAGGCTCCAAAAGAAGAAGAAAAATATTTTTCTAAAAAAATTCATAGATTTCTGTGCTACACGAGAGTAATCAGCAAAGAAGTCTTAAAGATATCCAATTTGAGCTGTGACCATGTCAACTAATCAAACATGCATTTGCAATGTATCATACACCACATGAATCTGCTGGAATTCTATAATTTACCTGTTGCTGTTGTGATGTACACCCATATCTGTTCTTGCATTTTGGGTTATTCAGAATCTTAACGCTTAAAAGGACAGGTATTTCTTAGATGCATAATTGTAAGACCTCCACAGTAGCAAGCATCACATTTTCCTCCTTCTGTGGGTAACATCAGCCAATGCTATTACTTAGCCTCCTCTGTTTCTCTCCTGTGAATTTCTTTGTGATGCTTTCGTTGTCGTTTCGTCAGAATCTACAAATTAATCTAGATTTTCAGGAATTGTGATGTTTTTCTTTTTTGTAGCCTTAATTTCATGGTCAAATTTAAAGATTACAGACACCCTTTATAATACTCCATTTACTGATAAACATTTCTGGTATAGTTTGTGCAGGAAAAATACCATTCATCTAGAGGAAATGGAAAAAAGAGAGGAGATGAGGAAATACATCATCAATAAAACTGAAGAGTACGAACAAGCTTTTCAAGAGGGAAAAGCTGCAAACTTGTGAAACTAACAAGACTCATAGGACAAGATGACCCCTTCCAATTTCATCTGATTTCTCTTCTGGGATCCCATTTTACTGACTGTAGAGTCTGGGAAAATGTTGCAGTTTTTGATGATGGTCCTTAGCTTGAGTAGAAAGCCCTTGGCCTAAGTATACCAGGGAGTTACATTTAGAAAGGTTACTATCCATAGTTCATGGGCGATCATGTTCAAGGATGCTGGAAGTTTCCCTTTCTAATTTAGATTTTGAGGCACAAAGGGAAGGAAGTGTTCCATAACTGGCTGAAATGTGTGTTAAAATGAAAGTTCTGTTTGGTAAAAATCAGTTTTTTTCTTATTCACGAGACGAAACGCAGGGGATTCTCTGAAAATGACAACCCCACAACTTTGGTGGTAGATCTGCTCTCCATTGATGGCGATCTTGTTCTAGAAAAGTTAATGGGCATTCGTCAAGATCATATAGGTGAAAGGTGAAGTACTTCTTCCCTCTTATGCTCTAATTGTTATTTCAAATGTTCTGTAGCCTGTAAAAATTCTTACCACAACACTTCTGAATCAAAGACTAGATTCCCGGTTGTCTAAAGTTATCAACGTTTTTTTTTTTTTTTTAATTTCATTATTTCTTCAAATTAATCTACCAAAAACATATAAAATCATTTTCAATGATTTCCTATCAATATAAGACTCCATTAGCATAATAACTACTTAAAAATAATTAAAAATTTTAATTTCTAAACCTTTCTCAATAACCCTAATATGCATGCAAAAACTGAATTAAAAATCAAGATAGAGAGCACACGCCTTAAATCGATAAAAAAAAAAGAAGATTTTGATCCTAAATCAAAACCACTGGATTTTCCTCTCCCTCTCTTTGTTGATTTGTTGATGTAAGTTTTGATTGCCTAACAAAATAGAGTGTAAGTTACTCTAAAATTTTATTTTCTTTTTATTATCTAAACTCTTACACAATTACTTATATACCCACTATCACTTATAATATCCTTAATAAATAAAAAGGGCATAATAGATTACCTAATAATTTTGTGTGTATATATATATATATATGAAATGCCCTCATTGTCTCTCACAACTATAATTACTCATCAAATGACAAGGTTATCCTTTCGTAATTATTTTTTCAGGGTATTATTACATTACCAACAACATCATCATGCAGTCAAGCTTGAAAAAACTAAAAGTTTTGAGAATTCAGGTGAAAATCTGATACTACTAAATAATGACTTAACTAAGACAAATCATGCGGATAACCTACAAAATACTCTTACAAGCTAGTGGGACAGTGGGACAATTTTAGCTTGAAGAGTATATCTGAAGATAACATACCAGACACTTGGCTTCCCTTTCTTTTATTTCAACCTCGTTGAATGAATTTGACTTCTCATTGCTTCTCTCGTTGAATTCTGTGGGATTTAGGGTTTAAGGGAATGGTGAAGTATGTGGTATGGTAGTAAAGGACTTGAGATCTATCTTGTAGGTTTTGGGTTCGAGTCAGGCATGCTCACTTTCTAAGAGTAGAACAACTAAAGTTTTATTCACTTAAGTCAAATCTGTAAAGAGTATCTAAAGAGAGAGAAGAGTTTTCTCGAATAAAAAAAATAAAAATAATGGAGCCCTAATATATGAGACGGTATGGTAGCACAATTTACTGAGAAAGATTTCCCGTTCACCAGCACTTCTACTCATTCGACGTGTAAGATCATTTTTTTTTGCCTGTCTATATTGTACTGTATATATAGCATGGGATGTTGAGATGAAATCTGCCTTCCTGGACTGGATCATTTGCTTAAAAATTTTGATTCTTCAGATTAGGGTTTTGTTGTGCTCATCCGAGCGAGAAGTACATGGGCTCGTATGGTCTGATTCAACTGGGATTGCTTTAATTTTAATCACACACACACACACACAACAGCGCGCGCGCGTGTGTACTGTGTGGGGGATTACTGAAAATTACAACGCTATAGTGATTACATAGGATCAATGACAGTTGATTACCACAATAACATTAAAATCATAGGTAGATTTTAGTGAACAGTGAGGGCGTGTTTAGAAATGCATTCTTGAAAAAAAATTAAAAAAGTTTTATTTTTTACTTGAAATTAATTTATTTGGTGTTTTTAGATTTTTTTAATATGTTTATGTTAAAAATCATTTTAAAAAAAATAAATAAATATTATTTTAATATTTCTGAATAAAAAATATTTTGAAAAATAAGTTTTATAATCTCGAGATTTTAGTCTTCTATTCTTATGCATGATGATCAAGATCTCCGGTAACTCTAGAATTTGCAAATGATGCATCAAGATCTTCAGTTACAGAATCTTCAAATCATATCGACAATATTTATAATTGTTCTACGTTTTTTTCTTAAGAAAAACTAATTTTGTTTTAGCTTTAAATTTTTTATGTTCTTATAAATTTTTTTATGTTTTAGTGTTAAGAATAAATTGACACAATTAAAATATATAAAAAAAATCATAAATTATCATTTTATTTCTTAAAAAAAAAACAATTCTTTGCAATTGCTTGCCCCTGAAGAAGAAAAAGGATGGTGGGGCACACAAAACTTGTAGAGAAGTTTTTGGGAAGGAAGTGTGCTTTTTCTGTTACATTATTTTCTCCCAAGTAGTAGACTTTGAGTTGAGATAAGGTTCCATTCTCCAAAGCAGTTGACTTTGAGTCAGCACAAGAGCAGTGCAGTTTCATATATATAACCATAGATTCATGCTTTCCAGTAAATCATAAAATAACATGAAATGGAAATGAAAAAGATGAACGAAAACAGAAAAAAATAAAATCGGGAGCTTCATGCTTAAGAAACCAAACTTGTTTTATTTTTTATTTAATTGTTTTCTTATGTGCTTGTTTCGGGTTTTTTATGCATGTTTTAATTAAAAAGACTTTCGATTTTAAAGTTAGATGATAAGTCTTGTATTAACGAAATAATGAGTATCCAGGGACAGAGAACTTGCGATCTGTATAGTAGATCTTGAGTTCAAGTCAGGACATGTATTTCTTATAAAATCTGAGACAATTGAGAATTTATTCTCTTATATGGACCCATAAATTTTGTGATTTTTTTATATATAAATAAAGTGAATTTAAACTTGAGAAGTAATCTAAAAACTTGAATGATGTGAATGCAAAAAATAAATTATATCAAATAACTTGATATGAAATATTTTTTACATCATCAAATTAAAATAATCTAAAAACACTTAAAAAATTAATTCAAACAGAAAAAAATAAAAAAAATATTTTTTTCTAAAAAATACTTATGAAACACAAAAATAAACATGCCATAGCCAAATCATGCTTCTTCTTGGGATGGTTCAATCCATTTTTATATAAAATGAGGTCATTTTTCCATCTATTTTTATATTTATTTTATTATGCTAACTTAATCCCTAATTTTCTTCAATATATCCTCATATTTGATTTTTCTAACCAAACAAACATAAAATTCATATTACTTGCACATGATACATTGTCATGTAAAATATTTATGTTTCTAAAATAGGGCAAGTAGCTCATATATATGTCTCTGTATTTTAAAGTTTGTGACTGATAGGTCCTTATATATATAATTGTATCAATCATGTCCTTGATTCTTAGTCAAGAAATTCAAAGGATGGTAGTTTATATAAAACCTAAACTTTGAAATTCACTTGCAAGAATTAGTTAATTTAAATGACGTATCATAATTTAAGTTTTTTAAGTTTTTTTTATATAAAAAACCACATATGTATCTTAATATGAGATAAAAATGTATGGTTAGGATTTAAGATTTCCAGTTGCTTGCTACCCACGGAAAAGAAGATGGTGGGGCCTACGAAACTTGTAGAAGTGCAGTGCAGCACTGTGTTTTTCCACAGTAACGCGGTTTGAGCAGAAATGATCGAAGTGTAGTTTTCCCCTCTATAAATCTGATGCCTTCGCTGTCTCCAGTGGCTGATCAGCCAACCACACCAGTTGAGCTCCTCACTTGTTAATTATTTCGTTTTTCCTTCGAAAAAAGAAAAATTTGTAGTACTCTTGATCATCTCCTCTTCAGTATCTAAAGCTTCATTTATACAATCAAGAGGCCTAGCTAGCTAGGTCCGAAATTCCAGTTTTAGGAAGAGGAATGAAACACATGATTCTAACAGTGAGAGCATCTTATTTTATGCTACTTTTCTTGCAGGCACGAAAATCTAACGGTGAAAGATGACAAGCAAGACGACACCTTCTGAATATAACGTTGGAGAAAGATTTCGTCCGACTGATGTAGAACTAATAAATCATTTTCTGAAGGAAAAATTACTTGGGAATGATCAGCTAGTCAGCAGAATCCCCTTACTTGATCTCTACCAGTTTGATCCCTGGAATTTATCTTGTAAGTAGACGATCCGTGTGTCGTCTTTCTCTCTCTTATAAATTTCAACTGTGAACTAGCTAGCTAGTTGTGTTCACTATGTTCTAAGTTTAATTACATTTGCTGGGACAGATTCAGATGATGGAGAGGGATATTTCTTTTCTCCACTCCATCCTAAGTACCCGGGCTCAAAAAACGGGAGAATCAATAGGTCGACAAGCACAGGTTCATGGCTAGCTAAAGGAAAGGATTATGAGATAAAATCTGAATTTAGTGGGGAAGTGATTGGTATCAGAAGAATCTTTGTTCATTCTTGTAAGAAAGATGGGATCAAGTATGTGATGCACGAGTACAGTATACCCAACCAGGTGCGTAGTGTGTGTTCATATACTTTTCAGTGTGTCAAAGAATAAAACAAGATTATTGTTCATATTTCCTTCAAACAGCTTAAGTTTAAAGCAAATTCGTATGGTTCCATCATTTTTGAGTTGTGTTTCTTGAATCCCATTTGCCGGTCCAACTTTTGCAGAGTTCTCTGGTTCTGTGTAAAGTAATGAAGAAGATGCCAAGTAAGAAGAGTGAAGGACCATGCAAGAAGGTTAAAAAGAGGAAGGAGGCGGCTGACCTGCCACTGCCATGTAACGAGGATCATAGTACTCCAGTACCTGATGAAGGTTCTGATTTTGAAAACTTGATTTTCGGTGATAAGAGTGATTATGATAATATTATTAATAATAAAGGTGAGGTAGGAGGTTAAATTTGTTGTAATCATCAGTTTGAAATCTATTCATCAAGAAACAGAAATAATAATGTCATCTTGAAAATCATTGTGCAGATCAGCACACTGAGAAATCTACCTGTGATCATAATGGCGGAACAAATCGTCAGCAGACTTCTTCTGCTTCTGTAGACCTTGATGCATATTACACAACCCCAGAAGATCAGGTGAGACATGAGAGCGGAGCCTCACGGGAAACTTTCAATCTTTGACTGAAGCCTAATTAATGCTTGCTTTCTTGATTCTCTCTACAGGTAGACCCTGAAACACTACCACATCTGCAATCATTATCTGGTTATGATCAGCAGGATTATTGCAGCGTTGATGACTTCATCACTCTAGATGATCTACCATGGATGCTTCCAGAGCAAGTCAACACTTACAATGGCCCTGCATGAACTCCCATGTCCGTACCGAAGGAAGATCATTAGCATTAAAAGTAATCAAATCAGCTACCGTTTATGTAACTTGTAGAAGTGTGTAACTATAATTTTCTTCAAAAACAACCTAAGTTTTTTTTATGGCGTTTAAAAATAATAGCTCAAATATGTTTTCAGTTAATTTAAGAAATTAATAAGATAGTGTGTGTGTATCTAATTAATTTATATTAAATATATATAAAAAAAAAAAAAAAAACGCAGGGTAGTGCTTGTCGAGTAGATTCATCATGCTTGGCCCACTAAAATTTAGTCCTAATACTCGGGCTAGAAACACAAATGTGCTCACATATTTGTTTTGTTTTTTTTTTTTTTTTTTTTGTATGAGATGGATAACATGTCTTTTTCTATTAATTTAAATAATCATATTATAACTTTAGTTAATATATATATTAATAATATGAGATGAGCATTTATTATTAAGATTAAAGATTTATATTGAATTCATTTCTTGTCATATATTAATTATATATTAAAAAAAAAAAAGAGGTGCAAATTACATATTTGTCTTGCACTTTTCGAGCTACTAAGAAGAGAATCATCGTATTAGTATAGTTAACATGTATAAATCTGTTAATTTGAATAGTATGTTATTGTATAGAAAGATATATTTAAGAGTCCAATGACAATAAAAAAACATAATAGGTGTGTGTGTGTATTAGTATGTTTTTTTCTTTTTAAATTGCATCATTTTATGGTCTAATTATATAAAATTAATCTTTAAATTAAAACACATAGAAAATACATGAATTATCGTGATCATTTTTATTTTGTTTTAAGAGTTTATTTTTCAATCTCTAAATTAGAGAGGAAAGAGAAAAAAGTAGCTTAAAAACAATGAAAAAAAAAAAAAAAAAGTAATCGTCTCAATGTTTTTAAAAAAATAATGATTTTAATCTTTTTGTAATAGTCAAACTCTTTTTCTTAGTGAACATTCAAGTTATTTTTAAACTTGCACATTTAATCTTTGCTTTTTTTTTTTTTTTTTCTTTAGATCTTAATGTTGAAAAAAATGAATTTTTTTTAAAACAATCAAACTGTTTTTACTAGTCTTCTCCTTAAATTTGCATATTTAATCTTTGTTTTTTTTTTTTGTTTTTTTTTTATTTTTACAATAATTAAGTTAATAGGTCTGTTAAAACAACTCTGTATAATTTAATTAAAATCCAAACTTGGCAAGAACTCAAAGTTAAGAAATTTTAAGTTTAACTCTGAACGACCAGGCTTATTAACAATTTAAAAAATATTTAGTCCATAAAGCACGGGGCAGGAAGGCAGGAAGTAAACTAAATAAAAATATAATAAAATTATATGATATTCTGTGACTGTGACTATTTGGGATTTCTATATTGTTTTTTAAAGTATTTTTTGTTTATAAATATATTAAAATAATATTTTTTATTTTTTAAAAATTATTTTTAATATTAGCACATAAAATAATTTAAAAATATTAAAAAAAATTAATTTAAAATAAAAAAAATTGTTTTTTTTTTAAATATTAAACATAATAATAACAGTGTGTGTGTGTGTATACTAGCCATTTACCCGCGTTTCACCACGGCCACAACAACATTTTTTTCAACGCAAAAAAACATGTTAAGAGTGTAAGTTTTTTTTTATTATACTATAAATTTGGACAAAATAATAAATATATGCAAAATTCATGTGGAGCGCAAGTTTCCAATAAAATATATAAATTTTAAATCGATATAAATTTATTTTTTCAACGAAATCACCAGCATAAAATTATCATCGTCATTAAAAAAACAAGAAGATTTAGATATCTGAATCATCGAATTCACTGTATTAGGATTAGTTCATTTCATAATCTAATTTAGATTAAACACAATAATAAAATATAAATTATGGAAACATTTACAATAACTAAACAATCCAAAATAAATTGTGGAACTCATTAAAGACATAACCGTCAACATATTGTCACAATCTACAGTGAAATACATCAGAAGCTACAATATACTGAACAGTTTAACAACCACACGTTTATATATATATATATTCTCACTCAGAGTACCTCTTTTCAATATTTGTATTTTGATTTTGTTAGAGTAATATCTATAATTTTATCAACTAAATTATTTTATGATGAACAACTAAGTGATTTCTGTTTTGTCAAAATAAAAAATGACCCATGTTTATGATATTAATTTCTTGTAAAGTAGTGATATTAATTAATCAATCAGTATCACAGGCATCAGTTATAATCTGTCTTTGTGAATTATATTTTTTTTATAAAAATTCAAGGATTAAAATAATTTACATCAATCTCAATCTACTACTGATCGTAAATGAAATTAACTTTAAAATTAGATATTATAACTATCTACAAAATGTGATTTCACCCAATAAATTTGAAACAACTAAAAATAAAAAATAAAAAAGCTGCATTGTATTTTCAAGTTGGAACCTGTCAATCTAAAAATAATTAAGATCTTATTTATTTTTGTATTCTAAAAGTATTTTAATATATATATATATATATATATATTGTTTTGAATTGAATTTTTTTGATGTTTTTATAATATTATAATGTGTTAATATAAAAATAATTTTTTTTTTATTTCAATATATTTTTAAATAAAAAATACTTTAAAAATTAATCACTATCACAATCACTCTCTAAATAATAAGTTTCGTGAGTGTAATAAAATTATTGCCAAATAATTAATCCCAACAAACTTAAAAAAATGTGGTTTTTTCTTCCAAAAATAGCGAAAAGTTAGTAACACGCTTATAGATCAAAAATTTATATTAATCTACTATAGAATTGTCTACACGAAAAGAAAAATACCACAGGATCTAATAAAAACTTGAAAAATAAATATAAAACAATAAGGGGATACAAATGAAGCTTGGGCAAAATAAGAGGAAACGGGGATGAATGGTAATGGTCGACTTGTTTGGACTTGAATCAAATGCTTAAAACTTTCATGAGAAGCCACACTCTCAATATATTAAAACAAAGAAAAAGCAAATCCAATTGCTTGATGCCCACGGATGACGATGGCTGGGGCCCACGAAACTTGTAGAGAGGTTTTGGGAAGGCGTTGTGCTACGTGTCATATTCCTTTATTCTAAATTAACGCGGTCTGAGGGCAAGTGGAGTGCTGTTTTCCACTATATAAATCTGCTCCATCTCTCCCTCCGGTGCCGCAGCATAGCCACTCCAGGTGAGGTCATCTCTTTTTATTTCGATTTTGCTCATGATCTCTCTTCGATATCTAAATCTTCATCAGCAATTTAGAGGCCTTGCTAGCCTCCGCCCCCAATTCCTGTTTTAGGATGAGGAATGAAATACATGCTTCTAACAGTGTGAGTATATTTTCTTTCATCTTTTAGTTTTTATTCAGCTAATTCGTAGAGATTATATGTTGAGAGCTGCTGCTGTTCTTATATATAGCTTCTCGATGTTCATCTTATCCTACTCTTCTTGCAGGCACGCATATTTAGCGGCAAAAGATGACACGCATGGCGACGCCTTTTGATTTTAACGTTGGACAGAGATTTAGTCCGACTGGCGTAGAACTAATAAATCATTTTCTAAAGCAAAAATTACTTGGGAATGATCAGCTAGTCAGCAGAATCCCCCTACTTGATCTCTACCAGTTTGATCCCTGGAATTTACCTTGTAAGTAGACGATCCGTGTGTCTTCTTTCTCTCTCTTATAAGTTTTCATTTGTGATGAACTAGCTAGCGAGTTGTTTTGACTATGTTCGAAGTTTAATTAGATATGGCTGCGACAGATTCAGATGATGGAGAGGGATATTTCTTTTCTCCACTCCATCCTAAATACCCGGGCTCAAATAACGGGAGAATCAGTAGGTCAACAAGCACAGGTTCATGGCAAGCTAAAGGAAAGGATTATGAGATAAAATCTGAATTTAGTGGGGAAGTGATTGGTATCAGAAGGATCTTCGTTCATTCTTGTGAGAAAGATGGGATTAAGTATGTGATGCACGAGTATAGTATACCCAACCAGGTGCGTTTATATACATTTCAGTGTGTCAAAGAGTAAAACAAGATTATTGTTCATATTTCCTTCAAACAGCTTAAGTTTAAAGCAAATTCGTCTGGTTCCATCATTTTTGAGTTGTGTTTCTTGAATCCCATTTGCCGGTCCAACTTTTGCAGAGTTCTCTGGTTCTGTGTAAAGTAATGAAGAAGATGCCAAGTAAGAAGAGTGAAGGACCATGCAAGAAGGTTAAAAAGAGGAAGGAGGCGGCTGATAAAAGTATTCTATCATATGGTGTAACGAAGAAGAACAGTGAAGGACCATGTAAGAAGGTTAAGAAGACAGATGAGAAGGCTGATATGCCATATAACAAGGAAAATATTACTCCAGAACCTGATGAAGGTTTTGAAAACTGGATTACCAGTGATAAGAGTGATCTTTCAACCTATAATAATATTATTATTAGTAAAGGTAAGGTGGGAGGTTAAATTTGTTATATTCATTATCTTGAAATCTATTCATCAAAATAATGTTCTTTAAAATCAATACGCAGATCAGCAGGCTGAGAAATCTACCAGTGATAATGGCGGAAAAGATCGTCAGAAGACTTCTTCTGCTTCTGTATACCTTGATGCATGTTTCACAACTTTAGAAGATCAGGTGAGACTTGAGAGCGGAGCCTCATGGGCAACTTTCAATCTTTGATAAAAGCCTAATGCTTGCTTTCTTGATTCTCTCTACAGGTAAACCCTGAAATACAACCACATCTGCAATTCCCTGGTTATGATCAGCAGGATTATAGCCTTTATGACTTCACCCAAGTTGATCCACCATTGATGCTTACAGAGCAAGCCAACACTTACAATGGCCCTGCAGGAACTTCCATGTCCGTGCCTAAGGAAGATCATTCGATCTGGCTTGAACCTTTGTGGTCTTGACCAGACGGTGTAAGAAGTTGCTTACCAGTACCCTGTAATGTACTGATAAGAAACATAAACCATAAAATAGAAAGAAAGCCTTCCCCCCCTATGTTGATTGATCACTGGGGTTAATATTAACACTATCAATCAGTAAGTTTCCATGTAACTTGCAGCGTAAGTGTGTAATTTCTGCAAGTGGTTGTCTATGTTAGTTTTCTGTAGATGAGCAGCTAATTGGTTCTGCAAAGCTAGTTGAACCTCTGTATTCCATCAACTCTGTTGTCTAGTTTGATGAAATAATGGTCTAGAACCATCTAAACCAAAGTTTGCATCACATACCATTCATATTTCATGCGTAAAAGGCTATTTCATGCAAACATACCATTCATATTCAACCATGAAAACACATATAATCCAACTCTGCAAACAGAACAACGGATCCTAAAACCAAAATAACAACAACAACAACAATCCAAAAATCCAAACTCACCAGAGATGCTTGCATATTTATTTGTTTCTCATTTGCAGAATTTGGGGTAGCATCCACCTGCATCAGTAAGGCACAGTAATTGAGAACCTTCTAAATGCAATATCACTTATATTATATGTCTTGTTTGCTCGAAGAAAAGTGTTTTTGAAGTTAAGCAAGATACAAAAATTTACAAAAGTTCAATCACTAATGAGAAAACTCAATAGGATTTCATTGCACACATATTTATTACAAACATTAGGCTCCACACCCAATAAATTCATTGTTTTTAATATACTTTTTGCCTCCGAAACCTTTGCATTCTTTACAAAGTGTATCAACCAACATGCTGAAGGTAACAATATTCGGTATGATATTTAAACTTGTCATTTCATTTAGCAATGCCAAAGCTTCCTTCCATCAACAACTGAATTTGCATAAGCCCCGTATTAAAGAGGTGTGAGTGACAGCCTTTAGCCTTCATCTCAGAGAAGATATCTAAAGCCTCATTCACCAGCCTATCTTTGCAAAGTCTCTCAACGATTGCATTGTATGTCACCAGATCAGGCTGGCAGCCTGCCTCTGCCATTTTTCCAAGCAATCGAGCAGCTGCAGTGGTTTCCCATTCTTACATAAGCCATTGATAACTGTGCTATAAGTGTGGACAGCAGGTCGATACCCTCTTGCCACCAAGTCGTTAAAGAAATCCAAGGCTTGGGAAGTTTTACCCACCTTGCAAAGCCCATTGATTAAGGTGTTAAACGTGACAACATCGGGTTGGAGACCAAGTTTAATGATTTTGGCCAAAACAGAGAACCCAAGATCGACATGTAGCAAGTTGGAGAAGCAATTAATCAAGATATTTAAGGCATAAATGTCAGGCGAGAGCCCGGCTAGTTCCATTTGTTTGGAAGAGAGAAATGACAGCATCGTAACACTTTCTCATTTTGACAATCGCAGACAATAATTTATTGAAGTGGGCAACACAAGGCAGAGGATGCGAATGAATCATGTGGTTAAAGGTAGTCAAGGCATCACCAAGGTTCATGATAAAACTCAATTAACCCACCTTGTCATTTTGTCTTCTACTGCTACTAGATGCGATAACAGAAGAAGAAGATGATGAAAAAGCACAGGAGTTGATAATGGAGTTGGAGATGGAAAGGGAATAAGAAACATATTACCCATCATTTTGACTTGCCTTCCTAGAAAACCAAACCCATTAAACGATGAAGATGAAGCCTTTGCGAGTAGAAAGATTTGCCGTTTAACTGGCATCGTCGCCATGTCTTCAAATTTCTTTCTCTTCGCAGAACATAAGCTCTCCCTTCCTGTCTTTGGTCCCGCTAAAGAGTGACACTTTGGCCTGAAAAACGAGGCAGACGTTTAAGGTTAAATTGATAATTTGGCTTCTGCCCTAAAATCTCATAAAAGAAAATTTATTTATTTAATATGAAAAAGCATATCTTGATTACAATCTCAATCAAAAAAACATTTTTGAAAAAAATTAAAAAAATTTATTTTTATTATAAATTAATAAATTATAATATTTTTAAATCATTTTATATGTTAATATCAAAAATAATTTTTAAAAATTAAAAAAATATTATTTTGATATATTTTTAAACAAAAAACAATTTTAACTATACTTCAAATAATCACTGAAAATATATGAGAGATCCAGAATAATTACAAAAAAAAAGCCTTAAATCTAATTAGAATTTAACAAAGATCATGTTTAGCAAAACATTAAAAAAACTGAAAAATAAGACTTGAAAATTTTCTCAAAACATGTTTGCCAAACAAATTTAAGTGTGTGTATATATATATCTTATAAATTTTAATCTTTTAAGGCATGACATTAAATTCTTAAAGGCTCGGTCCAATCAAGTTGATTGGATTTCCCAGTCCAACCTAAAAACTGAAGCAGGCTTTATTTAGATGCACAATAAGGCTTAAAAAAATCCACATGGTCTAGGCTTTCTTTTTCTTTCTAAAACTAGTTTAGAAGGGCCTTATCCATAATTAAAAAATAAAAATATTATTATACAAAGAACTAAACCCTAATAAAAGAGAAAATAATAGCATTTAAAAATAAAAAATAAGAGTACAAAAAAATAAATAAGATAAAAAAAAAGACTGCCCCAGAAGAGCCAAAAAAATTAAAAAAAATCAAAACCAAACCAAACCAAAATTTAAAAAATAAGAGCCAAATACATATATATATATATATATATATATATATATATATAATACTTTTACTTTTGTCCTTTAATTATTTTTATTTGTTCTTCATATCAAATAATCTTTTATGCTAATAGAATTTTTCTCATATTGATTATTTTTTCCAAATATATAGCATTATGAAGAAAACAAATACACTTTTAGCATTTCGTTTTTTATATTTAAAAAACATTTGGTTCTGCCTGCAATAGAGCGCGCAAGATAAATGACTCATATTTTTCTATAAAAAATCAAAATAGATGTTTTGGCAACCAAAATCCTAGAACTTCTCTTGTGTTTTTTTTTTTTTAGGAAGAAAAAAATAATAGTAAGCAATACTAAATTGGTTGATTTTTTTTCCAACTTCTTGTTTAGAATCTAGACTTGAGAGAAAATCCAAAGTATTGACAAAACATAAGGACAAAATTCAACTTAAGTTTTTTAATTGGATTAACTCATGACATCATATGTAATCCATCGACAACAATTGTGATCATAAAACAATTAAATTCAATAATAAATCAATTTCAGTTTTTTAAGCATGAAGCTCCCGATCTGATGGGTTTTTTTTTTTTCGTTCATCGTTTTTTTTATTTCTTGTATGAGTTTTTATATTTTATTCTTTATTGGAAAACCTTATCAAACTTTGGCTATACGACACGGCTAGTTTAATTTAGATGGAGTCTTTCCCTTTCTAGTTTTTATTTATGTCAAAAAATAATCTAAATATATAAAGTTATATAACTATACTAATTAAAAACATGGAAATGATGTAACTCAAACTTAAGAACCTTTGAAGATATCTCCAACAATATTAATTTGACAAATGTTGGATGACGTTGATGAGCACAAGTTTCTCTCTCCAAAGCAGCATGCTTCATGCCTGTTTGTTTTTTAGGGCGGATGTTTTTTAAAGTACTTTTTATTTAAAAATACATTAAAATAATATTTTTTTATTTTTTAAAAATTATTTTTGACATCAGCACATCAAAATAATCTAAAAACAATAAATTTTTTTAATTTAAAATAAAAAATAAAAATAAAAAAATTTTAAATTTTTTCATAAACACTTTCCAATCACAATGTCAAACAGCCCGCATGCTTCATGCTTTCATGAGTATGTTGCCCCATTTATTTAATTTCTCCAAGGCATTGAATGGTCTTGTGACTAATAAAAATAACCATTTTTATTTATTAACAAACTACTATTTTAAACTAGTAAATCATTTTCATCAAGGTTTCGATATTCGCATAAAAATTTTCAATTCCATTAATTAGCATAAAAGACTTTGTCTCGAAAACAGAAAATGTCAATGTCTTCTTCCATTAATTAACTCCAGGATTTGTTTCCTTGTGTTTATCATCTAATTGCTTTGTTCAATTATGGAAGCTACTTTATAATTTCCATGAAAAGTCGTCCACTTTTTTTAAACCCTGATGAGGACGCTATTACCTTAGGATTTAACCACGTGTAGGGTGGATACCAACCTCATTTTGCAGGAGCTACGCTATAAATAGCAGCTCAGAACATGGTAAATCACCAGAGTGAGCCAGCTTGAGCAAATTAAAAATCATCAAAAGTTTCTAAGGAAAAGTTTCCCAGGCCCCCTTACCTACTTTACCTGCAGAAATGTCTGGCTGTGGCTGTGGCTCTAGCTGCAAGTGTGGCAGTGATTGCAAGTAATTAATTGCTAATTCTTTTCCTGTCAAGCTTTTTCTAATTAATCCCTTTAAAGATACTGAAAAGGGAACCAGTATATTAATTTCTTATATTCTCTCTTATTTTTCCCCTGAAATTCCTAGACTATATTCTGATACTCACTTTTCTGCTGTCGCAATTTTCTTGTTCTTGGCAGATGTGGCATGTACCCTGACTTGGGTTTCTCAGAGAACACCAGAAATGAGACAATCATTGCAGGTGTTGCCCCAGTTAAGATGTACGTATCACAGAATTAAATTATAAGATCCAAGATTAATACTCTACTCTGATGCTTAAGATCCAAGATCAAAGACGACAAATAAATTTTGTCCAAGTAATATCGTCTCTTTAGAACACAAATGCTGTTTTAACTGATATTGTAGTTAAATAACCATCTAAAAATGGAATCTGAGTAAAAACTCTTTGAATTTGAAACTTGAATTTGAAATTTGAAGTGTTTGATTTTTTTATCAAATATAATGGAAATGATGAGATTTGAACTCGTGAGTATTTGGTCAATAAGACTCTGACATCATGTTAAGGAATCATCTTACTTAAAAAGCTTATGTTTTTAGATGAGACCCGGATTATGATTTATATTATTCTCTAACAATTGTTTTACGACCTCTGCAGGTTCTATGAGAGGGCTGAGATGAACTTCGGTGCTGAGAATGGGTGCAAGTGCGGATCAAACTGCACCTGTGATCCATGCACCTGCAAATGAGGAAACATAGGCATGGTCCCAACAGAGCAGTGATTAATCAACCAGGTGGTCAGTTCATGTGTGTGTAATGGTGTTTCCTGTTGTTTAACAATTAATAAACAGTAAAGGGTTCCTCAAAATCCTTTGTCTTGTGTGCGCGTCACTGCATTTGTTGGCTGCTTCAACTATCAAGGTGTTTCCATGGATGCTTGGGAAACTTGAACTATGTGGAGTTGATGATTATTGTATGAAAATGCTTAAATAGTTTCTGTTTAAACCTTTTCTTCTCTTTTACCTATAGATCATAAACTTCTTTTTACCTGCTTTGACACTATTGATTTGGTCAAATTCGATAATAAAAATGTATTAATAATATGAAATACTATGAATCTGTGGATGTGGAAGTTTTAAGCAAAAAAATCATTTAACAGCTTAACCTAATCACTAACATCCAACCACTCCCTGTCACGATCAATTTTGATATTCTTAACAAGTTTCGTTCCGTGATAATCTTATCATGTCCGACTATATCATTGACGTATACAACCATATGAATCCAACGAGAAGAAGCTTCGCAATTTAAAATCACTTAGTCTGCAACCGCAAGTTCGGGCGTGTGCAGTACAAAATGTTCATCATATTCCTATTCCAGACGCGGTGAATCCTAAGCTTCAGATTCACATATATTACTTCAAATTACACGATCCACTAAGCCAATAACATCACACCACAACAACACGACTCATCCCCAGAAAGCGTATTTTGTGGGTTTAGGTGGACGTGTAAAATATCAGTTGTCCCAGACTCTTATAAGAGGTGCACGCCCTGACTCGAACTCAAGACCTGTTACGCAAATCTCAAGCCTTCTGCCATCACGACATGTTTCTCGGGGACTACAGTTTCTTACAGAGGAAACAACTTTCCCTTTTGCTCTTGAGGACTGGAGAAACTGGGGTAGGAAATTCAAGCATCAGACCAATGTAAGGCCAGGCAAATGCTCTACTGTTGTTTTGGATATGGTTTGGAGTGAAGAAGCTGCATTTGTGCAAGACTTTATATACAGATCAGCCTCTCAAAATGGATGAAATCAAGACATTATTGTGGTCTTTTCATTTTTAACAATCTTCTCAGACTGTTATCTCAGCTCCTTGTTTGATATTACTAGGTAGCAAGACTTAGATGTTGCATTATGGCATGGTGTCTTCATTTGATCAACCAAGCAATCTACTAAGACATGAAGCAAATCTGAATTTTCTAATACGTTGATCTCTAATTTGTCAAGACAGGCCGCATAAATAACCCATCACCAGTCATTGGGCCGTAATAGTTAAGTTAATAAAATAATTAAAATATATTAATTATACTCTTTGCTGTCATGTGAATGGGATCCATTTACCTTCAAATCCTGATGCCTTATTTTGTTTTTTTACTACTCTAGCAGGCTCCTAGCTTAGAAATATTCCTAATTCCAAGTAGTTGGTCGACAATCTATCATTCTCATACTTGCGTGTTTTTGTTTTGCTATCACGTCCTTGTTTTTATTAGCTAGGCAGAGGGGGAAATTGAATTTCTAATCTCTGCATCAATCCAGGATATGTATTGACAACTTCTCTTTGGATATATTGAATTAATGTTTAGTTGAGTGCAAGAAGTTTATAGTTTTTTGAAAGCAAAGTTTTTTGCTAATATTGTTTGAGAAAATGTCACTTCAAAAACAATTTGAGACTTGGAAGATATCTTTTATTGGTTCATTGTCATCCAATCACACATGAGCTGGTTTGTTTTCTTACAAAATATTGATCATAAATTTGAGGGTTCTTTTCCCAGGGGAGTACTCCTTCCTGTCTTGTAACTCTTTGTAAACTACAAGCTATCTTCCAAGACATGAGATGAAACTATCTGAATTCTGCTTGTGGCGATAATATTTTTGAAAAAACACTATTCTTCTGTTTAAATAACACTTTCAAACAATGAACTTGTCATAATTGATTCTGCAGATGTTATTCTGCATACAAGTAGTCTTAACGATCATATACTTTTAGGAGATGTTCATTTCATTTGAAAACCAAATAAATATGGGCTGAAGGGGCAGAATAGACGGAGGGGATTAAACCTATAAGATGACAGATCAGTAATCATGGCATAGATCAGTAGGAAAGTTCTGTGAAATGTGAGATCAGCAAGAATATTATCTGCCTTTCTGAGGATGCCACTTGAAAGACACTGAATCTTGAAAAATGATCGTTATTCGCCATCTTATTTTTCATATAGCTTCCCTTGAAGAACTAGGAAGGCATGCTGATTAATACATTTCTACACAAAGCATGAACTAATGCAAAATTTTCTAATAGGGCTTCCTATAAACCAGGCAAAAGAAAACGTAAAGGAGATAGCCTACTAGGCCTTTTCAAACAGAGGATTAAGGAAATTGTAAATAGAGTAGAGCAGCAGAATAATGTAAGTTATCAGTGCAATGAAACCAGCAACTAATGCTCCTGTTACTTGGTTGCAAAACTTAGTGATTTGGCCGCAGACAGGTAGCCAAGCTGCACGAGGATTCCCATTCTTTCCCACCTGAGCAATCGCCATGGCCGCCGAAATGCTTGAAATGAGCAGCATGATGAATACCTACTTGAAGCAACAAAAGATACAGAAATTACTACAAAAACATCCTGTGTTCTTCTGTTCCTGAAATCACAGTGAAGTGTAATATAGGTTTGCAGCACTAATGTTTGATATAAAGCTCAGTGTGCTGCATAATTACCAAATCCAAGGCAAGAACTAATCGCCAGATAGGACTCCCTGGAGGAAGAAACAGAACGAGAAAACCATAGACAGTAACAATTGCATTTGCTATCACAAAATACCTGCAGAAACCATTTTCATGAGTAGTCAAGAAAAAGGTACAAGCAAATAGAACTAATGAAGAACAATTGATCAAACTCACTTGAAGGCTGGTGTGTCAGTGTACTTTGCTTCATATGAAACAGCAAAAAATGTGCCCTTCTCATGGCTTGTAGCCATGAGAATCACTGCTGCAAGCGTGGTTCCAAAAGCAATAAACCTTAGCAGGAGGCTGAGTAGCCTCTTGGGCTTGATCATGGATGAGAACTTGAAAGCTTGAGCTCACTGGAAGTGTTGAAAGTTTTTTTTGCAGACAAAGTTGGAATATAAAGCAGAATTGGTGAAGGCAGAGATGGCAAAATATGTTTCTTTATATGGTTGTAAGCTAAGATGGAAGATATGAAGGGAGGGCTAGTTTTGTTCCTTGCTTGTGTTGTGTTAGTTGAATTTCCCATCTCTCACCAACACCATCCAGTAAGATTTTTTTCTACTTTTTTTGCTATGCAGACTTTAAGGTTTTACAGCCTATGGCTTATATTGGCTTGGGGAGTTGGTTTTTATTGATGTTGATGAATTTCATATGGTTTTGAGTGATTAAAAGAGTAATGTCATGTTGTCATCGCGTTTCAAAAGTATTTTTAAAAAAGAAATTATTTGTATTATTTACTTTAAATTAATTTTTTTTGTGTTTTTAGATCATTTTCATGTGCATGTATCAAAAATGATTTTTTTAAAAAAAATATCATTTTAATATATTTTTGAACAAAAATCACTTTAAAAAATAATCAAAACCACAATCCCAAACAATCACCAAATATTCATATTCAACCCTGTCTCAATCCATGCTTTAGGTAATCAGTGATCTATCATTTGATTACTTGAAAGTGATTTATGTTCTAACATGCAATATAAAGCTTAAAAAAAGTATGGCCATGGACATGTCATTTTGACCTCGCAACTTGTAGCACTACAATAAATCATGTCCCCACATGCAAATTTGAAATTTCTCTCCCTAAAATACCACCAATCAAGATCATCAACAAAATCTCCACCCTAAAAAAAATTGACCCCGCCTCAAATTACTATAATCTCAAATTTCTTGATAACTACAAATTAATGAGTCTATATTATTAATCAAAATATAAAATAATAATAGTAATGAAAGCGATGATATTAATAATGATTTTTTTATTAATAAACTAAAGGTTGAGTATGAAAAGAAAACATGAAATGTGTTTAAGAAAAAAATTGTTGATTTAGTGTGATTGAGGTTACTTTTGAAAATACTTTTCGTTCAGAAATACATCAAAATTATTTTTTATATATTTTTTAGAAATTATTTTTGACATCACCATATTAAAATGATCTAAAAACACCAAAATTTTTTAATTTAAAAAAAAAATAAAAACAAAATATTTTTCAATGTTTTTCAAAAACATTTTTGAACGCAGTGCTAAATACTCACTTAAGCAATCCTTTTTAATGTAAATTTACTATTATTATAAAAATAAATTTATTCAATAATTTCATGGATACAACACATATTTGTAAAGTAAATTTGAGGTTCGACTGTTAATAAAACTAGAAACCAATGGGAGAGGATCATTTATGATGAAATCTAGACAAGTATATTATGAACTCAAGCACCCGGTATTCCTAACTTAGAGAGATTGGTGTTGAGTTTTTCCTTACTTATTATTTTCTTATTCGGTTTCATAATATTTTGTTTCTCCTATTCAATTTAAATTTAAAACTATCATAAATAGAGTTGTGTAATTTATATTTTAGAATGAATAAAATTAAAAAATTTGAATATAATTTTAGTGCTCTTAGTTTTTATTGATTTTGATTTATAACAAATCATGTTTTTGATTTTGATTTTGATTTTGATTTATTCATTTATTCACATAAGTTAGTCTTATTACGAGCAAGAATGGCATGACTTTCTCCGAATGATAAGAATTATTACCATAAAAACGAATGTTGAATGAGCCCACATATGTCCTAACCTTACGGAATAAATTTTGCATGACTTTCATTTCCATAAAATAAAAAAGAATGATCGATCTTTAATGCCATTTCAATATAGAAAATCTTGCTGTTTGAGATAGTGGAAGAAATTAGAATTGAAGTTTCCAACGATGTAATGAGAATTATAAGGAATTAGGGATGAGAAGAAATAAATATAAGTAGTATAAAAAAATAGCATGAATATATTAAAAAATAATTGACAATAAAAAAACTAAGAATAAAACATGTTTATTTAAATAAAAATAAATTGGGAAAATAATAAGAAAAAAATACAATGGAATATTTGTTAAAAAATAATATACCAAAATTAGGAAAATAATAAGTATGGACTCACATCAATATTGGTCTTGCATTCTTATCAGACTAAGGCCCCGTTTGTTTGCTGAAAAGTGGTTTTCTTTTGGAAAGTGAATTCCGGGGAAAGTGAATTCCTGGAAAGTGAATTCCGATGTTTGGCAGTGTTATGGAAAATGAACTGGAAAACATTTTCCAGTGTTTGTTTGTGTTATGGAAAATGAACTGGAAAATAATTTATTAATAAATTAATTTTTTTTTCAAGTTTATCTAATATATATAAAATATTTAATATAAAATATAAAATATTTAATCACTTAAAATAAAAAAATGAAATCTAAAAAGTATAATGATGAATTTTTTTATTATCATGATAATATGTTAATCTCAGTATCCCATTGAGCTCGGGAAAAACCTAAAACTAACTTCAATTGAACATGAGCAGACCATTTATGTCAAGTTAACATTAACTTTCTCATACTCCATAAATTTAATGCATCTTTTCATAGAACTGACTTAATTCAAATGATTTCCCTCTTTTAAACAGGCTTCCAGATTTCAAAATAAATGAATACCTACATTACTATTATTTTTTCATCACCAAAAGCTCGTAACACATAACTAGCTGTTTACTTTTGCATGCAGGTCCTCAACTCAGCCAACATAATGTAAGACCAAGACATTTAACTAGTCCTTTTAATAAGCATAGTCTCAGTATTAACTCATAGTATAATTAATACTTAAATACATCAATTAATCAATAATCATAGTCTCAGTATTACAATTACAAAACCAGACGAAATCAGCTAAAAGCAATGAACATAATCTAAAAGCAATGAACATAATCCACTTTATACAACTTTGATTCAAATAAGAAAATTTCAACTGTGGGGTTCTTAAATTATTGTTCAAATACCAGCAACTCACAGCAATTAAATGAAACAAACGGGGCCGAAATCAGCTATTACAAAGCAGATGCCACAATATTAATTAATTACAATTAATAAAACAAAGGTTACCTTTTGCGAGAGGGACGAAGGTTAATTGCTGTGAGTTGCAGAGGGAGGCGAGATGCAGAGCAGCAGCGGGACTGAGGGACTGAGGGAGGCGAGAGGCGAGAGGGTTTTGTAAGCAGAGGGTCAGGGACTGAGAGGGAGGCGAGAGGAGGCGAGAGACGAGAGGGTGCTGTGCTGGGTTTGGAAAAAAAATGTGGGGAAGAGGGTGCTGGGTTACTGAGAGGGTGTCGAGAGGGTTTTGTAAGCAGAGATGAGGGACCGAGAGGGAGGCGAGAGACGAGAGGGTGCTTAGGGTTTTGTAAGCAGAGATGAGGGACTGAGAGGGAGGCGAGAGGAGGCGAGAGGGTGCTCTGGGTTTGCTAGAAAAGGGTGCAGAGAGATGAGGGAAAGAGATGAGGGACTGGAGAGGGAGGCGAGAGGAGGCGAGAGGCTAGGGTGCAAAGAGATGAGGGAAAGAGATGGGTCACACGCGGAAAGTGTTTTCCTTTTGTGCAGGAGCGGAAAACACTTTCCGCGTGTGAAGTTAAAATTTAAGTTGACCGGGAAAGTTAAGGAAATCACTTTCCTTTGACTAATTTTCCCAAGTATTGCCAAACACTGGAAAGTGAGGAAACTGAATTCCTGGAATTCGGTTTCCTTGAAACAAACGGGGCCTAAGACATGTAAGATTGTGATTGGGCCTGGTCTGAGATAGATAACAACTCAGGCCCATGTGTGACAAATCAAAGTAATTTAAATACATCCATAAAAAATAATTTAAAATAAAATAAAAATTCAAAAACATAATTGAAAAGCACTATTAAATTAGAACTAAATCTATTGTGTTATTGGACTGGTATTTAAACATTTTTAAGGTTTGTGAAATGAGCAATGAGCCATGGTATTTTTCATTAGAGCATTATAACCCAGTGATAAATATAAAGCCAAAATGTATGATATTTTGACTTTTCTATATTTGTTTTTCATGTCACATGAAATATTATTTTAGTTTTTTTTTGTAAAAATATTAAAATATTATTTATTTTTTAACTAGTTTTTTTTCTTTTGACTTTTTTTGTTTTAAATTTATATATTTTTATTTGATTTTTATAAAATTATTTTTATTAAAATAATTTTTATAAAACTTGACGGTTGATTCAGTTTGTTTTTTAAATTATTATCTTTTTATTTTTTTAATTAATTAAAAATTATTTAAATCATTTTTAAACTTATCAAATTTACGGGGTAATATAAAACTATTAAAATAATAACATATAAATGTATTAAAACATAATTAATTATTCTAAATATTTTTTATTAATTTGATATCTTTTCATACCAGTAGTCTACAAGTCAAAACCCTTCAATATTTTCGGAGCAACCAAACAGACAAGAGAAAGAAACGAATGGCACTCTCTTTCTCTCGAACTGCTCTCTCGATCACCCAACAATACTTTCCTTCAAAAAAACCCACAACAAAATCAACATTCCTAAACCTCCTCTCTTATAAACCCCACAATGTCAACAAGCTCTCTACAATCTCAAAACCCAACTCTTTCTCTCTGACCATCACAAAACTGTCAAAAAACCCAAAACCCAAATCCCATTTTCAGCCAGTAAGATCTCTCTTTACGGGCATAGTTGAAGAAATGGGCACAGTTCAACGCTTGGGTGATACCAAAGATGGTGGCTTTGACCTTAAAATAGAGGCAAAAACAGTACTTGAAGGTGTACATTTAGGTGACAGCATTGCAGTTAATGGCACTTGCTTAACTGTTACTGATTTCACTAATGAAGACTTCACTGTGGGGTTATCTCCTGAAACTTTGAGAAAAACATCTCTAATTGAGTTAAAGACTGGATCTTTGGTTAATTTGGAGAGGGCAGTCCAGCCTGTTAGTAGAATGGGAGGGCATTTTGTGCAGGGTCACGTGGATGGCACGGGTGTGATCGTAGAGAAGAAGCCGGAGGGTGATTCTTTGTGGATTAAAGTGAAAGCAGATCAAGGGTTGCTGAAATATATTGTGCCAAAGGGGTTTATTGCAGTAGATGGGACTAGTTTGACAGTTGTTGATGTTATGGAGGAGGAAGAGTGTTTTAATTTTATGTTAGTGGCTTATACACAGCAGAAAGTTGTAATTCCTTTGAAGGAAGTTAGTCAGAAGGTGAATTTGGAGGTGGATATTTTGGGAAAGTATGTTGAGAGGTTGCTTAGTAGTGGGTTTGTTGATTCCTTCAAGGGCTCTTCATGATTAAAGAAAAATGGAGGTAATGAATGTGGTTTTGTTGTTTTGAATTTGGAATGTTTCCTAAAAACTTTTTTTAAAAGGAAATTTGAATAAAGATGATGGGCTTTTGTTGTTATTTCGACTGATTTATGATTCTTGTGGTTGTCTCTGTGAATGTCAACGAGGAGATGTCTAGTGGAAATTTGATTTTGATTGGAATTACTAGATACAGTGAGCTGTCCTAGTGATCGAAAATGTATAAAAAAAAACAAATTATAGATTGTTCCTTCTTGTTGTTATAATTTTAGAAGAATAAATTTGCAGGTATCTTGAACTTCATTTCATCCGTGGTCACTAGCATTTCGGAGAATATAGTTTGCAGGATTGTGCTCTTGGCCTTTACTTGCTGAGCAATAGTGTGTTTAGACCAAGTCGTACTTTTTATCTATTCTAGTTTGTAGAAGTGGCAATTGTGAAAATACCAACATGTTTAGCATGAACTTTAGTAAGATCCCTGCTTTGTTTCTTCTTCTTCCATACCTTTTACTGTCAACTGGAAAACCTCTAATACTTAATGAAAAATAAAGAAGATGATGTCAGGCAACCATGGGACTGTTAAACTGAGAGCTATACTGCCGTTTAAGTTAAACGAATCAGGTGGGAAAGGTTTGGAATAAAGTCATTGAAGCCTAGAATAATGACCTATCTCATACATAAAAGAGCAGCCAGGATCATTTTTGTTGTGAACACAACTGTTTGGGACTGCGGCCAAACCGCAGGTTAGCTGCGGTTGGCAATTTTTTTTTATTTTTTTTTTCATTTTAAATAACAGCGGTTAGGTGCGTTTATATCATTTTGATGTGCTGATATAAAAATAATTTTTAAAAAATAAAAAAACATCATTTTGATCTATTTCGGCATGAAAAACTTTTTGAAAAGCTACCGCAACCGCAATACCAAACAGCAACAGACTATAAACCCCGTTTATAATCCATCATTTTCGGCTATTGCTCAACTATTGTTACCTAGATGTTGACCATCTTGAAAAGGTTTGGCTTTGGAGCTAGCTTGGGATAGGGGTTTTAAGCAGCTGCGGGTGGAGATTGAGTCTGCTGTCATTCGGTGGATGTTGCAGAAGCAATTTTGTGTTTCTGCTTCGTTGTTTGGTTAGGTGATGGAGCTTTGATGAAATGATTCGGAGCTAGGTTTTGTGGTGCTGGTGACTAATGAATTCATCGTTGACTGGTAACAAATTTCTTGACCCCATATCGAGTTATCAGATTTCCAATCAAATGACTTCATTATTTAAGAGAGAATCCAGGAGAACCACCCAAAAAAAGATAACTCACGCTTGATGCCATCCCTCTTTGAATTCCATTTTTATTTATTTTTAAAATATTTTTTAATATATCAATATCATAATTTTTTTATAAAAAAAATATTTTTGACATAGATGTATGAAAATAATCTAAAAATATTAAAATAATTTAATTTAAAATAAAAAATATTTTGTTTTTTTAAAATATTTTAAAACGTCGTTAGGCGCCTATCTAAAGTTAGAAAAGAAAAGAAAAGGCAAGGCTTCTCGTCCGGTGGACATCAGGTTGTTGGGTCCTGGTTTCCTAAGCCCACTGGCATACAAGTCCAGTTTCGTTCATAATAATCAAAATATTTTATATTAATTAAAAAAATAAAATAAAATAGTATTGTCTTTTATACTACTTATATTTATTTCTTCTCATCCCTAACTCTTTATAATTCTCATTACATCGTTGGAAACTTCAATTCTAATTTCTTCCACTATCTCAAACAACAAGATTCTCTATATTGATTTGGCATTAAAGATCGATCATTCTTTTTTATTTTATGAAAATGAATGTCATGTAATAAGACTAACTTATCTGAATAAATGAATAAATCAAAATCAAAAACATGATTTGTTATAAATCAACATCAATAAAAACTAAGAACACTAAAATTATATTCAAAATTTTTAATTTTATGCATTCTAAAATATAAATTACACAACTCTATTTATGATAGTTTTAAATTTAAATTGAATAGGAGAAACAAACGAGCTATAAACTCGCGCCCTGCGGCGGGGACTAAAATATTTTTTTATCTAGTTTAATCATATATAATTTATTGTTTTGTATTTCGGTTTTTATATTTTAGTTTATTTTTGATCCATTGATTTTTTTGGTCTTTTTGAGATAGTTTATAATTTTTTGTTTGTATCTATACACTTCTTCTCTTAGTTTAGATTTTTATTTTTATTTTTATTTTTATTAAATACAGCTTTCATTAAAAAAACATAGTAAGTTCAGCTTTAGTGGTGTAAAATGAGAGTGAAACTCTTGCTTATGCATGTATACAAAGATTATTTTGTATTTGTATACTAAAAAAAACAAAAAAAAAATGTATAAGTGGGGCAAAAAAAGAAAAAAAAATGTAAAAAAAAAAAGTGGATCCGGGGATTAGTCGTGGTGCATGTAAGTTGGCCCAAAGACTACAGTTCTAAAAGAAATGCATATGTGGGGAAAAAATTGTGGTGCGCGTTAGGTGTCCCGAATACATCGGTTATAAAAAAAAATGTAAAAGACAATTAGTCCGAAGATCAGTCGTGGTGCGCGTGAGCTGTCCCGGATACCCTGGTTATAAAAAAACAAAAAAAAAGGATCTCTATTAACCAAACCAAAAAAGAGCAACGGAAAGCACTGTAGCAATCCACAGTGAAATGTGTGGGGAGTTACAATGTTTTCCTCAGACCGTTTGTATGTATACACCTCAACTCTTAATTTAGATTTTTTATTTTTATTTTTATTTGTATAAATGCAATTTGCGTGAAAAAAAATAGTAAGTTCAGCTTTGATAGTATAAAATGAGAGTAAAACTTTCTCTTATGTATACGAAGGTTATTTTGTATTTGTATATTAAAAAAAACAAAAAAAAATTATAAGTGGGAAAAAATGTATAAATGAAGTGGTCCGGGGATTAATCGTGATGCGCATAAGCTGATCCAGACACCCTGGTTATAAAAAAACAATATATATATATATATATATATATATATATAAGCGGGGAAAAAATCATGGTGAGCGTAAGTTGACCCGGACACTCCGACTAGAAAAAAAACAAAAAAAACATGTATAAGTGGGGAATATATATCTATATATATATATAAAAAAAAAATTGAGTTCGGGGATTAGTCATGGTGTGCATAAGCTGGCCTGGAAACCCCGTTTATTAAAAAAAAGGAAAAAAAATGCATAAGCGGGAAAGCACTGTAGCAATTAAAAAAAAAGTAGGTCCGATTATTAGTTGTGGTGCGCGTAAGCTGGTCTGGACATCACGTTTATCAAAAATAAAATGTATAAGTGGGGAAAAAGGCATGAGAAAAATGTAAGAAAAAAAGTGGGTCCGGGGATTAGTTGAGGTGCACGTAAGCTGGTCCGAACACCACAATTATAAAAATATATATACATGGCAAAAACAAATCGTGGTGCGCATAAGATAGTCGGACACCCCGGTTATAAAAAAACAAAAAAATGTATAAGTGGAGAAAAAAACATGAAAACAATGTTAAAAGAAATTGGTCTGGAGATCTATCATGGTGCGCATGAGCTGGCCCAGATAATCTGATTATCAAAAAAAAAAAAAACAGATCCCGATTAATAAAAAAGAAGCAAGGCAAAGCATTGTTGCAATCTGTAGTTAAATGTGTGGGGGAGGTACAACGTTGTCCCCAAACTGTTTACACTTTTATTTGTATAAATGCAGTCTGCGTTGAAAAATATAGTAAGTGCAATTTTGATGGTGTAAAATAAGAGTGAAACTCTCTTATGCATGTATATGAATGTTATTTTGTATTTGTATATTAAAAAAACCAAAAAAAATGTATAAGTGGGGAAAAAAAGAAAAATATATATAAAAAAAGTGAATCCGGGGATTAGTCGTAGTGCGTGTAAGCTGATCCAAACACCCCAATTAAATATAAAAAAAATATATAAGTGGGAAAAAAATCGTGGAGCTATAAACCCGTGCTCTGGCACTGGGATAATTGTTTTTTTGTCTCATTTGAATATATATAATTTTTTTGGTTTAATTTTGATATCTTGATTTTTTCGGTTCTTCTGTGATAATTTTTAATTTTTTATTTGTATTTATGTATCTACACTTTTGGTTTTGACTTTTAATTTTTACTGCTATTTATCTTTGTATTAAATGAAGCATACATTTAAAAACTAAGTAAATTTAGCTCTGGTACCGTGAAATAAGAATGAAATTTTTACTGGTATTGTTAGTGAGTTGTTATCTTTGTATTTTTTTCATCTCTTTTGTTTATTTGTTGCTTGATATATTTTTAGTTTAAAGTAATTTTAATTTTAAGAACATTGAGATAAAATTAATTTAAGATTAAAAAGAAAAAATTACTTCATTGTTTATATATATTATAAAAATTTAATATTAAACAAATATCACATGTATTTTTAAGGGAAAAAATCTTAAAATAATTGTTATCGTTATTTCTAGCAGCTTAGATCCACAGTATTATAAAAAATATTCTAAAAACGACAAAACATAGAGCAAGTATTTAATATATTTTTTCATTATAGATAATTTGACTCCATTTTTTTACCTGTTTTTTCATTTAAAATATCATACATAAAATATTAAATTACGTGCCACCCTTGCAGACAACTTTTGATTTTTATCTTATTATGGGTGTGTTGGTTATTATTTTACTTATTATGGGTATGTTGGTTATTATTTTACTGTGCATGAAAATGTAAAAAAAAATATCCTCATTCCTAGGCTAAAATTCAGGTGCATTAACAGGTAAAATAGTAATTTTACTGTTTCCATCTACAATGAACAACTAAACTCTTTTACGTTTTTGTTAATACCATTTCCCAACCGTAAGTTTTCAAAACTACAACACCATTTTCTAATAACTTGTGGTAGTTTTATAAGAAAAGAGTAATCAGGATGAGGTTTTAATAAATTAAAATTATAAATTATTTAAATATAATCAAATTTTTATATATTTAATAAACTGGTTTATTAAATTTAAAAATACATGTAAAGACATTTTGATATTTGTATTAAATACTAACCAATATAATATTTTTTATGTTTGAGAGATTTGATTGTAAACAAATTAAAAACTTTCTACAACTATCAGTATAATCTTTTTTATTGTTTATTCGAAAACAAAATAAAATTAAATAAAAAGAAAAACAACACGCACACTTTTCTTTACTATATTAATCAAACCCTAATAAAACACACATGTTTATGAACACAAAAAAATTCAAAATAATCCAAGCGAACTTTAAACATTTATAATAATGTTGGGAACAGTGAATGGAAGCTCCTGGGAACTACGAAGAGCAATGGTGGAACTCTACGTCGTAAAGAGGTGAATTTGAAATGTCTTCCCTTCTCTTTCCTCTTGTACCGATAATGCCACCGATAGAGACTTGAAAAGAGAAAATACACAACAATATTTGGTTGTCTTTTTTTTTTTCTCTTCAGATATAGATTTTTCTTCTTGGTTGATGTCGTCAGTGTTTCTTCTCCACAAACAGACCCACCTAGAGCATGGTTCACTTTCTTATAAAAAAAAACATATATGTATCATCCACAGTTCTATCAAGCTTTTTCACTATCACAGTATCTCTAAGATCGACTATATCCTGCTTCGCATATTCAACGTCAAGGGAGCTAACAATGATGAATATCGACCAACGACTTCACTATTTAATGAAGTATTAATAGATTTAATTAATAAATCATTAACTTTAATTGAAGATATATGTAATGAATTGTCTGGTTGGGCAAGGGAGACAGTATGGATGTGGTGTGCTCGGGCTGACTGGATAGTGGCTGTCGGCGTTGGAGAAAGAAAAGATTTGGGTATAAAAAAACAGAAAGCAGAGAGGGTGAAGAAGGAAATGAAGAAAGAACAACGAAATAACACATAATTTTATTATTAACTGCACATAATTTTGACAATAGATAAATAGTATTTGCAGACCTGATTTAGCTGATAGCCATCATCAATTAGTGGCTGCGCATTGTTGAACTGTCATGATGCTCTGCTGAAGGAGTTCTCGATGTATTTGTTTCCTGACAGATGCGTGCAGTGGGCAGATGAACGCAGCAAGCATTAATTAGTTGCTGTACATTAATGGAGCTGCGAGCTGCGAGAAACGAGTGAACAATACATGCATTAATTAACTATCTGCTGTAATCTGCTGTAATGAACACATCAAATAAGCACCCGTTTGGCGCACCAGGTGCGTCTGGCGTTTGCCAAACGGGATGGAGTTTTGGTGTTTGGTAAAAACCAAACACCATTTTTTTGTAGTGGGACCCACCGAAATTAACACTCAAACGGCGTTTTTTGAAAAGCACCTGGGAGTGCTTTTCAAACGTCGTTTGTGCTTAATTGAAACGGCGATGCACATTTCAAATAGGAAAAATAACCGTTGAAAAAAAAAAACCTATTTTATCCTCTCGTCTGCGCCTTCTCCCATCTCTTAACTTTGCTCTCATCTTCAACTTTAGCTCAGGATCGATCCGTGACCCACAGAATTGCATGATATTATAATATTCCTCACCCACCTGTTCTGAAATCAAAAGCTCACACCCACCTCCAAAATCGTCGTTATAAAAAGACACCGCCCGAGACACCTGATGAAGATAAGAGAGAGTTCGCAGTGAGAATGAAGAAGATCAGCAAAAGCAACAATAATCTGAGGGCTGATGTTAGGAAATGAGGCCATGGAGGCAAGTTCACCTGGGTTGGTGATGGCTACTCTCAGGCCGAGATTGGGTCCGAGAAGGAAGCTGTGGACGTGAAGGACCCAGCTGAGAGCTTTCAAAGGGGAGGAGACGAAAGCAAATGGGTTTAGGGGATTGTTAGTAGATAAAAATACATTTTATCAACCTTAGTATTAAAATAATAATATTATCAACCTTAGTGTCGGCAGCAGCAAAAGATAATAATATTAAACTATTAATATTTTTTAATATTAAAATAAAACAATAATATAAAATATTAATATTAATATTTTAATATTAAAATAATAAAATAATATTATATTATATTATTATTATTATTAAAATTATGATTATTAATATAATATAAATTTACAATATTTAAAAAAATTATGTATATATATATATATATACATACCCTTTTAAGTAATTTCACAAGTTAAAAGCAGTTTGGAAAGTTTGGAAACCAAACACCAAAACTCCTTTTTCTTCAACCTTCAACTCAACCACAGTTTTAACCAAACACTTTCCATTTTTAAAAACTCCATTTTAAAAACTCCATTTTCAAAACTCCATTTTTTCAACCACAACCGCAACCGCTACCGCTCTCCCAAACAGGCCCAAATATTGAGAAATAACAGGGCATTAATTGCAATGAATAAAGGAAAAGAGCTGCGAGAAACAATTATAATAAATAACAGGAAACATGCGTTAATTAACTGCTGCCCTCTCCTACAGTGTTGAAAAAACTGTTCCAATCCACAGTAGAATGAGAGTGAATGAACAGTTATTTAGCAACATGATTTAGCTGTTTCTTTAATTAACTTGATATCTTTTCATACCAGTAGTCTACAAGTCAAAACCCTACAATTTTTCGGAGCAACCACACAGACGAGAAAGAAACGAATGGCACTCTCTTTCTCTCGAACTGCTCTCTCTTTCTCTCGAACTGCTCTCGCGATCACCCAACAATACTTTCCTTCAAAAAAACCCACAACAAAATCAACATTGCTAAACCTCCTCTCTTATAAACCCCACAATGGCAACAAGTTCTCTACAATCTCAAAACCCAACTCTTTCTCTCTGACCATCACAAAACTGTCAAAAAACCCAAAACCCAAATCCCATTTTCAGCCAGTAAGATCTCTCTATGCTGGCATAGTTGAAGAAATGGGCACAGTTCAAAGCTTGGGTGATAGCAAAGATGGTGGCTTTGACCTTGACCTTAAAATAGAGGCAAAAAAAGTACCTGAACGTGTACGTTTAGGTGACCGGGTTGCAGTTAATGGTGCTCAATTAACTGTTACTGATGTCACTAATGAAGACCTCACTGTGGGGTTATCTTCTGAAACTTTGAGGGAAACATCTTTAATTGAGTTAAAGACTGGATCTTTGGTTAATTTGGAGAGGGTAAACAATTATAATCATAGAAAAGGAGGGCATTCTGTGCGGGGTCTCGTGGATAGCACGGGTGTGATCGTAGAGAAGAAGCCGGAGGGTGATTCTTTGTGGATTAAAGTGAAAGCAGATCAAGGGTTGCTGAAAGATATTGTGCCAAAGGGGTTTATTGCAGTGGATGGGGCTAGTTTGACAGTTGTTGATGTTATGGAGGAGGAAGAGTGTTTTAATTTTATGTTAGTGGCTGATTCACTGAAGAAAGTTGCAATTCCATTGAAGGAAGTTGGTCAGAAGGTGAATTTGGAGGTGGATGCTCTTGCAAAGCTTGTTAAGAGGTTGAGTAGTACTAATTGGTTTGTTGATTCCTACAAGGGCTCTTCATGATTAAAGAAAAATGGAGGTAATGAATTTGGTTTTATTGTTTTGAATTTGGAATGTTTTCTTAGAAGGAAATTTGAATTAAGATGGTGGGGTTTTGTTGTTATTTCGACTGCTTTATGATTTCTGTGGTTGTGTCTGTGAATGTTATAACTTGTTGTTATAACTCGGGAAGAATAAATTTGCAGATATCTTGCTGTTCATTTCATCCGTAGTCACTACCATTTCGGAGAAATTGTTTGCAGGATTGTGCTCTTGGCCTTCACGAGCTGAGTAATAGTGTCTTTAGACCACGTCATACTGTTTATCTATTTTAGTTTGTAGAAGTGGCAATTGTGAAAATACCAACATATTTAGCTTCAACTTCAGTGTCTGTTGTTTGGAGTTGGGTGAGTTCGGTTTGGTTTTTATAAATAAATAAATAACCAAACTGAAAATTATTATATTATTACATTATATTATTATTATATTATTATACAATAATATAAAAGATCTCAGGAAAGTATTGTAGCTTCTGAGTATTTCTACGGTGGATCTAAGGAAAGTACTGTAGCTTCTGAGTATTTCTACTGTGGACTGCAATAGTACCCGGTACGGTTCGTTTTTAGTTTTAGTTCGGCCCGGTTCGGTTTGCGGTCCGGTTCGGTTTGTGGTCCGGTTTATTATATTTACTTATCAGTTTCTGTTGCTGCGTTCCCCCCCCCCCCCCCCTCTTAGGTTTTTCTTCTGGTTTCTCTCTGTCTTTTCCTTAGGCGCCGTCGTCGTTTTTTTTCCTCACCGCCGTCGCCATTTCTTCAGCGTCGCCTGAGATGGAGGTTCTGACAGATTTTTTTTTCTCTATTTTTTTCTTCTATTCTGACAGATTTTGTTTTGTTTTTTCTCTCTATTTTTTTCTTCTCAACGGCGCCGTCGGTTGCATCCACGCCGTTGCCATTTCTTCTCGGTTGCCTGAGAAGGAGATTGTGACTGAGAATGGGCTGTTGCTGGGAACAGAGATGGAGGTTCTGACAGTTTTTTTTTTCTCTATTTTTTTCTTCTCAACGGCGCCGTCAGTTGCATCCACGCCGTTGCCATTTCTTCTCCGTTGCCTGAGAAGGAGATTGTGACTGAGAATGGGCTGTTGCTGGGAACATCTGAAAATCTGAAAATGGTTGCATTTTCTCTGTTTTTTTTTTTGTCTCTTTTTTTTCTTCTCAACGGCGTCAGAGGTGTTTCAGAAGGTAAGTTACAGCTCTTTTTTTTTCCTCTCGGCTTATTTGAAGTGCACCAACGACTGTTTTTTTTTTTTTTTTTTCCCGTGTTGCCTGGGATGATGGTGGCTGAGGTGATGGTGCCTGAGATGATGCTGGTTTTATTCCCCGTGTTGTCTGTTGAGGATGATGGTGGCTGAGGATGAGTTGACGAGTTCATGGTGTCCATTTTTAGTTTTGTTAGTGATTAGGAATGTGCATTAAATGCAGACATTACCTGCTGTGTGGTTGCCATTGATTTCGGCTTCCTGGCAGACATTGTTGGTAATAAAGAATTATTTTATGTCCTTTGGCAATGTGCTATCACTGTAGCTTATGTTATTTGCGTGTGTATCTTACTTTGTGTTGCTAAGGCTGACAATATAAGCCATACGGAGCATGAAAAAAATGCATTTTCTGTGAGCCAAAAGAGAGTTGTGCTAGAGGAGTGTTAAACTGGTTGGTTTTGTGCTGCTGTTGTTCGTTTTCTCTTGAAAGGTAAGTTACAGTCAATGATGTTATTTTTTTCTATGTTTGCAGAGATAGATTGCTGTTTTTGTGTGTGTTCTTTGCTGTTTCTGTTTTAAGGGTATGCTGCTACGGTGTTGTTTTTCTGGTTTGGTGTTGTTTAGTGTTTACCTTTGTTTGTTGAGTTTATTTTTGAATCATGTTTAGGTTTATTTTTGTTTGCTGAGATAGATTGCTGTTTTTTTCTGTTCCTTGCTGTATATCTTTTCAAAATATGATAGATATCATTTTTCTATTGCATTTTTTGAATGTTATGTTGTTTTGTTCAATTATTTTTCTTTGTTGTGTTGATCTTTAGTTTGCTGAACTTTTTAGGGGCTGCGGGTTGTGGTTGCTGCTGTTTTTGGATCTCCTTGCTCTTGTTTTTGTGAGGTATGTGCATTTCAATTGGAAAATTATTTATGTCCATCATAGGTTTCAAAGCTGTATTTTTTTTTTATGTTTCAATCATGCTGATTTTTATTTTTTTTGCGTTGATTGGGTGGATTTATTGATGATGGTCATTGTGTTTCTTTTGTGGCTTGACTTAGCAGTGTTGTTGTTGCTACTCGGTGAATCGAGTTGTTGTTGCGTCATGTTGTGTTGAATAAATTTAGAAGCAAGTTAAGAAATAATTTAGTTTTGGTTGTTTTATATAGTAATTTTTCTATAATTCAAACTTCAGATCCATTATTTTAGTATTTATGATGTTCGATAGACCAAGCATCGAAATTGATTTCATGTTTCTTAGATTGATTATTCTGTGCTGCAATTGGTTGGTGTTGTTAGAAATTTAGTGTTTTTTGATTTGTATGTATTATTTTTTGCTTGATTTATTTTATTTTAAAAAAAAAACATGTTTTGATTTTTTTCGGTAGCGCATGGTTGGTATGTGATTTTTTTTTGAGCATTGCTGTTTTTTTTTTAAAAAAAAAAGCATCTGTCCTTCACACCGTTATTTTTTATTTTATTTTCCAGTGGTTCCATGGGATCAAAGCCCTTATTTTCTTACAAGTGCGCTCTTCCAGGGCAATAAAAAGTATCAGAATCAAAACTATTTATTGATGAAAAAAATCAAGTGAAAACAATCTATTGATGAAATAAAAAAAAATGGTAATAAAATCAAATTATGGTTGATTTGTCGATATTTTTTGTGTTCGGCTGATAATTTTTCTCTGTGATTAGCTATGGGATTAATGAATTACTAGCGATTATTGCTCGCTAAGAATTAATTTATATGCTTGCTATTGTGGAAATTTGTGTTTTCCTCTATTTCCTTGCTTTCTTTTCCATTGCTTTACGATAACCATGGCTGTTTTTTTGGATTTTTTTTGTTTGTCATTGTATTTTTAAGGGTTTTTCCTTTATACTATAAATTTTGGCAGTTCTTGCGACGCATGACTTTTAATCAATCGTTTTGGCAGATAACACTAGACTCAAGGCGATGTTAAAGTTTATGAAGCTACTGGAAGATTTGCAAGATTTGCAATAGTTTCCTCACTTTTGTGCTCAAAACTTTTTGCATCGGTTATCAATTTCCATATCTTCAATTATGAGGTTTTTGTGTTGATATTGTATGTTAGTATGATCCAGCAGTTATGTATTTTGTCTCTATTTCTATGAAACCATGTATATAAACTAGCAACATCAAGAAGCTTGATCCAAGCGTTAGGGAAATGATATATTTTCCCCATCTTTATGCTAAAAATGTTGAAAGCAATTATCCAAGATGTTATATTTTATTTTTTAAATAGCAAAATATATTAACTATTTTTTATTTTTTTGGTGCCGCAACGAAGTGCGGGCAATCCAGCTAGTTATAATCTATTTTAAAAAATAATCGAAACTGAGCCGGACTTGGTAAAAACCGATTGTTTTTGGTTCGGTTTATATAATTAAAAAATTGAGAAAACCGAAATTGTTTTTTTAATTCCCTAAGCCCTAAGACAGCAAAGATCAACATTCCAAAACGAAAAGACATGAAATTGTTGTTGTTACCTAGATGTTGGCCATCTTGAAAAGGTTTGGCTTTGGAGCTAGCTTTGGATAGGGGTTTTAAGCAGCTGCAGATGGAGATTTGAGTCTGCTGTCATTCCGTGGATGTTGCAGAAGCAATTTTGTGTTTCTGCTTCGTTGTTTGGTTAGGTGATGGAGCTTTGATGAAATGATTCGGAGCTAGGTTTTGTGGTGCTGGTGACTAATGAATTCATCGTTGACTGGTAACAAATTTCTTGACCCCATATCGAGTTATCAGATTTCCAATCAAATGACTTCATTATTTAAGAGAGAATGCAGGAGAACCACCCAAAAACACAACTCACGCTTGATGCCATCCCTCTTTGAATTCCATTTTTATTTATGTTGGTGGCAGGTGGAAGGTGGGAAAATGAGCTGTGGATTTGATTATGGACAGCGTATTAAAAATATTTTTGACATAGGATTATGAAAATAATCTAAAAAAATAAAAATAATTTAATTTAAAATAAAAAATATTTTATTTTTTTTAAATATTATAAAACGTAGTGTTAGACGGCTATCTAAAGATAGAAAAGAAAAGAAAAGGCAAGGCTTCTCGTCCGGTGGACATCAGGTTGTTGGGTACTGGTTTCCTAAGCCCACTGGCATACAAGTCCAGTATGTGCTTCTTGTCTATGCATGTAGAAATATATTAAAATATTTTATTTATTTTTTATTTTTAATTGTTTTTCATATTATCACATCAAAATATTTTGAAACATAAAAGAAATTAAAAAAATACTTTTAAAATACAAAAACAAACAGACTTTAAATACAATTAAAAGTATCATATTTAGTCGATTCAAGTTTATTTTTCTTTACTTTTTTACCGGAATCATTAGCCATTTTGTAGAATGGGAAAAGGTAAGCAAAGTAGTTAGGGCACTGGTTAAGATGGTAGTCGATGACAATTAATATTATGATAATTAAATTTGAAAAATATGTAAATCAAGTTTTAATTCAAACGTGAATTGATTCATCAAGGGTTTGACTAAACAACTAAATCTAGTTTGAAATTAAATGTCAATGACATTTAATGATATTTAAAAACCCTTTATTAATGTTATGGTATTTAAAACCCTTTAATTTCAGCAGCAAATTAAATATCATGTAGGTAATGACAATTAATGTTATTTAAAATTAAATGGTATGATAATTAATTTTTTCTTAAAAAATCAAGTTTTAATTCAACCGTGAATTGATTTATAAAGGGTTTGAGTAAACAACTAATCTTCTAGTAGGTATTATAATGGTACGAGTTTAAGACTAAAATATTTGCTTTTCTTATTTTTTCAAGTTCAAGCCGTGTGGTTGTTAATATGATAGTCACTGAAGACCTGCATAATCATTAATTTTAGAATCCATAGAATTAAATGATGTACGCGCAAGCTGATTCGATCACTCATGTTAATAAAAAAAACAACTAAATCTAGTTTGAAACGAATAAATTTTAGATTAACTTGCAGGAGTTTTTTTTTTTTTTTTTGATGACCGGGGTGTCCGGGCCAGCTTACGCGCACCTCGACTATTTCCCGGGCTCACTTGAACATCCTGCAAGCCCAAATGAGCAGGTAAAGCACCGCGGGAGTGACAAATATATCACGTAAGGAAGGACCCAGAAGAACATGAGGGAGTAGCTCTCCAGCTCCACTCCCACTGTTACTCAAACCGAAGTTCGAAAGATGGAGGGCGCGCCCCACCGCTAGGCCACAACATCCAGGCAACTTGATACAGTGAGTGGTTGGTTGGTCTCTCATGCTAGCATGGCGAAGATCACGTGGGCTTAAAAACTATTTTCCTTGCACAGAGCAAATTAATGACTATGAAATTAAATTATTTAGCGAGTTGTCCATCTCATTCGGTAGAGGTCACGGTCTACATTGTCGGCTCCAGCTTTACGCCGTATAGGTCATGTGTGTCTCTGTTTGTTTGTTTTTCTGTGCTTGTGATTTTATTTATAGATATTTTTTTAAAAAATATATTAAATTAATATTTTTGCAAAAGAAGTATCAAAGACGTTAAATATAATATGTGGCTGAATAAAAAAGATACAACTTTTGATATCAACTTAGAGATACGATTTAAAAGATTTTAACGGCTCTACGCAATTGCTAAGATTTCTGAGATGATGAAATCACACCGTGTGTGCGAGCGTGAGATTGTGAAATCTCGGATTTCATTTCAATAGGTGATGGGTACCCTGATTACATATGATTATGTGATGGTTCACGATCAAGATTTTTTTATTAAGAAAATGTACGACCTCTTTTTTTGTAGTTTATAATATTTAAATATTATTTAATATTGTGTTTTAAAATTATTTTTGAAAAAGTTGAAAGAAAAAAAATTATTTTGTATTTTAAATTAATTTTTTGGTATTTTTATATCATTTTTACATGCGGATGTCAAAAATAATTTTTAAAAAATAAAAAAATTATTTCAATGTATTTTTAAATGAATATTACTTTAAAAAACAATCTCAACCACACTTTCAAATAATCATTTAATAGGTGTTTGGGAGTGTGGTTACGGTTGCTTTTGAAAGTGCTTTTCATGCCGAAATACATCAAAATGATGTTTTTTTATTTTTTAAAAATCATTTTTAACATCAGCACATCAAAATGATCTAAAAACACCAAATCATATTCATTTAAAATGCAAAAAAAAAAAAAAAAAAAAATTGGCTAAACAGCGTTTCCACCGCTTAGCCAAACAGGCACTTAATGATATCAAATTACTGGAATTCATAGGATGAGCTAGTTTATTAGTAGATCTTTGATTTGTTAAAACTTAAAAGTACTTTTATTGTTCATGTTATGGTTTTTGAACTGAATTTAATAATAATTCATGGTAATAAATTTAATATGTTAATCTAGTTAAGATTCGGGTGAGATTTCATTTAATTTTTTTAAAATAAAATAATGAAATTGATTTGGTAAATATGATTGATTCGATAAGTTCACCTGGTTAAACTTGAGAAGAGATTTAATTTGATATATATATATATATATATATATATATATATATATATATATATATATATATATATTTTAAATGATATTATTTTGTGTTGACTAGTCCATTCATAACTAAAGTACGGTAATTATAAAGTTTTGATATTGAGGGAAGAAATTTATGGACAATTACCGATTCGTTAGGTAATTGCCAAGTGTATTAGGACTCATGGAGTGCTCCAACATCATTTTCTACATTAAAGACAAAGGAAGGGTGAGTGCGCAACCAAGAAACACTTAAAAAAGTATTTTTTAAAAAACAAAATTGTTCTAAATAAAATAATTTTAGTATTTTTACATCATTTTAATATACTAATATCAAAAATAAAAAAAAATAACAAAATATTTTAATAAATTTTAAAATAAAAAATATTCTAAAATATAACCACAACCATAGCCTCGAAAATCATCTGGAACCATGCAAAAACATGTTCTAAATATCCCACCTGTCAGCAGAACCTTCGTTTGGAAGTTAGCAACAGTAACAACTTCACCACACCTTCTCCTTAGGAAGCTTGGTGTCTGATTTCTCTCCTGTCATCTGAAAATAACCCTTGCTTTGTTTTTGTAGTGGAAGTTTCCTCCTCCTTCTCCTCCTCCTCTAACTTCAAGGCCTCGTGACCAATGCCCACCAAACCCACAATTAAAAAAATTAAAAAAAGAAGATCAAAATAGTGGCTGACAAAATAACTGGTAGCACACGTGTCATGTGCCCATATGGCGGATGATCTTACCTGCCAAGTAAGTACATCTCAAAAATAATAAATAAAAAATCATGAACTCGTGTCTCTTGCCTCCATAATACATTAGCAGCATGATACTAATATTTATAGTTTTGTTTTTAAAAGTATTTTTTATTTAAAAATATATTAAAATAATATTTTTTTATTTTTTAAAATTTATTTTTAATATTATCACATCAAAAATATCTAAGAGTATCAAATTTTTTTAATTAAAATAAAAAATTTCAATTTTTTTAAAAACCATTTTAAAACGACTTCCTAGTATCTTACCTCTTTTAGCACCCTATTCATTTTTAATACCTTTAAGTGTTTGTTTGTAACTTAACTTGAACCTTATCTTCGTTAAAAAAAAACTAGAAAATCTTTTTCTTAATTTTTTTTTAATATACTAATATCAAAAATAAATTTATTATATATTTATATATATATATATTTAATATATTTTCAGTAAAAAAAAAGATAATGTAAGAAGTAATCTCCAATGACATTCCCGACAATCCTTGAATCTTGGCTTTTTCCATATTCCTATCAGTTTTCATTTTCAATAACTTTGTGAAGCTAGAGATGCTAGCGTGTTCCCATCTTGCCCATACACGTGTCGAGACTACTTCATGAAAAAAATCAACCTATCAGGACTATCTCCGGACACGTCGTCTTGAAAAACCAACTTCTACTTGCCGCGAAAAACCTCTGCTCGTTTGTATTATTACTATGTTGCCCCTTTTTAATTTTGATGGGATCTTAGAAGTGAAGTTCCCCTTTTACAGGACTGCCCTTCCCTTCCCTATTCTTTTTTGGATCAACTTACGAATTCAATCCAATAATTAGGATTCTGTAATTATTTCAGATCCATTATTATTATTATTATTATTATTATTATTATTATTATTATTATTATTTTCAATTTTAGATGATAAATAAATTCATGCATAAAACAAACTTGTTTGCTTTAGTTAACTTGAGCATTGAATCTATGAACATATAACTAATTTCTTATAAACTACAAGGAAATCGAGTTTATAGTTCAAGGAATTTTTTTTTTTATCAACAATATTTGTTTTTAAAATTATAAATTAATAAAAATATAATTTTCAAATTAAGTTTTAAAAGTAAAATTATTGTGAATGACTTCAATATTAAAATAGACAATATATTATTAATCAAATAAAATTGAAGGGGATGGTTGCCGCGTAAATATTCGAAAGTTACCCTCACTGACAAAAAAAAGTCCTTCTCTTTCTCTATATATCCCATCACTGAGATCATTTCCCTCAAGTTTCAACTCTCTTCAACTCCCTCCCTCTCTGCCCAGCTCTCTCAGGAACCATTTTCCAAATTCTTGGCCTCTGCAAAATTCCAAGGATTTGAATTCCAAACAAATCACCATGCCAATCAAGAAACCAAGTCTCTTTGCAGCCTCTGTTGCTGCTGCTGCTACTTCCGCCTTCTCTGTTTCTTCCTCGTCTTCTGGCTGTAACTCCAAAGTTAAGGTAAGACAGTTGACAAAACAATTCTGGGTTTGAGTTTTTCTTGAAAAAAATTTCATGGGAGTTCGTTTCTTGTGTTCTTATCTGTTTTTTTGTTTTGAGATTTCTTTTCTACTTAAAAGATTCTGCCTTTTGGGTAGTTCTTTTCTTGTGCTCTTGTCTCTGTTTTTCTTTTTTGAGATTTCTTTTCTACTTAAAGACTCTGCCTTTTGGGTTTCTCGGAAAATCATGGAATCTCAAATCACCCACTCCTTTCGGTGTTTGATTTCTTAAAATTTTCTTGGTTTGGTGATATAATTCAAGCTTCTTTGTTAGTTGGTGTTTGATCTTTGTTTTTCCAAACTACTAGTCTTAAAGTTTGATGCCTTTTCTTTTCTAGGAAGCTGGCTCAGACGTAGATCAACAGAGATCGGCTTCCATGGATAAATTTGCACCAAGATATGATGGGCTGAGGTTCATTGAAACACTGGTCACTGCTCACAGATGACGAGAGAATCAACATCTGGCCTTGATAGATCCATGGATGATTCTGATTAGCTGTACTAATTCTAGAGGATGGCATAAAGAAAGTTTGACGTTTGTTTTTTAATTTCTTTGAGTGGATATGGGGAGAAGATCAACTGTAAATCTCACTCAAAAATTGCTAGTCCTGATCATAATTCATGGCTGATTTTCTTTGTGCCATTAATTTTTCTGGGATTAGAAAATGATTGCTTGGCAAAGCCATGCTCCAATACTTACCTTTCGACAGCAATATTTTGTACTAGGCAGGCATCTTGGGGTTACGTGTGGATGGCAAAGTTTTGCAGCACTGCAACTCCAATATATGGTTCTGATGAAAGCCCCAAAGAGGAATCCCAAGTCCTAAGAAACTCCAAAATACTCTGTCCTTATCGACCTTGCTGAATAATTGAGAGCAGAAAATCAAGTCCTTCCATGCCTGGATGAATTTGGGAGCTCATTTGGGATCAACCAAGTTCAATTGGCATGCTACTTGCATCCATTTTTTTGTTGACCTTGAGATGGTAAATACCGCATTGTTAGTAATAATATAAATCATACGCCAAGGTATCATTTAATAACTTTAATTTTAAAGTGAAATGATTACTTGATATGGTATCAAAACTTTATCGATCTAGCCGTTACGAGTTCGAATTTAATTATTTTATTTTATTTGATAAAAATCAAGCATAAAATACTATTATTTGTGTGCAAGTTTCAAGTTTAAAGGATTTTCATTTTAGAGAGAGTGTTAGATAATACTACAAATTATATTCTGAGACTTTAACTAAAATTTAAGATTTTAGATGAGATGATTCCATGACAAATCATTTAAATCCGTGTTGGGTTTACTTCAAAGTTTGTTGTCCTGAAATAACATAGCCAAGTTCTTGATTTTGCAGCTCCTGCCTGGGTATTTTAGGTTTTACCTAACATTGAATCTGCTACCACCATGAAGCGTGCCAAGTTCTTTATTAAGCACCATGCTTTTGCTTGAAATAGCATGCCAGGATTCTCAAAAGTCAATGAGATTAGTCTTCAGACAACATTGGAACAAGCTAAGCAAAACTTAGTGGAACTAGAATGGCCTAAAATGGCCTAGTGGTGTCTTTACTTGCGAAAGAACAGTAATAAAATGGTATCTGATCGAGTGATACCATCTACTCTTCACACACTATTCAAATAAAAAAGAATAAAATCTAAAAAAATGATAAGTGGGTCGGTAAAAACCCGTTTGCTTTTATTTTTCAGAAATATTGTTTCTTGTTTTTAATTGATTATTGTCTTTAATTAGGTAAAATATTATGGAGGGGATTATTTTCTTTTTTGTTCTTTTCAGACTAAAACTATAAATATTATTAGTGGCTAGAAAAAAGATTTAGCCGTGTTTATTTTTGCGTTTTAAAAACATTTTGTTTTTCATAATTTTTTTTTTATTTTCTTCAAAATTAATTTTTATGTATTTTTTCAATAATTTTAATGTATTAATATTAAAAATAACTTTTAAAATAATAATAATAAATATTATTTTGATATATTTTTCAATAAAAAAAAACACATGAAAAATAATCTTTATCACACCTCCAAACACCATCAAACTCTTAAATGGTCAACGTCCCTACCGGACCCCCCTCTATGCCACTGCAAAATTGAAGCACCTTTTTTTCAAAAAAATAAAATTGAACCCATGATCATGGAAGGATGAGTTGTATTTTCAATGGTCAAAAAGAGAAAAAGAAATTAAAAAAGAAAAGAAAAGAATGAAGTATATGCATTGGAAAACGGATATTCTTGATTCCACTCATCGCATATTTTTAAGCTGATTACAATTCTGTTTATAGGCTTCAAGTTCTTAGATAAATAAAATATTAAACTAAACAAGAAAACTTATTCTAATTTGATCAATTAAATATTCAGTCAACTTAACCGGTAGGTTGACTATTTTAATTCAACTGGTCAATTGATTCCTTAGTTTTTTTTTAAAAAAAATCAAGAATCATATTTACTTTCAACAAATTTGTCTTTAACATGTAACTGTTCATCATTATATTGGAGATTGTTTCAAGCTATCAAGCTTTTATATCCATTATAGCCTTCCTCTTTTAGTCACTATCAGTGCTTCCATTTCCCTTTCAATGGAATCAATGAATGGGGCAGCTAAGGGTGACAATGACTAGAAATGTTCATTTGCTGCTGGATTAGTGGAGAGGTGATGTGTTGTTATAAAAAGCAAATAGATTTAACAAGGGAATGCTTTTACTTGGACAGCGAAAACACAGGACAAAAAAAAATGGCTACCAGCTAGCTAATATACAGGTGAAAAGTTGCATGGTAATCGCCTCAAAAAAGGTTAGTGATGATTCGATTCTTTATTTGTGCAAAGAATGGAAAAGTATGGAAAGAAATAGGTCATTCCATACCCAATTATTTGGGGATGGAAAAATCTACCCTTATCCATGGAATCTTGAACCTTTCAGCTGGGAATTTGATACAGATCAGCCCCAGAAAGCAAGGGCCATGGGATGAAAGTTATAACTGCGTTGGAAGCAATAACAGTTGTTGTCCAGATGCTTTTTCATCCAATTTCCTATCTTGTGTGGCCCTCTCTCTAAAATCTACATTTTTCTTAAAAAAACTCTACAAAAGTTCATGTCTTTATGCCTCCTCAACTTTTATTTGGATGCGATAAACCTACCTCCCGGAAAAAGTACTATATGGGTCCAAGTGAGTGAGTAAAACCTTAGTTATCCTAGTCTCTTACAAGGAGTGCATACCCTGACTCGATTTCAAGATCTGTTATGTAGATCGCAAGTTTTTTGTCATCACGTCACGTCTCTTGACAGACATCTATACTACATTGCAGTTCCAGGTGCATAGAGGGATAACAGACATTGACATGATACCATAATCTTCAATTATTTCAGGGGGCAAGTGATGAGATCGAATCCGAATGCCCCAGCATGACAGCAGATTGAAATTCTCGCTAATCCAATTTTACAAATTGACAGTAGAACTTAGTCAGCAACAATGATACATCAGCATTAATAATTCAAGAATTTCTTATGAACTGTCACATAGCTACACAGATTTACAGTAAAACAGCACATGGCTTGTCGAAGTCGAAAGAATCTGATAGCAAATCGTGCACCAGTTAATAGTTAAAGGAATACCAAATTGTAGCACAAAGGTGGAGAAAACAATGGTGGAAGAACCACAATATGATGAAGCAATACTTTGGGATAGGGAGGTGAAACAGCTAGGAATGAATGGTTATCCACTCTTAACCATCTAGAATAATTGGAGTAACAACGCTCTGAGCCCTACTGTGAGCATCGACAATGAGGATTGGGTGGCTGCAATTTGAACTCCTCCACTTTTCTTGGGTTGTTCCACGTTTTGGCAATCAAGACCTTTCTTATCTTCTCTGCACTGATTGGCAAACAAGCCAGGAGGGTATTGAAGATTTCCGCCATTGAAGATTTTTCAAACTTTGATCTCCTGAACCAATTTGATGAACAGAAACATTATTATATGCTCAACATTCCCAACCAAGCAATTAAAAAAATCTATTCAAGAATCAATAACACTATCAGCAGAGGGGATCTGGAATGTAGAAGGGTTTCCCTTTTGCCAAAGCAATCATTTGATGTTATGTGAAAGGTATGATTCTTACTGGAAATAAAGGAGGAAGAGAGGTGGCAAGTCCAGCCAGGAAGATGAAGCAAAGGAGATGAAACCATGAACTATATAACTTCCTAGCCATGCTTCTGTTTCTTTGTTTGCCCTTCCAGCTTTGGATTTTAATCTTCTGGAGATCTAAATCAATCTCCAATCCTCCTTGGACCAGAAATCACCCTCCTTTTCTTTTCATTTTGCTGCCAATTTCTTATACTATTTTCCGCCAGAAAGAAGATGATCGCGTCATCGCATGAATGGTGATGGAGCAGCAAAAACCAAGGAGGACACGCAAGGCCTGCCCTGTTGGTTGCCTTATTTTACTAACAGGAGATTGAAAAGAAAAGCATTTTCCTGGATTTGATATAATAAATGAAAATACATGAGACTTATCAAGACATAATTTTTGTTTTTTTTATTGAAACTTGCTTTTCTAAATATGATAAACATTTATTTAAAAAATCACGCTGCTAATTAAATAAACATGTTTTTGTGTAAGTATTTTTTTTTATTAAAAAAAACATTTTCTTTTCAGAATTTTAATCATTTTAATTGTTAATAACATTTGTTCTAATAAATATAGAATTAAATAAAAAAATAGGTTTGAGGATGACTCCGTGACATAGTAAGAGCTGAACTCCCTTAGCTAAAACTGCTGAATGGATTAGAAATTGCAGTCATCAATTAGACTGTAAAGGAAGTGTTATTTAAATTGTAATTTTTGTTTAAAAATATATTAAAATAATAATAATTTTTTTTTTAATTCTAAAAAAATAGTACTTTAAAAATCAGCTGAATTAGAAGCTGTGTTCTCAGATTTATCAGAAACAGAAACCTCAGTGAACCCCAACACAATTCTTTTTCACTAGAACTTGGTTTCTATTACAGTGCCAAAGAACATAACACATAAAAATCAAATCTTTTCCATCAAATTCCCTCCTTTTTTCCTTGCGAACAAAGTTAATACCTGTAGTTTGCCTCGACGGACACTAAAGCTCATCTGGGTCTCAATTATTTTTTCCCTCTAGAAGCTTCAAACCCTTAACAATCTCCATAACTTCAGCAGGCAGTGGAGATAATGCTCGCCGAACTTGCCACGCCTGTAATGTTATAGTGAAGCCATACCAATGTCTTTGATATCAGATTTTGTTTGAGCGGAATGTGAAGCAGAGGTCAAGACAGTTCTTGGTGGAGACTCCATGTGGGTTCTGATAGAGAAGCCTGGAGATGGAAGAGAGACTTCGAACGTCAATGGCGCTGTTGCTGAGACTGAAAGCACAGCGGTTTTAAAAGAAAAAAAAAGTGTTTTTTAATTTTTTCATCAACAAAGGTAAAATTACCCAAGGGGTCCTGGAATGAGTGGTGAGGGCGCTCTTGTCCCTTAAGAGAGGTCAGGGGTTCAACCCCTCCTCTTGTATGGAGCCGGCCATTTGGGGAGCACTTTCACCCCTTCGGGGCCCACCCGGTGCGAACGTGGATTAGTCTAGGCCAGCGCCTAGGACACCGCGTGGTTTATACCAAAAAAAAAAAAAAAAAACAAAGGTAAAATTGAAAAACATCTAAACGATGTACTCTAAAGTTTTCCACAAACTAAAATCATAATGGAAAAGGCACTTCTCCTTAATAAGTAGTATTGTTTGAATATCATGCATTAATTAGGCTATAAACTATATTACTTGAGGTATTATAATTGTATTTTCTATTTAGGTATTATTCTTTGGAATATGTACACTGAAATGACTGAAGATGCAGTGCTTGTAGTTTCACATTATCTTATAATATAAATCAGGGCTGTATCACATCATTGTATATCCCTACCAGAAAATCATCGTGCAAGTCTCTTCCCATGGAAGGGGGTAAGCTGGAGCATCTCGTCGAGCTAGATGCTCTAAAAACAGGATTTATCAAATGAGATTCACAGTGGTCCTGAGAGTTGCGCAAGTTTGAAGGATAATTCTTCGAAGGGTTCACTCCCGAGTCTTTGAGACTGCTTCAAGCTCTCGATATCTCTCAACTTCTATGATTATTCGGAGTTTTGTCTAAGATTTGCTTCTTGTGTAAGATGTAACTAACATCTCATTTAAAATCTTAAATTATTAAATGAAATTTATATTATTTTTTAATATATATCCTGAAGTAAAAAAAAATTGAGCTTGAAACTTATACATGTTCACACATTACTTTATGCTTGATTTTTATCAAATATAATGAGGATGATGAGATTCAAATTTGTGACCACTGGGTCAACAAGATTATAATACCGTATTAAAAAGAATCATCTCATTTAAAAATTTAAATGGTTAGACAAGAATCTATAATATAATTTATATTATTTTTGAAAAAATAATACAGAAAAGGCTTGTCAAGTGTACATAGCCTGTGTATATCTTCATGTATAAATAGACATGTTTACAATAATAAAAAACATAGTCGTTACAGAGAAAAGAAGCTTGACAGCTTTCTTTGCTAAATTGAGTTGCTATACAAAGTAAATTGATCAATTCTGGGCAAACTAATCTTCTCCATTATCAGCTAATATCTCCCAAATCTTTGAGCTGATTTGGCAACAAATCCCTTGAATTAGCTCCAGGTTTTGTTGCCTTTTCTGTGACATTAATATCAGCACTTGTTTCCTTTTCTGCTACTGCCAAATCTTGATCTTGATTTGGCTTTGATTGTGTTGATTGTCTAACACCCCCCGCAAACTAATGGGGAGATCACGAACCATGATCTCGGTCCAGCCTTGTTTTGTTCCATCAAGTATTGGACTTTCATGCTTTCTACTACTCTAGAACTCTAGAATGATTCGCTTGCCTCAATCTTCATTTAGATCCAGTGACTGATCATCGGAATGGAATTCCAAGTGCTCTGATAGGTTTGGGTAAAGCAGACTATAATGCTCCTACTTTTTCCCTTCCTTCAATATATTATATATACATATTTGGAAATCAGGTTCAGTACTGTAGCTGCTTGAAAATTCAAAGTTGAGCGTCATTTTTTCTGGGCCATTCTGCTTTCTCTTCCTTTTTGAGTGGAGATTTTCTTTCTTGATTTGATAGGTTAGACCAGCTAGATAACGCGATGAATGGTAATGGAACCCATCGGGTTCACTTTGAGTGGTGATTGAAACTTATTTTCAGCACAACACAGAGTGGGAAAAAACAAAGGATTGTGTTGCCACCGAAATCTTTCCTGGGAGAAAATTCCGTGGCGATAAAACTATACCAGACAGCTAATCATATCTCTTCGAAGCTCAGCCGGGATATGTTTTCATGTCCTTCCACTTACATGCATGACGCTGACACCGAGCAATCCACCAACTAACATGCTGGATCTCTTGTCTCATTAGGCAGCGTGGTCCGCTAGAAATTAAGGGTGGACGATGAACGAGATGGTCAGTTAAGGTCTCAAAACATCATGGTTAAATAAAATATAACCTTGTCACTCCATGTTTTGACCGTATTTTGAAAAATAATCATTAGAAAAAAGAAAGAACTATACGCATAGGGATAACAATAAAGAGAAAAAAGCTAAACCATCATTCAACCTCCCACGCATAAGGATATCTATGCATTTAAAAGTATTTTAAAAAAATATATTTTAAATTAATTTTTATTAGAATAATTATACTTGGTATTTCTAGTGGTTAAAGACATTACCGATAGATTTGAAAACTAAACTATTAATAATTATTTTACCGACAAATGTTTTCTGTCCGTGTATTAATAAAAAATCTATTATCAGCAGAAATTACATTACAGTACAAAAAAAAATATTTATCAATCCAACCATTAATTATTAAAGTAATTAATTATTATACTTTTATTATGAATGTCATTTTCTCTCCGGAACAATTCTGCCGAGTCTCAGTCTAGCTGACAAAGACAATAGATTAGTATTTCATGCTGTGATTTTCCACGGTTTTCCTCTAGAATTTCAAATTTAATGAAAAATAAAAGCATAGTAGCATTTTTTAAGAAAAATCTTTTATGTAGAAGTGATTATTTTATTGCATGATTGCTACCAGTACAATAAATAATCACTATTATTTTTTAAGACTTTAATTGATTTTTCTCTCTCATGTATCATCTCCTTGTCCGATCTATCATGTTTTATATATATATATATATATATATATATATATAGCTGAAACAAAATATTCTTCTGGAAGGAGACACGATAAATACACACAAACACACTATTATATAGCCTACGATAATGAGGTTTGGGTTGCAAGTCTTGATTGTGCAGACTGGAATATATATTGAATCTATGCTTTCATTTTGATTTAGCAAATTTCATATTCGGTGATTGTCTTTCCAAATGGGATTATCGTTGTTGTTGCTGTTGTTGTGAAATTTTCACTTTTTTGTACGTGTGTGTTAGGGATTGATTTTACATTCTGTTTGTTAAAGAATAGTATAAATTATATCTTGAAATCTTACCTAACAACTTAAATTTTTAGATAAGATGGTTTCTTGATATAATATCAGAGCTTTATTGACCCAACAGTTACGAGTTTGAATCTAACCACCTCCATTCTATTCGATAAAAATTAAACACAGGGTAGTATAGACCTGTGTGCAAGTTTTAAACCCAAATAGTTTTTACTTGAGAGAGTATGTTAGAGAATAATATAAATCATATCTCGGAGTAACATCTTAAATTTTTAGGTAAGATATTTTATTGAAATTATTAAATTGTTTCATGAAAAATCTAACTTTACTAATTGCTAGTTTAAATGCATGGAAACTGGACAATGCCACTTATACCTTTTGAGGAGATAAAACTAACATAATTATGTATTTCGTTGCCATAAGTAAACATGAAATCAAGCAAGGAAGATTCGAAAAGATGGGAGCATTCTGCTGATTAATTCTATAGTACTACTCGGTCTGCCAGTAATTTAATTGACCAGCAGGAACTCCCAGATTCATTTTCTTTTGCAAACTTTCTATGGAAAAAGTTTTGCACCTCCTAAAATGGAGATGATCTTCCTATGTCTGGTTCTGCAAGATAGAATCTGTATAAGTAAATTGGTGTTTTACATTATGTTTTAAAAGTATTTTCTTAAGAATTGTTTTTTATTTAGATCATTTTCATGTCTTGATATCAAAAATATTTTTTATAAAATAAAAAAAACATTATTTTGATATATTTTTAAACGAAAAACACTTTCAAAAGCAGTCATAACTACACTCCCTATTAATAAATCATCTTACCTAAAAGTTTAAACAGTTAGGTGAGGCCCTATAATATAAATTATATTATTCTCTAACACACCCCTCAAGCGAAAGCACTTTAGGCTTGAAACTTGCACACAGACTCACTGTACCTTGTGCTTGATTTTTATCAAACAGAATGAGGGTGGTGAGATTCGAACTCGTGACTGCTGAGTTAACAAGGCTCTAATATCATACTCTAATACCATATTAAAAAACTATCTCACCTAAAAATTTAAATTGTTAGGTAAAATCTCCAGAATATAATTTATATTATTCTCTGACACTCCCAAAAGACTATTGCTGCGTGATCAAGCTTCGTGCCCTCTATATCATATCGAAACAGAGCAAGTGCGTCATTTATTCCTACGTTTTCATGTTTCATGGAATTTTTGGAATCGTTTCATGGCCTGGATAGGAATCACTTGGTGTATGCGCGCCTGATTCGGTGGAGGAGATGCTAAGACAGTTGCCTGCAATGGCTACAAGTTGCTCTTAACCTCTCTTATTCTTGTGTCTTGCTTTAATTAAAAATAACATGATGTGTTAAATGTGCTTTTTATGCCCATGTTAACACCACTGCTGATACTCATGACTTGCCTTAATTCTATGTTATGTCTTTAAGGTGACGTGTCGTTTATCTAAGTCTGAAATTTATATTATTACATGTTTGCGGTGATTTGTCACTTATTTAAATCTGAACCTAATTTATCTAATCTGGTCAGCGATTAGGTTTGGCTTGCTCTTTGTGACCCAAACTTCATTAGCTCTTTTTGTCAATTTCAGTTTATAACTATTTTAAAATTAATAAAGATTTTTTATTTATTAATAAATAATTCTAATCATATTAAGTGATGATGATATACTGAAGTCTTTTTTTATATAATTAAGGTATTTGGGTTATCTTGTGTGTACTTGGATTAAATTATCAGGCTCTTATGTTTAAATTGATTATTTTTATTATTATTATTATGGTGAAGTTTTTTTAAATTGATTACTAGAAAAAAAAATAGAAATTCAATATTTTTTTATTTAAAAAAATACAACAAAGAAAAGGAAATTGTAGTAATAGCAAATGACACGCTAGTTTCTTAATTCCTGCTAACTGATTTTTGTTTTAAAAAAAAACTGTACTTTTACTAGGTAGCATGCATGAAACTTCGGCTGCTTAATTAAAAAAAATAAAAATTATAAAATAATATAGAGAACCGGCTGCACACCTGACAGGTCAACACGCAATGCAGTTAATTTAATCAAAATTTATTTTTTATTAACCGTGGTTAACTAATCATGATCTAAATTTTATGTTAGATCAATCATTGAATAAGATTTATGGTGCATTTGTTTTCTCTTCTTAAAGTGTTTTTTCTCTAATCAAATTAATTTTACTTTTTTTAGTTTTAATATGTTAGTATTAAAATTAAAACTAAAAAAATAAAATTGTTTGAATATATTTTTAATTGAGAAAGACTTTTATAAAGATATTATATATCAACTACACTATTTATGAATATATTTAATATTGTGATAAAGATTGTTTTTTAAATTACTTTTTTATTTTGAAATGCATTGTAATAATATATATTTTTGGACACTAACACATTCAAATGATCTGAAAATATCAAAAATATATAATGTTTTTTAAAAAATAGCTTTTAAAATACAAAAACAAATAAGCTATGAGTGTCAATTTAATAGCAAGGGAATCAGATTTTATGTCAAGGCTCAGTCCAAATCTCCTGTTTCTGTGAAAAATATCCATTTTTGGCGAGGATTAAATAAAACATTTATAGCATATCTAAATTGATTACTAGGACTTGTAATTTATGTGGTTCCGTTGCCAAACATAGTCAATTAAAAAGAAGACTACAAAGAAAAGCAACTCCTTGCTAGGGCAATTTATTGCAATTTTTTAAAATAATAATAATAATTATCCCTTAAAAATATAAAACATATTTTTGGTATAAATAAACATTTTCTTAAATATGGAGGAAACTTATAAGACATCTTCAAACACTATATTTAATTTGGTAGTTGAGTCTTGTATTGAATGATTCTCTTTCTCAAATGAATTGAATTCTAAATTCTTCAATAAGATGATGGACCTTTATGGTTCATCTACCTTATTGAGTTATAAAAATATTTAAAATATTAGGTAAGATCTATGAATGGTTTTATATTATTTTTTAATAATTAAAAAAATAGATTTAAAACTCACACACCCACCTCTACCTTATACTTAATTTTATCAATATAATCCCAATAAGTAATTTTATATTATTCTCACACATAACTCCTAAATAGAATTTCCTTAAACTTGAAATTTACTCTAGATAATAATTTATATGGTTTTATTCCAAACTAATAAATAGTTTTTGTTCCTTCACAATTTCTAACCTTAGGGTTAGTGAGGCAAATCAAGATTTAATTAGTTGCACAAGATAAAAAAATAAAAAAAATAATTAAATAGCAATTATCAAATATGTAGCTAGTTGGTGGTATGTCAAAACGATGAACCAGCTGTAGTTGTCATGTCACATAGACTACACATAACTTCCTTATCACACAGTATTAAAAAATAAAGATTTTTTCTTTTTTTTTGTAATTGTAGTTGTTCGGAATCTCAATTATTGTACGGAATTTCGAAGTTAATGATAAAATATGTCTCCAATATATACATGTGAGATACTATTTAAACACAATATTTTAAAAAAAACATTTTGATAATCTGTATATCAAATTTTAATTGTTTAATTTTTCATTTTCGCATTTTAGCATAATTTTAATTGTTTATTCGTACATTTGAACATAAGTAATAAGATATGAAATATATCCGGTTAACATTTTAATCAAACTTCATGGATCCTTCCACCTCACTCACTACTTATTTATTTTTATTTTTAATTTATTATTCTTTTTCTTTATATTATTTTCGCGAGGCTTCTCTCTATGTACTTGTCTGTTTTGCTACCTCTCTTTCCCACTCTGTCATCACCAACGTTATCCCTCCCTCTCAATAACAGCCATTGCTCCATAACTTCCTTAGGCCCTTTACAGCTCATCTTTTTGCTCTATCCGTTGATATAACCCTCTCTCTGTTCTTGAAGAAAATTGTGTTCTTTTTCATTTTCTTTATTGATCCATAATAGCTTTGTTTGATCAATTAAGAAACTCGAAGTCTTTTTTTCCAAGGAACCAAGTGTTTGTTTCTTCATTAAACAGAATCAGATTTGACAATTCTTGGTATATGTTCTTTCTTTGTTTGTTATTTTTAATGTCTGTCTGTCTCTTGTTTTGCTCTGCATTTTTCTGTCCTTACAAAGAAATTTTGGATCTTTGATTTGTGTTCATGAGTTAATTCATGTTTTTGTGGGTCCATTTTCTTAAGGGACTCGTTCTTAAACTTGGTTTGTTGTTGTTTTTGGCTTCTACAATGTGAAGATTGAGGTGCTGCTGTTTTTGGTGTGTGTCATGATTGATGAAATTGTGTTTCAGGATAAGTTTTTTTTTTTTTTTAATTCCAAGGAGGAAGTGGTTCTTGAATTGTTAATGTTAGTCTGTTTAGAAAGGAATCACTTGAAGCAATTGGTTTCATAAGAAGATTTTGTTTTCAGGCTTGAGGACTGGATCACCCCACCTCTGTTAGTTTTCTTGGGATTAGCTTTTTAATGGGATGGAAGAATCATCAATTCATTTGAAGCTAGAAGTTTTGTGATTACCAAGGGATCGAAACTTAAACTTTTTCCAGGGTGGTATCAGTTTTGTTTCTTGTTTGCTACCCTCCTTCTTATCCTCTTCGCTCTTTTCCTATCTTCCGGTGCTGACAAAGTGGTCGTGGAATCTGAAAAAGGCTGGGGAAGTTTTGTGTTTTTGTGGCTGCACCTAGACAAGTTTTTGTTTGCAGTTGGAAAACCATGTACATCTGCAGCTGTTTTTTTTTTCTTTAAAAGAATTATGGTTTCCTAGGGCTCTGTCTGTCGGTAGACATGGTCTGGGCCAGATGCTGTCTTTGGGAAATGAGCTGTGTCCCACTTTGGTGAAGTTGTTCATCTTCTTCTTCTTCTTGTTTTTTTTTTTTTGCAAACTTGGTTTTCAATGGCTGTAAAATTACTTTGCTAGCTAAGTATTATCTGACTAAATTTACTGTTAATTGAAATGAGTGGAGGTGTAGTTAATTCAGGATCTAGGTACAGGTAAAGCAAAAGTAGTTCGATGGATAAGAGTCGAGATGAGCATGTGATCATGGATCTGGTGCCTTGCTCAGTGTTGAAAGATGGATTCTTTACCATATCGTCGTCCACTGTTGTATAATCAAGGATGATACAATATGACGAGTGATATAAAGTCTCATCTCATATAATATTGGTTTTTTTTACTGAAGTTATTCTTGAAGAAGGTTAACGTTTCGTGCCAGTATTCATCAAATGAATCTTCTGGTCAACTCATGGTTATATATATACATGAGTATGTTGTCATGATGACAATCCTTGAATTCTTCAGGATAATGAAAGCTAGTTGAAAATTTCAGAATGTCCTCGAGCAAAACTTTAATGACTAGTCAATAGAAGTGGTTGATCTTCTTGAGAAAAGACAGTTTTCATCATGGGGTTAATTCGTAGATGATTTGTTGGCCTAATTCTCACCTACAGGAATTGTTATGTGTATATCTCATCCAGGCTTGTAATCTAGAAAATCAGTGCCTCCTCCTTTCCTCACAGGTCTTTAAAAGCTGATTCTTTGATCCTATGTTTCTGATGACTTTGCAGAAGTAATCGTTTTAGTTTAGAGTAAATTCAAGCTTGATCCATTTTATGCTACTTGCCATTCATAAATTCAGTTTATTTAACGCTTAAAAAGAGAGCATATATGGTTCGAGTGATTTTGATCTAATGATTTATGTCTAATACTGTTTCTTTGGAAAAATTTCAGATCCGAGGCAGCAAAAAAGCCCCCGACGTGAAGTACACCATGGCCACCGAGCAGTACCTGGAAGAAATCGTGGCTCAGAATGACTATAACAGAGAAGATAAGCCATCATTGCTGAAGTGGAAACCTATTCATAAGACAGCCATGGATTCTGATGAGAGCCCCTCCAATGGTTTTGATTGCAATATTTGCCTAGACTCCGTGCAGGATCCAGTGGTCACGTTCTGTGGTCACCTCTACTGCTGGCCCTGCATATACAAATGGCTTCACTCCCAGATCATCTCTGCTGAAAACCAAGATCAGCAGCCACAGCAGAAATGTCCTGTCTGCAAATCCGAAGTTTCCCAATCCACAATTGTTCCTCTCTTTGGCAGGGGCCGAACCACAAAACCCTCCGACAGAAAAGCACCAAATCTCGGTATAATCATCCCACAAAGACCTCCTGGTCTTGCCTGTGGATTTGACTCGCCGAGAACACCTATCGCCACAGAAAGTCCACGCCCAATTCAGCAAATTCATCATCGACATAATTATCCACATCAATCACAACTCTACTATTCCCAGCCAGGGAGTTACACCGCTTCCCCTATGCTCAGCCCAGGAGGCACCACAATAAACACCGCTGATCCAGTGGTTGGGATGTTCGGCGAAATGATCTACGCGACGGTTTTTGGTAACTCGATTACCAACATGCAGAGATACCCAGATTCGTATCATCTCGCAGCAAGTAGTAGCCCAAGAGTGAGAAGGCATGTAATGCAGGCTGATAGGTCTCTCAGCAGAATCAGCTTCTTCCTCTTTTGCTGTGTATTTTTATGTCTTCTCTCGTTCTGACCAGAGATGAACGTTGTTCTGATCTCGTTTGCCTGTCAAGATTATACAGAATCAGCTGGATGTGCTAGATACCAAGACATGCTGCATATCCCGTGCTGCCATTTATGTAGTTATGAGTCCTTTATCCTGTAACTTGATGAAAAATCTTGTTATTCCTTGTGTTTTGGCCAGATGATCGAAGACTTGGATTGCTCTCTTACTTTGCTCTTTTACTTGGGAGAAAATTACGAGGATTATTAATAGATATTACGATAAATATTAAATACTTTATATTTATGGGTCCAAAGGTAAGAAAGTGGAGTAAAGAGATGAAAAATGAAAAAAAAAAAGTGTACAAAGTCCAACACCTTTTCTTTTAAATACCTTAATAATTATATTTTCATTTATAATAAAAACAATTCTAAAATGTTTTCTTATATATTTCTTTATTATCTTCTAGCTTATCTTTCTTATACTATAAATATTAGTAAAGTGAACAACATATAATTTCTCTATTTTTCTCAAGGTTAACATTTAACCTAATTTTTTGGGTGAAAGTTAACCCTTTGAAACAACTTACCTCGATCTCAAAAGTTGTAGTGGATGAAAAATTATAAAAAATATTGTTTTTTATTCTTTTACTTTCACATCAAAGAAATCTTCAATATATATCCTCGTACACCAAATACAAGAATACTAGCTAATTGCCCGCGCGTTGCCGCGGGTATTTTTTTGCATATAATTTAACATAATTAAATCTACAATGATTAATTTATATGATATAAGTAAATAAAAATTATAGATTAAAAGATCAAATGTTTAAAATTTTGAGCTGAGTTAAGCATAGATGACATCTTTTAGAATATAGGTATTGCGTTATAAACGATCACAAAAGAGCGCGCACTAACATTAGAAAAAAGAGCAAAATATTTGAATAAGAAAAAAAAATTATTGAAATCATTATTGTGCAGATAATAAAATTATTTAAATCAATTAATAGAAAGAGCAAATAAAAAAATCAACAGAGAAAAGGAAGCAATATTCATTTAAAATATTATAACAATAGCAACATCGGAGTCTTAACATCTAAAATTATTATTGCCGCTAGAATAAAAACAATCAAAAATTATTAAATTATACCAAGGAAAAAAAATAAAAAGCATGAACAAAACAGCAAACAAGAAAAACCAATTAAAAATTATTATTATTATTTTTTTTACTATGAAAGAATAAATAATCACTATTATTATAATAATAGAAAACATAAGCACTATTCTTATAATATTAATAATAATCACTATTATTATTATTATGTTAATAATGAAAGAAACAAAAATAAATGAAAGATTAAAAATATCTTAGAAACTTTAACAAAAGATAAAAACAAAATTACCATGGCTATTACTGGCAAAAAAAAAAAAACTTATCAAATTATCGGGAGGGAAAAAAAAAACAAAAGAGTAAGAATGAAAAATAATTAAATTATTATTATTATTATTATTATTATTATTATTATTATTATTATTGTGTTAAATACACTTATATATACATGGATTAAAGTAGGGATAAAAAAAAACATAAAGTGTAAGGGCTGAAATGAAAATCAAATATCAAGGGCTGAAATTAAAAAATTAAAAGTCAAAGGGCTGAAATGCAACTTACATTTATTGTCAATTGAAATCAGAGGATGAAATTGCAAAAATCTGAACTTTTGTACCTAATTGATTAAGTTATATACAGTCAACCCGGAAATTGAAAGTAGAAGGACCGAAGTGCAACTTTGCCATCCCGGAGAGAGAGAAACGTGGCCGGCGGCTTCAACCGGCCTCCGCCGCGTCCACGGACATCTGGTGGTTACACGCACCACCGCGGGAGGAAGACCACGCGGCGGCGCATCGTTCTGTCACCCGGAATACCATTTCCGTCCACCGGATAAGGCCGCACGCGCCGCCTAAACAGGGCGTGAGGCGGGACTCCGCCGGGCGCGTGCGCCTCACGCCCTGACAGACGCCGATTATAAAATTCGGAAAATAGGGCCAATTACCGTTCCACCCCTGCACCCAATTCAGTGTTTTTGTCTTATTAGGGGCTAAAACCGTATTTAGCCATTTCAGAAAATAATAAAAAATCCAAAAGTTACGGCGGACCGGACCGGACCGGGCCGGTCCGGCCGTGTGCAATGACGCCGGTGCCCCTAAGCCGGAAGCCTGATTTTGTCTTATTATTGGGGACTAAATCGTCAATACACTGTTCATAAATGAATATTTTAAAAAAAAAATAGAAAATTAAACGGAAAAACCGATTCTATCCCCGCCTGCCAGCCCCTTCTCGCCGCGCGCCCGAGGGCCATTTTCGGGCGTGCACTGGCGCAATGAATAGTGTTATGTGAGAGGGTGAACAGGGCAAAAACCCACACGGTTTATTGTGTTTTTAATTTGTAGGTTAGAGTCTCTTGAAAATCTTATCTCCTCCACTCAGTGGAAAGGAATCGAATCTAATTAAAGGTAGCTTCAAACGACGATAACGTTCTACCATCTTTTCGATAAGCAAGTAGCCTAATGATATCAAGACTCCTTGCTTTATAGTCGTCACCCCAGCATCAAGGTTTTTGACCCCTAGCTTTTCGTTATCATCTGGTTTCGAAACTAAGAAGCTTAAATGGAAATGGAAATTTATCGTGAAACAATCTTATTTAAAAGTTTAATTTATTAAATGATAATTTTATAATATAATTTATATTATTCTTTTAACACACCTTTTAAATGAAAAGTTTTTGAGTTTAAAACTTACACACAGACTCATATTACTTTGTGCTTGATTTTTATTAATAGAATGAAGGTGGTGAGATTTGAACTCGTGACCGCTGGGTCAAAAAGTCTCTGATACCATGTTAATAAATTATCTCATCTAAAAACTTAAATTATTGAATGAGATCCCAGAATATAATTTATATTATTCTCTAACATATCGTACATAAATTTCATGTGAATGACCTAACGATGATGATATAGAGTGGGGATGTCAAACGTTAAAAAGAGGAAAAAGAAGGGGAAAATCATGGTTTTCAGAGTTTATTTAGGGTTCAAATACAGCATGATCTGGGATTTAAGTGGAGATTTTCTCCCATTAACAGGCAATTTATAGAATACAGCTTGAATCTGAGCTCAGCCCACGTAAGCTATGGAGCTCCTTTCTCTGCATGAAGAAATCCTTGCAATGGAGGTTGGCATGCAATAATGATTATGGTTTATGTTCTTATCTAGGTGGGTAGCACCGGTAGTGGTGGTCTGAGTTGTCACTTTCCACGAGTTAATTTGGAGTGGGAGTCACGTCTCTTTGAATTAAGAGCTAGCCTCCTGCCTTCTCGTTAGAGATAAGAATATGGTGCCTTGATTGCATCAAAGGCCAAGGTTTCCGAAACTATAAAATTGACATTATTATTATTATTTTGATGTATTTAAAAAATAAAATGTGAAAACAATGTTGTTTCTCTTAATAAAATTACATTTTTCAAGATGGAGCAAATGATTCGCTTAAATACAATACGTCAAAATCCATGTTCTTAATATTATAAGGGTAAAAAGCTGGCTGTCGTGTCTACAGGTGGTGGAATTAGTGAAGAAAAGTCAAAGAAAAAGGGTCAGCTCGGCCATGTGAACCTGTGAGTCGATCATGTTTGACTCCTACAGCTTCAAGCATGGGAAGGAGTTAAGTAATTAATTGATTGGGATTGGGATTTTATTGATATTATTTTTAAAGTATTTTTTTGTTTATAAATGTATTAAAATAATATTATTTTATTTTTCAAAAATTATTTTTGATATCAGCACGTGAAAATAAAAAAGAAAACAACAAAAATATTTAATTTAAAATAAAAAAAATATTTTTTCAAAAATATTTTTGAAAGAATTCAAAACAGATCTAAAAGATATCACAGCCACCACCATTGAAAATGGGTTACTTCTCCCTTTAATAAACTCAAGGTTGGCAGCCAGCTTTGAATGGAGTTTGTGTCTCCTTCTAGCCAATTGTTGCTTACATACACCTTAATTTAAAAAGGAGGTCAATAGTAAACTAGGAAGATGAGTTTTGGAAACTTGGACCATTAGTAGCCTGGAAAGTTTAGGGGTCAACTCTAATTATTATTATTTTTATTGATTTAAAACAATTTTATTTTATTTTTAAATTTTGTATGATGTAGCTTGAGTTATTAAAAAAAAAGACTTCAAAAAAGATGTTATTTCAAGATATACTCCACCTTACAGTGGCACAGAACTCTTGATCCAATCCTTGGTCCAAATCATACCTGGAGCGATATATAATAACTATAGATGTAACCAAAATTGTCAATTCCGTTCCGGTCGCCGTTCCGTTTTTTCTATTAGAACGGAACGTTATGGTTTCAAACCGTTTCGGCGTGCCGTTTCGGGGTTGTACTATTCATATATAATTAATTATATATATATATATATATAAAATAAAATATTAATTTAACAAGTATAATTAAAATTCAAGATAAATTAACTTTAAATTATACAATATAAACACAAAGTCAAACAAACATAATCTCAAAATTAGAAAAAAAAAATCACAAGCTAATCAAAATAAAGAGGATTTTAAGGCCGGAACGGCACACCCGGAACGGTACCGAGACGTTCCGGCCGGAATTTCCGGAACGGGCCGGAATTAAAACCGAGACAAAAACGACGCCGTTTTATCTCGGTTTTTATAACGGAATGGAACGTTCTGGCCGGAACGGAACGGAATTGACAACCATGGATGTAACCATCTATTTTATTTAAAATAATATTATTTAATTTATTTGTTAATTAATTGTTTTTTATAAACATATCTAGCTTTTTCATTAGCAAATAAATTATATATATAAACAGTGTTTGATTTGACTTATGAAAATATGAACATTAATTTCCCTGCTAATTACAATAAAGTTAAAGTGACATGATGTTGATGCTGATAGCCTTACGATTTGATTTCCTCTCATTTTCAATCTCCAGCCTGTTTGATGTTGTCGTGATAACTGTTTTTTTTTAAGAAAAATATATTATTTAAAAATATACTAGAATAAAATTTATTTATTAAAATTTATTTCTGCTATCAAAATAATTTACTAATAAAAAATATACCAAGATAATATTTTTTTAAAATTATTTTAATATTAAAATGATGAAAATAAAAAAAACTTAATTAAAAGTTAAAAAAAAAACGCTAAAACAAACAGGTGGAACCGGATGACATACTAAAAAATTGAAACAGTCAAAAGCAACGAAATTCTCGTAATCTTACCTGGTGCTGCATGGCCAATGGCGCCTTTCAAACCACCAGAGCTGGTCTGATCAGAGGATAATTGACCGGGAAAACTTCTGGATGAAGCCTTCCTCCCCGAAGTCTCCAACACTAGCAGTCATGTCAGCATCTAACAGAACATTGCTCGGCTTCGGATCACGATGAGCGATCGGCGTGTGGCCGTGATGGTGCAAATGGTCGAGCGCATTGGCCACATCAGTAAACTCTGATCAGTGAGATTCAAATGACAGATTCAAACTCTCTAACAGCTTAAAGTCTTCCAGGAGCTTTGGGATTTGAGATCAAGAGAGTAAAGTGTTCTCGGAGAATTCAGAGACTTGGGAATGAACCCTTCGAAAACATTCTCCTTCAAATAAAAAAACTTCAAACTTGTGCAGCTGCCAATATACCACGGGGAATCTCTCCTGATAATATGTTTTCTGTCAGGTTTAACTACAATGATGTAATATATACTTGTGATTTCCTTGGGTATAGGACCGCTAGCTCAACTTATTGTGAGAGAGAGCCGAAGCAAACAAGTTCTGGCAATTTCCAGAACTCGATGGGATGCTTCCTTGTAAATTGTTGAGTGATAAAACAACATATTTCCTATAGAAGATGGGATACTTCCTGGGATTTTATTTGTATTAAGATACAAATAACCGATAGAACTAGGTATGATGCCTGTCAATTGATTTGCTTCGAAGCTCAACGCAACCTGTGGAAATGGAAAAGTGCAATGCATGCAATAACACGTGAGTTTTAATGAGGAAAAGGGTTCGTAAGATCAACTCTAAATTCATTGTTCTAACTACAAGGTCTTTTAAAAAACCCTATCTAAATTAGAAAATTTACTGTTTTTTATATATATATTAGGCTATCTATCTGAATATATTTTTATCTATAGTTGTGACAGACGATTTAAAATCACATGTCATCGTAATTCCATCTCTATCACAACTATATTTTGATATTTCCAATCGCATCTGGAATGATTCCAAATATTTGATTTCCTCCCAATATCATGTGACCACTCGCAGAAGTGTAATGATTCATTCCCACGAGTTCATTTCTCCAGAGGGATCTCCCAGAATTTGAGCCCTGAAAGCTATCACGGAGATTTTCTGTCTCATTTCCATCAAAAAACGTTAAGGAAAAAAGAGAGCCCAGTTACTTGAAAGAAAAGTAACCACAATATTGCATGAACTCATCCCTGTTAGCTTTATTTTTATATGTGATGGATCTTAGAGATCAAGGATTGAAAATATGTTTAGAGGGTGTTTGGGAGTGATTTTCGAAAATGTTTTTGAAAAAAAAATTAAGTTTAAATTAAAAAAAATTGGTATTTTTAGATCATTTTGATGTGTTGATATCAAAAATGATTTTTAAAAAATAAAAAATATAGTTTTAATGTATTTTTGAACAAAAAATACTTTTAAAAATAACCACAACCACACTCCCAAATAATCACTAACCGCTGCTCGGATGATATATATATATACACACACACAAGTGCTAAGGTAAATTCAAAGAACATAATCAAAAGTGCGATCCACAATTTTCCACTATCTCCCTTTTCTTAGTGCGCCATAAAATTAAACGATTGCTTTCTTGATAAGAACAGCCGCTGCTGTAAATGTTATCAGGAAATGAAGGCGAGCTCCCATGAACACGTTTTCTACCCTGCAAAAACTGCTAGAAATCTCCTACTAACGTGGACCAGGAATCAAGCGAGCAAAATAAATTATTTCCAAATCTCACTCCCTTAATTTTCAAACAATTGGAACAAAATTCTAGATGGAAAGAATATACTTTTTTGGTGGTAAGATTCAAAGTGACAAGACATAATTGATATAAAAAGATATAGAAACTCAATTTAAGAGGGTAAGGATTAATTTTACAGAGTAGGAGTCGATTTTAGAAAATTTAGAATTAAATATCAGAAAAATTCAATTTTAGGGGTTAGGAATGAATTTCAAATATATGATAATTGATTCCAAGACTAAATTAAACAATATATATACACACGCACGCAATGATTAATTGTTATTTTATATATATATACACACACACACACACATATAGATATAATTGAATGAAGTCAACTCTAATAAAAAAATTATTGTTGTTCAAAGTGTGTCATTTATCTTTTTAAAAAATTATGACCAAAATAATGTAGGATTTATTTATAAATTAAAAAAAATGTTATTTTGAAATAAGATCCAGGGCCATGTACGATAACTATAGATTTAAAGAAGGCTAGCAAGGCTTTTATTTTTTAACTTTTTGAAAACAATAACAATGATTAATTGTTATTATATATATATATATATATATATATATATATATATATATATATATATAATTGAATGAAGTCAACTCTAGTAAAAAAATATACATTTTTACATTTTGTTCTTGATATTGACATATCAAAACAATACAAAATATATATAAAAAATAATTTTAAATAAAAAATTAAATTTTAATCAACCTTTATAGTATGGACTTTCAAACAGGGATTTAAAATTAGATTTTTATGTAGATTTAACTTGTTTTTCAAAGTATATATTTTTTAATTCATATGATAGTAAGAAAAAAAACATATTTTGTTAATTTTTTTAATGTTTTTTATTTAATGAAAATAACGTGCTATGATTAAAATCTTTTTATGTGAAAAGGTTTTGCATGTTAACTTCTAGGCAATACGCTGCAAAATAAAAAGGGAGCACATCATTTTAATAGTATTTCTGCATTGCTGGCATGATTAAAATTCTAGTAGAGGGTTAAAATGAATAAAATTACAAACTTAAAGAGACCATGTAAGAGTGTAAATGAATAAAATTTAAATTTTCCCCTTATGAAAATTGCTAATAAATTTTTGAAGAGGTAATTTGAAGCAAGGTTGAGTATTACGATACAGAGTTCTTCGAGAAACGTGGTATAATGATAAAAAACTTGAGATATACTTTACAAGTGTCAAGTTTGAGTCAGGACATGTAGCCCATGTTTAGGATTTTACAAGTTAAAAGTTTTGAAAATTAACCAGCTTTTAGAGGTTCACCAAGAGTTGCTTTGGTTTTTCTAATAATTTTTTAAATTAATGTTTTTCAATTTTATTCTTTAATATTTATTTAATTTGATATTGGGTTTTGTTTTCTACATCCGTTGTTTTATTCTTTATTTGATTGGGGTTATCTTTGGTGTTTTTATATGTTGTTTGTTGTTAAATATATTTTTAAAATAAATCTTATTCTTGGATTAAATAGAACTAATTGAAGGAACACAGATGGATGCTTACTTCCCTTTGATTTGTTTGGTTTTTTTTTCTTCTAAAATGTTTTTTTTATTGATTTATTTGCTATTGTTGCCTATGATTTATATTATATTAGATTATCTATGTTATTGAATTTCAAACAAGTTAACAATCCGAGTATCTTTCTGTAAAATCCTATCATTAACCGAGCATCTCTCAAATTTGAACCATCTCCTAAAATCTATGATGCTTTTTTGTCACTCTAACCAAGTAGGACAAAGATTGTCCATTCGAGCTCTAAATCTAACGGTTTGTAAAGGATCTGCCTGACATTTTCTCTAGCTTCCATGAAGAAGAACACTAGCTACTGCCAGCTTAGACAGTTTAAGAAATCGATAGCACAATCCATGAATAATTTGTTTGCATACATCCACTATGAAAAAAAAGATACGTAGAGAAAATGTATAATCAAAGACGTCGATACAAACCTCTCTTAATCCATAACTAACCTCTTAGAATCAGCAGAGACTTTAGCAAATGCCATCGTCGAAGGTCTAAGACTGAATCAGGCCGAAAGGGTCCTCAGAGTTGCCTCGAATGATGAATTCTGAGCTTGGAATCCTGAAACATTCATGTGCGGGAGCGGCCTAGCCTGAGAACTTCCAGCAAATGTTAGAACCAGCGCGAGAACAACTAAAAAGCATGTGAGATTCTTGCATCTCTTCGAACTCGCCATTTATTGTAGGAAAACCATTGTGCTGCAAAATGACCTTGCAAGATGGGCCGGTTTGTCAACTGGGATTTGGTACAGGTAAAGTTTTCTGGGATAACCTTGCCGGCAAATGGCTGTACCTTCTTTTCGGCCGAATGGTAATCTGGGGAGACTTTCTTCACTTAAATATGACGGATTCTGACGAGCCGGCTAGTCATTTCAGTGGAGAGAATAATTGTAATAGTTATTACCTGTACAGGTAAACTGTCACATCTACATAAACGTAAAACCATTGACTTTAAATTATATATATATATATATACACACACATACAAAATACATAGCTATAAAGTTAGTTCTGAGTGGACTAGTTTTTATTTATGTTTTTTTTTAATAATTTATGAGCAACTCTATGCTCCGACAATTTCCAACAAAGGCATCATTTTGGAGTTCGATCCGGCAAATCCATGACGCAAGCTTTGAGCTCATTAGAGGTAGGGTGAGGTCATTGTTTTTTGAAGCAGTTTTTTATGGAATGGCCAAGTGACTTGATAACAAAGTGACATCAGGTATAAAATTCCTGAATAACTTAATTGTTAATGTAAGCACAGATACTTTATTCGTAGCCAGCAGGAGCAAAAGAGTAAACTAGTTATTTACATCAATCCAGGAGTGATTGATTTCCAACAAAGATATGATTCAGCCTTGTTAAGAAGATCATTAAGAGACACCAAGCTTCAAAACTTCATGCAATGGAGGCTGATCCATTAAAATTCGAGATACGATGATAATAATTCCTCATTCAAGAACAGACTGGCACCAAAAAAAAAAAAGACAAAACAATTCAACATTTAGATGTGAATCCACGATCGGCTTTCCATACCATTTCATTGAATGTATTCACCCTGTTAGACAACAGGTCTATGCATTGTTTTATGTGACAGCTATGAACGAAAGTAAATGACCTGATAAAACCTATTCCTGCTATCCGAAGTGTTTACCCATAGTTTTAAAAGGGTCATGACGGTTACCTATACAGCAGCTTGTAGACCTTTATTAAGAGTAAAATCTATATTCTATAACTGAAACTAAATCAATTGAAAGGTACAGCTTCTTGAACTTGTGCACAACTCTACTCTTCAGCTCTATAGAAATGCAGCAACTTCAGAGGCAACACCTTTTCCTACCAATTTTTTTAAAAAAAAATAGTAAATAAAACGGAACATGGAGATTAAGGCTCAGTATTAACAATACCAATTCATCAGCAATAAAAGTTGGAACAGAGATCTGAATACCTGAACTGGCTCTCCAGATTCTGGAGGGAAGTGAAAACCTGTTGAGCAGTTATCCAAGATCTCAGGACTTTTCATCCATCCTCTATATCCATCACACACTTTCAGCTGGTACTGGAACACCTGAAACAAGAAGCTCATCATACAATGAACAAGAATTCTCCAACAATCTCTCTGTTTTATTATTCCAAAGGATTTCTTGTAAAGAAAACCGTTTTTATTGATGGAAAACTAATCGCAGCCCCAAAGCTGAAATCTAATTAGTCCTCCCTTCAAATTCACGCCATAAAAACAACAAATATTTGACAAGAAATTTATCATTTAACTGGAGGGAAAGTTTGCTGACCTTATTGGCAAAGTGCACAGAAAGAACATAAAAAAATCTCAATGGCACCATCTAGTGACAGAAACCATACCTCTGAATGAGAGGCAGGTGTCTTCTCAAGCTCATCTCCCTCAATGTTGACACCGGTACCTTGGCACTCTGGACAGAACACAGATACAATTGGGTTTGAGAAAGTGTCCACTGTTCCATCCTTTCCTGCTGTATTAGATTTGTCTCCATTCTTTTTCTTAGATCTTTTCCCCACTTTGGGACCGACTGACTGATTGCAAACAATCTCAAACTCAATGCTGAGCATCCAGAGTATAAGGCATGAAGTGTGGTATACATGAAATGCCTGCATGCACAAAAATATTCTTTTTAAAATAAAATCAACAAATTTTATTGTCAAATCAAGAGAAGTAAATTTTGTAACTCATAAGGAGTGCATGTCACTAGTATGACAATTCATTTAAAAGCTACTAGAGAAAACATAATCCTGAAGAAATCACAGGTAAGATAGAGAATGTTACCCCATACACATTTCTGCTACTGCAGGCAAGTTTTCCAGTCTTCCTGTTCCAAAGGGTCGCTACATCTTTCCCTGGAAGCATCTTATGCATACAGATATCACACATTTTTCCTGCTGCTATGCGCTGTTGCTTTCGTACCTCTCGCCTTACTTTCTTGCTTGATATAAATCTGTTGTGCATAAGCTGGTCATCGTATCGATCCAGCACCAATTTAGAAGAGGCACAGGTTGTCTTTGAAGATTCTTCCTCAAATAAAGCATACTGATTAATCCAAGATCGGCTAATATCCCCTGGCTCAGAATGAGATCTCTTCCCTTTACTATTACCCCCCTCATCATTTTCTGCCATTTCTGGAGATCTAGAAGACAGCAATAGCTTCACATCATCAAATATTCCTCTCCTTCCCAAATCATAATCGTAAGCAAAAGTAATTACACTGAAGTCATGATCCAAAACCCCGATTCTCTCCTCGTCATTAGAACTCCTCTTCCCCAGCCATTCACACCATATTCTACTAATCTCATTTGAACCATCATCCTTCTCATATATCCTTACAGCAATCCGTCCAGAACCCATGAACCTCACTTTCAAATCAGAAACTTCTTCATAAAGACGCACATTCTGAATCACCAGATCAGAACCCTCTTCATTACCACTTAAATCCTCATTACATTCAATATCCACGTTGCAATAAGGTTTCAAATTTTCACTATATTTAACAGCAGCAAGATTATCACTGTTCTTATCCAACTTCAAGAACCTCCCCTTTTTACCATTCTTGATAGCCAACTGTTTCTCATTCCCATTCGAAGCATCAAAGAAACGAATCCCATCGCTAAAGGGCCATGGGTTCGGTTTCAAAAGAGTAGCATTCGCAGCAGATAACCTCCCAGTATGAAGTTTACCCCTCAAGTGATCAAACAAAATGGTAGCGCTATAACACGGTGAAAGACACAAAATACAAAAGAATATGAACCGCTTGCCATCCTGACGAAGTTCCAAATAAGGGTGTCCACGTGCTCTCACTGTATTAAGCGTGGTTCTTGCTAACTGTTCCCTTAAACTACTTGAGGTTCTCTTCGGCAACCCAACTTCACGATTTCCCGCCATTCCCGTAATGTTCCCGCCAAAATTAAAAATAAAAAAAGTGAGCTCAAAGGACCAAAAATACCCCTACAGAGGCTTCGGATTTCACACTCGGTGCTTGAATTCCTTCCTCCAATTCTTGGAAGCCAACAAATCAAAAGACCAAACGCCCCTACCAAAATTTCAAATTCCACAAGAACTTTCAGAGTTCTTGGTATTGGCACAGTTCTTTACAGCAGAGAGAGCTCGGAATACTCCAAGAACGTCTCCAAATTTACGCAGGAACCTAAATTTCAAAGAATCTTGGAATTTGACCAAACCGAAACTACAATTAGCCAAATTCACGAAATAATCCAAACAAATCTTCACTTCGAATTGCAGAAAAAACGAAAGTAAACAAGCAACTAACGGTAGAAGAAAACGTTAGCGTTCAGTACACACTAACTGTTAATACTCGTTGGTGAGGTCTCGTGATCCGTATAGGAAAAGAAACCGTGTTGAGACCGTCGTGTGCGTAAATCAATTGGAATCGAAACGGTGAATATTAGCATTCGAGAGTGAATCCTGCTTTGACAACATCTCCATTGTCATCTTTTTTGCAGTGATTCAGAGTTTTCTGTTTGCAGGCTGTTTGGATAGAGAGAAAATGAGAGAACGTGAAGCAAAAGTTGATAGAAAATAAGAGCACAGGTTGTGCATGTTTATTTTTTTATTTTATTTTAAGGGAGGAAATGTTTGATGGAGAGAGGGTGTGATTTTTAAGGTGCGGAAGAGCTGTCACTTGCCGTTGATGTGCTGACACCGTATAATAGACGGCTTAGATTAGTCTTGGGGATTTAGACGGTTGACAGTACAAGTTTCTCTACACGGATCTTCATTTAGTTATGCGAAGGAGATTTACATCTATAGAATGACTAGCAAATTGCCCGCGCGTTGCCGCGGGTATTTTTTTTATATATAATTTAACATAATTAATTCAAAAACGATAAATTTATATGATATAAGTAAATAAAAATTATAGATTAAGAGATAAAATGTTTAAAATTTTGAGTTGAGTTTGTCACGTAAGTATAGATTACATCTTTTATAATATAGGTATTGCGTCATAAACGATCACAAAAGAGCGCACACTAACATTAGAAAAAAGAGCAAAATATTTGAATAAGAAAAAAAAAAACTTACTTAAATCATTATTGTGCAGATAATAAAATTATAAAAATCAATTAACAGAAAGAGCAAACAAAAAACAAACAGGGAAAAGGAAGCAATATTAATTTAAAATATTATAAAAATAGCAATATCGGAGTCTTAACATTTAAAATTATTATTGCTGCCAGAATAAAAACAACAAAAATTATTAAATTATACCGAGGGAAAAAAATAAAAAGTATGAACAAAACAACAAGCAAGAAAAACAAATTAAAAAATTATTATTATTATTATTATAATTATTATTATTATTATTATTATTCGTATGAAAGAATAAATAATCACAATTATTATAATAATAGAATACATAATCACTATTATTATAATATTTATAATAATAACAATTATTATTATTATTATAATTCTTATTATTATTATGTTAATAATGAAAAAAACCAAAATAAATGACAGACTAAAAACATCCTATAAACTTTAACAGAAGATAAAAAAAAAAACTATTATTGCTATTACTGTAAAAAAAACAAAATTATGAAATTATCCGGAGGGAAAAAGAACATTAAAGAAAGAGCAAGTACGCAAAACAATTTAATTATTA